>JAOANR010000008.1:7015269-7627126 GCA_030278955.1 Hygrophila difformis
CAAAGGATCAAGTGCTTGATAAATTTAAGGATTTCCATGCTTTAGTCGAAAGGCAAACTGGAAGAAAGTTGAAGTGCATCCGTACTGATATGGGGGATGGGGGAGAGTATCGTGGACCATTTGAGGATTATTGCAGGAAACAGGGGATTCGACATCAAAAGATACCTCCTAAGACACTCAGTTGAATGGGTTTAGCTGAGAATGAATCGAACATTATTGGAGAGAGTTCGATGTCTGCTGGCAGAGTCAAAACTTCCTAAGACCTTTTGGGGTGAAGCATTATTGACTGCTACACATGTGATCAATCTGACTCCACAGTTGTTGCTCTTAATGGAGATGTTCCAGATGCAGTTTGGAAAGGTAAAAGTTCATCATATGATCATTTAAGAGTCTTTGGTTGCAAGGCATATGTTCATGTTCCAAAAGATGAGAGATCAAAGCTTGATGTGAAAAGCAAACCGTGCATCTTTTTGGGCTATGGTCAAGATGAGTTTGGCTATAGATTGTATGATCCAGCTACAAAGAAGCTCGTAAGGAGTCGTGATGTTGTGTTTATGGAAAATCAGACAATTGAAGATTTGAAGAAATCTGACTCTCATGCTCAAGATGACTTTGTAGATGTTGAGCCAGTTCCTATGACACAATCACCAGCTGGAGATAGTGAAGAAGAGGATATGCAACAAGATCAGACAGATGATGATCATGGTGATGGTGCACAACACGCTATGTGAAACTTTTGACGAGTTTTTGTTAACCCGAGCTTTTGCTAAAATTATACCAGGTTAGATTTATTAAATGAAAAGCGTTATGATTCACGGGAAAGGGTTTAGGGATATATCAGGATTATTAATCTTTTTATTACTCAAGTATGGTGCTTTGGTTTCAAATGGCGCTGTGGTCCTCTCTGTCATGAAATGTTGACAAATCTCATGGCATAGCCGGGATAGGTTGACCTTCAGCCTGTCACACTGAGGATCCCCGGCAATTATGCAATGATACTTCTCATCAATTCTTGCCATGAGAGTTCCTGCCATGAAACTTTTGACTGGCTCCCACTACATGAGTATTTTCCGAAAAATCATGGTCCTGGTTTAGTTTTTATTTAATGAAATCAATTTATGTTGGCGGTGTTGTGATTAGGGATATATTTATATGTAGTCATATTTTTATTGCTCGGAGTTAAGAAACTGTGCTCCCGAAAGCGCACGGAGTCAAAAATTGCAGTAATTTATAGTAAGACCGGATCGTTCACTGGAGGATGTGCGATAGAAGCAGGTCCCACGTCGTTTTACTAGATTTTCCATTCGTATTGCTCAATAGGTTTGAAGGGTGATTAACAACTACTGACAGGAATGTAAATTAGATCTAGAAAGCAGTTAAATTATTCCACAAAGCGAATAAAGCTATTCTAGAAAGCGGATAAGAATTATTCTAGGAATGCGGTAAACATTATCTACGAAAGCAGGGAAAAGAAGCATTGTGCCAACCGTGAAGTTGAGTCACAATGTGGACAGAAATGACAGGAAGAAAAGAATGAAAATTGGACAAGAGTGAGATACAGCAATGTTAAACTTCCATTTTCATACGCAGATCTTTGTTTGGGATAATTCTTTCAGATAGCTAACTCTCATGCTCTCAATAAGCTTTCCCTTTAATAGACAGGTACTTGCAATATGAGTTTACATGTTCTTAAGACCTCAAATTCTAAGATACCACAGATTCGTAACTGCCCTGGCCTGGGTATGTTACTTCATCTGTGGTGGAAAAGCAACACCTGACACATCATTTATTGAAATGCCAAGTACCACTATCATTCTCCCATGTCACACCCAAAGATTTGAATCAAGCCGTAAACCATCCCTTAACTGTCAATCCTAGTAGCAGTTACACAACTCTCAATACAACCGAGTGACCTCTAATGAAAGCGGTTTAAAGAAAGCAGTAAAGAAAGCGTTTAAAACCTATCACTCGGAGGTTTTGAAAATCTGACCCTGGTAGTAAAGGACAGCTCCCCGTCAGAATGAAGGAGTATGGATCAAGAATTCCCGGCTCTCAGGGAGCCACTAGTGTGTTCACTTCCTTCCGGGTGATTATGAGATACAAACTAATGAAACGAACTAATAAATTAGTTCGTTCCGGATGCACTCACTTAGGACTCAAAAGTAGGCTTTGGCAGAAGAAAATAGCAGTTGAAAGAAAACTCAACCCTATCTTGGAAAATAACCAAGGCCTGGATGATGTTCCTCTACGATTATTTACTACACTGTATTTGAATCCAAGTGGACCCCATCTCGGTGTAGCACTTAATCTTACATTTCCATCAACCAGCAATTTTGGAAGATAATAGATTTGAAAATCATTCCCTGTCAGGTACTAGACTCTCAGTTAAAACACAGACCCTTTCAGTCTAGGCGAGACCTAATCGCTGAATCTGCTTCTTAATTCCCAAGATATAACCCTTGATAGAATATGAATTAGTCATAACTGAAGAATTTATCCCTTACTCAGATCCGGATTTTATAAAGAGGTTTTTGTTGGAAATTTATAAAGCAATATCTGTTTGAGATCTAGACTTCTATTGTCCAAGGGAAGGATCCCAAAATAAGTACAGACCACAATAGTTTATAATATTATCATGCATAAAGATATAGGGAAGTGTAAAATTAATTGACCCAAAATATAGATGCGGGTCTAGACAGAAGGTGAAACACAGAATGAAGTGGTCAAGGGACCAAAGTAATGGCAGAGTAATCAGGTGGACTGTAAACATCTACTGTCCAATTTCCCAATCACTCGGATGGAGCGAATTTTAGACAGCGTAGACCCTATAATGGTGGTGTCAACGCCAGTTGGGCCTCCACTGTCTGTGAATTCGGATAAAACCTACATGCTTCCCTTCTATGATGATCATCAGTTGGCATTGACTGATGCCAACTGACTCCCACTACAGATTGGAATTTGGGTTTGGAAATTAAGATAGAAAAATAAAACTGTATCTGGATGGGAGTCAGTCGAGCAGCTATTATAACCCCGGATGGGCGAACCGCCAAGGCTTCCACTGACATCCATCCAGACCATGCAAAATAACAATTAGTAACTAATACCCAGAATACGAGCTAGTTATCCATGAGGGAGTACCCGCCAACATTATTCTGATGTATTCTTTACTAATGGTTCCACACAACACACAAAGACAAAATAAATAAGAAGCAAAAGAAGATCCATTGTATGAGAGACATTGGTTTCTCATGCAAGGTTGTGGATCGGGTCCACATGTAATGGTCTTAAATAATCCTTCCTACCATAATCAATTACAGTCCAGATTATCTGTTTAAGCCATCAGGATTTTGTTTATACAAGAATGTTTTAATGGCAATTGAACAAAGATCCTTTAGTCATGATGATCATTGAAGTTTGATTATTGCTAATCTCAATCTTTAATCATTGATGAGTCAAGGGTTCAATCAGTTAAGTGATGCCAATGGAGAATCAAAATTTGGGCAGCATAACACCCTATATTGCAATTCCAGAATGTTACATCCTAACCCGTGGGGCTATGATGTGAGTGTTGCAATATAAAATAGAGAGAATGGAATTTGGTTGAAGTCAAATAGAGAGAGAAGCCCTTGTCGCGATATCATAAATTCTGTCGCGGACCGAGATCCGCGACATGGACATCCCGACAAGTTTTTAGAATTTTTGGCAGCATAACGCCTCTTTGTCGCTATGCAAGGTTTTGTCGCGGAACGTGGTTCCGCGACAAGGGTGACATCGCGACAAAGTGTTTTAATAAAATTCTAAAGCATTTGAACTTTTGTCGCTATGCATGGAAATTTTGTCGCGGAACGTGGTTCCGCGACAAGGTGTTCCGCGACAAGGTGTTCAAAGATCGAAGAATATGGCATAATTTTTCTGTCTCGGAATGAGATTTTTGTCGCGGAACGTGGCTCCGCGACAAGATGATTCCGCGACAAGAAGCCATGAAAACAAAATGCAAGAGTTTGGCTCCTTTGTCGCTATGCATGGATAGTTTTGTCGCGGAACGTGGTTCCGCGACAAGGTATTCCGCGACAAAGGGTTTTAAATTTGGAGACAAGTGTCTTGAAACACTTTGGTCGCGGAACAGCCACTCTGTCGCGGAACGTGGTTCCGCGCCAGAAGGCGGTTGGCGCCCAAGGTGGTTCAGGACAAAAGTCAGAAAAAGCAGAAATGAACAGTGGCATGCAAACAGCGTGATCTCACCCTATTTCAGATCAAAAAGCTATTCTAAGCTAAAAATAAGCAAGAAACATTCAAAATAAAGAAGAACATGCTTAAACAAAAATAACAAGGGAGGGCAGAATATTAAAATAAAGCATGAATCCTAATCTAGGGTTTAATCACACATCCACACAACATTATCCATAATATGCTAACAGTAAACACAAAAATAACAAAATGGGGGTCAAATGACCCCAAAATGAAAAAGAAAACATAAATCCATGGGGTGTGAGACCCATTTCATGATTTGGGACACAAATGATGAATGTTTTCCCATATTATTAAGTGGGTGTTGTTAATACCCATGATTTGGGTGTTACAAACCCTAAAACAAAAGTTTAGAAACCAAAACATAGTATAAAGATGGCTATCTAAGCACTGTGAACAGTAAAACACTAATCTAAGCTAAACTAAGTGCAAAAATTAAATAATACATAAAAAATAAACCTAACTACTCTACCTAAGAGAGAACTTCTACTGCTTGCCTTCAAGAACTTCTAAAATTTCAAACTTCCAACCGACTACTCAACCCTTAGCTCATGGGAGACACCTCATATTTATAGAAGTGTAACCCTAAGCCCATGGGCCTTGATTCTAGCCCATTGTGTCTTAAGACATCACACACATCACAGCTTTGTCTCGGAACATTAAGTTGGTCGCGGAACACACTGCATGTGGCAAGGCTTCTCGACTGGGTCTTGTGTCTCTAAAAATGCATCTTGGTCGCGGAATGGACCTTTGTCGCGGAGCATGCCATCGCGACAAGGGTCATCGCGCCAGGGGCTTGGCTGGTCTCCTCTTCATTTGGGGCCAGTTGGTCGCGGAACATGCCTTTGTCGCGGAACACTACATCGCGCCAGGAGGTATTCCGCGACAAAGGTCTTCCTGGGCCTGCTGGATTGGGTCAGATGGGCCGAAAATATTCTTTTTGTAGGCTTTTCTATCTTTTTCCCATCTTTTTGTTTCCTTTTCTTTTTCTCATGTTTTTGGATTTTTCTAACATAAATATGTAATAAGATTACATATTTATGTCTTTTTCACACCAGCTTATTATTTTTACAATTATGCATAAATTAGTCCAATTCGACTGCTTTCTTACTTAATGTAAGACCGAAATGCGATCAAATGCCCGTTTAAGACACGGAAATGGATTGAAAATAATGGTCATTTTTTGCCATTATCAACATCCTCACATTTAATACTGATCGTCCCCGAGCAGTCAGAGTCAATGTTCCTAGGAACACGGACTCTACATATTCAATTCATTTTCGTGGCTTCATAAATATCATTCTTTTTAGATTGGGATAAGACAATCAAAACTACAAGTATTGAATTCCCTTGATTGCAGTGTTTAATGAAATGATACTTGCTCACTATATCAGGCCTACAAATCAAACATTATCATCAATCCTTCATGAATATCATGTTTGAAGGATGCAAAGATTAAAAATTAGAATCAAGGTATGACATGAACATGTGTAATGAGAAAAGGCCTCACTTATAAGAGAATCGGAAAATTCACTCACTCTCAATTGGGGTTTAATCATTGAACGCTCAAAATCAAATTGAATTAAATTATCCCATAAGCTTGCGATTAGACCAACTCGCCACCGGCTCATTTCTTCAAATCGAGATCACGAGGTCTTATTTGAGGGTTATAACGGGGCGTACGGTTGTAACATCAGGTAGGAAAGGGAAATTATTGGGCTAAGAAGTGGCAAAAATTAATCTATCATAACTTGGCATATTTATTTAAAATTTATGATCATCAATGTTTCTCTCTCTTTTTGATTTTCTTTTTCCATTGCATGACATTAGACTAAGTCTAATTTGCTTTGTCATTTGCAATTTATTTGTGTTGAATGACATTCAACTTCTCTCTCTTTTTTTTTTTGAATCGGTTTATAGAATACCGATTTATAGTTTTCATGATGATCACAAACTTAATGCCTTTGATAGAATTCATTCCTGCACACTTGGGTTGATTGTTTTGGTCTTTTTATAAGGCCAGGAATAATATAGAGGGCTTCAAAGAAAAATTAGGCTTATAGGCTCAAATTGGTTAATCCTAAAGGGAAAATATTTTTGGGTTTGGATTTCAAACGAAGGCCAAAAATTTTGGGTTTTCTAGGTGCCTCGATCATATGCTCGATTTCGGGAATATGGCATGGTCTTGAATCGGTCCCAATCGCAAGTTCTAGTTTCCTTTAATCAAAATGATTCACACATCAAAGGAAATGAATGAGTAAAAGTGACTCATGGCTCAAATCTCACGAGGTTGGGTTGATTCATGTCATACAATATTCGCAAATTCAATCAAAGCTTAATTCTAACAATTTATTCAATCGAAATCTCTAACATGCAGATTTATTACCCAATAAGCTGATCGCATCATTAAATTTTTATAGCTCAAAATCCCAGGAATTCATTTCATGCATGTCTTCAATTATATTATCCCAATTTAAAAGTCTGAGATTTAATCACAAGCCTAAATTCAGCCTGTGAATTTAGAGCAAGTTTATGCATATTTTTGCTGGTTATTTAATTGAAAGCAGTAAAGAGGCACTGCTGACATACTGAGTATGTCAACAGCATATTTTTGGTCTGACAGTCACTTATTCATCTCGGACTGTGCAGACATCTTTTCAACGGAAAGCAGTAAAGAGTTGTTCAGTGGTCTCAAAAGTTGAGTTCCAATTTTAGGGAAAGCAATTAAATACATCCGAGGCAAGGGATTCTCGTGCAGTTAATACGAACCTGCACACACAAAAGGAGGAAATCCCTTGCAAATACTACTACTAGACTGGAAATAAAACAAAGCAGGGTAAATTGGAACTAGGATTCTTCTTCCTTTCAGAACATGTAACTAGCCCAGTGGAGATAGCTAGATAGCTCACACCGCAGACACCAATCATTGGGATCTGTTATGGCCTCGTGATCCCTGGGGCAGTAAACTCTGCCTTCCTGATCAGCCCATAGGAATGGGGTGTCTGGTTGGTCAACCATCCATTCGAGGACATTGACGGATGTGTCTTGGAAGACTGACCATCTTGTCACTATCCTGTCAATCATCCTGATTCCCTGCTCGACCTGCCCTGTGTCCTCCTTGCTCATGAGCATCAACCCGTAGGCAAAGATTGTCGCTTTATGATTGTCCTCAATCCCCAGGCGTAGCAGTTCATAGGCTTGCTCTTCATTCCCCTCTGCAAATGCCAACATTGCTGGAATGATTTGGAGATTGTGGTTTCCAGCCTGGTCGCATGTCCGAAGGAATCTCCGCTTCTCCCAACGATAGTACTCCCGCCCTCTCTTTATAGTGGATGAGTTGACCTCGCATCGTTTGTAGACGATGGGGAGGTTCCCGGCATCCCTGAATTTCTTACAGGTTTGCTGTGCCTTGAAGGCTTCACTGATGTCATTCTCTCCTACACGAGAGAGGATTTCACCCAGGAGCTCGAGGGGTAAGTCCAGCAAATGGGTTTCTTCGGGAGCAGGGTCTGGAATGGGAGGATTACCCCTGAAACGATAAGAAGTGATGAATCCAATTTTTATATAATTTTCGGAAATTATTCGAGTTCAGAAACCAACATCCTCACATTTAGAGCTTTGCTCTAGATGTGAGATTATTAAATTTCCGACTTGAATTTCAATTTAAAGCATATGTAAATAATATTTGGTTTTAAATGGGCTAAAGAGCCCAAAATAAAATGAAATTGGCCATTGGGCCTAAAATCTTTTTAATGGGCCATGGGGCCCAAAAGTTTTCAGTTTATTAAACAAGTCCGAGACACTTGTTGGAAGTGGAATGAGATGGATAGGTGGAAATGGAATGCTCGAATATTGGAATGTGCAATGGAGACGTGGCGGAACGGATTTGCTGTTTCTGAATAGCTTGGACTGTTTGGACAGTTTTAGCATCCAAAAATTTGCAAACACTGTTTTTAATTTTAAAAATGGTTGACTTGTTTTATTTAATAAAAGTGGGATGTGAGTGGTCCCATTTTGGATGTTTTAAAAGGATAGCAGTTGGGTGACAAAAGTACTGCTATCTTACTCACACTAGTGTTCCATTGGGAACAAAAGACAAGTCAATCATTAAAACCAAACACTCTTTTTGTCTTTTTCTAAAAGGTTGCTTTTATTAAAAGTGGAAGCTTCCTATTGGGTGTTTGTACTATGTTTCCATAAACAAACAAACATTTATTCCCATGAGATTTCTAACATGAGAACAATTGTGCCCAAAAAGATCTTCCATCTTTATTACACCACCCACACTGTGCACATCACATCAGGATCAATCAAACCAATAACATCAAGATATTCAAAACAATACCCAAATGTTCATCAGTTTGTTCTTTCCAGTTTTAAAGCTTCAAAATCTTTATCCATTAACAGTTTTAACGCCATTAATCAATTTTCAACACAAGTTCTCAATAACTTCAAAATGATGCTCATAACCGGGAGCACTCAAAGAAATTCTAAGGTTAAAAGCACATATTAACCACATCACACCAAGAACACAACAAAATGAAGAACAAAACAAAACAAAACAAAAAGAAACGGGTCCGAATGGGTGCTATGAACATGGCGAAAACAGGGTTTTACCCTCTCCTCCTTGGCTCGGGTCTAGGCACGGGTCCAAGGTTGGGAAGGAGTCCATGAAATCGGTCCATAGTTTCCCCTTGAAAACGGAATGCTAAGGTGCGAAGAACACGTGGTGTTCGTTCGGATGAGAGGAAAATGGGGGAAAGAAGATGAAGAAACTGAAAGAAGCTGAAATGACAGGAGGAAGGTGAAAAGAAACTGGAGGGGGTGGGGGGTATAAATACTTGAACTTTTGTCGCGGAATCCGAGACTTTGTCGCGGAACAAGGTTCCGCGACAAGGCATAGCGACATTAGAGTGGTCGCGGAGTTGAGGGTTGGTCGCGGAGTCATGCTCCGCGACAAGGCCATCGCGACAAAGTTCAGTATGGAGACAGTCAACGCAGGTCATGTCGCGGAGCAGGGCTTGGTCGCGGAGTCATGCTCCGCGACAAGGTGCATCGCGACAAGATGTGGGGAAGGGTTAAGAAGGAAAAGGGATTTTGTCGCGGAGTAGGGCCTGGTCGTGATGCATGACATCGCGACAAAGGTCCTTCCGCGACAAAGGATTTTGAATTTTCAAATTTTCTTGGACTGGGCCCGAGTGTGGTATTGGGCCTGCGTCCATTTTATTTGACTTGGGCTGAATAAATTTAGTCCAAGTAAATTCAAAATGCTGGGCTGAAAATTAAATAATCCTACTTGCATAAAATTAGATTGGGTCAGTTCCATTTTATCTGTGAATTTTGTTTCGGGTCTTGAATTTCTTCAATTCCCGAGAACATTTTCTCAGATTTATAGAACTAATCCAACCAAGAACCTGGTTTTCCGTGTTACTCTTATCTGCTCCTCTTTTTGGTGGTTCCGAACTTCTGCAAGACAGACAAATAAGACGCATTAGATTTTCTCCAAATATCAACATCCTCACATTTAGAGTCTTAGTACTCTAAATGTTTAATTGATCTTTGGGTACTTTCTTGCCATGAAATAAATACTGTAACTATATACTATATATATATATATAAACTAAAATTTTTGTATTTTTTTTAAATGCTGTTTCTTATTGAGTGTAAGCCGGGTCTGCCACTGCTTGGCTTTCCTTCTCTGGATCGAACTGTCCGAGGTACTCTTTCAATCGTTGTCCATTCACCACTATATCGCCCCTGCCAGTTCGAATCCTGACAGCTCCATTTTTGAACACCTCTAGTACTTCATGTGGTCCTTCCCATCTAGATTTGAGCTTTCCAGGGAACAGCTTCAACCTAGTATTGAACAATAACACATGTTGACCAACATAAAAATACTTAGGTTTAATCCGGCGATCGTGCAACTTCTGGGTCCGCTCCTTGTAAATTCGAGAGCTTTCATAAGCTTGCGCTCGTATTTCTTCAATTTCATTGAGGTCCAACTTACGTTTGCTCTGAGCAACTTTCGGATCGAAGTTAAGCGTTTTAACGGCCCAGTAAGCTTTATGCTCTAGCTCTACGGGCAAATGACAGGCTTTTCCGAAGACCAGCCTATATGGAGACATCCCGATGGGAGTCTTATATGCTGTGCGGTATGCCCATAGAGCATCATTGAGCTTACGTGCCCAATCCTTACGGGTTATCCCGACAGTGGCTTCGAGTATGTGTTTGATTTCGCGATTGGATACTTCGACTTGACCACTAGTCTGAGGATGGTAAGGAGTGCCTATCTTATGGAGGATCCCATTTTTACTCATTAAAGTTTCAAAACCTTTATTAATAAAGTGTGTTCCTCCATCAGATATCACCACCCTAGGTATGCCAAATCGACTGAAAATGTTGTTCTTGAGGAACTTGATGACTTGGCTACCATCATTGGTCGGTAATGCGACAGCCTCGACCCATTTGGATACGTAATCGACAGCTACCAAGATATAGTAGTTTCCACCAGATGGTGGAAACGGTCCCATGAAGTCAATGCCCCATACATCAAAGATCTCAAGTGTGAGAATCCCCTTTTGAGGCATCTCATCCCTCTTGGAGATGTTTCCTAATCTTTGGCATCTGTCACAGCCCTTAACAAATGTCCTGCAATCCTCATAGATGTGAGGCCAATAAAATCCACATTCGAGGACCTTGTGGGCCGTTCGAGCGGGACCATGGTGACCTCCATATTCTGATTCATGGCATTTTCTGACAATTTGATAAGCTTCATGCTCGGTCACACATCGCCTGATTATTAAATCAGGGCAGTGTTTGAAGAGATAAGGTTCTTCCCAGAAGTAACTTAATACATCTCGTTTGAACTTATTCCTCTGATGATAGTTCGAAAACTGGGGGGTTACTCCGCATGCCAAGAAGTTAGCAATGTCGGAAAACCATGGACAAGCTTGATTATGCAAATGCAACGCGAACAACTGTTCGTCCGGGAAATCCTCATTGACGGCTTTTTCCTTTTTATCATTATCTAATCGAGATAAGTGGTCAGCAGCACCATTATCTCGACCTCGCCTATCTTTTATTATGATGTCGAATTCTTGCAACAGAAGTACCCACCTGATTAATCGAGGTTTTGCATCTTGTTTGCTAAACAAGTATCTCAATGCTGTATGATCGGTGTATACTATGGTTTTCGTACCTATTAGGTACTGTCTGAACTTGTCAAACGCGAAGACTACAGCATACATCTCTTTTTCCGTTGTGGTGTAGTTAACTTGGGCCTCATTCAGGGCATGACTTGCGTAATGAATTACGCAGTGTCTCCCATCCTTATGTTGTCCAAGAACTGCGCCTACGGCGAGACCACTAGCATCGCACATTACCTCGAAAGGTATTGACCAATCGGGTGGTTGCACTATCGGTGCAGAAACCAACATCTTCTTGAGCGTGTCAAAGGCTTGGACACACGCTTCATTTATTAAGAAAGGATTTTCTTTACAAAGCAGATTAGTGAGCGGCTTGGCAATTTTAGAGAAATCCTTAATGAATCGCCGGTAAAAACCGGCATGCCCTAAGAAGCTCCTAACTGATTTGATCGAGTTAGGAAGAGGGAGATTGGAAATGATGGAAACTTTGGCTGGATCAACTTCAATGCCTGCACGAGAAATGCGATGACCTAACACTATGCCCTCAGTGACCATAAAATGGCACTTTTCCCAATTTAAAACCAAGTTAGTGTCCTCACACCTCTTTAAAATCTTAGCAAGATTGGTCAAACAATCTTCGAACGTATCTCCATACACAGAGAAGTCATCCATGAAGACCTCAATGCATTTTTCGATAAATTCAGAGAAAATAGACATCATGCATCTTTGAAAAGTAGCAGGTGCATTGCACAAACCAAAAGGCATCCGTCGATAGGCAAAAGTGCCGTACGGACAAGTAAAAGTGGTTTTATCATGGTCTTCACTGGAAATGACAATCTGATTATAACCAGAATAACCATCCAAAAAGCAATAAAACTCTCTCCCTGCCAACCTCTCAAGCATCTGATCAATGAATGGCAATGGAAAATGGTCCTTGCGTGTGGCCTCATTCAGCTTCCGGTAATCGATACAAACTCTCCATCCGGTCACTGGCCTGGTTGCAACCTCTTCTCCTTGCTCATTCTTGGTTATGCACATCCCTCCTCGTTTGGGTACGACCTGCACTGGGCTAACCCATTTGCTATCAGAGATAGGATAGATTATACCAGCATCTAAGAGCTTGATAACTTCTTTCCTTACCACTTCCTGCATAAGGGGGTTCAATCGCCTCTGAGGTTGGCGGGAGGGTTTAAACTCTTCTTCCATTAGAATCCTGTGCATGCAAATAGAAGGGCTTATTCCTTTTATATCAGAAATGGTCCAACCTATTGCCTGTACATGTTTCTTAAGAACGACCACCAGAGCATTTTCTTGCTCTTGAGAGAGCTTAGCCGAAACAATCACGGGTAACTTTTTATGTTCTGCGAGAAACGCGTACTTGAGATGATCGGGTAATGTTTTAAGTTCAAGCTCTGGTGGACATTCAACGGAAGGGAGTAGTTTGCGAGAAATGGGTAGTGGGAGAACAGATTTACCTTCGGGATCCTGCATCAGTACAGGATCCTCTTCTTCCTCTTGGTTCGCGTCATCATGGAATTCGATGCCGTCAAATTCCTCCAAATCCCCTGTTTCGGGATCGGCGAAGTGAACGGCTTTGCATCCTTTGTGCTCCACGCCAGCAGGCTTCAGTACCTGCTTTGATGATTCATCCAGCATCATTTCACAGTCAAGTTCAGAGTCTGGCTCTTCCCTAACTATTACATTTTCAAATGAAAAACAAGAACTGTCATTCGGAAATTTCTGCAATTTCTCCATATCAAAGATGATCTCCTCGCCATCGACCCTTAAGGTGACTTTTCCGGACTTAGCGTCAATCAGTGCACCACCAGTGGCTAGAAATGGGCGTCCAAGGATAAGCGGCATTTCAGAATCTTCTTCAATGTCGAGGACGATGAAGTCGACCGGGAAAAGAACCTGCCCAGTTTTGACCACAACATCCTTGAGGATTCCTACGGGCTGAGTGATCGATCTGTCTGCAAGTTGCAGTCTCATCTTGATCGGTTGAATTTCCCCAAGCTTGAGGCGAACAGCCATAGCTAGTGGCATCACATTGATGCTTGATCCTAAATCACAAAGCCCCATACTCACTTTGGCCTTTCCGAATTGTACTGGAAGTGTGCAACATCCGGGGTCCTCTTTCTTTTCAGGCATTCTCCTCTGAACGATGGCACTGCATGTGCTGTTGAGAATAATTACCTCTTCCTGCTCAACCTGCCTTTTTCCTGAAATCAATTCTTTCAAGAACTTAGCATAGATGGGCATTTCGGAAATCATTTCTGTGAGAGGAATGGTTATCTCTACAGACTTTAATCGTTGCAGAAATTTCTTGAATTTAAGATCATGTTCTTTATTTTTAAGCCGCGCAGGATAAGGAATCCTGGGCATGTACTTGTTATTAGCAATTTTTGGTGGTGAAGGGAAGGAAGTTGTACCTTCACCTGTACCCTTATCTGGTTCAGCCGTTTCAGGCGCAGCTTCAGTCTGCAATTCGGCTGTCTCTTTTTCTGCTTCGTTCCCATTATCAGCTTCCTTACCAGCATTGTCAACAATATCATCTTCTTCAAATTCCGCTCCAGTATCCGCTCCCTTTGGTCCAGCTAGTACTCTTCCAGATTTCAAGGTTATTGCCTTGCATTGCGGGTTCTTTTCCGCAGTACTAGGCAACGTTCCTTTGTCCCTTTTCTGCATCTCATTAGCCATCTGTGTAACTTGGGTCTCCACATTTCTGATGGAGGCCTGCAGTTGATTGTTGATCTCTTTCTGACTAGTGATGAAATCAGTCATCAGATTCTCAAGCCTTGAAGGAGGCTTTTGATTCTGATTCTGATTTTGATGCTGATTCTGATTCCACTGGCCTTGGTTTGGGACAAACTGAGGCTGGAAACTCTGATTGGGCTGAAAGTTCTGGAAATTCTGAGGCGGCCTCTGCTGGATCTGAGGTTGGAAACCTGGATTCTGAAAATGTTGGCCCCTGTTCTGGTTGAATCCCTGATTCTGTTGAGGGTTGAACTGCTGTTGCTGTGGCTTGTTCAAGAGATGTGAGTTCAAGGCGTTGTTGTTTGAATAAGACAAATTCGGGTGTCTATTTGGAAAAGCTCCTGCATAGTTACAGCTCTCTGCTGTGACTTGCTCGCATGTGTCAGTTGCGTGAGCACCTTGACACATTCCACAGATCACATCAGTTTGCTGTCCCTGCGCAGAGCTTCCGACTCCTTGATTTACAGACAACGCTGCCACTTGCTCTTGAAGCTTTTCAATGTCTGACTTCTCTACTGTACCTACAGCACATAAACTACGGGGGGGATTGAGATTACCATCATCAGTTAGAACAGAACGGTTGACACTCATGGCTTCAATCTTTGCCCAGGCTTGGTCCATTGGTATGTAGAGCAAATGTTGACCACCGGCAGCATCAAGCATGGATTTCCATGCTGGGGTCAGACCACTGTAGAACTTCCTCAGTCTCTCCCAGTCATGGAAACCGTGTTGAGGACACTTTCTGAGTAGGTTGAAGAATCTTTCCTTTGCATCATACAAGGACTCGTCTGGTTTCATCTTGAATTCCGCAATTTTGGAGCGGCATTCATCCACCTTGGACTCCGGGAAGTATTTTGCCAGGAAGTTTCTGATCACATCTTCCCATGTAGACTTCTGATTTACGGGCAGTGACTTGTACCATGTTCGTGCTCCGCTTGTCAGAGAGAAGGGAAATAGCCTTAGTCGAATGGTGTTTGCGGGTACATCACGATTCTTGATCGTGTCACACAATTCTAGGAAGGTTTGCAGGTGATCATGGGGATCTTCATGACTTGCTCCGGCAAACTGGTTGCTCTGGACTAGATTGATTAGGGCCGGTTTCAGTTCGAAATTCCTGGCCAAGAATGGAGCTTGTCCAGGAATGTTCAGATATGGCTCTAAAATCGGCTGCATGTAATCAGCAGCAGCTGCTGCTTGATGATTGTTCTCAGGCCCGCCTTGGTACTGTTGTGGGTAGTAGTTCTGAGGCATGAAATAGTTCCTCGGATCATTGAAATCATTCGGATTCGGGGGATTCTGATGGGGGTTGTGGTATTGCTGATTCTGTTGGTTTGGGAAATTTTGCTGATTTGGCTGGTTTTGGTTGTTTGGTGGGTTTTGGTTCGGGTTGGGAGGAGGTGCCTCGAAGTGTTGCTGGTCCATGTTTCGTGGATTCCCACCTCCTTGTATGATCTGGGGAGGGGGATCATCCAAATCATCATGATCAGCATCTTCGGGGTCTTCCTCAATGTTGTGAAGTGGGGGATTGGGTTGAATGATTGGTGGGATGTCAGGGTTTGCCATTTCGGAAATATCGCTGCTGGTGCTTGGCGAAAGTAATGCCTGTCGTTCCCGTTCCCTTCTTCGTTTAGTCTCCGCCCTAAGACGTCGAGCTGTCTTTTCTATCTCGGAATTAAACGGGATCTCGGCTGGCGTCTGCTTCCTCCTTTGCATAGAACAACGGCTTCAGTAATGACAGTACCTGTACAATCCCCCGGTTAGAAGTGGTTCTGAAGGTGAATATTTATAATTATATGTATAGGCTACTCTAGGAGCAATTAGGAATGTAATTCTCTAAATAAAACGGCGCTGCATCCTCCCCGGCAACGGCGCCATGAAACTTTTGACGAGTTTTCGTTAACCCGAGCTTTTGCTAAAATTATACCAGGTTAGATTTATTAAATGAAAAGCGTTATGATTCACGGGAAAGGGTTTAGGGATATATCAGGATTATTAATCTTTTTATTACTCAAGTATGGTGCTTTGGTTTCAAATGGCGCTGTGGTCCTCTCTGTCATGAAATGTTGACAAATCTCATGGCATAGCCGGGATAGGTTGACCTTCAGCCTGTCACACTGAGGATCCCCGGCAATTATGCCATGATACTTCTCATCAATTCTTGCCATGAGAGTTCCTGCCATGAAACTTTTGACTGGCTCCCACTACATGAGTATTTTCCGAAAAATCATGGTCCTGGTTTAGTTTTTATTTAATGAAATCAATTTATGTTGGCGGTGTTGTGATTAGGGATATATTTATATGTAGTCATATTTTTATTGCTCGGAGTTAAGAAACTGTGCTCCCGAAAGCGCACGGAGTCAAAAATTGCAGTAATTTATAGTAAGACCGGATCGTTCACTGGAGGATGTGCGATAGAAGCAGGTCCCACGTCGTTTTACTAGATTTTCCATTCGTATTGCTCAATAGGTTTGAAGGGTGATTAACAACTACTGACAGGAATGTAAATTAGATCTAGAAAGCAGTTAAATTATTCCACAAAGCGAATAAAGCTATTCTAGAAAGCGGATAAGAATTATTCTAGGAATGCGGTAAACATTATCTACGAAAGCAGGGAAAAGAAGCATTGTGCCAACCGTGAAGTTGAGTCACAATGTGGACAGAAAGGACAGGAAGAAAAGAATGAAAATTGGACAAGAGTGAGATACAGCAATGTTAAACTTCCATTTTCATACGCAGATCTTTGTTTGGGATAATTCTTTCAGATAGCTAACTCTCATGCTCTCAATAAGGCTTTCCCTTTAATAGACAGGTACTTGCAATATGAGTTTACATGTTCTTAAGACCTCAAATTCTAAGATACCACGGATTCGTAACTGCCCTGGCCTGGGTATGTTACTTCATCTGTGGTGGAAAAGCAACACCTGACACATCATTTATTGAAATGCCAAGTACCACTATCATTCTCCCATGTCACACCCAAAGATTTGAATCAAGCCGTAAACCATCCCTTAACTGTCAATCCTAGTAGCAGTTACACAACTCTCAATACAACCGAGTGACCTCTAATGAAAGCGGTTTAAAAGAAAGCAGTAAAGAAAGCGTTTAAAACCTATCACTCGGAGGTTTTGAAAATCTGACCCTGGTAGTAAAGGACAGCTCCCCGTCAGAATGAAGGAGTATGGATCAAGAATTCCCGGCTCTCAGGGAGCCACTAGTGTGTTCACTTCCTTCCGGGTGATTATGAGATACAAACTAATGAAACGAACTAATAAATTAGTTCGTTCCGGATGCACTCACTTAGGACTCAAAAGTAGGCTTTGGCAGAAGAAAATAGCAGTTGAAAGAAAACTCAACCCTATCTTGGAAAATAACCAAGGCCTGGATGATGTTCCTCTACGATTATTTACTACACTGTATTTGAATCCAAGTGGACCCCATCTCGGTGTAGCACTTAATCTTACATTTCCATCAACCAGCAATTTTGGAAGATAATAGATTTGAAAATCATTCCCTGTCAGGTACTAGACTCTCAGTTAAAACACAGACCCTTTCAGTCTAGGCGAGACCTAATCGCTGAATCTGCTTCTTAATTCCCAAGATATAACCCTTGATAGAATATGAATTAGTCATAACTGAAGAATTTATCCCTTACTCAGATCCGGATTTTATAAAGAGGTTTTTGTTGGAAATTTATAAAGCAATATCTGTTTGAGATCTAGACTTCTATTGTCCAAGGGAAGGATCCCAAAATAAGTACAGACCACAATAGTTTATAATATTATCATGCATAAAGATATAGGGAAGTGTAAAATTAATTGACCCAAAATATAGATGCGGGTCTAGACAGAAGGTGAAACACAGAATGAAGTGGTCAAGGGACCAAAGTAATGGCAGAGTAATCAGGTGGACTGTAAACATCTACTGTCCAATTTCCCAATCACTCGGATGGAGCGAATTTTAGACAGCGTAGACCCTATAATGGTGGTGTCAACGCCAGTTGGGCCTCCACTGTCTGTGAATTCGGATAAAAACCTACATGCTTCCCTTCTATGATGATCATCAGTTGGCATTGACTGATGCCAACTGACTCCCACTACAGATTGGAATTTGGGTTTGGAAATTAAGATAGAAAAATAAAACTGTATCTGGATGGGAGTCAGTCGAGCAGCTATTATAACCCCAGATGGGCGAACCGCCAAGGCTTCCACTGACATCCATCCAGACCATGCAAAATAACAATTAGTAACTAATACCCAGAATACGAGCTAGTTATCCATGAGGGAGTACCCGCCAACATTATTCTGATGTATTCTTTACTAATGGTTCCACACAACACACAAAGACAAAATAAATAAGAAGCAAAAGAAGATCCATTGTATGAGAGACATTGGTTTCTCATGCAAGGTTGTGGATCGGGTCCACATGTAATGGTCTTAAATAATCCTTCCTACCATAATCAATTACAGTCCAGATTATCTGTTTAAGCCATCAGGATTTTGTTTATACAAGAATGTTTTAATGGCAATTGAACAAAGATCCTTTAGTCATGATGATCATTGAAGTTTGATTATTGCTAATCTCAATCTTTAATCATTGATGAGTCAAGGGTTCAATCAGTTAAGTGATGCCAATGGAGAATCAAAATTTGGGCAGCATAACACCCTATATTGCAATTCCAGAATGTTACATCCTAACCCGTGGGGCTATGATGTGAGTGTTGCAATATAAAATAGAGAGAATGGAATTTGGTTGAAGTCAAATAAAGAGAGAAGCCCTTGTCGCGATATCATAAATTCTGTCGCGGACCGAGATCCGCGACATGGACATCCCGACAAGTTTTTAGAATTTTTGGCAGCATAACGCCTCTTTGTCGCTATGCAAGGTTTTGTCGCGGAACGTGGTTCCGCGACAAGGGTGACATCGCGACAAAGTGTTTTAATAAAATTCTAAAGCATTTGAACTTTTGTCGCTATGCATGGAAATTTTGTCGCGGAACGTGGTTCCGCGACAAGGTGTTCCGCGACAAGGTGTTCAAAGATCGAAGAATATGGCATAATTTTTCTGTCTCGGAATGAGATTTTTGTCGCGGAACGTGGCTCCGCGACAAGATGATTCCGCGACAAGAAGCCATGAAAACAAAATGCAAGAGTTTGGCTCCTTTGTCGCTATGCATGGATAGTTTTGTCGCGGAACGTGGTTCCGCGACAAGGTATTCCGCGACAAAGGGTTTTAAATTTGGAGACAAGTGTCTTGAAACACTTTGGTCGCGGAACAGCCACTCTGTCGCGGAACGTGGTTCCGCGCCAGAAGGCGGTTGGCGCCCAAGGTGGTTCAGGACAAAAGTCAGAAAAAGCAGAAATGAACAGTGGCATGCAAACAGCGTGATCTCACCCTATTTCAGATCAAAAAGCTATTCTAAGCTAAAAATAAGCAAGAAACATTCAAAATAAAGAAGAACATGCTTAAACAAAAATAACAAGGGAGGGCAGAATATTAAAATAAAGCATGAATCCTAATCTAGGGTTTAATCACACATCCACACAACATTATCCATAATATGCTAACAGTAAACACAAAAATAACAAAATGGGGGTCAAATGACCCCAAAATGAAAAAGAAAACATAAATCCATGGGGTGTGAGACCCATTTCATTATTTGGGACACAAATGATGAATGTTTTCCCATATTATTAAGTGGGTGTTGTTAATACCCATGATTTGGGTGTTACAAACCCTAAAACAAAAGTTTAGAAACCAAAACATAGTATAAAGATGGCTATCTAAGCACTGTGAACAGTAAAACACTAATCTAAGCTAAACTAAGTGCAAAAATTAAATAATACATAAAAAATAAACCTAACTACTCTACCTAAGAGAGAACTTCTACTGCTTGCCTTCAAGAACTTCTAAAATTTCAAACTTCCAACCGACTACTCAACCCTTAGCTCATGGGAGACACCTCATATTTATAGAAGTGTAACCCTAAGCCCATGGGCCTTGATTCTAGCCCATTGTGTCTTAAGACATCACACACATCACAGCTTTGTCTCGGAACATTAAGTTGGTCGCGGAACACACTGCATGTGGCAAGGCTTCTCGACTGGGTCTTGTGTCTCTAAAAATGCATCTTGGTCGCGGAATGGACCTTTGTCGCGGAGCATGCCATCGCGACAAGGGTCATCGCGCCAGGGGCTTGGCTGGTCTCCTCTTCATTTGGGGCCAGTTGGTCGCGGAACATGCCTTTGTCGCGGAACACTGCATCGCGCCAGGAGGTATTCCGCGACAAAGGTCTTCCTGGGCCTGCTGGATTGGGTCAGATGGGCCGAAAATATTCTTTTTGTGGGCTTTTCTATCTTTTTCCCATCTTTTTGTTTCCTTTTCTTTTTCTCATGTTTTTGGATTTTTCTAACATAAATATGTAATAAGATTACATATTTATGTCTTTTTCACACCAGCTTATTATTTTTACAATTATGCATAAATTAGTCCAATTCGACTGCTTTCTTACTTAATGTAAGACCGAAATGCGATCAAATGCCCGTTTAAGACACGGAAATGGATTGAAAATAATGGTCATTTTTGGCCATTATCACTATGGATGGTGACAATGATGGTTTTGATCATACTCAACAGGTTCCTCTCAGGAGATCTACAAGAGATAGACAACAGTCTACTAGATATTCACCTAGTGAATATGTCCTTTTGACTGATGAAGGAGAACCTGAATGCTTTGATGAAGCAATTGAGAGTGTGGATAAAGAGCATTGGTTGCATGCTATGAATGATGAGATGGAGTCTCTTTATGATAATGATACATTTGAGTTGGTGAAATTACCAAAAGGAAAAAGAGCCCTGAAAAATAAGTGGGTTTACAGGCTGAAGCAAGAACAAGGTTCTTTGACACCAAAGTATAAAGCAAGGTTGGTGGTTAAAGGCTTCGAGCAGAGAAAAGGAATTGATTTTGATGAAATATTTTCTCCAGTAGTTAAATTGTCTTCTATTCGATCTGTGTTAGCGATGGCTGCAAGTCTTGACTTGGAGATCGAACAAATGGATGTGAAGACAGCATTTCTTCATGGTGATTTAGATGAAGATATCTATATGGAGCAACCTGAGGGATTTCAAGTGCAGGGCAAAGAAGATTATGTCTGCAAATTGAAAAAGAGCTTGTATGGTTTGAAACAAGCTCCTCGACAATGGTACAAGAAGTTTGAGTCAGTGATGCAACAACATGGTTATCGAAAGCTCAATTCTGATCATTGTGTATTTGTGCAGAGGTACTCAGAAAATGATTTCATTATTTTGCTGCTCTATGTTGACGACATGTTAATTGTTGGTCAGAGTATTTCAAGAATTAGGGAGCTTAAGCAAGAGTTGAGCAAGTGCTTTTCTATGAAAGATTTGGGAGCTGCAAATCAAATTCTTGGCATAAGAATTTTGAGAGATAGAAAAGTTGGTAAACTTTGGCTATCGCAAGAGAATTATATTCAGAAGGTGCTTCAAAGGTTTCATATGGAAAATGCTAAGCCTGTTAGTACTCCATTGGCAACACACATGAAATTGAGTGTTTCTCAATGTCCTTCAACTGAAGAAGAGAAGAAAGATATGGAAAATGTTCCCTATTCATCAGCAGTTGGAAGTTTGATGTATGCAATGGTATGTACAAGGCCTGATATAGCCCATGGTGTGAGCACTGTAAGTCGTTTTCTCTCAAATCCTGGAAGAGAACATTGGAAAGCTGTGAAGTGGATCTTGAGATATCTTCGTGGTACATCAGATTTGAAACTCTGTTTTGGAAGTGAAGATTTAGTTCTTCGTGGTTTCACTGATGCTGATATGGCGGGTGATATTGATACTCGCAAATCCACTTCAGGTTATGTGATTGTCTTTGCAGGGGGAGCAATCTCTTGGCAGTCTAGAAGGCAGAAATGTGTTGCATTGTCAACAACTGAAGCTGAATTTATTGCAGCTACTGAAGCGTGCAAGGAGCTGCTTTGGGTGAAGAAATTTCTCAACGAGCTTGGCTATGCTCAAGAGAGGTATGCCTTATTTTGTGACAATCAAAGTGCTATCCATCTTAGTAAACATCCTAGCTTTCATTCAAAGTCTAAACACATTGATACGAGATATCATTGGTTGCGTGACGTGTTGGATGAGAAGTCGATATACCTTGAGAAGGTACATACAGATGATAATGGAGCTGATATGCTTACAAAATATGTACCAAGATGGAAATTTGAATTTTGTTGCTCACTTGTCGGGATGACAAGTTCCTCCACATAGTCGGGAGGAGGGGGAGATTTGTTGGGGTCCTCCCAACTTGAAAGTCAACAAAATAATTGTAAATTTGGCAATCTTCATTATTGGTGAGAGAGACTCGGGCATTATTATTATTGAGAAGCTGTCATATTACATATTATTGAAGCACAACCACATTATTCCACATTGCACATCAAACAGATTGAGAAAACAGAGAGCAAAACGCAGCATCAATTCCCTCCGTCCAGTTTCTGATTTCCGGCCAATCGGCACACCAAACCTTGTCCGATCGGGTTGAAATTTTTACAGCAGGTGCGGGACATCTTGTTCTTGATTTTGTACGGTGGAAATCGAATTTCAACGGTTAGAAATTTTTGTATAATTTTCTGTTCGGGGCTGCAGTTTTGAGTTCTTATTTTCCGATTTGGTGTTCTTGGTGGAGTTGAGATTGTGGTGACTTTGTGTTGTTGTAAGGCCACATCTTTTGTTGTGATTTGAGCAGACTTTGGTGTAATCTCCTTTGGTGATAGTGGATTTGAGATAGGCTCAAGAGCCTCGTGGTTTTTACCTTTCGAATTGGAAGGGTTTTCCACGTAAATCCTTGTGTTCATTGTTTGCTTGTTTTTGTTAATGTTCCTGCGAAATTCTAACAACTTGGGAATTGTTTGTCCGCTGCAAATTTTGAACTTGTGAAGTGTTTGGTGAATTCCCAACATAACTAAATACTAGTATTAAGTAATAAGAAATATAGAGTCAATAATTTATTATTAGAAAAGAAGTGGACATGGGATATGTATATATATAGATACAAATTTAGGGACAGTGGTACATAGTACATACATATATAGGACGTTATATGTATTGATTCAATGTTAGAAATGGACAGTGTTGGATGTTTTCGGATCCAAAGATAGAACTGTAGTTGGGCTCCCAAATGAGGCCCAGTGCACCCATTTGAACCGATTGGTCTTTGTCATCCCTTCTGTTGGAATGCACGTACCAATTTACTACCTCTGATGGTGCCCCCAAAGATTAATTTCATCAATCAGTCAATAATAGCATACTCCAAAGAAGCGTAGTTTTGTGGACTGTACCCCGTAACATTATTTTGTACTCTATAAATTAAGAATCCACGCCGTGTATATACCAAACAGATATCACGAGTCGTTCATCTTATTATCTCATTTACAATAAAAATCAATCCTTAATTACACGAGGTAGTACAACAATTAAGAACACATGAGTACACTGTCTGTTTTCAGGTATTGAGTTAGGGGAGAATGTTGCTTATCCAACAGGCCAGGACAGGGGAGAATATTAATTAATTAAAGGGATCGGAGCTAAGGGGGAATTGGCATATGTCAAAGAAGAAAAAAGTAAACTATTGAGGTAGGTGGACTGGTGAGTCATTATGGGTAGAGAGATCAAATTAAACTTAATTATGGGATCAGATTAATATATATGAGAGTGAGCTAAGGTGGAATAACAACAAAATAATCATAATTAAGAATAATATTATTAATAATATAATAATAATAATAAAGATATGTATACTGCTGGATGGAGATTAATGGTGAACAGAAGTGGCAATATTGCTTCGGCCTCCCTTGTTTGTTAGATTACTGGGAAACAACCATTTGATTGATTATACCCATTCATCATTATCCTTCTTTTGCTTTTTTTCTCTCTTTTTCTATCCCCCTCTCTATTCACATTTCTAACCTTTTGTCTTACATTTATTACTACTATTACTGCTGCTGATGCTGCTACTACTTACATCATCAATACTTTATTGTTTTTGTTCAAATCTTCTACTTACTTACTCACATACTTCTACCACAAAGGGAAATAATTATATTAGGATGTTATTAAGATTAGCTTTAATTTATAGATAGATTAAAAATAGAACTAGAAGAAGAAGACGTTGTCAATATAATTATATTGCTCTCAAGTTGAGGTAGATAGCTAGCTAGCACTTAATTCTGAGTATGTAAAACACTATGCATGTTTGATTATCAATTTATTCCATTCTTGTTTTAATGTAGTGATTGTTTTGAAAAATTAAGAAGAAAGAGTGAAATGAAATATACTTCCTCCGTTCCTTTTTAATTGTCACGGACCCACATTTCACGCTATCCAATACACATTTTCAATCTTCAATAACCCAAATTGCGTACAAGTAAAAATTATGAAACTTTAATATTCTAAATCTATGCGATTAGACGAATCTAACAAGATCTCACTTGACTATTTTTTGTCCTATATAACTGTATTAAAAAATCGAATCAAAATTACTCAATAAACAATAACAAAACTCCTAACGTGTCAAATAAAAAGTAACCGAATAAGTAGTATACTAGTAGTAGTAGATTGATACATTGTCATGTCCAGGATCATTCACGAAACAGTGTCATATTCTTTTTCCAGCACTTCATTATTAATGTTGATATTTCTGGTTTCGTCAAGGGTTGTCTCGATGTGCCCCTGGATGTGATGTGATGCATGTATTATTCATACAGCACCCTATATCATTCATTATTGTTTAGTGCCTATGCTCCTTTACCCTCTTTTTTTATTATCATTTCAAAATATCTCTCTCTCTCTGGGATCATCTCTCCCAGTCTCTCTGATCATAATATACACTTCGTATCCGTGAATAAAAGGCAGAATGTATATGAATAGTTGATTTGACGACCAAGGAATATAATTATTACCATTATTAAACCTAAACTAGGTCAATTAAGTGCTTTGTAGTGGCCACTTGTGTTACTAAGGAATTTAATCTAGCTAACTTTACATCAAGTGTTACACAATAATAAAGTGAGCTTCCAAATTTTGAATTTTTAAGGAATGCGCTGTGTTATCTGAGGCTTTCCAACTTTTTTTCTTTTGCAATATATGGCGTTACATAGCTGCATTATTACAATGCTTATTTCTGATTTTGTAATGCCATTTGAGTGGTGGGATCAGAAACTAACTCCTGTCATGTGTATTTTTGGCATATTTATATATTAGTATTACTTAAATTTGAATATTCATGTAATTTAGGAATATTCATGTACAGTATATCTTTTTTCTGGGAATGAAACTTGACTCAAGTGGTCATGTTCACTGTCTTCCAACCATAGGTTGGGGGTTCGATTCCCACCCGGCCCTCTATCCCTCCCTTTTATCCCTGTTTGTAATTTGTGTGGCATAAACTCCCACACCGACACATAGGTGTCAATGTTTAAAAAAACAACTTCTTTCAAACCAACATCTTATTTAAGTAAGTAGTTAGAGTCAAATAATTGGTTTATTTCTTAAAAATTCATCTATTTCTTTTATTGCATTAATGGTTAATGTATGGAGGAGTATATATATTAATTATAGATTGAAAGTGTAATTTGATATTTTTATCAACTATAACATTTCTGTATAAGTGCTGGGTGGGCATCGGGTTCGGATTGGTCGGATACCCACCTCGAACTCGAAAAAAATCATGTTCGGGTCGTGTTTTTTTAAAATGGAAAAAGTCGGGTTCGGTACCTGTTTGGCTCGGGTGTAGCCAAGGACCTTTTTCTCCTCAAGGGAGGCTACCGGAAAAGGATCAAACCGATTACGGGTCCGGATTAACAATAATGCGCCCACAATTGACTGAATCTTCTTTGAATTGATCAAAAATAACAAGATACAACGGAGAATCTGCCTGTTGTTAAGAAACAACGGCGGAATTCACCAAAAACAGGGAACCAAACTACCAGCTGCTAAGAAGCAACGGTGGATTTGGAAATGGTAACCGCTACAAACTAGGCTAGATTCTAAGGAAAGCTGTAAAGGAAAGCTATAAAGAAAGCAGTAAAGATAACAAGGAATTAAATTTGATAAAAGGAATTTGGGGGTTGGATTGATCTCTCCGATTTTGTGTGTGTCGACCCCTATTTATAGCCGGAGCTGGAATAACCGCTCTCTGGCTAATCCTTCTGAGCCGAATTCTTTCTCTCTTCATTTCGTTTTTTTTTGTTTCGGCTGTTCCTTCCTATTTCGGCCGAAATCTCTATCAGTCTCGTTTCCCTCCCTTCGGTTTACTATGTACTTTCGGCCTTACTGATCTTGAGCCCATCTTCCTTTTGGACTTCCTCTTTCTTCCGGCCCATGTCTTATGGCCCAATAACTCTTCGCGGCCCATTATTTCATATGGCCCCAACAGATGCCCTCCTTACTTGGGCGAATTTCTTTCATATGAGAAGGAGCCCAAGTAACTCCTCTCTCTCTCTTCGTGTGCTAACTCCTCCTTAATATCCGGCCACGTCCTTCTGTGCCTTTTCATTTGCCTTTACTTTCGTTTTTTAAAGTCGTTTTCCCCTTTCTGTTTTCCTCATCCTTCCTTCGTCTTCTCGCTTTTTTTTTCATCGATGGCGCAACCGACTCTTTCCCCTTCCTCTCAAAAGATCAAAGATGCTGAAGATTCCCTAGTTGAGACTTCTTCGCTTCGTCTCATTGATGACGACCTCGTCACTCTTGGGCCTCTTGCGACTTCGACTGAGGCCATGATTTCTGCTTCCGCTCTTTTTGGGGAATCGAAGACGATCCCCTTGTTTTCGGACTATTTCTCTGTCAAGCTTTTCGGCCCTCTCAGTACTTGGCCGTTGGTGACTCAGGAACATGTTGCTTGGTACGAAAGGGCCCTTCCTCATTGTGGATTAGGTTGGGTTAACTCTGGTATTATTCACCTGATTAAGCTGAGTTTACAACCTTTTCCTCCTACCTATAACTACATTCAGGCCTTCCTTTGCTTTTGGAATTCATCCATTAATTGCTTCTGTTTCCCATGGGGTATAATGACTCCAACTATTGAGGATGTTAAGCTTCTTCTGGACTTACCCTCTCTTGGAAAGCCCGTCTTAGGTGTTACTGATTCCGACAAGCCTACCACGAAAAACACTGGCTATGCTTCCGGGCTCACCTTTTCTTTATGGATTAATAAGTACCGTGGGGATAAGCCCGAATTTTCTAAGGACGAATCTGTGGCTTTTATGATGCACTTCCTTAGCCGATTCTTCTGGTGCGCTCCTGCCAAGAATGTTGTTCTTGAGACCTACCCTCTGGCCAAGGCCCTTATGAAAAAGACTCATTTGCCTCTCGCCGACTATTTCTTGGTGCATCTGTATTCTGGTATGTCTTCCCTGGTTCATGGATGGGCTGATGGCCACTCTAGCCGATCTCATGGCCCTCTCTGGTTCCTTCACCTCTGGCTGGTATGGCATTTCAGGGATATGTCCCGTTTTGAACCTCAATCTTTTGAAACTACCCATCCCTCTGCTAACGATCTTCTCGGGGTTCGGTTTCCCGAAATGCGCACTGAACAATGGATTTACTACTTCATGAACCGATCCCCTCTTGGTCCTTCTTCTTGCCACCTCTATTCTGGTACTCCGGATAGTTGGGTTTCGGCTATCAACACTCCCCCTTTTGGTAGACCCCTTCCGAAGGCGTTTGCTCAAGTCTGGAATGCTTGTATCATTCCTCGTCACATTTTCAACTGCTCATTGTTTGTTCCCCCTGACCACTCTATCCTTTCTGAGGTTTACAATCCTCATTTAGTCAGCCGTCAATTCGGCTTTGTTCAGGATGTGGTCATTCCTCTCTATGGAGACCCAAATCGATACAGCAAATCCTTCAAAGGATTCGGCTCTGAGAACAGCCGAAATCTCTGTCGTACCTGGGCTCTCCGGATTTGCAACTTTGAAGTTCGTTCTCTTGACATCCGCCCTGGTCTTTCAACCGAGCGTTTCGATACCTGGTGGGAAAAAGCTCTTTCTTACGCTAATTTTGGCACTAACTTGCAGAGCCTCCTTGTTTCTCGCGGCTTTCCAGGTATTATGATGTTTTCGGTTGTTGGTTCAGCCCCTGATTACTCCTGCTCTTCTCAAGAGGATGACCCTCTACTTCCTTTACTTAGTAAGTCTTTCGGCTTTCTTCTTATTGTGTGTCGTGTATCTTTCTCAGATTTTTTCCTCTTTTTCTCTTTCTTTGCAGGGGCTGCTTTGGATGATGTCTCGTCTTCTCCATCTCATCCGCGTATTTCGTCTGCTCCCGCTATTTCCGGAAAACGAAAACGTGCTGCTTCTGGTTCAGGGAAGTCGAAAAAAGAACCTGCAACTAAGACGCTGGGACGTTCGGCTCGTTCGCCTCTTCCCAGCTCGGCCTCGTCTGCTGATCAGGTTTCTTACCGCTCTTTTCTTCTATATTTTTTTCTGTTTACTATCTTCTCTTTAACATTTATTTCCTTTCCTTCCAGGCTCCTCGAGTTGCCGTTTCTTCCGGCCCTTCCGAGTCACCTAATCCCTCATCTGCGGCCCTTGATCCTATTGATGAGAACC
Organism: Hygrophila difformis; assembly: GCA_030278955.1. NCBI lineage: Eukaryota > Viridiplantae > Streptophyta > Magnoliopsida > Lamiales > Acanthaceae > Hygrophila > Hygrophila difformis. The sequence goes on from JAOANR010000008.1 coordinate 7,044,041, forward strand.
CGGCCATTACTTCCAGTACAACTCCTGTTTCTTCGGCCGATATGGGACCAGGATTGACTTCTCGAATGCCTGAGGGTGGCAATACTGATTCGACTGTTCCTATTTCGACTACTTCCCTAGCAGTAGCCCTTCCCTCTTCTTCTATTGCCTCCATTCCTGACCCCTCTCCTGTCCAAACTCGGCTGGGAGAATTAGCCGTTGGTAATGTTAATCCTCCTTCACCTTTCCCGGATAAGGATATTCTGGATAATTTCTTTTCCCTTTCATTTGTTTCTTCTTCATCGGAATTTCCTCGTTCTTTTAAAGCCTGCTTGGATAAGCTTTAATGCTTGATTTCTGAACAATCCGACGCCTTCTCCGTCCAAACCAAGCCTATCCTTTTGCTTATCTCTTATATCAGGCAGACTTTTCCTCAAGATCTTCTGGTCTCCGGTTTGTCAAACGTCGTTGATGCAATGTTCACCTGTCTCTTACGAATAGACATGGAGCTTCCTAGCCTCTTGGCCTTTCGCAGAACACTCGAAGATGAGCATGCTTCTCTTACCCTTCACAGGGCGGAATTTGACAAGCATGCTTCTGACTATCATTCTTATATGAGTCAATTGTCGGCCAATGATGGCCTCAGATCCAATTATTTGAATCGTCTCTCCGCCATTGACTCCGAAATCAGCCGACTTCAACATGAGGCACAAGGCGTGAAGAATGCCTTAGCCGAAGTTGACCAAGAATCGGCTCACTTGCAAGGACTTATAAAGCAGCTCCACAAATCTGCTCAGGCTCCGAGGGATAAACTTGCTAGTCTCAAAGAGAAAACAGACTACCTTGCTTTGAGGTTATCATTCAGTGACAATGTCCTTGGCGTTTTTCGTGGCTTGTGGTCAGACACTCAGAAGGCGCTTAATCGGATTCGCTCTGTCGCGGTTCAACTTCCTTCGGTGCCAAATACTTCGATGGTTTCTGATAACCTTTTCGTCAATCCTCCTTCAGGGGATAATCCAAAGAATTCTGGTAATATTTAATTTGTTCTTTTGGTCCTGATGATATACGATGATTATGTCTTCCTTTTCTTTTAATTTCTCTTCTTAGATGCTCCGTGTGATCCTTTCGAAGACACTACCGACAAGCTTTTCTCGTCCCAACCCGATGATCCTCTGGTTTCGGCCGAAGCTGAAGCTCGATCGTATCAGGAGTTTCAATCAGTATTGGATCCAACTTCTGTTCGTAATTCGGCCGCTCCCCTTACCAGTGATTTCGGCGAAGACATTGCTTATGATTTGAGTGGAGATTGAACTTTGTTGTTGTTGTTTTTTTAATGTAATAATATCCCCCTTACTGTACTCTTGGTTTTTATTTCGGCCGATCCACTTTGTATACTTAATCGGCCCATTATAAAATATTTGTCTTTTTGCAGACTTATTTCGCCTGTTTCTTCCGTGTTCCCAGGGATATTCTCTGATACAATATTATCTTCTGCAGCTTTATTGGGATTCTTGAAACGTCTCTTCCGTAATCAATGCTTTTCTCTTTACGTTTCCTTTTTTTGCTATAACTGACATCCCTTCATTTCTCTCTATAAATACCAACTCCTATCCACTTCTTGTTTCATAATCTCGCAAATACCAATCATGAACATCTTGATGCTTTTAATTCCTTCTCCTCCCTGGCCTCCTTGGCCCGTTGGCTCTTTGGTTGATCCTTTACTTATAAGCCGAAAGTCCTCCTTATATGCAACGCGAGTTCAACTAATTCTTTTATCATTATCTTCATATAAATTGGGAACTTTCCACACTTTTCTCAACATGAATTCCGACGGTCATACTCGAGCTCTGCTCTATTCCCTCATATTGTTGTGACCTGTCGTAATCTTACTAATATCGGTCCCAAAGTCTTGGGCGGTCGAATAATAATTGCGCCTTTCTATGGGACCGAATTATCTTCTAAGCTCCGAAGGCCATACCCCTCGAACCTCGTCCCTATCTTCAATGCTAAGAAGGGGGTATCCTTGCTAGAGCAGATTAAAATTTTCTTCTTCCTGGTCTGGGAGTTGGCTTTATTGGCACAACCATCTCTTCTCTCGCCGGCCAGAAGAATTTGGGGCTTGGGAATGAATGTTGGCCATCTACCACTTCAGATCCCATTGGCCTCCGCTTCTTCCTAGCCGCTTTAGCCCAGGACGTTTCCCTTGTATATTGTAATTTCGGGCTATCGACGCCTTTCGGCCGAAGTAGCACCGTTTTTGTACTTATTCGCTCATGCAATAAAATCTTTACTTTTTCGCATCACTTAATGTTTAATCCCATGCTGATGGATAATATTTCTTCATGTATCTTGCATTAACTGGATTTGACATATGCTCACCATTTTCGTCCACCAAAATGTACGCTCCATTCGGTAGTTTCGTATGAACAATAAATGGTTCCTCCCAATTGGGACTCCACTTACCTAATCGGCCATCCTTCTGTTTAGGTGGCCATATAACTTTCCAAACTAAATCCCCAACTTCAAATCGCTTAAGACGAATTCGCTTATTGTACCAATCGGCCACAACATCTTTATTTTTCCTCAAATTCTCGAAGGCTTGCATCCGATTGGAGTTAATTTCCAATAACTCATCTTTCATCGCACAATCGTACTGTTCGGCCGACATTGAATCCGCTTGGCTTGTTCTCAAAGTCGGCACTGTTATTTCGGCTGGCAACACCGCATCCATTCCATATGTCAGCCGAAATGGTGTAAACCCAGTAGCTGAAGTTTTAGCATTTCGATAAGCCCACAATGCTTCAGATAACTTCTCATGCCATTTTCTTGGTTGGTCTTCGATCATCTTCTTTATAATTCCTATCAGCTATTTGTTTGTGGCCTCTGCTTGTCCATTTCCTTGTGGGTAATATGGTGACGAATGCACGATTTTTATTCCATATTCCTCTGCAAAGGCCTTGACTTTTTCTCCCACAAATACAGTTCCTCTATCTATTAGAATCGTCTGTGGGATCCCGAATCTATAAATCAATTGTCTCTTGATAAACTCGATCACCTCCTCTTGTGAAATACTGACATACGCATGAGCTTCGGCCCATTTCGTGAAATAATCTGTTGCTACTAGCACGAACTCATGTCTTTTCGACGAAGAGGGATGAACTTTTCCTATGATATCCATGGCCCATCCTCTGAATGGCCATGGCTTGATCATTATGTGTAATTCTTCGGCCGGTAACTTCTGAATCGGCCCATGTTTCTGACACTCGCTGCATCCTCTCGCATATTTTTCACAATCGGGACCCATATTCGGCCAATAATATCCCAGCCGAATAATACTCCACTTCATCGATTTTCCTGCCCGATGTGCGCCACATATTCCTTCATGAACCTCTCCCATTACCCTTCTGGCGTCTTCTTCTCCGACACATCTGAGCAATACTCCATCAATAGCTCGTTTGAATAATAATCCTCCTATTATGACGTAATCCATCGCTTTCCATTTTTCGGCTGGATTAGCCTCCGAAGGATCTTCTAATGTCTGTGCTATCTTTTTTATCCATTCGGCCTTCTCTGTTTCGGCCAAATGTACTTCCACATTTCCCGCTATCGGCATCAACCGATATTTAGCTGCATGCTGAGCCAATTCATTAGCCACTTCGTTCCTTTCTCTCGGGATATATTCAATGTATACCTCATCGAATTCTTCTAACAAATTAACCGCTTCTTCGTACAATCTGATCAACTGAGAACTCTTCACCGAAAAATCGCCTAATAATTGCTGAACAACTACCTGCGAGTCCCCTCTGATAATGATTGCTCTGACTCCTTCTTCTATCAACCGTTGTAATCCCGAAATCAACGCTTTATATTCAGCTTGGTTATTCGTATATGACTCCGGCAGTTGCACGAAATACTTGTATACCTTGCCCTCCGGTGTTTGTAGGGTAAACCCTGCTCCAACTCCTAAAGCGGCTTTAGAACCATCAAATGTCATCACCCATGGTTGCAAGTATACAATTCCTATCTCATCAACTTCTTTCGGCTGATCTTGATGATCGGTGTCATCGATTATCGGATGTATCACATGATCAGCCAAAAAATCGGCTACAATCTGTCCTTTCATAGCCCTCAAAGGTTGATATCTCAAATCGTATGCATTTAACTTCATGGCCCATTTGGCCATTCTTCGACTACTGACCGGATCATTCATCATAATCTTAACTATGTCAACCGAAGCTACCACTATCACTTGCCTCGGTTGAATATAATATTCTAATTTCTGGCATGCATGATAAAGACTTAAACATAGTTTATGAATCGGCGAGTACCTTACTTCGGCGTCCCTTAGGATTCGGCTGAGATAGTAAATCGCTCGATCCCTTCCTTCATCGTCTTCTTGCGCCAGTAATGCTCCAATAGATTCTTCGGCCGCTGCTATATACAGCTTCAATGGCCGTCCTAAAATCGGAGGAACCAACACAGGTGGATTCATCAAATCCTGCTTCAATTGTTCAAAGGCTTTTTGTTGGTCGATTCCCCATTTGAACTCCTCTTCCTTCTTCAACCTCAATAAATCGGTTAGTGGTTTCGACTTTCCAGCCGCATTTGCTAAGAATCGTCTCAGGAAACCGATCTTTCCAAGAAACTTCTGTAGACTCTTCTTATCATGTGGAGGTTTGGCTTCTTGAATAGCCCTGGTCTTGTTCGCATCAACTTCTATTCCTTTGTTATGTACCAGGAACCCAAGAAAATTTCCTGCCTGTACTCCGAAAGCACACTTGGCTGGATTCATCTTGACTCCATGCAGCCTCATCCTTATGAACACCTTCCGCAAATCGTCCAAGTGACTTTCGATATCTTTGGATCTGACCATGACGTCGTCGATATAAACCTCGACACAATCCCCTATGAGGTCATGGAAAACGTAGTTCATGGCTCTCTGGTACGTAGCTCCTGCATTCTTCAGTCCGAACGGCATCACCACCCATTCGTATATCCCTATGGCACCAGGGCACCGAAATGTAGTCTTGTGAATATCTTCTTCGGCCATAAAAATTTGGTTGTATCCTGAATATCCATCCATGAAGGATAACATTCCCTGTTTTGCGGCCGAATCAATCAACAAGTCAACAATAGGCATCATATACTCATCTTTTGGAGTGGCTATATTAAGATTCCTGAAATCAATACAAACTCTCAACTTTCCATTCTTCTTTATTACAGGAACAATATTTGATAGCCATTCTACATATTTAGCTGGCCTAACAAACCCGGCCGCTAACAATTTCTCTATTTCTTCTTTTATTTTTGGGACTAATTCGGGCGCTGCCCTCCTGGCCGGCTGTTTATGCGGCCTGAACCCTTCTTTAATAGGCAGTCTGTGTTCTACAATCGATCGCTCCAATCCTGGCATCTCTGTATAGTCCCATGCGAAACAATCCTTGAATTCGATTAGAACCTCCTTGAATCGGCTTGTCATCTGCTGATCTAGATTTGCACTCAACGGAATCTCCCTCGGGTGTTCGTCTGTACCAACATTGACCATTTTCAAGGGGTCTTGAGCTTTGAAATCCGGCGTTCGCTTTGGAATTGCGTCTATTAAATCGCTCCATCATGCTTTGTCGTCTGAAACTCCGAGTTCGGCCGATTCGAACTCGATCGCTTGATTCGATTGTGCATCCATCATTTACTTTCTTCTTCGACTGGCCGTTCATCGGCCTGATATCTGATTTCAAACCCCAAATCTGTCCAATCACACTCGATCACCTGCGGGTACCGATCCCCTACCACTGCTAGGAATGGTTGTATGGGTTCTTCATATAACATCGCATCAATTCGACCGGCTGAGCTGACTGGAAACGGAGGTTGATCCCCATCTACTTCTTCCACTGTGCCATCCTTTTTCCAGAACCATACTTTCTGGTGAAGCGTTGATGGCAAACATCGAGATGTATGAATCCAGCATCGGCCTAGTAGGGCCGCATACGGGACCTCTGCATCTACCACAAAGAACATGGTCGGAATTGAGATCGTTCCGACCGTTACATCCACTAGAATACACCCTTCAGCCGCAGTCTGAGCTCCCACAAAACTCATTACCTTCATTCTCGTAGGGAGTAAATCTTCCTTCGAACGGCCTATCTTTGTCAATGTGGATAACGGCATGATATTAACAGTGGCTCCACCGTCGATAAACATTCTTCTAAGTGGTCTCCCATTGACCCAACCTTTAACGTATAAAGGCCTCACATGCTGAGACATTTTCGCAGTTGGAGGCAAAATCGCACCTGGTTGAGCTTCTGGAACAAATGCTTTATACCCTTCTTCGAATGATTTCTCTATTTCGGCTTCCGGCCGAAATACCTCAAGTTTATCGAAACAGAAATCCACTATGGGTTCTTCATCGCCATAGTATTCTCCATCCTTCTGACAGAAAACCACAGCTGGTTCAGAATCCGACCAGTATTCCTCCTTCTCTTCGGTGGTTACCGTCACCATATTCGCGCTAGATCCGAAGTCGAACTTAAACTGCCCGACAGGGAGTGAATCGTTATTCGGAATGATAGTTGTTTTTGGTTTCCATTCCCTGGTTCGGACTGGTCTAGGCTTCCATTCTTCTTTCGATTTCGGCTGCTCACTTTCAATTTTCGGCTGTATTACTTTCGGCCGAAACTCAGTTTTGTTCTTTAGCCGATCCTGTCCTTCTTTCGGCTTCCTCTCTTCTTTCGATTCGGACTTCAAACGAGCCGAAAATACCCTATTGAGTATTCTTCCTCCCGAGAACGAACAGTCATCAGGGAAGTCCTCTTCCATATGCATCATATCATACTCCTCCTGCTCAGAAACAGCAGCTGCTTTAAGCCGTTGCATTCTTCGTTTGAAAGTACGATATGATCCCTTTCCTTTCGGGACTTTTCTCTCCTCTGCCCTCCAGGCTGAATGGTCAGACCGGCTTTGGCCGAAATGCCTTCTTTCTGGAGAGTTTTGGACTCATCGGCCTACCTGAGTATTTGCTGGTGGCCTTCTGAGCTTCTTCATTTCGGGACTAACAGCTTCTTCAGGGACTGTGATCTGTATCACAGTCTTTCCATTCTGCTTGTCGGCTGTTAACTTCATCTCTGAGTCCCATCCGTTGGTTATGATTTTCAACGTTGGCTTCTCGCTCTTATCTCCGATCTCGATCTCCTGATGTCTCTCCGATTGCTTGACCCACTCTTTTACCTCATAATTCCCCAATCGGTCAAAAACATCTGTAACTTTCTCTTTTCCCTTCGGAGATCCTAGTCTTTTCCATACTCCTGACTTCTGAGCCGATGGCCGATCCCCAAGCCGATCGTGCACAGAACTCTTGCTAAATGATGTTTGATCCCCCAATCGGTCATGCACAGATCTTTTCTGGTCGGGTTGCACCATCACCATGTTGGCAACAGGGAACGGATTCTTATCAATCGCCATAAGCCTATCTGGGAACTTCAGCTTCCCATCATCGACATGTTTCTGAAGCAGCTTTCTAAAATGTCCACAAATCGCCGTGGAATGAGTAGCTGATCCATGGAATCTGCACCATCCGGCTTCCAATTGATCCTTGGTAGGATGTGGATGGTTTCCTTTAAACTCTAGCAATCCGTTCTTCTGGCAATAATCAAATATTTCGTCCATTTGTGACAAGTCGAAAGAGTAAAACCTTTGAGATTCATCTCCTCCTTCTTTCTCCTTGCCTCTGGCTGGCCGAAGTGCTGGACAAGTCATAGGCTTTTTTATGATTAACTCTGCCCTTGCAACTTCAGCTAATGCAGGAACATCGTCCGTGTTGTATTCTTCCTGGACTTCACATCTATCCAGAGATTCAGCAAATGAGGCAGCTGACTGGATCGGTTGTGATCTTCCGTGCCCTCCTGGCGGCCTAAAGGCCTGCTGTTGAAAATTGTGAGGATTTTGCATCGCAGGTGGTGGATTTTGCGCCACTGGAGCTTGCTGCGTTCCCATCGGATACATATTCCTCGCTATTTCGGCTCTGAACATAGCTGGCATCGCTGCCAGAATATTTCCTTCGATTTGTCGAACCGAATTAGTAACCGCCGCTTCCACCATAAATTGAACCTGATCTCGGAATCGCGGGGTTAAATCATCGTTTGAAAACTCCTGATTATGGAAATGTGATGGTCCGGGGAACCCTGGGGGGAATTCTCCGGCTTCTGGTGCACGTTCTTCCTGAATCGGCGGCAAATCAGTCCTCGCCGCCGTGTTTGCTGCTGGAGTTGCTTGTTCGAATGCCATTCTGAGTCCCACTGGGCGTGCCACTGTTTGGCTCGGGTGTAGCCAAGGACCTTTTTCTCCTCAAGGGAGGCTACCAGAAAAGGATCAAACCGATTACGGGTCCGGGTTAATAATAATGCGCCCACAATTGACTGAATCTTCTTTGAATTGATCAAAAATAACAAGATACAACGGAGAATCTGCCTGTTGTTAAGAAACAACGGCGGAATTCACCAAAAACAGGGAACCAAACTACCAGCTGCTAAGGAGCAACGGTGGATTTGGAAATGGTAACCGCTACAAACTAGGCTAGATTCTAAGGAAAGCTGTAAAGGAAAGCTGTAAAGAAAGCAGTAAAGATAACAAGGAATTAAATTTGATAAAAGGAATTTGGGGGTTGGATTGATCTCTCCGATTTTGTGTGTGTCGACCCCTATTTATAGCCGGAGCTGGAATAACCGCTCTCTGGCTAATCCTTCTGAGCTGAATTCTTTCTCTCTTCATTTCGTTTTTTTTAGTTTCGATTGTTCCTTCCTATTTCGGCCGAAATCTCTATCAGTCTCGTTTCCCTCCCTTCGGTTTACTATGTACTTTCGGCCTTACTGATCTTGAGCCCATCTTCCTTTTGGACTTCCTCTTTCTTCCGGCCCATGTCTTATGGCCCAATAACTCATCGCGGCCCATTATTTCATATGGCCCCAACAGAACCTGAATCCGAACCCAAAGTTCGGGTTGGGTATCGGGCCCTAAGTTTGGACCCGAATAACCCAAAGTGTTTTTTTTATTATTTATTTTTCATTAGGGTTTTGGCTTTCTATATTTTTATTCCAAGTGCTTAAATCTCCTGATAATTCCATAAGCCATTATCATTTAGTCAAAATTATTACAATATATATATATATATAAACAATTAAATTTCATAATTAATTAGTTTATAAATATGAAAATTCTTCACTATCTCTTCAAATATTTATTCAATTCTTCGTTTTTCACTATATCTTTCTCAATAGAAGAATTTATTAATTACTCTATTTGTCTAGATTCAGTAATATTTGTAAAAAATGTCTTCATACGCGTTCGTAATTTTTTTAATGTGTAGTTTATCCATATATATATTTGTTATGGATGAATTAAATATTTAATTCTATATTTCTTTGTTATTGGTTAACTTTGTGTAGAGATAATGCCCTTTGATTTTATTTACTTAATTCAATTTTTTTAATATAAAAAAATTTTAAATTTTTTTCTAAAAGTTGGGGTAATTGGGTACCCGACCCGATCGTGTACCCGACATGTCGGGTGCCCACCAATGTCGGGTTTTGTTCGGGTATTTTAATTTTATACCCGAACCCAACTAACCTGAACCCAAATTACCCGAACCCGACAAACCCAACCCGATGTTCACCCCTAGTGCTGATTCTTAAAATGGTCTTGGGAGTGATTGCCCAAGTTTAGCTGGCGGGAATGATCATATTCCTTCCATCCTACTAATTATGTCTTATTTTCCTTTTTGGTTTGTCTCACCATTATTGTCACATTTACCCTTTTAAAAAAATTTTACTCCACATCAATTAAAACATCACATATATCAACTAATTACTTCACCATTTTTCTTAATTCAAATAAACATCGCTTCAACTAATTACTCCACTTTAATACAATAACTCATTATATCTAAAATAGCATGCCCAAAATTTGGAATGGTGACGGAGGGAGTATAGATAAATTGATCGGTCCCCGGCAATCTCAAAATAAATAAATAAATGAACAAAACTGATCATGATATTTTTCCCGTTACGTCCCATTCTTATCACGCAAATAAATTTGAAAAAGAAAACACTAGCATCAATTTAGGGCTAGCTAGGGATAGTGCTATGTTCCCCATCTTGTGCATGGCCAAGTAGAGAGGGTTTCCTTTTCTTGTTAAAATGCGTATGTTTGGATCAATGAATTCTAAGTGAAGCATCTCGTCTTAGATAGCTTTGTTGATGAGTCAATATATATAGGCCCCATTTATATATTACTATGTCTCATGAAGCCACAACTGCATAATGTCTACCTCCTCTATACATCCTTTGTTGTGGAAGTATCATATCCCATCATGTCTCATCAAGACATGCACATCATTCACTATGCATGTGTAGTTTCAACTTTAATTTTCACAATTATTATTATTATTATTATTATTATTATTATTATTATTATTATTATTATTATTATTATTATTATTATTATTTTCTTTAAAATCATTCGTATAAGGGTAAACTTCCCTTGAGAAAATTGAGAACTTAATGACGGAATGACAGGGACCCTTATTTATTAAATAATTTATTACTCATTAAAATTTAAGGCTACAAGCACTTCCCTAGGGTTTGATCACATTAAGGTTTAGTAATGGGGCACATCTCTTATCTTTTCACTCATGCTTTTGTCACCCTAAGGGCTTACATACATACAATTGCGAATACATACCAATATCAAATTTCTATATGACACACGAATTAATTTTGTTAGAAAAAAGATAAATAAATAAAGGAAGCTGTCAAATATGAGACGGAAAAGAAAGTGTATGTAGTATGAATATCTCTATATATGCATATTTTAACATTATATAACACCTTCAATTTTTACAATTACTATGCCATTAACTAAACACCTTTAGTATATGTAATAGTAGCTAGCTAGATGATCCTTAGCATTTTTCAATAAATTCAAAGAGGTTTTATTAATACTCCATATTTATTATTCATAAGGGTTTTCTTAGTTAATATACATTTTTTGTCTTATATATGCATGTTCAGCTTGATCCTAACCCTATGTATGAACTAATAACAACTTTAATATTAGTATATTCGATCACAAGGTAAACCTAATGATACTAAAAGAAAAAACAAAACTTTCATGTCCATGTCCGCCAGAAATAGTAATCTTGTCACGTCCCAATTTGAATTTCTTTTACCTTTTAACAACTCTGCAGGTCATGATATAAGTTTAGAGAAGTTCCAAAACCACCACCAACAAGAAGAGTCAAGAACCACTATGAAGAACCAAGAACCTCGTTCCACCTCTTCCTGCGCCGCCTGCAAGTTCTTGAAGAGAAGATGCACCCCCAACTGCCAATTCGCCCCTTACTTCCGCGCCGACGAGCCCAAAAAGTTCGTCAAAGTGCACAAAGTGTTTGGGGCGAGCAACGTGAGCAAGATCCTCAATGAGGTGTCCGAATGCCAGCGTGAGGAAGCCGTGAACTCCCTTGTGTACGAGGCTGAAGTTAGGCTACAAGACCCGGTTTACGGCTGCATAGGCGCCATCGCGTCGTTGCAGCACAAGATGGTGGAGCTACAACACGATCTGGCTCTTGCACGAGCTCGCCTAGCCTTGTACCTCGATCAACAACAACAGCAGCAACAACAACAACAGCACGAGCTCTTTCAAGGTATTGATGGTATTGACACGGCGGTGGTTCCGTTGCACGTTGATGTTCCGGGCACTAGCACCGGCGTGATTGATGGTGGTTTCGGCGATGGTGCCTTGCCCTTTGATCCGTTTTGTGCTTTCCAGTTTCCGTAGAAGTCGATCATTTTCAATTAAATTTGATGAATTCATCTTTGTGGTTTCATATACGCATCTTAATTATTACTCCCTCCGTCCCATTTGTATTGTCCCAATTTTTGGGCATGGTATTAAGGGTAGAATGAGTTATTGTGTTAAAGTGGAGTAAATAGTTGATGTGATGTTTGTTTGAAGGAGTAAAAATTTTCTAAATAAGAAAATGTGACAATTGAAGTGGGACGGACCAAAATAGAAAATGCGACATTTGAAGTGGGACGGAGGGAGTATTATTAATTGGCATTTCGGTTGGAATATAATTTGAGTTGTATGCAAAGTAAGGAATTTAATGGGATTCAAGCCCTTGTCTTGATCAGTAAATCTTGTTTATTTACTAGCTTTCTGAGCTCAGATGAATGAATTATACATCCAGCACCTATACTGCTGTACTAATTTCCTAGAGTTTCTTCTTCAGTTGTCTCTGAAAAACAAAAGATTGTATAGTTGTTATAAACTGAAATTGGTAAAACAACCAGGAGTGGCAGTAGTCAATACTCAATAATATGATGATTAATTTGTAAAGAAAAAGCTGCAGATATTAAGTTTCATGGGACTTGAATTAGGGCTTGTTTGAAGAATGTGGAGCAAATATGTTGTTTGATGATGACAAGATATGTAGGAGTGGACATGTTGGGTACCTGTTAATTGTGTCAATCAAATCCCACATCGGCACTTGATCAATTCTTACCCTTTATCATATATCTTTACACATGATGCATAGCTAGAGAATACCCATGGTTTGGAAATGAGGTGGTAAAGCTATAGTACTAGTACTCTATTTTCGTTTCATTGTAATTTTGTCTTTAATTGAATTGAATGGGCCTTCTACGCTTATAGAGATACCTTTCCGAGATTATTTCACTTTTACCCCTAACAATCAGATCCATCACAAACTAGCTAGTGCAAATTAAAATCGTACCTAATATTCAAGGAAAATGTGTTCCTAAACACGTACTATATGTTTACTTGCTCGGTAAAATAACAAATAATATATACATTCACCGCATCTTCAATTCTAAACACTTTATGGATGTTAGTAAATATTATTACCAACCAAGTACCAACATTATTTGAACTATGTCTTTAGTTGAACCATAATACAATTTAAGGGCCTATAGTTTCATAATCACTAAATTAATTCAAACAAGAATTTAGTAAATAACTTTTGTGTAGAGATCAATATAAATAAATAAATTTGGGGATGAGGACTTAGCCCAAGTAGTTAAGCTCCTCGACTTCCAACGGAAAGTTGGAGGTTCGATTCCCCACGGTTCCCCTATCCATCCCTTTAATTCCCCCTTTTTAATTTGTGTGGCATGAACTCCCACCACCCCAATCCTAGCCTGTATAGGTTCAGCAAAAAAAAAAAAAATTGCAATCCACGTGGAGTTTTCAAGGATGTGAACCAAATTAAAATGCTACTAAAAAACACACCACACAAAACTATCTTAACCCAAATTGCAATCCGAAAAGAATCAGGCCCAGCAAAGGCCCAAGACTCGCCCAAGTGGAGGAGGAGGCAACATTTAACCGAAATAAGATGAAGAGCGTGTTTGGATTGGCTTCTACCAATGTGCTTTTGGCTTTTGCTTCTGCCAAAAGCACTTTTGGGGAAAAAAACGTTTGGTTTGGCTTTTCTAAAAAAGCAGAAGCACCTCGAAAAGCTGCAAAAGTGCTTCTGGGAGAAGCAGCCCAGGGGTGCTTCTCCGAAAAACAGAAGCCAAAAGCACTTCGTAAATTGTGCAAAGATTTAAATACCCTCATTACTTAATATATATTACACTATAAATATATATTGTTATCATATTAAGAAGCATGTCCTTTTTGGTAATTTATACATTTAAAAAGCACTTTTTACTTTTACACATCCAAACACACTTTTGAAAAAAAACTGCTTTTCAAACAGTCCATCCAACACACAAAAGTTACCTGCTTCTATTTTTGGCTTTCACTTCTGCTTCTGCTTGTGGCTTCTGCTTTTTTCAAAAGTCAATCCAAACGGGCCAGAAATTAGACAAACCAAAATGCTACTTCATACGTTCTCTTTTAAATGCATCATTCTTGCGTTTCACGCTGTCCAATATACATTTTTAAAGGTTAATAACTCAAATTGTACATAAATAAAAATTATAAAAATTTGATATTCTAAAACGACGTGATTAGACGAATCTAACAAGATCTCACTTGACTATGTTTTTTCTCATATAACTATGTTAAAAAAAAATTAATCAAAGTTACTCAATAAATAGTTACTACTATGCAAATGAATAACTTATTTGACAACAGATGTAGTATTCATTTGACACCACCGTTGAAATCATTCCTTTTAGTATTTCTACTATGGGCAATAGTAATTAATCATTTTTAAGGCTGCTAGCTCCATACACTGCACAATTAAAATCAAGTACTTAGCCAAAAAAAAAATTAAAAATCAAGTACTTAAAATACACATTAAATGTTATTAAATCATTCTAATTTTATAATTCTCATATTTCATTCATTATAAAATAAAGGGGAAATAAATAAAAAGGGCCATTACAAGGCGCCTATTCTGCTTTTAGGCCACTCTTAATTGAATTTTCAGAATTAGGCCATTACAAACACATGTTGAATGACATTAAGCCATAATGACCAATTTGAAATTAATTAATAACCCAACAACTTTTCCTTTTTTCCTTTGAAACCCCAAAAGGTTTGACTTTATATAATTTGTACTATTCCAAAATTGTCTATACAAATGAAACCCAAACGCATGAATATTGGTATTAGAGCCTAGGTTTTATTGAAGAACATATTAATTATATTATTTATAATATTTTATCTCTTAATGGTGAAGATTTAATTATTTAATGGATTCATTTAATTTGAAATCAACGAGTTATTTCCAAATTTTGGAAATAAAAAATAGAAATTTCCAGATGAAATTCTTGAACTTTCTATAAGACAATATTTTATTAAAAGTAATTTCTTTCATGAAAATGAGAGGAACTGACTGGAAATAAATTGATCCGGATAAGTGTCTTGCTTCCTCCATGAGGAGCTAAGTGTTTGCCTTCTGCATTATGAGAAATTATGTTTGAATAATATTTTTAACATTTCTTCAATAAAATCCAGGCTTCCAAATATTCCGATATATAGTTAAAACCCTTTACCCCAAACCTTGTTACATCCTAAAGTAGGAAACGAAATAGGATTGTGTTGTTTGCTGTTGAAGGAGACAAGAATCGGTGAACCATCGGTTGCGGCTGCGTGGTTGGAGGAAGTCCGTAAAATCCTGGAACTTGAGAAACCCGGCAGCAAGGCGGTGAAACCCACGGTATGGAGTTTAGTGCTTAATTTTATTATCGGAAGCATGATGGGCGGTTATTGGACTAAAGGAGATGAAGAAATTAAAACATGGGGTCAAAATGTAATAAACCAAAGTTGATAGGGTGAATTGATGTTTGAAAAAGTCAAATAAAGTCTAAATGGCCTTAATTTGGTCAAAGTTGATTTCTAATGGCCTAAAATTGGAAATTGATTTTTGCATGGCCCAAAAGCGGAAGGGGTGTCTTGTAATGGCCTAAAATGTTTATTACCTCTAAAATAAATACTATGATCTTAAATAAAGATTAATGTCTTCGCCAGAAAAATAAAGATTAATGTAGCACATCAATGACATCAAATTTTTGAAAAAAGGAGGATCGATATGTATTTTTTCTCCTTTCATATATAATGTTCCGCAGTAGGGATAAATTAAATTAAATTATATATTTATATAGAAGTATATACAAGGCATTCTTAATTGTTGAGTTAGATGGGAATTGGAACTTGGGCCAATGGTCATGTCCCAGACTTCTAACTTTATAATTGAGGGTTCGATTCGCACCCGACTCCCTATTCTTCCCATTTACCTCTTTGTAATTTGTGTGGCTTGGGCTCCCACACATTAAAAAAAAAAAATGTTGAGTTAGATGGTAAAGTTGCATATATTAAAGTGTCGGACGGATTGAATCCTAGAAGGTTATAAGATCATTAGTGGTGCTCCCGCGCGCATAATTAACAAAAAATCATTTGATGTCATAAAAAAACAAAACAATAAAAACAAGGATATCGCGGAACATGCAAGCACACCGATTCAAATTTTATTTAAGAAATACTAAAATCAATTGTATTATATGTTCATAATTTAAACAAAAAAATCGATTAAAAAAGCATCAAATAAATTTGTGAGTAATCTCTTCTTTTTCCAAAGAGGCAAAAAAAACTTACTTAAAGAAACGTGGGAATTCATATAATAATCTTTTTTGTTAATCTCCGGAAAACTAAATTAGGTTATCTGAAATCGGGTTGAAAAACTGTTTCAGAAAAAAGGTAGTTAAAAGTGAATCGATCGTTTTCTTTACGAGTAGAAGGCTAACTGAAACTCCAAAATCAACACTCACAATTTGGATGATAAGATATTTTTAGCTTACACTATATATATATATATATATATATAATATGTATGAACATGAATATGCTAGCTGTTTTTGATAGATAGATAGATAGATAGATAAGAAAATCGTTTGGGTGCTGGCGGCCTGTAGGTGCTGGCACATTAAAAAATGATGAATATGTGTATATGAAATGATGTGTTAGTATAAAAAAGTGATAGATAGAGGTTATGAACAAAAACTAATAAAAAAAAAACAAATTACCGTTTATACATCAGGAAAAATATCTGTCTACGAAGTGAGAAAAGACTAATTCCCAAAAAGAGATTTGGACCAAATATCTGTTGAAAAGGTAGATATTAAATTGCATCTTTGTAAGAAAGATACTTAAGTTTGTCATTACACAGGAAAAAAAGCAGTGGGATCGTTCTCAAGCTATGTCCATTTATCCTTCTTTCTTTATGTTACATACAGCGCCACCCGATATTTGGTCCACTCCACCCTTTATATACGTACTTATCCTCTTTGGCCTATACATATCCACCGCACGCGCCCCTCACGCGCTTCCACCTCCGATTATCCATTTCTTTTTCCTTTTAATTGTTGTTTTTTTACACTACAGAAGAACTGCTCAAAATATGTAATTTCAGCTTCTAATAATCCTATTTGCTTGATTAATATACAGGCTTCAGTTGGTGGAAATAATTTCTTTTTCACTTAGATAATTAATTATATTTATACATACTTTTTCCTTTTAGTACAGCAAACATTTACTACATTCAATTAATGCACATGTCATCCTATAGTAAAAAAAAAACAAAGGAAAGATAAGACTCCATGTCCATGCCCCACAATAAGAACTGACTCTGATTACTACTGAACATCAATAATCAAGTGAAAAAAATTTTGTATCTGTTCATAGTGGTATAATAAAATTCTGATTTTACGTTTTCCCCCTTTTCTTTTATAGTGACAAACTAATTCTTAATTATTTCAAATTCGTCCATATACAAACATATACTTTCTCCGTTTTTTTTTAAAGTGTAATGTTTCTCATTTGCACATTTGCCGACGCACATTTTACACTATTAATAACTCAATTTCGATACAAGTAAAAATTTTAAAAATTTAATATTTAAAAAGTAGAAGATGGGAAGAATCTAACAAGATCTCACTTGGCTATATTTTTCTTGTACAACTATAATTAAAATAGAAGTCAAAGTATTGCAATGAATAGTAAAAAAAAAAGAGTTAAATTGTTATACTTAAAAAAACGGGAGCGAGTATATACTTGTAATAAAGGTACAAATGAAATATAATCATGCTTTGGATTGATAGATGTACATATTTACGATAAAATTCATCAAATAACAAATTATTACTATTTCACTTGTATATATAGATTAATTAGAGGATTTATATAATAATTATAAGAAAACCAAAGCAAGTTTATAATTTTTTAAATTAAATTAAAGTTTTTTAATTTAAAATAGGGAGATTTCAAATCAGTTTGGATTGGAAGTTTGTTTTTTCCAAAAGGGAAATCCATCAATTCTAAAATAGCCTAATTGATTGAGTTGTTTGGGTGTTTTGCCTTTGATTTTTCTCCTTTAATTTTAAGCTGCCTGGATATTTGTTTTGTTGGTGCTTACTGATGTGGTTTCACTTTTTGAAAATGTCTCGGCGTTGGGCTGACATAAAGTTTGTAATTTTGAAAAAAAAAAAAAAAGAAAAAGAATGTAGTATGGTGTGACTTGTGTTAATTTAATTGAAGGGACTGATGATGAATAGTAATTATAAGGTAAAAAGAAGAACAAGGGTAGGAGGAAGAAGCACAAGTAATACTCCTACTCAGTAATAACGATTGAAGTACTAGAATAATTAATGTATTTCTAATTACTAATTACTATTACTCCTATAAATTAGAAGTAAGGTGCAAAATACTAAGAGCTGAAGACATGCATGACACACTAGTGTGGTCTGATGCAAACTAAAGAATATAATGAGAAATTTAGGACAGATTATGTTGTTACGCACATGAACTCATGAGCTCTTTTTTTTTTATCAATTATATACTACCACCATTTCTTTTTAATTGTCACGAACCCACATTTCACGCAATCCAATACACATTTTTAATCGTTAATAACTCAAATTGCATACAAGTAAAAATTATAAAAATTTGATATTCTAAATCTATACGATTAGACGAATCCAACAAGATCTCACTTGACTATATTTTATCTTACATAATTGTATTAAAAAGTCGAATCAGAGTTACTCAATGAACAGTGTCAAAATACCATATGTGGTAATAAATAAGTAAACGGAGGAGGAGGAGGAAGTATATAGAACGTACAGATGAATGCACGGCAGCATGGGGTGGGGCAAATGGCAATATAATGGGCAACATACATTAAGAATAATTATGATAAATATAATAATCACACTCAATACAAATTAAAGCCAAAAAAAGATTAAATGAATGGTTGGTGTGAAAATGGGACAGGTGAAGAGTAGAGTAAAATAATAATTACATTACTACATTACATTCATGGACAAAGCGGCTTATAATAATAGAGCATTAGAATAAGGAATTGTGATTCCAACTTCCAAGTAGATAGATTATGAATCTGAAATTTACACAACACTATCACTCATGATCAAGTTCAATTAATCTAATATACTACTCCTAATTAATTACTCTATTTTAATTCTATAAATTAATCACTATAGTATATAGCTCTTAAATAATCCCCCCCTAGTAACAAAAAGTATAGGCCCTATTATTATATACATAGATAGATTATCTAAACCTAAAAAGTAGTCGTAGGAAGGAACAATATAATTGGTCCCCCGACAGAATTAAATAAACTGTAAGGACAACTTTGCCCTCATCAAGAGAAAAGGGAAAAATCCATTGGCCGGACTACTCTGGTACAGTGGTTTTCTTCTACTTATAAAATACACAACTCCAACTTTGGACTTAATATTATTATTATCAACACAACACACCAGTCAAGGCAGTCACCAGCAACTCTCTAAATTCAAATTAAGCAGTAGTCAGGCGGATTCGTTCTCCTTCTCCGTCCGACATGTCGTCGTCGTCGTCCTCCTACCACCACCAGCAGCAAGACAGTAGTATTACGCCGCAGCCATTCCGGTGGCACTACGCCGAATTCGACGACAGCAACTTTCAAATCCGGGGACGGACGCTCTTCTTCGCCATCGTCGTCTTCTCCATCATCCTCCTCCTCGGACTCATCTTCCTCTACGCCCGCTGGGCTTGCCAATTCGTCCCCGCTCCTTCACCGCCCTCCACCTCCCAATTATCCATCGCGAATCCACCAGTACTGTCCCCTCGCTGCGGCGGCCTCGACCCCGGTGCGATCAATAGCTTCCCCATCACGCTGCACTGCAGTAGCTCCTCGTCGTCGGCGGACGGCAGCGAGTGCTGCATATGCCTGGGATTGTTCGCCGACGGGGAGAAGGTGAAAGTGCTGCCGCAATGCCACCATTGCTTCCATTCCGAGTGTGTGGACAAATGGCTCGCCAATCAGTCGAGCTGCCCGCTCTGTCGCGACTCGCTCCGACCCGACTCGCTTGTCTGACTCCGATCCGTTCCCGTAGCTTTCTTTCCTTTTCTTCTTCTTTCGTTTTTTCTTCAGAAAACGATGTGTTAATTAATTACTACAATTATATTTATAAATCTAGATTTTTTTTTCCTTTTTCTTTTCTTTTTTTTTACCAATCCTTTTTTTTTTCCCTTATTTACGTCGTCCTTGAAATGTTGGGAATATTACAGTCCTAGTTTGACTGTTTAGCATTGGATTCTGCACCGTAATCAAAAGAATGGAATTGATTATGGAGTAGTAGTAGTATATTATCCAATTTGGATATGTTTACATCAAAATTATCATTACTCCATTTTAAGTTGCATGTGCTATTATAGAACTTTTCTTTTCTTTTTTTTTTTCATGAAAAAAAAACCCAGTAATTGGTGTTGGTGTCATCTGGTATCAAGAATCCCCATACATTAAAGGAGATTAGATTAATAGAATTTTTTTTTATCTCATGTAATAATTATTTTTATAGGTAATGAGTTTTGTATATTTTTCAGTGGTATATAATTTGAACATTTAAATTATTCTATTAAAATTTAAAAAATTGCTTTATACTTCCTCCGTCTCGGTATAATTGTTACGTTTGATTTTTTGACACTATTCACTGTTTAAGTTTGATTCAAATTTTTATCATAGTTATGTAAGAAAAAATATAGTCAATTGAGATCTTGTTAGATTCGTCTAATCTTGTACTTTTAGACAATTAAATTTTTATAATTTTTTATTGTACACAATTTAAGTTATTACTCGTTAAAAATATGTATTGACATACGTGCAGGGTGGGTCCGTGACAAAAATATTGAGACGGAGGTAGTATATATGAAATACCATTTTTACCTTTATTAAAAACGTATATATGGACACGAAAATTGAGTATAAGGACAATAATATAATTTAACCATATCTATAATGGAAAGTTTAGAAGATGAACATCTTTTTAGGATATCCAAAAGAAGGAATAAGAAGTCTTATTGTGAAAAAAATAAAATACTTCCTAACTAATATAGTGAGAAACAAGTGGCTCTCCTATTCATTCTGATAGCAAAAAACCCCATACCCAATGGTGAAAATCGAAAACTGAATTTTTGGTTCGGTTTTGGGGGAGTACTATCGGGGATGGGCCGGGGATTGGGGATTTCTTTTGGGGATTTTATCTCGGACGGCGATGGGGATGGGGAAATAGTCCCGCCCCGGCCCATCCCCGATATATTTTTTATATTATTTATTATATTTTTTATATATTATAATTAATATTTTATATATTATATTGATGTGTTAATTATATATTGGAAACTATTGTGAACTTTAATGTTGATTATGATTTATTGTTAAACAATTCATGTGTGTTTTGATGTATGATTTGTATTGAAAATTGTCTATCTTTCAAGAAAAAATAAAGTTGTCTCGAATAATATGACTCCGACCATTCCAATTAGCGGAAAAAGAAAAAAAAAATAGCTTGTAAGTGAATCCGATAAGGTCCCCGATGGGGATCGGGGGAAATTGTGGTACCCGATGGGATCCCCGATAAGGTCCCCGATAGGGATCGGGCCGATTTTAGGGATTAAAAATCTTAACGGTTTTGGAGATGGGGATGTTACTCCCTCCCAAAAACCGGCCCATTGTCATTCCTACTCCATAGTGTCGTTCTCTATGTTATCACTATCTCATTCAATTCGCAATTCTCATAATCTTTTTTTTCTTCCCAACCACTACCATTCATTTAATTTCTAATATTATTTAGTATTTATATTACAAAATGTATTGCAGAGTTGAATTATTATTTTTTAATATGGTTGTTTTATAGTATATTGTTACATTAATAGAAACTCAAATTATATATGAATTAACATGTTATCGAGGTATTAATCTTAAACCCAATGGGACCGGATATATCCACGGCAAAAAAATTATATATCAATTGATTTGTATTTTTTGCTTTCATTAATTTGTAGATTGATTTATTTAAATTAATACTTAATAGTATAAAGTTAAGTAAAAGATTTTTTTCACCTAAAAAAACACACACGGTGATTGGGCCTCCAAACATGTGAATCAAATATATAAAAGAAAAATAAAATAAAATAAAATTTACTGTAATTTTTTAATGTAATTTTATCTGCTTTTATAAAATATAAGTTGAAAAATCTGTTTTACTTTTTCACCAAAGGGTTCAATAATAATTTTTTTTTTTTTAAAAAAAAGAAAGTATATTTATGATTCTTTTTCTATGCCCATTTTCATACCATGTGTGATGATGATGGCCTATATATGAACACAAATTGAGAGTGGTAAGTATATTCAACTTGTTATAGTCGGAGAAATGATCGATTTTATAATAGTGATTATAGTTTATTGGATGTTCCAACATTAACATATCATTGTGCATAAATTTCAATTTTAAATATGTTCAATGTTGATGCAAGTTGGATCTAATAACATCATGATTAACATCGCATCATTGTTGTCGGTTATAACATTGCTTTGAAAATTTTACGACCCCCCTAAGTCTAACGTCCCAATATTGGGCTCAATTATTGAACCCTCTTTTAATTAAAACTCCTACATTCCTTTGTTATGGGGGAACATTTTATATTATTCAAATTAGACCAACTCAAGGAGGTCTAACCCAATATTTTTGCCAACAATCTAATTTCAATATAATGACCCACCTGGCTTCAACCTACTTGTGAAACAATGGAGTATTACCTTAATTTACAAAAAGTAAATGAAGATACTATAAGTCTATAATCTCATTAAAAATTTAAAAAAAAAATGAAAACAAAGAAAGAAAGAAACTGTATTGTAATAGTATTATTACCCTTAGTTACAAATTATACTACATGTAGTATTATATTTTATTACCGATTTATTCTTAATGTTTGTCACGTGCGATGCCAACACATACGGATAAACTATAGGCTATATCAATGATCTAGCTATAGTACATTGCATTTATTTATGACTAATAACAAATAATTTTGTATATTTTTATTATATTAAAATCATTACTTTTTGAAGCGAACAGAAGTATCATATCAGTATCATATCAATCTATTTTATAAAATTAGGCTATATAATATACTTCTATATAATACAAATTTAAATATTTTAATGTTGCCTTTTATTGAATTATTATTAGTTTAAATAGCATAATTAAATTAAGCCGGTCCATTTAATTCAATTTCAAGAATATTGACTGCTAACGTGAGATGTTAATTCCTTTCGCTGCTTTTTTTGCCACGTACCAATGCTGTCTTTTCTTCTTTATTGCCACTTTTTACAAATAACAAATACAAACTCCGATCCATCGTTACTACTTATGATTAGATATTTTATTACTGATCAGTCACTGATTAATGACACAAAATGAAACATTTGTGTTACACACGCAACAATTTACTTATAATTTAATTGCACAAATTATTGTCAGATCGGGAAAAAAAAATGTGTATCTTAATAGTAGATGCTTTCTTTTTCCTTGTTTCTGAGTATTATTGGTCACGTGATCAAAAAGTTAAAATTAGCTATTAAATGAATAATCCTTTTTATCTTTAAAATAATTGAATTTGCAGGTGTGTATTTTGACAGAATTATCGAGACAGAGAAATACTACAATGGTAGTAATATTTGTCCCTTTATACCAATTAAGTAATTGTTTTTTTTTTTTTTTGGAATAGCTACTGAAAGCCTGAGAATAAATTAAGTAATTGTTGGTCTCGTGGTATTGTCTGAATCAATTTAATTACTTTTATAAATCAAATTATGTACCTTCCTGTGCAAATAAATTAGTCCCGGAAAGTACTGAATGTGTACAAATACTCAGAACTGTTATTTAATTAAACATACAGTACATTGTTGTTTCAACCTTTGAAATTTGAATGAAAAGTCTTACAACTATGCAAATTGTTATTTTAATTATACGGTGCTGAGATGAATGGTATACTCATTAAAATGGACTGGCTTTGTGGATGTATTCATGAATCCAAATTGGTGGTACTTATTGTACAAAATTCTTCCTAAATAATAGTAAATGGAAAACCTCAAATTAAATAAAAGTCGACAATGATACACTAAAGCTCGTCAGCGGGCAAATGTTAGAATGTTGACGAGATTTTGGGATCATGAATCTTGAAGAAGACATTTCAATTTTAAAATATCAAAGAGTATTGTACTATTATAAGTTATAAAACATATCTCCCCAACACGATTTGTCTTGATACAGTTTATTGATCACTTTGACTATAATGTCAAGTGTGCTTGGATTGGACAGAGGAAGAAATTTAATTGAGAAAGGGCATTTATGATGAAGTAGCAATTTATTTATTTGTGGTTGAAGCCTTGATGAAGTGTTTTTTATTTTCTTTTTGAATAACAGGGTATCCCGGCCTCAATGGACCAGTGACTAATCCCTCGAGGCCAACACAGAATTCTGCATATACAAAGGCTCGAACCCGAGACCTTTGTTTAAGCTGCCAGAGCCCCATACCACTCAGGCCAACTGCGTTTTGATAAACCTTGAGGAAGTGTTGAACTCATAGAAGCCCATAACTCATTAATTCCTTCTCAGTGTCCCATTCCAGATCTAGTGTTGGGAGTTAAATGCACTCGCCAGTCTGAATATGTCAAAGTTCATTTACATTCTTAAGTCTCAGTCATAATATTTGTTAGATAATTTCGTTTGCACGAAAACATTATCGAAAGAACAAAAAGAATACTAAAGTTTACAAATACTACAATACAACAATATGTCTTGCAGGATCACATTGTCGAAATACCAAATTATCCTAACAAGTAATGATTAAATTGGCTACATACAAAATTAAAGCATTAGCAACGAAGTTCCCAATAGTAACTAGTGGGTGGATCTTTCAATTTGAGCCAATTCAAGGATTAATTTAAGGGCTATTAGAGATTGAAGCTAGTGTTACACGCATATTCTGTATTCGAGTCATTTTATACAGACATGCATCAATGGTAATCTTGCACCATCACATTTAATTCATTGATGAGCAGAAACTCTCAGCGGAATTCTAAACCAGTTGATCCACCCACAACACCAGGTTAGATGATCAACTTGAAGCCTCGACCATAATGAATGAATTCTAAGGCAGATACTGAGCATTTAAAGGAACATTTCAAGCATTAATAATGGAAAGATGTCACCATGAATCAACTAATGCCATCAATGTAGCTCCCCGGCAAGCAATGCTTTGCTACAGTTGCAATGACTGAGGGACGTTCAACACATCTACCATGATACCATCCCTACTTTGTAAGCACGCAAACTATATATAAAGGCAGAAGATAATTTATAAGTTCATGACTTACAGGAGTGTGAAGTCAACATTGCCTTTGGTTCTCCCGGCTTTGCTCGGGATTCCACCTGGTTATAGTTCTCTCTTCAACAACAAAATGCTCCAAACATGAAGGATAAGCATCAGTATCACCATTTTTACTCACATAAAGAACCAACAATGTCTTTGCAACACTACCACAAACTCGGAGTGAGGAGTACAAATTTGACCAAACCCTCAAACGAGCATTCCTCTTTTCATCTTCACCAGATAAGACAATAACTGCATACTCAGAGTGCACTACAGATGGATGATGCCTATACGCAACGAAGTCTACACTGTAACGGGACTGAGAACCTCCTTTCACCACCACCCAATTCTTGGAGCGCAAATGAGAATAACCTTTGAACAAATTAAGGAAATCAACATTCTTGGACATTGCGTAGCGCAACAACTCTTCATCTGTTTTTATGCACTTATCTTCACCAACAACATGGATGCATTTCATAATGGTGGATAAGTAGCAAGCTTCCTCAAGACTTAATTCAAACCACTGCTTATCCTTCTCCACGGTAGCTATGGGGCAACCAAAGCATGTTTTGGTAAGGAGTTCAGTCTGTTCTGTATCTACTGCAACAAGAACACTGGACCCTGTAAGCAGTCCTTGCATGTTCGACTCAATCAAAGAGGATCTAAGCTGAGCAACTATTTTGGACATTGGTTCGGAAAGTGCTTCTGCTTCTGCTCCTCTTCGTTTCCATCTGGGTGTCATGGTCTAGTCCATAGAAAATAGCTCAATGCCTTGAGAAAAACACATAGGAGCAAGGTTGTCAGGAACGAGATCCTATATGGGATCCTATATGAAATTGCAACGAGGAACAATTATACATATTGCATACTGCCAAATTACAATAACCAATATCAACAATTACCAAAATTACAAATGAGGTTAAACATTTCCTAAACTTATTTAGTGGAAGCAAAAAAACAAGTGGAATCATACAATTGTGACTGGTTTAATTTAGGCACCAAATGCAAATGTGTTCAGCGTTCACCCTTGCCCTTGTATTCACACTTACATGAAAGGAATCAATTAAATAATTTTGCATCTTGTCAACTACATAAGAGAAGTGAAACATATTCAGATTTAGACAGGAATAGGAATATCAAAGTTTGTAATCGTTGTCATAAAGCCTCACAACTGGAAAAATTATGCCACAACACTTGATGGGAGACTAAAAAAAGATAAATAAATAACGAATAACAAAAACAACACAATGCATTTTTATTTTTATTTCTCAATCATGTTTCTTCACCAAAAATGGCCGTGTGTCAGATTCTCATATGCTAAGACGCTCATTGAATTCTCATAATATTGATCAGCAATATTTAGCTGTTATAAATGATTTAGGATTGACATTTGACAACCCAATAATAAAAAAAAAAATTGAATTATTAGTAGAACCAACAAAAAACTACTCCCTCCGTCCCATTCCAAAATGTCCTACTTACTATTTTTGGATGTCCCATTACAAATATCTTCTTTCTTTCTATAAAAAGAAATTCCCCTCCAACAACTACCTCCAACAACTATGTGGACCCACCATATACTCACAAATCAACTCTACCTTAAATTCTCGTGCCCATCAATAACAAGACACTTTGGGTGGGACGGAGGGAGTATTAATCAGTATCCACTTGCACTGAAGTCTTTGACAAACCACAACAATTGTTCATCTGCGATCTGTATCTATCCCTCACTCCTTAAAGCAAATGTTAATGGTAGTATTTTGTATACTACTGTTCGGCAATTGTTCGGCTCTTTGCAACAGGAAAAGAGGTTGTTGCGGAAATAGGCCCAAAAACAAACCCAATTGTAAACCCAAATTAGCCAAATGTAGCAAAATAAACAAACACGGAGAATTTACGTGGTTCGGTCAATCCGACCTACATCCACGGGCAAAAGGAGAAACAAATTTTCACTATGAGAGGCAAATATTACAAAAAAGGTTTGGACAATATTTGCCTTACCCACAAAACCACTCAACAAATGACTCCTCACAAAAGAAAAACCTACAAAACACAAGCTTAAGAGTATAGAACTCTCTAAGCTAAAACTCTCAATTTTCTCTCTTGTGGTGTGATTGAAATGAATGCCTAGCAATGCCTTTTATAGGCAATTTTTGCCTTCCCATCTAACAATCATGTGCACCACCTAACAAGCTCATCTACAAGTCCATCTTCATCTAACAAATCTACCCATAATGCACCACCTAACAAATCTCCACCTTGGTGCATATTAATGAAAGTCGAATGATGAGCAAACTCCACATTGATCTCAAACTTTCCTGAAAACAAATGTACCTAAATCATGCACACAAATGTGCCAAACGGTACCCCAACTCTTCTTTTGCCTTCAAATTTCCCATCAGGGAAAACAAAATGCCTCGAAGAGGCAATCAGCAGCTCAAAACATTTAGCAAGTCCAAGCAATGTCGAAACTTGCTATGAGGTACTGGCTTAGTGAACATATCTGCAGGATTATCTGCCGTAGCAATCTTCTGCACTTTGATCCTCGATTCTGATCTCAGAAAATGATATCTCACGTCAATGTGTTTGGTTCTCTCATGATGAACATGATCCTTAGCCAAACATATTGCACTGAGGTTATCACAATACACAACTGCTTGATCTTGATGTAGACCAAGATCGCCAACCAGTCCTTTTAACCAAATTCCCTCTTTGGCAGCCTCTGTCAACGCCATGTATTCTGCCTCCGTGGTAGATAGTGTTACTGTAGCCTGCAAAGTTGCTTTCCAACTAACGACAGAGCCTCCAAGAGTGAAAACATAACCAGTCATTGATCTCCTGCTATCCACATCTCCAGCATAATCAGAATCAGAATACCCAACCACCGAACACTGCAAGCCGCCTCCATAAATGAGACCAACATCAGATGTACCTCTCAAGTAGCGAAAAATTCGCTTTACAGCAAGCCAATGCTCTTTTCCCGGGTTCGCCATGAATCGGCTAACCACGCTGACTGCCTGTGCCAAATCAGGTCTAGTGCACACCATGGCATACATCAAACTGCCTACTGCACTAGAATATGGAACCTTTGCCATATACTCCTTCTCAGCTTCAGATTTAGGTGCAAAGGTAGCTGAGAGTTGTGTATTAGTAGCACATGGAGTATTCAAAGGTTTCGCCGAAGACATTCCAAACTTTGACAGAACTTTCTGGATGTAGCTTTTCTGTGACAAGAAAAGCTTCTTCTGATCTCTATCTCGATAGATCTCCATCCCCAGAATTTTCTGCGCTGCACCCAAATCCTTCATGTCGAACTCTGCACTCAGTAGACCTTTCAATTTCTGAATATCGGCCTTGTTCCGTGCAGCAATGAGCATGTCATCTACATACAGAAGCAAGTAGATGTTCGAACCATCTTCTAACTTGTTGTGATATACACAACAATCATATGGACTTCTGTTGTAGCCAAGCTCAACCATATAGCTATCAAATCTTTTATACCACTGTCTCGGGGATTGCTTCAGACCATATAATGGTCTCTTCAATTTGCAAACATGGTTTTCTTTTCCTGGTACAAGAAAACCTTCAGGCTGAGACATATAGATCTCCTCCTCCAATTCCCCATGAAGAAACGCTGTCTTCACATCTAGTTGTTCGAGCTCCAGATCCTGATGCGCTACCATAGCCAACAGGACACGAATGGAAGTGTGTCTGACCACAGGTGAGAAAATCTCGTTGTAATCAACTCCTTCCCTCTGAGTAAATCCTCTAGCAACTAGTCTGGCTTTGTATCGTATGCCCTCAGCTGGTGAAACACCTTCCTTTCTTTTGAAGATCCATTTGCAAGTAACAATCTTCCTTTCAGGTGGTTGTTTGACTAGCTCCCAAGTGTCGTTCTTATGTAACGACTCCATTTCATCTCCCATTGCAGCAAGCCACTGTACAGACTCGCCACATGATACGGCTTCTTTGTAAGTGGAGGGCTCAGAATAATTCAAATCTTCAGCTGTTTGTAGAGCATAGCAGACAAAATCTTGATATCTGCTAGGAGGTTGGACTCCCACCCTTCTAGCACGATCATAAGCAATTCCTTGCTTCGGCACATCAGCTGAACTCGATGGTAGGTTGGTTTCAGGTGGTTCAACTTCGGTTGATTGATTGGAATCCAAGTGCACTTCCTGCTCTTGCTCAACCTCTCGTTGTTCATCTGAATCATCAGGTGAAAGTTGAAGCTCCACCTTACTGTCAGCACCCGGATTTTCTGAGACATTCACCACCTTCGTAGGCATACTGAGGATAGAATTCTCGTCAAACACCACACTTCTGCTCAAGATAACTCTTTTCTCAGAAGGTGACCAAATTCTGAATCCTTTGACTCCATCTCCATACCCTACGAAAACGCCCTTCTTTGCTCTGGGCTCCAGTTTCCCCTCGCTTACGTGATAATAAGCCGCACATCCAAAAGATTTCAAATTCGAGTAATCATAGGAATTACCCGACCAAACCTCATAAGGAATCCGACAATCAATTCCAGTATGAGGTCCCCGATTGATCAGAAAACAAGCAGTGTTAACTGCTTCTGCCCAAAAGCTCCTTGGCAATCCAGAATTTGAGAGCATGCAGCGTGCCCTCTCCAAAAGCGTCTGATTCATACGCTCTGCCACTCCATTTTGCTGTGGAGTGTTCCTGACTGTGTGATGCCGTGCAATTCCATTGTTCTTGCAGAACTCATTGAATTCCCTCGAACAGAATTCCAAACCATTATCAGTTCGAAGCCTTTTAATCTTCTTGTTGGTCTGGTTCTCTACCAATGCCTTCCACTGCTTGAATTTCAAGAAAGCTTCGCCCTTTTCCTTCATCATGATTACCCAAGTCATCCTTGAATAATCATCGATAATGGATAAGAAGTATTTGCTGCCCCCAAGCGACTCAACTCGTGAAGGACCCCAACAGTCAGAATGAATGTAATCCAACGTCGATTTTGTTCTGTGAGTTGCCTTTCCAAATTTGGTACGATGTAATTTACCAAATGTGCAGTGCTCACAGAACCCGAAGTCAGCTAACTTGTGACCTTCAAGAAGACCACGACTTGACAGGATCTGCATTCCCCTCTGACTCATATGCCCAAGTCTAATATGCCATAGCTTGGACATATCAGAAGTATCAGCAACAGCAGCTATAGAATCTACTACAGTAGATCCCTGCACAACATACAGAGATCCATGCAAGACTCCTTTCAAGACCACGGACGATCCCTTCATGATGTAGAGTTCTCCATGCTCCCCTTCGTATCTGAAACCCTTATTGTCAAGGACTCTTAAGGATATCAGATTCTTCTTCAGCTTTGGAACATGTCTGACATCGTGCAGAGTTGCAATTTCACCGGCATGTGTTCTAAGCTTGATAGAACCTATCCCAGCTGTCTTACAGACAGAATCATTTGCCATAAAAACATTTCCTCCATCGACTGGTTCGTAGCTCGAAAACCACTCTTTGTTAGGACACATGTGGTATGATGCTCCAGAATCAAGAACCCATACATCATCTTGCGATGGTTGCACGCTTGTGACCAAAGCCAAATGATCCTCTGGATCTGTATCGCCGTTGACCGCAACAGAGACAGACTCCTGTTGCGTTCCCTGTTGTTGCTTCTTCATCATCTTGGGACACTGGGTCTTCCAATGTCCTTTCTCTTTACAATAATTGCAGACATCACCTGGCTTGGGACCTTTAACAAAAGACTTTTTCTTCTTTTGTTTTACAAATTTTCCATGTCCCTTGCCACTGCTAACAACGAGCCCAGCAGCCTGATCATCTACATTACTCGAAGATGCCTTATGGCGCAATTCCCTACTATGCAGAGCAGCACGTACATCTTCTAAACTGACAGTATCTTTACCAACTATAAATGACTGTACAAAATTTTCAAATGATAGTGGTAAAGATACTAATAATATCAATGCAGCATCTTCGTCCTCGATAACGACATCAATATTACGCAACTCCAGCAAGATAGTGTTTAATCTATCGAGATGGTCTCGAAGAGATGTACCTTCCTGCATCCGTAGGCTGAACAAACGTTGCTTTAATAGCAATTTGTTGGTTAAAGACTTAGTCATGTAAAGACTTTCGAGTTTTAACCACAGACCAGACGCCTTTGTTTCCGCCGCAACTTCGGTAATAACATCATCTGCTAGGCACAATAAGATGGTTGAATGAGCCTTCTCCTCGAGGCTCACCATCTCAGCATTATCTGGATCTACCTTTTCCTTCAGTGGAGCCCACAGGCCTTGTTGCTTTAACAAAGCCCGCATTTTAATTTGCCAAAGACTAAAACTATTCCTCCCCGTGAACTTGTCAACCTTAATATTTATGGCCGACATTTTGCTAACAAAAAGGCACAAACAAATCTCACAAAAGGGTAGCTTAACCGAGATGCGTTTCTGATGTGGAAGATCAGATTAACTGCGACCACAGAGCATACTACGCAATCAGGGCTCTGATACCAGTTTGTTGCGGAAATAGGCCCAAAAACAAACCCAATTGTAAACCCAAATTAGCCAAATGTAGCAAAATAAACAAACACGGAGAATTTACGTGGTTCGGTCAATCCGACCTACATCCACGGGCAAAAGGAGAAACAAATTTTCACTATGAGAGGCAAATATTACAAAAAAGGTTTGGACAATATTTGCCTTACCCACAAAACCACTCAACAAATGACTCCTCACAAAAGAAAAACCTACAAAACACAAGCTTAAGAGTATAGAACTCTCTAAGCTAAAACTCTCAATTTTCTCTCTTGTGGTGTGATTGAAATGAATGCCTAGCAATGCCTTTTATAGGCAATTTTTGCCTTCCCATCTAACAATCATGTGCACCACCTAACAAGCTCATCTACAAGTCCATCTTCATCTAACAAATCTACCCATAATGCACCACCTAACAGAGGTATTTCATATACTACTATATACTTGCACTATATTAGCAGGAGGAAGTGAGGACAAATTTAGGATTACAGAGAGAGGAATAGGAAGGAGAGAAGGTTGAGGGTTCCGTCCAAATATGAAATACCATGTGAAGTTTGAGAAAATAACGAACGGAGTTAGGATCACCTGAAATTGCAGATGCGACGAGGAAGAGAACGGTAGGCCGCAGCAGGGCAGACGCGACCAGGAAGAGGGGAGAAAGGTAGGCAGGCAGGCAGCGAAGGCATGCGACGGAGCGGAGGGGATGAGGTAGCAGCGGAGGCCGTACCAGAGGGCCGGAGCGCCAGAGGGGAGAAGTCGAAGTCGGGCCGCCCAACCCCCAAAATCCCTAGATATGGAAAAAAGGGTGACAACTGAGAAGTGCGAGCCTGATCCCACCGGGCTAGTCCGGACGATTTTGGATTGCTAGATCTATCTTCATAACTTGGTCGTGACTCGTGAGTTATACTACAATATACAGTATTTAAATTGGATTGTGAATTTATCTATCTAATACTTCTAGTGAACAATTTTTTTTTGGAAAATTTTTCATTCCATTATTCAACACTTTCAGCAGTATTTTCCTGTATACTAGTATTATTTTGCAATCCATAAATACATACCTTATTGCTCTTACGGTACAACTAATTCCTATTACTTGGCGTATATCAGCAGTATTTTCCTGTATATTATTTTGCAATCCATAAATACATAACTTATTGCTCTGAAAAAAAAAATGCTTTTGCTGGTGGCCCATTGATGCTTTAAGGATATTCACAACTTTTCAAAATAATAATCAAGATCAATTTACTAACTAAAAAACCACGCCCAGCCAAACATCAAACGAATTGCACCTGTCGAGCTCTTGATAATCAAGACTGTGTAGCAAGCGTTGATATCTTTATGGATCCTCGTTCAGCCGTATATCCTCCTTTCCATACGAACTCAATGGATCGATCAAAGAGAAGTCATCCTCGTCCTATGCCATATACACCTAATCAATCACTGAATCGATGATGAATGCACAGCCCTAACAAAAATTTTCCACCCAAATCAAAATCCCCAATTTTTATGTTAATTCGAAAGCAAGAATCAGGATCCCAAAATCAATTCCAAGAAGAAAAAATCAAAAAGAAAGAAAGACAAAATTCAGGCAGTCAGAACAAACATATGACGCCGCCCGCCTCCGCCCCGCCTGGTCTCTTTCCCCACTCGCCGTCGCCACCTACCTGCCTATGTCGATGGGATTTGGGAAAGGGATGAGTCTGATTTGGGGTGTTGTTCGAGTGGGAGGACTAAGGAGAAGGGTTGCGCAAAAGTTAGAAATAGAAGAAAAAGAATAACATCTAAATCCGCGTTCAATCCTGGTATTAAATTATACACCATTTGTTGTATTAAAATAATACATGTACATATCCCAAGACCCAAAAAATTGCCAAACATAGGTAAGTATTATCTGTATGTATAAAATTACTACAATGTTGCCTAATACATCCCAATACATCAAACCAAATTGGTGTATATTGGGTGTCCCTTGAGCCCAAAATTAATATGCATATTAATATAAGGCTCTGATCGTTTAAGCAAATATTTCGAATTCAAGTCATTTTGTATTTTAATATACATATTACTTCCTCCGTCTCAGTGTAATTGTTACACATCCTTTCGACACGCATGCCGATGCACATTTTTAAGAGTTAATAACTTAAATTTTGTACGACGAAAAGTTATAAAAAGTTGATTGTCTAAAACTACAAGATTAGACGAATCTAACAAGATCTCACTTGACTATATTTTTTCTTACATAAGTATGATAAAAATTTAAATCGAAGTTAAACAGGAATAGTGTCAAAAATGATTTGTAACAAAAGGAGTGATATGCAGGAAGTAAAATGTAAATTAAAACTTATATTTTTAACCACGCATAGAATGAGTTTTTTTTCTAGTTGTCTCAAATACAATAATACATGTAAAAATAATGGCTCCTCCAAAAAACAAAAATACAATAATACATTTAAAAAGAAATGCAATAATATACATTTAGAAATAACAAAAATAGGGGATGACGATTTAAACACAAGTGGCAAAATCCCCTGTCCTCCCTCCCGGCCCCCTATTCTTCCCCTTTATTCCCTTTATAATTTGTATGGTATGAACTCCCATCACTATTTCCTTGACTTCGGCTTCTAAAAAAAAAATCTATGTATTTATCTTATTCTCATTCCATGTTATACTTGACCTAGAAAAAGTCAAACACATTCCAAAATTTTATACTTCCTCTGGTTTTTTGGAATTGCACCATAGGAAACAAACACGCATGCCGATGCACATTTTTAATAATTAATAATTTAAATTGTATACAATTAAAAATTATAAAAAGTTGATATTATAAAACTACAAGTTTAGACAAATCTAACAAGATCTCACTTGACAATATTTTTTCTTCAATAACTATGATAAAAATTTGAAACAAAGTTAAACTGTGAATAGTGCAAAAATCTTCAATGGAACAAACCCATGGAAACAGAGGGAGTATTTAACATTTCATGCAAAAATCTTGAGACGCTAAAAAGAAATAAAATAAACATAAAAGTTACTATTTCGAGCATAGCTTAATTGGGAAATTCTCGTGCGAAATAAAATTCCCATTGTATTACATAAAAATTACATGAGTCGTAGTATAAAGCATAGTCAATCAAGATATCAAACACGAAAAACCCACAAAAACAATTCGTCAAAAATGTCTAAATTGTCTTTGTAGCCTTGCTGCCCAATGCTGCAAACAAGGAAAAGAATGCCTCAACCGCAAAAGAATACTACAGGCTATAAGGAAATACTATACCTTACCCATGTCAATAATGGGGACATTATTCTCTAACACCGTAACACGAAGACAGACGACCGTATTAGCTACAATTTTGCAAAAAATGAGTGACGAGGAGATACCACAAACTACCAAAAACTAAAAGGTATGCTGCTACGAAGCGAGTCACTAGTTCTGCTGTCATTGCGTAAGGCAGCCAGGCTAAGTTCCAATAATCTCCATAGTGTAAGAAAGATGTGAATGAATGATTATGTTAGTATGAGCCCATTGGAGGCATTCCGAATTGAGACATCGGAGGCATGCCCATCCCCATACCCATGCCACCACCCATAGGTGGAGCCGGGGATGGGGCTGAACTGAAACCACCTCCCATGCCAGGCATTGGTGGTGCTGGTAAAGCAAGAGGTAGCAACTGGGCATACATGTTCTGCAGCGAATAATCAAGTTAATTAATCAAGAGGGCTAAAAAGGTAAATACCTACTTTTGACACTTTGCATAACATTAAGGAAATTACGGGTCTCTTGAGAACATACTTGTTGTTTGAGAACATCCTTCTGTTCATCCTCTTTAGCTTTCTCTTTGTTCTTAGACTCAATCTTGTCCTTGATAAGTTCATCAACTTTGCCAGTGTATTCCCGGATAAACTGGCATGCGAGCAAAGATCCCAGTGAGTGTGATAAAGATGTGCACAATCAGTGAAACAGATTAAAGATGGATGGGAAAATCTCTCACCTGTAACAGATACGGGAAGGTAAAGTCTAGCATGTTATTTGTCCACGCAAGTTCAAGAGCAACATCTGGACGGATCAAATCGTAACAAACAAAGAGGCATGAAGCAAAGCACTCCTTCTTTCCCTGCAATAACCTAGAGAGTTAGGATTCCAGAAACCAACCATCCACAAATCAAAACAAACATGCTAAGTCCAGTTTACTCTGCAACAACCACGTGGCATTTGACATGTAATTTAAGGTAACAAAAGGCCCAAAGCCCAAAAACAAATACAGTGCAATTTTCTATGAAAATCAAATCTTAGTAATACTATATCTTATGCACCATTATTCACTATACCTGCTCAATAAAGTACACAAGCAACCCCTCAGCGAGTTCATGATCACCAGATTGAGAAGCAGTTTCCATTGCATCTTTGTACATGTTATCTTTCTTTGACAATGCAATAGACTGCTTCCATCTGCCAGCTTTCTTGTAAATGTAGGCTGCAACTCGTCTCATCTCAAGCAGCTCATGTTTCTCAATCTGTTCATAGGAAAGGAGTAATAATCCAAGTCCTGAGCAAAAACAGTACAAAAGTATGTAGCAGAAAGTCCATTCAACCCACCTTTTGAGCAAGGCCTATCTGGTCAAAGTTGTCATGCAAATCAATAGATTCTCGTAGCCTGTCATAATCTTCCTCCTCAGCATAAATCTCATTGAGAGCTTCGTTAACTGCCCACACATTATTGCTCTGAACTGCCACCATGTATGGCTTAACAAGTCTCAAGTGACCGGCCTAATTGGATCAGTAGGAAATATTAGAAGAGCAGTTATTTCAAAAGAAACAATTGTAAATCTAGAAGAGTCATAACACGAACTGTGAACCTTTCTCATTATATCCACAACACGAGTGTGATCCAAACGAAGGGCAAGGACATTCAGAACATCGTTGATGAGATCAGGGTGCTCTTGCAAATAGAAGTGCACAGCCTTATAATATAGCTCCACATTGGCGACTTTGACAATAATATCCTTGAATTGCATGTGATCCCAGGCTTCTGGAGAATGATTCATGACAGTTGTTGCAGCATTATCGAACTCATCATACTGAATGTACAAGTAGGAAAGTTCTTTCCAGTGCTGCTGCTCATCACATGCTCGGATCAATTTTGGAATATTGAGACGAGTAGAGAACAACTTAATGTGCTCCATGAGCTTCTCATGTCGGTACCGTGCATAAAGTACACCGAGCTCTGTAAAGATGCCCATATGAGCACGTTCTAAACCTAGACCACTCTCCATAAGAGATATAAGTTCATTAAAGCATCCTCTGTTCTGATAGTATTCACTGACCTCTTCAAGGTCATCCACCTGTCAGAACCACCAAATGAAATAAATAAAACTTTACAAGCCATCAGTAAGTGAAAAGAAAATCAACACTCATAACGAATCCAACACTGTAGATAACTGGCAAACCATGAAGTACCTGCACAATGATATTGAGACCACATATCTGGGCCAAGCGGAACTCCTCAGCATCTACACAAGCAAAACATACTTCCTTCCAGGTCTTAGCACTATTAGCTTTACGCGCGGCGTCAACAGCCCCTTGGAATTGATGTAATTTTACCAGTGTGATCGCCAGCTTGGCCCAGTTAGATATGAAAGCAAAAATAATCTTTGCAGCCTCATACAAGGCTTCGTCATACAAGCGGTCACCAACATTAGGCAGATTGGCAACATTTGGCATGAGAATAAATTCTTCAATTTCTCCCAGCCTATCTATCTTGGCATATGCATAAATGAGCTCACTGTCAACTTTAGGTTCCTTCGTTCTTTCCCTAACCATGAGAAGATATTTCACCAGGTCATGGTACACATTGGCATCTTCTGCCGCTCTAATTACTTCCAGGAATTGAGTGGAATCATCAGCACGAATAAATGACTCAATTGCATCGCTCACCAACCCTTCCCGAAGTTGTGCTTTAGCAACTTCACTCCAAACAGCATCCTCTTCAACACGGAAGGCGAATTCTACAGCTCGGTTAATGTCACGGATGTTATCCAGTAACACAGTAACAGCCTGGACATTCAAATTGAACTTCTTGAAAATTGCAAAAGCCTCTTCATATAATTGAGCTTCCACAGCCACTTCTCCAACAGCTGGACCATCAAAGTTATCAAGCCTATTAATATAGTCCATAACCCTGGATGGATCAGCCTTGACAGCAGTCAATATAAGTAAATTTTGCAGGTTAAAGTTTCCACTGAATGCAGAGTTTTGGAGCACAATCTTCTCAAGTAGCTCAATTAGTTCATGAGGAAGATCAGCGGTCATAAAAGCCTTAACAGCAGCAGAAACTTGATCTGGGCTTTTGCTTTCAGGCAAGGCGGTAGATACAACCTGATCAATTAACAGCCTCCTGAATTCATTTTCTGGATCAAGAACTTTTGCCCAGAGATCAGCATCCATTCTTTCAACCACATACCTGAGAAAGGGAAAGAAGTATATGAATCAATATGAGACTCACACACTGGGCATCAATAAAAAACAATCACAAACCTAGCTTGAAGCTTGAACAGAGAGTTCTTATTAGTGACATTAACAAGTTCATCATCGCATAGGCCTCTACGGTATGCAACAACAGCAAGGGTAGGATCACGCTTCTCACAGTATTTTCCCACAACCCGCGAATCATAGAAAGGATTGGTGGTGAGGAAGTGCTCGGGATTGTTGTTGCTATCAATTATGATTTTACCCAGTGCATTGTGTACATGCACATCTTGGCTTCCTTCGCTCACAAGATGCTCCAAAAATTGGGTAAGTAGGCGAAGGCGATTCCTGCATATCCAATATCACATAAGCATATCAAGAAAAAAGGATGCCCCAATGCAAAGTTGTGGTATAACAGAAATGATACCTTTTCTCGCATTGTTCCACCAGAGGTTCAACAGGAAGAAGAGAACGGACGGAAAGGATAAGGCCTTTAATAAAATCTTCAGGACACTCATCATCTAAGAGTTGACCAACAACTAATGGAGCATTCCCAGGATTGACCTATCAAGAAAGACAACAAGGATTAACTCTCATGAAGAACAATCAATTCCTTTCATCCAAACAAAATTTGAGCAGATATACATACATACCTTCTGCACATAACCCTCAATATAGCGAAGCATATTGTTCGAGTACAGATAATGTGTGAGGTCTGGTACAAAACCAAAGCGGTCACACACATTGATCAATGGCCGTGCATCAGGAAGTTTTGCATCCATTAGAAAGTTCTTAGTCTTTTCAGGGTCATAGAAATCTGATTCTCTTGTTACACGTTCAACCTCTTTAATTTGCCCAGTCTTGGCAGCTGCCTCAATGTACTTGAAGTGAATCTCAGGATCTTCACTGCCATGCATAATAATTAATGTGAGAGAGAGAGAGAGAGAGAGATTAGATTATAAATGTTTCGTTCCATTCAGAGGCTGTTGGAAGTTCACTTCTTTGAGAGAAAGTACCTGGAGCTCAGATATGATCCCAAGAAAAAGTACAACCCTTCATAAGATTTAAACTTCTCAAAGAGCTTAATGCACTCTGCAACTCCCAACTGTTCACAATATTCTTTGGCAACCTAAGTAGAGTTTAATCGCAAATCCATCAACATCAGAATAATCGCTCCAAACAACTAAATTTCATATTACTGGGGCTTGATTGTTGAGAAGAAACTTTTGCACACTTCGAGAATAGCAAAACCGTATCAATTCCATCAATGGACAGAACATAAAATAGAATTTGTAAACCCTTTCCTACCTGAACAATTATCTGAAGATTTCCTCTTAAATTGACCAATAAAAGATCCTTCATACACTCCAGTGCCCATTCCTTAGAAAGTGTCCCAAAGAACTCCACAAGTGCCTGAAACGACCAACAATTAAGTGCTAATGCAATCATTTAAGAATTGGCTGAGAAGCAATTAAAGTTCAGTAACCTGTGGCTCAATTGCATGTGTATTCACAATTATACGCTTGATATCAGGCAATTCTGAGTAATGCTGCAAACATGATAGAATTCATTAATATATGCACCATGAATATATGATGTGCTTGTTTCATTGCATAAATAAGCAGAAATTTTACCTGAAGCGCTCTAATGTACAGACCAGCTTTCTCACAAAGTTGTCCAATGCGTGGCCTATCATAGTGGGTGAACATTCCATTTGCCAAAATTGCATCAGCAACATTTGGAAACGTGACCAGATTTATCTCCAGGACCTGAATACAAAGAAAGCAGTGATAGTGATTCGACAAATTAGGCCCACACTTATTGACAACATAAAGAGTTAGTGAGTTGCCAATCAAAATTTACCTTAGTCTGTAGAAATGCATGCTCTGGCAAATTTGGTTTCAGAACGTCCAACAGAAATGCTGTTGCTTCACGAATCATGTTCCTCTGGTGAAATAATATGAAACGAAACAACAGTTGATGAAATAAAATTAAGCCGCACAAAAATTAGGCTTCCAGAAAAATAAAAACAAGGAAAACTAAAGAACAGCAATAGTTAGCATGGTAAGTTCAATCATTCAAATGTTCAAACAAGAAGAAAAATCTTGACCTGGAGAAAGAGATCAGTAATGGTATTGTAGTCAACTGGACAACCACCCTCCATTTGAGACATCATCAGGGCAAAATTAACAGCTCCCTACATACAGTCAAAATTTGAAGAAATTCCAGATCTTGCATCAGTGATATTCTAGTAAGGAAAGATGATTCAGAGTGAAGTTCTCCCCAATTGATTCAAGCATACCTGAGCGTCTGACCGCAGAATGGTTTGCAGAAGGAATAGATAATCTGGTGTATAGCCAACCTGTTTCAAGGAAATTCCATTTACATGGGGAGTCCATTACACAATTAAGATGGGGGTGCGAATGCTGCTCCAGAACCAACAAAAGAAAAGATACAAAAGTTGAGTACCTGCTTTGAGTATATCAAAATTTTGTCAAACTCACGGCGCTCAGCAAAAGCTGCTACAACTTTTGGTGTGGCTCTGGCTTTGATATATATTTTCAGCGCGAGATCATTATCGACAGTCTACAGAGTAGATATGATGCAGGTTCAGATAATTCAATAGAAGTTGACATTAATATATATATATATATATATATATATATATATATCAAAGAAAAAGAAAAGAAGAAAAGGAAAATGAATGAAGGGAATGAGTATCTGGAAGCACTATTTAACATGTATATGTGTTTGTAACCTTGACAAGGTCTCCAAGTTCTTCACTACATTCAAGTTTATCTTCAGCCAACCAATTCTCCAATAGATTCTTCTTGTTTTGGTTAACCACAAGACGTGATAACTCCAAAGACTCAAATGCATTGAGCTTTCCTTTGGTTAACAGTGTTCCAAAGTATTGAAGCAACGGTGGTGTCTGCCCAGCTTGTACAGGCACACTCTGAAAATACATCAAATACCATTGAATGTCCAGATAATCCAAGCAAATACTTCAAATCACATTCAACTGCATACACATTCTCAGTCAGAAAACTTTGTTTTGAACTTTGTATCACAAATACTAGGAACCTGACATCTAATAAAAACTAGTTACCTGAAATTTGGCAACGGTATCAGGTGTCCGAAGGATGCCTTGAGGGGATTCTGCAGCAAGCTCAGCAGCCTCTTTATACTTCGTTTGAGCAAACAATTCTTGGAAACGCTGAACAACCTGATTATTAAAGATAACAAAGCATAAGAATTCGATTAGACAACATATGTAAATGAAAGCTTTCACATAAAACATAAAAATAAAATAAAACAAAATAAAATAAGGGGATTGGGAGCAAAATAGAGTATTTGAATTCACAAACAGAACCCAGCTCTTGTAACGGTGTTACCTAATTCTAATACAATCATGATAAGTGACAACAATTACGAAGAAACAAGAAAGTAAGGAAGGAAGAAACCCTTACCGCACAAGCATAAATTTACAGAAAATTGGCACACAAACTCAGTATGCCAATATGTCAAAAGAATAAAAACACTAAAAAAACCTAATTAACTTACCAAGTTCTCCGCACCGGGAAGATTTCCTCTCTTGGCTAGATTGACTGCAAGTTCCAGATTATTCAACTGACATCATTTAAGACTCAAATCAGAAATAAATGGGATCTTGTTCATTGTGTGCCACAAAAGACAAAGCTAAAAGACATACTTGGCCACTGACGAAAGGGATGATAGTAGCTTCATTGACCGTAGCAAGTAAAACCTGGCCTCTACGATTGAGTGCATAGAAACCTCCAACAGATGACGCCTCGGACGTCAGAAAAATGGGATCTGGACTAATTCTATTTCTATATACAGCTGTGGCTGTTTCCAAATCATATACAAACAGAAGACCTAGCTTTGTAATCACATATATAAGACCATATTTATTTGATATCTGCAAAACAAAAATGTGCAAAAAACAAATGAGAATGAAATGTTGGATAGATTCACAGTGTAGAAGTTTATGTGTGTGCACTATTAACAATGGGATCTGGACTAATTCTATTTCTATTATTCTATATACAGCTGTGGCTGTTTCCAAATCATATACAAATAGAAGACCTAGCTTTGTAATCACATATATAAGACCATACTTATTTGATATCTGCAAAACAAAATGTGCAAAAAAAACAAATGAGAATGAAATGTTGCATAGATTCACAGTGTAGGCGTGTAGAAGTTTATGTGTGTGCACTATTAACAATTGCTAGAAGCAAGAAACTGCAATCATAGACAACATAAGTTCAAACAGAAAACATACAGTAACAGAAGGCACACAAGGAAGACATACCTGCATGGCCACAGGAAAGTCGTCAGCAAAATCTGGAGGGAAGAACAAATCGGCTTGCTTTTTTGTAAAAGAGGGTTTCCCTGAAAAGTTTGAAAGAGTTCATTTCTGAGCATCAATATCAATACTTCAACATGGTAGAAATATACCATTGTCACATACATTATTCCATATGGATAAGAACAATTAAACCAATGATTTTACAGAGATTGAAACATGAGAAAATTATTATTTTTAATAATTTAAAGTACATTGAAAGGCACATGATCAAGTGTTTGATAGTTTTTTCCAATAAAATTTTGATGTACTCGTATATAAATAAAAGAGATTAGGTGCAAATATATTTTTGGAATATCAAATGTGTTTAGGAGGGTTTCCCGACTTTCCAAATTATGTATATAATATCAAACAAAGAGTGAATAATGTCACTGTACAAAAGAAGTTTTACACAGAAATTCTCTAAATATATCCACATTAAGTAATAATTTGACTGTAAATTAATATGTAAATAAATAAATTAATATTTGAGTATTTATCTTTAAATAAAAGAATGATGAGTAT
Organism: Hygrophila difformis; assembly: GCA_030278955.1. Classification (NCBI taxonomy): domain Eukaryota; kingdom Viridiplantae; phylum Streptophyta; class Magnoliopsida; order Lamiales; family Acanthaceae; genus Hygrophila; species Hygrophila difformis. The sequence goes on from JAOANR010000008.1 coordinate 7,087,140, forward strand.
AAAATGTTTCGAGAGTTAATTTACACATGTAGTTGTCTAGTGTTTGTTGATTCCCCACATTGGCGGACAAACTTAGGGGCGAGGGGGGTCGGCCGCCCCTCCGAGCTCGACGTTCGCCATTAAGTTTTTATATAATTGTCTCAATTTTGTATAATTGGCTTATTTTTACATTTTAAGTTTTTTTTTCAAATTATTTTCCTTACTTTATTTTTGTTAATTTGGGTATTTGTCAACTATAACAAAAAGAGCTGTAAATGTCAAAATTCAAATTTATTTTAACGTAGGTATGAGGTCACTTCTATAAAAATGAAAATTTTAAGAGTGCATCAATATCTAAAATAAACAATCAACTTTTTAACTAATTTTGTTAATATAATCAATTTTAATGCTTATCTAAACAATTATTTGGTCTACTTTTGTTGGGTTTTAGCTATTGTAAACTTCTTTTTAAACTTAGGTTCATTTGCTCTTTATTTTTATTAATATATTAATAAAATAATACTATAAAAAAAATTTTAAAAAAACCTTGGGTTATAGGAAGTTATGAACATGGTACCTAGTTGATTATCTACACCAATTAAATACTACGATTTTGTTAATATTGTCTTCCATTTCTAAAATATTTTCGTAAAAGTTTAAAATAAAAATTTTTTACAACACTTTCATAATATGAACTGTATGTTCCAGTTATTGCTACTAATATATTAAAAATAAAATAAAAACATCGATAATGAAATTTTGATATAATATAATTTTTATTATTTAATCTATTACGAAAAAATTATACTGCTAGTGTTCGGAGACAGCCCTCCCAATCCCAACAGTCTGCGTCCGCCACTGATTCCCCATGTTGTGGTTCAAGCTTGGCACTCAACAACATTTAATGTTTTAATTTTAGGATCAAAGTTGAATCCGATAATATCCTGATTTACTGTTCTGACTTCTTCGCTAATATGGTTACAAGTAAATCACTCGAGGAGAATAAAAACAAAATCCTATGCTCACTCAACATGTCTAATTTATACCACTCATTGTAATCTAAAATCAAGAGAAAACATTATCACAGTCACAAAGAAAGTCATGAAATATGTCAAGAGATAATTTTAAAAATGGAAGATTGATCTACCTGGTTGAGCACCAAGCTCAATAACATGCAATTTAGATGTAATTTGGCCAGCATTCGAGGTTTTTGTAGCAAAGGAAATAAGGATAGAATCCCTATCATTTCCTGGTACCTGCTCACAATCATCAAAATTTAAAAATAAGAAAAAAAAAATGATGGGCCCTTTGAGGGGGAAGAAAACTATAGCACACTAAATCTATAGAAAGGAAACATACTCTCAAAGTGGCAAATGATGCAGCATGTGCTTCAAGGGCTTGACTACGTTGCTGATCCACAGAGAACAACTGCATATTTCCTTTTACCAGTTGTGGCCGCTAAAGAAGAAACTTCATCTGTCAGCTTGTCATAAAGAACAACCAAGAAAAGGAAATGGCATATTGTAAAGGGGCATCTCTACAGACACTGGCTAAATATACCACATATATTTGGTGTCCATATAAAAATATGGTGGAAGAATGTCCAAAATGAATAAAATAAAAAGACAGGTAAACCAGGGAAATGCGCAGACATGAAAAGTGAGAATCAAATTCAGAACCTTGGAAATAAAGCCCATTTAGTACTAAACTTTTGTTTTGCCCTGTTCAGTCCTCTAACTTTTACTTATTTTTGCCAAATTGGTCCTAATTCACCACAATCTTATAAATTAACACAATTATTAAAATTGTGGGATCAATCCGACATGTATCATGCTCAAATAAATCGACCGTTCAAAATCTTTCCTCACGACCTCACATCTGAATTAACTCTTATCCGACATTATTTCCCCATTGTAATAGAATTTAAGTTAGTATTGTAGGGTAACAATATCAGGAAATAGTTAATATAAAGATGGGAAACGAGGTTTTGGATGGGGTCGAGTTATTTGAGTAGGATACAGGCCGAATTGGTCCCATAATTTTGTTAATTGTGTTAATTTATATGATTATGATGAATTAGGACCGATTTGGCAAAAATTAATGAAGTTAGAGGACTGAATGGGGCAAAACAAAAGTTTAGGACGAAATTGGAAAAATCAAACAATAAAGGACTAAATGGGGTTTATTTCCTTCAGAACCTTAGTGTGGAAAAAAAAAAAAAAAAAAAAAAGAGGTTTTAGACCAATTCACCAACTGGCAGCTAGAACATTTCATTAGAAAACCCCAAAAAAGAAAAAAATCAAAATTAATAACACTAAACTAATAATAAAGTGGAAGGCGCACACACACACGTTGGTGAGCATATAGAAGCACCTTAAATTCACACTAGCCAGAAAATATTACTGTGCTGTAAAACATCTCATTTGAATATAGATAAGAAATTGCAGGGATACAAATTTAATCGCATGCTAGAGAACGAACATGGAAGCAGAAAATAATATTCCATTCAGATTTCAGAGAACATGCAAACTGCTAGAAATTTCCGCGTAAATTCTAGCAGTAAATTTCGAGCAGCTAGCATGTTTCCTTATGAGCATCCACTCAAGCAGCAATCTCATATATTTAAGAGACCGTTTGAAATTTTGAATTAGTTCGATCCATAAGACCCCCCATTTCTGGGTTCACATTATGATAATGAACTAGAAAGACTTCAAATAGGTGGGGCGAAAACATTTTCTTGCAGAGCATTCACTAAAATGATAACCTGATTGCCAAACAAATGTCACCATGCCTAGCTAGCATCGGTCTGTGCCCATGTATATCAACATTAAAAATTATTTTTATGGCACAAGTAACCTAACAATTTCATTTAATTTGCAAATTAACAACACATAAAAATGTTATATAGAAAAGAAATCAGAATCTAGAAATATATACAGGATAATAGGAACATAGAGGCCATCACAAAATTTTCTGCATTTTTGCCCTACATGTAAAAGAACTTATAAGGAAGTTGCAGGAATAAATCAAGGTTGCATGTTGTAAAAAGTGCAAACTGCATTTCTCGTTCTCCTAACCCAAATTCAATGGGTGAAAAACAAGCATCATTCTTTAACTACCTGTGTGAAGTTTGGGGAGATTCTACTATAGTTCAAATTCATATTTAAGTATGCTACTAGCTGTACTTCAGCGGAGTAAATAATTAAGCAAACTCCTAAAACATCCTTAAATGAACCATACATCACAATATACTATAAGAAATTGTAAACAGAAGTAATGCAAAATAACTTGGATATGGCAAAAGGATTGGTTTCAATCAAGTGAGACAAGCAATCCCAGAGAGGTATCAGAAGTTATTTTCGCGCGATATGACTGCAAGAGTAAGAATCAACATATGACTCAAGACAAAGTAATTAATGAACACAAACCTCGGCAGAACCAGGTGCAATCCCAATCAAGACCAACCACTTTTCAGAAGGATCACATTTATAATTGATAATTTGGTTGTTTGACAGATTGGCAGTTCTATCAAACATCTTCACAGGTTCAGATTCACCTACACAAAAACAAATGTTATAAGATGAAAGGCAGCTCCTAGAAACAAATGTGATAAGACCATTTTGCAAGATCAGAAGATAAAACTTAAAAAGTACGGAGTACATAATCAAACCTTCAATAGCCCAGTGATATACTGAAGAAAGTGTAACTAAACCCAACATCTTAGGGGTGATCCACTTCCAAAATACAACCTGTCAAAAGGCAAAATATCCACATAAAAATATCAAGTCGGCACAAAAATGAGAAAAATTTTGTATGCTACTGGATAATGCACCAAAGTGTACAACAGGTCATATATCTTGCCTGCTCAGGCATTTGATGAGACTTCAGCTTTGCTTTTGCCTCAATGTTAAATATTTGCAAGTGATCTTGTGTTGTCCCAGTGAGGTGAGCTTCATAAAAAAACTCATATGGTTAGGTTCTCAATCAAGTGGAAACAAATGGAAGCAAATTAGAGTATTGTTAATATAATTCACCAGCACATAAAAACTCTGTAAGTGTGCATGTCAGCATGTGTTACCAACAGAGCAAAAATATCATGAAGTTACATCAAAAACACCCGACAAAAACCAAGTGTTAAAATGCGTAAAGTAGACTTGCAAAGGTAAATGAAGAAACACCCAATTAGAAAGTTCAGCATTTGTTTGACTATACATTAAATGGATAACAGCTAAATTGCTCATCAAACAGGAAAAAAAAAATAATAATAATAATATTAATAATAATAATAACAGAAGACGTTTTTCACCTTTTAGAGCTAAAATTCTGGAATTTGGGTTCATTAACGCCGAATCAGCGGTAATAGGACGCCTCAACGGTTGCATTGGCATGTTCATATCTATAATTACCACGCTGTTTTGAGGAGCAGTTTCCCGAACGCATATATACTTGTCGGATTCCATGGTCACATTGGTGAATGTAATGAACTGCTGGTTGATCCCTATGCTCGTCAACTGCAATCGCCACATCACACATACAACAAACCATTTCCATTCAAAAAATTCCCAAAATGTCACCCGATATCCAAATCAAACACATCAGAAAAATGTACTCCCATCTTTAGTCGTATAAAAAATCCAACAATCAGTATCATCCACGTATCAAAACAAGTAAAATCACGCCAATTTTGAATCGCATTGCATCCCAATCGATGAATAGTCACAGGAACTAATAAAAAAACGAAAACAAAAAACACAACAATACCGTAAGGGCTTCTTTCATTGTGATCGGAGCGTTGGCGGCCGCCATGACTGGCGACGTATCAATGCGTGGAAATGGAAACGCCGGATCTGGGAATGAATCAAGAGGCGAGAACGACGGCGCGTAGAAGCATGCGCTCCCGAGATCTGCAACAGCGAACGGAAAACCCTCGAATTCGCCGGGGACGCAGAAGAGAGAAAAAATGAGAGAGATCTTGGCAGAGGGCTTTCTTCCAGAAAGAAAGCGAACTTAACTGTATTAAGTTTTTATTCAAAACACACCAAAAATGGAAAGTTTAACTTGGTTTAATCAATATTAATAATAATTATATACTCCAAGAATTTGTGTTTTTAGTTTACAGAGCGGTGTGTGTACACCACCACTTCCACTTTCCCTTAAACAAAACTATTTACTCCCTCGATTACATTCACATGTCTGGTTCCGGTTGGACATGAGAATTAAGTAGAGTTGATTCACATAACATATTTCAATCGGGACAGACAGAGTATTATTCTCTTTTCTAATTCTTTTTTAGCTGAACTTCTCTTTTCTAATAATTAAGAGAAATCAGAGCATATAATAATGAAAAATCAAATAATAATAATAAAGATTCTAATAATAATTTTGAAAGCACATTATACTACAATTTTATCGGATCAAAAAATTTTGAAAATTTTTCAAACACCAATAGTAATAATTTCAAGCAAAATATGATTTTTATACCTGTAAAATTACAGTTATGTTTTAAAGATAAAAATTAAACACTTGAAATAAAGGATGGTGAGAGCTCATATCACACAAATTACAAAGAGGACAAAGAAAGGGAATAAGGGACCGGGTGAGATTCGAACGCTCAACCTATAGGTTAGAAGCCGGGGACTTGACCACTAGGGTAAGTTTCCAACCCAAAAAATATATAATTGATGTATAAATTTTTATGTTATTATGTAGTATCTACAATATAAAAAGGTTGTTGATGTAATGAATAGTGTTTTTTTTATTTCCAATAATAAACCTTCCTCATTTATTACCAAAACTTAAATATATATATTCTTTCTAATAAAATTAATTTTATCAACATTAATCTATCTATTTTACCTTATTATTAATAATAATAATAATAATATATACTTAAATAAATAAATTCTTTCAATATAAATAAGTTTATTACATAAACTATATGATATAAGGTAAATTAGTACTATAATACAAAAAAATGGTAAATCATTCAAATCTATTATTTCTGCAATTTAATATAGGATTTTTTAAAAATATTTAATATTCTAATTTATACTACATTGCCTATTGAACATAATATTTATAAAAATATGGGATAAAATAATTTTATCTCTTTAAAAGTTATATTTAAATAAGTTCAAACATTTAGGTAAGAAAAATCATTGTCAATAACCATTAAGTTATACATAAAAATGAACCTAATAGTTTGAATGCTCAAATGTTAATCTTATAATGAGTTCAACATAAATGGAATAATGAAGTTTTAATGAAATTTTAATATGTAAATATTAAATCAAATATGATAAAACTTTATTTGTATATTGAAATTATAGTTTACTAATAGCTAGCATTTCATAACTCAATAATATTTATAAAATAAGCCCATTAGGCTAATTAAAATTCAAAATGAATTTTACATAGCATGTGACTTAACATCGACAAACGAAAATTTATTTCCGATGGTTCATTTAAGTTATGTTCAACCATTTCATAATCCAAATGTATTCATAATTTTGACCATCATTTCATTGTGTACCTTTATATTGTAGTATCAATTATTGTATTTGAAATTTAAGTGTTAATAAATCATTATGTTCATTTTTAAACAGTTTTATACTTTTTCATATGTAAAATATATCAATATCTAAAATAAGTTTATTATGGGAATAATAAGAAATATGATAAATTATTTTATTATTTATAATTGGGTTTAATTTCGTTCACAGAATAATTGCGTTATAACAATTAATAAATTGAGTTGGTATAGGGTTAATATATACTATTGTGGATAAAATATAAATATATTTTTTTAAACCAATTTGCTATTGAAAATTCAAGATTAAAATATTAAAAAATAAAAGGTTTTTCTTTGATTTCCCCCTCATAAACTTTTTTCTTCGAGAATGCTTTGAATAATTTTATTACAATTAAACAAATAAAATTATTTGATTATTATAATTTGTATCAATTCTTAATTTATTTACACAAAATATTCGCCCAATAGGGCGAGATATACTAGTTATATTATATATACTACTATAAGTCTATAACCTTTAAACAAGTGCAAATGTAAAAATACAAATATGTTTTAAAGATAGGAAGCAAAGTTGGATTAGAGTAGTAGTATAATGTTTTAACCGATAAAAAAAATAAAAATAAAAATGAATTCATTCAGAATCAGAAGGGTTATATGGGTTGGTGGAGTACGAGAGGAAAGAAGCCATGGAGCTGATGGGAATACAAAATCTAGATGTGGAAATGACAAACAGTAGCCAAGTGGCCGATCATTATTGCTAAGGGCACCCACATCCATTAATCAATTCATAACTCACTTTTTCATTCTCTCTCTGCCACATCAGCTTTTCACTTATTCCAACACTCTTTTAACTCATCTCAATTAATCCATACATCCATTCACCAATTCATATCTTCTTTTTAATGGGACCCACAATCCAATCATTTCATATCAATATTAAATTATACAATAATTTAATTTTTATACTATTTTAATTATATACATACTTATATTTTAAAAATACAAAAATTATATATTCTTTTGTAAATATTTACACAATTTATTTTATTATGCATAAAATTAATATTCCAAATATACGTTAAATATTAATAATATTTGAAAGTAGGAATATTAAAAATCTAATCAACACATTAAATAAATCATACGTAAATTTAAATTTGAAATACAATACATTAACTAAAATATATTAAACACTAACAAACTTGTCTTCCAACATAAATAGTAAATAAAACATTAAATTGCGAGGAATATAAAAAATTACTCAACGTTGTTGCCAAAGTGCATCCAAATATGCTCAACTAAATCATGCCGAAGTTGGTGATGAACTTGGTTGTCACGGAGGGCAGAATTCCTTCGGAGATATTCTTGAAAATTACGGGTGGCGCCTTGAGCCGGTACTACAAGCTCGTCTTCTTCCTCATTTGCCCAATTTGTAACTATATCTCCTTCATCTTCAACAATCATGTTGTGTAGAATAATGCATGTCAACATTATTGCTTTCAATTTTTTCTTATACAAAAGACGAGCTGGCCCCCTGACAATAGCCCATCTAGCTTGAAGCACTCCGAAAGCTCGTTCAACATCCTTCCTTGCAGATTCTTGTTTTTGTTTAAATAACCTTCTCTTTGGATCCCGTGGGCATGGGAAAGCTTTGACGAATGTGGACCATTCTGGATATATTCCGTCAGTTAAATAATAACCTTCCGTATATTGAGTTCCATTCACCATGAAATTAACGGCCGGTGGATCCCCCATCAAAACATTGTTGAACAAAGGAGATTCGTTCAAAACATTAATATCATTACGTGAACCAGCCACTCCAAAAAAAGCATGCCATATCCATAGATCCTGAGATGCAACCGCTTCAAGCACTATTGTTGGTGACCCGTGTCCTCTTGTGAATTGCCCTTTCCAAGCCACTGGACAATTTTTCCACTTCCAATGCATGCAATCGAGGCTACCCAACATACCGGGAAACCCATGTCTCGTCTTGTGCATATGTAGAAGACGTTGAATGTCAGTGTGATCCGGCCTTCTCAAGTAGCGCTGGCTAAATAATTCAACGACAACTTCACAAAATTTATACAAGCAGTTGATAGCAGTTGACTCACCCATCCGTAGATACTCATCAAGAGAGTCGGCAGGAACTCCATATGCCAGTTGACGTAGGGCTGTTGTGCATTTTTGTAGCGATGATAGACTTTGTCGCCCTGTTGCGTCGCTCCGTTGTTGGAAATACCCAGATCGACCTGTAACCGCATTAACTATACGAAGGAATAAATCCTTGCGCATGCGAAATCATCGACGGAATATACGATTGTGATACACCGGATTTTCTGAGAAATAATCATTCATAAGCCTAGCATATCCATCTTCCCGACTTCTTTCGATAAACCTCCGTCGTGGAATTTGCAGCTCATCTTCCACAAACTGGAACAGTATGGACACCATTGCTTCAGCCGTGGAATCTGCTTCATCATCTGTGTATTCCTCGTGTGCAGATATATCTTGTGTGGGTTCTTCGGACATGGAAGATGTTGAGCTTTCAGAACTTTGAGACATTGTAATATGTGAAGAGGTGAGTGGAAAAATGAAAGGAAATAATTGAGAAAGTAGTGTTTTTTTGTGCAAAAATATAATGAAGTGGTATGGTATTAATATGCAAAATAAACTAACGGTCATATTTTGAAAAGTAACCGTTTTGAAAATAATTGAGGAAGTAGTGTTTTATATGTTTATATTATTATTTATTTTAGAAAAGTGACCGTTTGAAATTTAAATTTTATTATATGTTTATATTATTATTTATTTTAGAAAAGTGACCGTTTGAAATTTAAATGTTTGGAAAAAACTGCATTATAAAAATATTCAATTGATACATGAAAAACGGTAAACAACATTAGATAAACGAAGATGCAAGACCTAATGAAACCACATTAGATAAATAAAAATACAAGACCTAATGAAACAACATTAGATAAATAAAAATACAAGACCTAATGAAACAACATTAGATAAATGAAAATGCAAGACCTAATGAACAGAAACATCGAAAGTGAATCAGTTGTTAGCTCAAATATTGTTGGATTCCCACTTCGCAATAATTTGGGCACATGCACGCTCGTGAAATTCGCGTTGTTTATCCGTCATTGTTGATGTGTCACGCGCAACGAACTCGTATTCTTGCATAAGAGTTGCTGTTTTTTTGCATCTACTTTACCTTTTTTTGCCTCTGCCGCGATCTTTTTTGCCTCTGCCTCGGTCCTTTTTGCATCTGCGAGCTTCTCTCTAACATGTGCGTCAAGCTTTTTCGCCTCATTGTATTCATTAATATGACGGAGTGCATCACCCAACTTCGGATGGTCTGATGTGGATCGTGCCTTACTCCTACCCTTCGCTTTTCTTTTTGCCATTTTCTGCCCCATCGGCTTAGCATCGTCAATGCTAAGATCGAAATCTAAGGCTCGGGATTTGGTTGAGGAGCTGTTACTTGTGTTGGAGTCCGAAGTTCGTGCCTTCTTCGAAGAACCGAATTCATCATTGCATTGCTCTCTAAATAGAGGCCGATCCTTCAGAATCTCCCAAACATGCCCAAAATTGAACGCAACTCCATTATTTTCCGACTTATATTTTTCGTGAGCCATGTGTAGTATGTCTGCATCACTACTCCCGCTCATGTGAACACTTGATACAGCATTATAACTTGAATTGAAATTTGATACCTTCTTTGCGACAGTGTTGTACCAATGCGACCTCATTGTGCTTACACTTCGATAAGCCATGTCTGAAGAGCGGTTGTTATTCCAGTACTCGCCGATTCTGTCCCAAAAAGCATCCAATTTTTGGTCATTGCCTATTATGGGATCATCACTCATTATCACGAATGATGTTGCAAGGAGTTCATCCTCTGCTACTGTCCACCTCTGTTTGCCTTTCCCGGTAGTCGTCTCTTTTTCCGATGTGAGATCAATCGGTGTAGTTGAGTTCGAAACTTGTGTCTCTGGTACGAATGATGGAGTGCTTGGTAGATTGAATGCTCCAGTTCTTGGGGAAATGCCAAATGGTTGTGAGGCTGAAAACATCAGCGGGGAAGAGTGCATAAAAAATGGAGATTGATGAAAATTTTGTGGGGAATTTTGAAAAAATGGGCTATTGTAGTGAAAGTTTGGATTTTGAGTAGGATAAAAGTTTTAAGAAATATTTGAGGGAAATGGAACATTTTGAGAGGGTTGAATATTTTGTGGATTTTCATCATCAACATTTTGGTTGAACCAATTGTTGAAAAAACTACTATTGTTATCGGCCATTGTGGGAAAAATATGGAGGGATTTGTTTGATGTAAACAAAGATAGGTTGGAAAGAAGAAGTGAAGTGTGTTTGAATGTAGAAGAATGAGAGTGAATTTTTTTTGGAAGAGATATATGTATATTTATAGAGTGTGAAAACTAGCCGTTATTGTATATAATTAAAAGAAATTGATTAATATAAAAAAATAATTTTTAAAAAACTAGCCGTTATGTTTAATTAAAATATAATATATTTATTTTCTTAATTAAAAGTCAATTAACACTAATTAAGTATTTTTATGTATTATTTAATTTGTATATTTTGAGAAAATATTTGATAAGTTTTTTAGTTATAAAATTTGATAACAATTAATTTTATGGTTTTATGGACCCACAATCTAAACATTTAAGAACATTCAAATTTTATATCAATAAAAAAAAATCTATTTCCAAATATTTTAATGATTTTGATATATAAAATACTCCCTCCGTCCCACTCCAAGTGTCTGGTTACTGTTGGGCACGGGAATTAAGGTAGAGTTGGTTTGTGAGTATATGGTGGGGTCCACATAGTTGTTGGAGGGGAAAATTATTTCTATTTATAGAAAGAAGACATTTGTAATGGGACATCCAAAAATAGTAAGTAGGACATTTGGAATGGGACGGAGGGAGTATCAAATAATTTTATAACCATTGTATTTAAATATTGAATACATAGGTTAACATTTTGGACATAGAGGTTAACATATTGAATAAATAGGTTAGCATTTTAGACATATAGGAGTATTATTTTTGTAAGCATTTTGTACAAATAGGTTAATATTTTGTGTACATAGATTAACATTTGAATATATATAGATTAACATCTTGGACATATATGTTAATATTTCGGATATATAGTGTATTTTTTTTAAAAAAAATAATCAATAATATAATAAAATTAAATTTTAAATAGCAAAAGATCCGTTGCAAAGTCCAGCAAAAAAAAAGATCCGTTGCAAGAGTATGTAGGGCCCACATCCTCTTTAATTTTAGTTACAAAATTTGATAACAATTAATTTTATGCTTCATATAAAATTAATTTGTGTAATTAATGTAAGAATAAAATTTATTATTAAATAAAATTTTAATTAGAATATTAAATAAATAAAGAAAGTTTATACAAAATATTAATTATTTAAATAAATAATTTAAGTAAGAATAAAATTTTAATAAATATTACCGTTGTATGCAAAATATAAAAAAAAAAGTGTATGTTAAAATGGGACCCACAAGCATTAATATATTAAATTTAAATGAAAAATTGAGTTACTTTTGAAAAAGTTGCACAAAAAAAGTGAATGCAGTCTGTATGAACTCAGTTCAAACATTTTAACTCAATTAGTAGGGCCCACAGTGCTTTAATTGCCACATCCGTGTAACTCCAATTCATTTCAGTTAATGTCGGTTTTGAATTGAACTCCCATCCACCGATGTGGGTGCTCTAAAGGATAGTTGATAACCCTATGTATTCAATTTAGATTTGTATGGATTTTAAAAACTTGATGGATTTAGAAAATCTATAGACTTCACATAGAGTTTTCAGAGTTGATTGATTTTGTGTAGACTCCATGTAGAATCTGGCCGACTTTTAGAAATTTTAGGTTTTTTGGACAGATTTTGTTTAGTTATATTTTTTTAAAGAAAATCCATTAAAATCTGTATAGATTTAAAATCCATGGACTGTTGAATACCTCAAAATTTTTAAAGATTTTTAAAATCTGTATTGAATACACCTAGATTTTTTAAGGGGAAATCCTAGTTAAATCCCTCTCCATTTAAGTTATTTTAGTTAAATCCCCACATACTTTTGTTATCATGTACTTATTAATACTTAGTTGTAAAATACTTCGTACATACCATTTAAATCCTCATTACATAAATGAAAAGAGATAACAATATAAATGGGTAAAATTACAATTCTAACCTTACTTTTGGTGCCAAAAGTTGATGAGTTGATGGGGTAATCATTACTTCTCTCTCTCTCTCTCTCTCTCTCTCTCTCTCTCTCTCTCTCTCTCTCTCTCTCTCTCTCTCTCTCTCTCTCTCTCTCTCTCTCTCTCTTTTTTCTTACATAAATTTGTTTGTTTGTATACATATTATACACACAACCAGCCCCCAAATCGTTGTAGCTTATCTGGGAACGTTTTTTTCGTGCGAAATCGAAGAACGTTGGGAAGGAAGAGAGCTTGGCCAGCTGATCAACGAGGGAAGAACATGGGAGATGGTAAATGGATAGAGTTTATAACTGAGTTTCATACCTGGCCAGCCGATGAAAGAGGGAGGGATAGGTTCTTCGCGCCAACTTCTTTTGTGGGAAGGAACTTAATAAAGAAGAGACCACAGTTAGGGCAGGGGTCTTGGAGAAGTCCAATGAGACATTCTTCAGAGGGAGGAAAAGGGGTAGGGTTTTTTTAAGGAGAAAGCTTGGTGAACGAGAGGGATATTTAGAGGGGAAAAAGTATGATGAGCTGTAGTGAAGAGCCACACTATGGCGAAGAGATAATGTTTTTTTGTCATTACAAATCAGATGGGCATCTTTTGACAAGATTACTGTGATGAATAAGGAAGCTGGCAGGAAGAGAATGACATAAGTGTGTTGCTAAACGAAATATACAGTAGTGCCCAAACCTATTCATTTGGTGTTTTATTTTCTGAATGCACATTGGTGCATGTATGCATTATGGGAAATATTAGCGTTTGGACGTAAATGTGTATTTTTCTTTTGCATGCAAAGATTATGAATGTTTCCACTGTTCAATATATGGAATTGTCATTTAGTAATGTGCACATGTATTTTATAGGTATTTGTGTTGTGTTATACATGTTTACATACTGTATCGTGTTTCAGTGGAAGAAGCATGTTGTTTTTTGCTAGTAATGTTGTATTAGAATATATGTATTGCTATAGTATGTTGGATTATGCATGCTTCGATGTTTTACTCATTTTCAGTAACGGAAGTGTGTTGCACGCTGCATATGTGCAGACATTGAGAAATGTGATGTTATTGGTGAATTATTTATTACAAGAGGGATATGGAAGATGATGATGAATGTGGTAACTTTGACGAGGAAGACAACAAGGATGTAACAGTGGTGTGGGCTCATGCTTTTAAAGGGGAAGGCCAAAAGTTTAAAATTGTGGATCATTGTTTTAAATGAGGTAATAATTGTTTCATATAGTCGTATGTATGTTGTTAAGTATGAAAATGACTGTTGTTATTAAGTGTCATGCTTCTTGTTAGTTCGGTGTTTTACGGTTATAGTTTAGTGTTTAAAGGTTATAGTTTGATGTCATTGCAGGTGTTGAAATTGTACCCGTATAAGGATAAAAAGAAATGGTCAGAGGTATTAAGGTTGCGGCTTACGCTGCTAGATATGACGAAATGTTTCAACGTTTGAATTCTATCCTCTAAGCAATACCCTTATCTTCAACTTTCAATGAATATTTGAAAGAAAAAGCGTATACCATCCCAAGTCCAGACAAAAAAACATTCGGTGTGGCCTATGTCGACAGCAAGGGCAAAACAAGCTACCTGCAGAGAAGCATACAAAATGATTGCCCGATTAACACATGCACAGTGATGTTTTTGCACACAGTCTGCACTTTTGTACATATTGATGTTTTTTAAGTTACTGTGATGTTTTCCACAAACTGAAGTGGTATTATTTTTAAATGGTTTCATTGTTTGAAAACGATCCTTGTTCTGTATTATTTCAATATATGTTAGCTTTTTGCATGTCACACTAAAATGATATATGGTTAAGTGGACAACTGTATGGTTATTGTGTTATATATTAATTTGATAGTTATACGGCGAGCAAGGTGTGAAACTAATGTCATCACATACTCGGTTGGCACAATGATGTTGGTGATACGCATTGCAGTGTTCTTATTACTAATAGATTGGTGTTAATAGAACTGAATATTGTTGTTCCATTGAAATCCGTATTTTCAAAGAAAAAAAAAAACATCAGCATCATATTTGCAATCTGGAACAACACACCTATGAACAAAGTGTACTACAAGTTATGAAAGGAAAACATCACCTTTTAGATGGTTTGCCACATATTGAAGCTAACAACCTCATACTTTCATACACATAACATATTCAATAGTCTAATTACTTGTAAACATTGAACAATTGTTACTTACTTTTAATGGGTATTTATTTGATGTGTATCCAACACCACACTTTTTTTTTTTCCTAAAGCACCATAATTATGAACAAAACACAGCAGTAAGGGAGATAAAAACATCACCATTTCTTCAATGAGATTTTCCTACTAAATAATGTTTGAAGGTTGTGCACTTGAACTTTTTGCTCATGTAAGATTTAATATAGTTTTACCTATTATAGCTTGTATGTACTTATTAGATACCCTATAAACAAAGTGTACTACAAGTTACGAAAGGAAAACACCACTCTTTTGGATAGTTTGCCACATATTTAATAACCTCATACGTTCATACACCTAATAGATTCAATAGCCTAATTAATTGTAAGTATTCGATAACGGTTACTTTTGATTGGTATTTACTAGTAAAATTGGACAATGATTACTTACTTTGGATGAATATTTACTTGTAAACATTGAACAATGATTACTTACTTTAGATCGGTATTTACTTGTAAACATTGAATAATGATTACTTACTTTGGATCCATATTTACTTGTAAAATTAGACAGTGGTTACTGATTTGTTGTGTATCTAACACTGCACATTGTTTTTGAAAGATCATAATTATGAACAAAACAAACTGGCAGTAAGGAAGATAAAAACATCACATTTTCTTCAATGACATTTTCCTACTAAATAATATTTGAAGGTTGTGCACGTTAAGTGTTTGCTCATTTAAGATTAAATATAATTTTATCTATTATAGCTTGCATGTACTCATTAGGGATCCTATAAACAAAGTGTACAATATGTTACGAAAGGAAAACATTATTTTGGAGGGTATGCCACACATTGAAGCTAACAACCTCATACTTTGATACACCTTACAGATTTAACAGCCTGAGATTTCAACGAAAATGTTGGGTATTTACATGTAAAGGATGGACAATGGTTACTGATTTGATGTGTATCCAACACCACACTTTGTGTCTGAAACACAGCAGTTATAGACAAAATACACTGGAGTAAGGGAGACGAAAACATCACATTTTTTTCAATGACATTTTCATACTAAATAATGTTTGAACATCATTTTATCTATTATAGCATACAAGTACTCATTAGATTACGTTTTCACTTATATTAGATAGAATTCAATATAATTTTATCTATTATAGCATACAAGTACTCATAAGATTTGGGTAAACCCTATGCTATTTTTTTTTTAACTGGTGACTTCATATGATACAATTAAAAACCACAACTATAAAAAAGACCCCGAAACACTATATTTGCAAAACAAAACAATACATTCATTCACATAAAATACAAAATTCCGCTACTTAAAACATCATTGTTGTTGTCAAACATCACGTTCCAGTGTTTAGTGGAACACCACATCTAACCAAAATAATACATATAACCAGTTGTGCAAAACAACACAGTAAAAAAGATACCTATTCTGTTCCAACCATTCAAGCATGGAATAAATTAATTTAGCAAATAAAAAACAACACAGTTAAATCTTTCATCAACTTAATCCATTGAAGGATGAGGTTTAGCAGCATGAGACTTATCACCAGCATCACGTGGAGGGGGACCGGCTTTGGATGGGGATTGACGGTTTATCCGGTTAACTGCCGGTTTAAATAGGTTTTCTTTTATTTTTTAAATTTTTTTAGGAAAAAACAAAAAAAAGGAAAAAATGTGTTGGCCGGTTCACAGCTACGGTTGGGACAAAACCGCAACCGTCGAACCGGCGGTTCAAACCGAAACCGCCGGTCCGGTTGAACCGGCCACCTCTAACCCAATATATTACTTCTGTGGACCGGAATGAATAGAACCGACCCATAAACCCATGGACCCATAGGCCCGAGTGATTCCCACCCAAACCCGATCTAAGACCCGATAACAATTAAAACAAAATGCTGATCATACAGCAGATTACAGCAAAATGAACGAGGCTATGAGAAATACTTCTATGTTCAATTAACAAATTACATATAATACACAACATTATTACACCAATAAATCAAAACAATGAGAATCCTACAAACTAATTCAACTAAATTGAACAAACATTACAGATAATATACAAAATTAAACAGATAAAATTTATGGAGCGGGTCAAGCATTATATAGAGCAGCATCAACATTTTTTGAAAACATGTTTAACAGATAATATACAAAACTTAACATGAACTAAATGTAGATGAGTAGATCGGCATACCACAACACCAAAAGGAGAGGCGAGCAACTTGGAGAAAGGGAAGGGCGAGCAGACAAAGAGGAGGGCCGAGCAGAAAATAACAGACGGCGGGCGAGCGGCGAGCCAGCGACGGACAGAGGCAGAAACATATGGAGGGCGAGCAAAAAGACGGGCGAAAAAGCGGAACACAGATGCAGGTGAATGACGAAGGCAAAGGCAGGGGACCGGCAACAGAAAAGATGAGCGGTGCCGGAGTGGTGGGTGAGTGGAAGCGAGTGGAAAATCTTATAAAACGGCGTGGGCCCTGCTTCCATCGCACATCCTCCAGTGAACGATCCGGTACTTACTATAAATTATTGTAATTTTTAACTCCGTGCGTTTTCAGGGGCACAATTTCTTAACACAAGTAAATAAAAACGTGACAACCTATAAATATATCCCTAATCCCAACTCCATCTTCATAAAGTGGTTTCATTAAATAAAATCAAACCGGGAATATTCTATTTCCTTTTCAAAAATTCTCGTGTGGGAAATTTGTCAAAAGTTTCATACACCTAACAAATTCAATAGTCTAATTACTTGTAAACATAGGACAACAGTTACTTTGGATGTGTATTTACTTGTAAATATTGGACAATAATTACTTTGGATGGGTATTTATTTGTAAACATTCGCCAAATATTACTTACTTTGGATCGGTATTTTCTTATAAACATTGGACAATGGTTACTGATTTGCTGTGTATCCAACACCCACACTTTGTTTCTAAAGCACCATAATTATGAACAAAACACACTAACAGTAAGGGAGATAAAAACGTCACATTTTCTTCAGTGATATTTTCCTACTAAATACTCCATCCGTCCCATTCCAAATGTCCTACTTACTATTTTTAGATGTCCCATTACAAATATCTTCTTTCTATAAATAGAAATAATTTTCCCCTCCAACAACTATGTGGACCCCACCATATACTCACAAACCAACTCTACCTTAATCCATGTGCCCAACAGTTACAAGACACTTGGAGTGGGACGGAGGGAGTAATGTTTATAGGATGTGCACATTAAGTTTTTGCACATGTATGATTCAATATAATTTTATCTATTATAGCTTGTAAGTTCTGATTAGAGATCTTAAACCATATGCTACTTTTTTAAACTGATGACTTCATAGTATACAAATTAAAAACCACAACTATAAAAAAACCCCAAAACTATACTTGCAAAACAAAATACTACATTCATTCACATAAAATACCAATTTCGATGACTGAAAACATCACTGTTGTTGTCAAACATCACGGTCGGGTGTTCAGTGGAATACCACGTCTGGCCAAAATAAAACATTCAT
This sequence comes from Hygrophila difformis, assembly GCA_030278955.1. Taxonomy (NCBI): domain Eukaryota; kingdom Viridiplantae; phylum Streptophyta; class Magnoliopsida; order Lamiales; family Acanthaceae; genus Hygrophila; species Hygrophila difformis. The sequence goes on from JAOANR010000008.1 coordinate 7,105,661, forward strand.
CTAGCATATTAATTCACTCTCTCTCTCTTCGTCTTGTTGATTGGAATTTTTATTGTTTTATTTTAATTAATTGCAATTTTAGGATATTAGATAAGCAAACAATTCATGCACTTTAAATTTATTCACTGCTTAAATTTCATAAATTATTGACAATTACCTGTTCCCTATGGATTCGACCCGGTTTCACCGGTTTATTACTTGGACCGTGCACTGCGGGTTGTGTTGGAAAATATTCCACACCAGTATCCAACACCACATTTTTTGTCTGAAACACCACAGTTATGAACAAAACACACATGCATAAGGAAGACGAAAGCATCACCTATTTCAGTGACATATTTTCCTTCTAAATAAATTTTTAAGGTTGTCCACATTATGTTTTTGCTTATATAGGATTTGACCTAATTTTATCTGTTATAGGATACAAGTACTCATTAGATTTGGGGTAAACCCTATGCTATTTTTTTAAAACTGATGATGTCATAGGATACAATTAAAAACCACAACTATAAAAAAAAACGCCGAAACACTACACTTGCAAAATAAACCACTATAGTCATTCACATAAAATATGAAAATACTTAAAACATCAATGATGTTATCAAACATCACATTCCAGTGTTCAGTGGAACACCACATGTGACCAAAATAACACAGAAGGCCAGCTGTGCAAGACAACACAATCAAAAATATATCTGTTCAATTACAACTATTCAAGCATAGAATAAATTAGTTCAGCCAGTCAAATCTTTCAACTTAATCCATTATAGGATGAGGTTTAGCGGTTGGAGAATTTTAACCATTCGAATTTGTGAATGCCTGATAGTTTGACTTGGTTATGCAAAGCACTGCAACCTCCGCACCTATCTAAACAAGTATAAAATTCACTGTCAGTATTCATTGCATCGAATTCTGGCCAGACAAATTGATCACAAGGTTTCAGTCAATCAATAAAAATCAACACTAACAGGTAATTAAACTCTTACAGTAAGCACATAATTCATCTTACATTAATCAATTTCTGGTTTTAAAGTATGAGTCATTTCGTAATACCAAAATGCATCAATTATGAGCACTGAAAAGAGTGCATAAATGGATGCAGTACTAGTTTCCAAAGAATTTCACAACACTACTAATATTCGGAAAAAGGGCCAAATAGGTCCTTTTTCTTTTCCAAAAGTCCAAATCAGTTCTTTTTCTATTTTATTACCAAATCAGTCCGCTACAAATGCTAATTATGTCCAAATCAGTCCCTTCTTTACTAATTATGCTCTAATTGCCGACGTGGCAGGGGTTTAAATTTAAACCTAACACGTGGACATAACATTAATCCATTTTCTTTTATCTTTTGTTAATTCAGTCTTAAACTTTTGTTTTGTTCCATGTAGTCATCTACCAAAATAAGTCATTTTTATATTAATTGGCCTCCAATCTTTCAAATTATTTATTTCAGGCCCAAAACCTTAAATTTTTTTATTATTGCTAATCCATTTATCAAATAAATGTCCAACATACTTCCGTAAATAAAATTAAAGACCCAGCCTCATACATTGGGTTTGACTGCTTGTTACCGGGTCTTCCAAGTTCCGGAATTTTACGGACTCTCTCTAACCACCCGAACATAACCGATGGTTCATTGGTTCTGGTTTCCTTCAGCAAAAATTAGTACAATCATACGTTGTTTCCTACCTTAGAACGTAGCAAAGTTTGAGTAAATGATTTAATTTTAATTTTTGTGTAAATGATTTAATTTTACTTTTTGGAAGACTATGGATGCAGAAATTTTACGGAAGATCCGGTAACAAGGCAGTCAAACCCAATGTATGAGGTTTGGTGTTTAATTTTATTTACGGAAGTATGTTGGAATTTTATTTGATAAATGGATTTGTAATAATAAAAAAATTTAAGGTTATGGGCCTGAAATAAATAATTTGAAAGGTTGGAGACCAATTAATATAAAAATGACTGATTTGGGTAGATGACTAAATGAAACAAAACAAAAGTTTAGGACTGAATTGACAAAAGATAAAAGAAAATGGATTAATATTATGTCCACGTGTTAGGTTTAAATTTAAACCCTTGCCACGTCGGCAATTAGAGCATAATTAGTGAAGAAGGGACTAATTTGGACATAATTAGCATTTGTAGCGGATTGATTTGGTAATAAAATAGAAAAAGGACTGATTTGGATTTTTGGAAAAGAAAAAGTACTTGTTTATCCTTTTTTCCATTAATATTCAGTCATTATGTTACATTCTATTTTGCAGGGGACATAACACACTGATGAGCAAAGTATTCTAATCCAACATTTGAAAAAATTAAGCTTATTATCATTAACATAATGAACACAAACATACCTATAATAAACAAAAATATGGTTCATATGCTTAACAAGTAATTTTAACATTCTGGGCATCGGAAAGCAGTTGCCAAAGTATCTTGCTCATCAACAATCTAACAGAAAGAAAACTAAACCAGGATGAAATTCATAGTCAGGAAAACACAGTGGACTGAGTAGATGCACAATGATATTTCGATACTTTCTTATTCTGAAAAGAAAGGTGGGAATTCCATTCAAGCTATAATTCGTTCATAAATTAAAAGAACAACTAAAGCAATTGAATCAACACAATACATCTATAAAACTAATTTCATCGTGGTTTAGTTTTATTAAGGGGAATTCCCCCATGAAAATTATTAAATTGAATTCCCCCATCTAAGAATTATGAAGTATATTCAAACAAACATTGGAACCCGTTGTTCGTTGCGGGCGAGGCATTTGCGGACTATTGCACATTCTAACCAAAAAGAGAACATCTATATCCTAACCCAAAATACCAACATCATCATCTAACTTAAATGTTTCAATAAACAAATTAAGGGGAAAAAAAGCACAAATATATCCAAATTAGAGAGAGAGACTCACCGGAGAAGCCGCAGTTGAAAGGGAGAAGCGGCGGCGATGGACGATACTCGGGCTCGAGCGAATCAGCAACGGAGAGAACTTGAGCGATTTCTGCGTCCGCCTTGGCAACCCTCCCGTTCTTCTTCCGCCTTGCCTGTCACAAGCTCGCTCTCGCGGGCCGTCCTTCAACGGCGGATAAAAGTTATTTGGTGGCTTTTTCGTCCTTCAGCAGCGAAAAATATCTTTCCTGTATTTGTAGCTGCATCTTCAAAAGTTGTGCCCAACCCTAGTTTGAATCAACAGAGATCCGAAGAAGTGAAATCCCAACCCCAGTTTGATTCGGCCCTTCCTTGTGTTGTGTTTGCCCTATTTTCTAATTTGTAGAACTTGATGACTCAACTACTGTCCGGTGACCAAGAACTAATTTTCCGGCCTTTAGCTTATCTAAAAAAAAACAACTACTACTATCTAAAAAAAAACAACTACTAGTTGTGCGTCGTGGGGGTTATTGCAAGGAACTTGCAGAGTTGGGGTTGAAAGACGAGAGATGATGTGACAGCTCGAGGAGTGCAATGACTTTCACCATTCCTCCTCCATGTGTTATACTATGAAACAAGACAATTTAAGTGGGACGGAGGAGTATATTTTTTATTAAGGGATATATGAGTCTTTTCCATATTTTATTTCAAAGAAGAGCAATATTCAATGGTAGGGATTAAAATTGCAGTATAATGGTACAGAGGAAGTAAAGATGATGTATTCTGGCTTTGGGGATTTTACTTACATTTACTTATTTTTTTAATACTTTTTGAAATTTATATTGAATACACCTAAATTTTTAAATACTTTTTAAAATATAAATTGAATACACCCCAATTTTAAAAGTTAAAAAATCCTACAAAATCCGAATTGAATACACTGTATTATCCATTTTTTTTTTTTTTTTTTTTTTTTTTTTTGGCGAAGCCACAAGGGCCAGAAAAGCAGGAGAAAAAAAAAAAAAACAAAAAAAAAAAAAAAAAAGAAAAAGAAAAACCAAAGAAACAAAGACACCCTCTCAGGATCTGGGAACTGAGACGCCCATAGCATCGTCTGCCAGCTCCCTAATCACGACGTCAGGCGGGAATGCCCAAGTGGTGTAGAAAGCCTCCGAAGACACCGCATACCTAGCAAGACCATCCGCCACCTTGTTCCCCTCTCTAAGCGTGTGGTGCAGTCTGCAACTTTGGAAGGTTTCACACACCTTCCTAATCTGCCGAATCAAGGATGCAAGAGGGTGATGACCCCCCCCCATTCTTAATCAAGCTAAGGGCTGTCATGGAGTCACTGTAGCAGGTAATGTTCCCCGTGTCCAGCCCAGCGACGTATCTCAAACCGTAGAACATGGCCGCGAGCTCAGCATAAAGGCTATTGGTCCTCCCCAAGTAACCACCTCCCCCTCCAATCCAAGTTCCCTGCACATTTCTAACGACAAAACCAAAGCCGGACTTCCCTGGATTCCCCGCCGAGCTTCCGTCCACGTTGAGAATCAGCCCTTGGCTATCCATCATGTTCCATCGCACCATCCTGATCTCCCGGCCATTGTTATATTTATGTTGCCCCGCCTTACGCATGTCAATACTAACGCTTTGGATATCCCTTAAGAGAACCCACATCGGCCTTTCTTTCGCCCGGAACACTCTTGCATTTCTCTCCAACCAGATAGTCCAAAGAGTAGCAATGAACCTGACACCATAAGCAAGGAAGAGGGACTGAAGCAGGCTACGGATGTCCTTCTTCTCCATGTCGTCGCAGTCTTCCGGCACCACCAAATTCATCCTTCTCCAGACCTGCCGAGTCCAAGGACATGTAAAGAAGGTATGGCCCCAAGTTTCCGGATCTATGCCACACAGGGTGCATAGAGGGGATATAGCCAGCCTCCGATTGTATCTCACTGCGTTCACCGGTAATGAGTTGTGGCAAATCAACCATAGAACGAAACATATCTTTTCCGGGAGAGCATTGTTCCAGACCCAACCCCAATCCGATGTTGCCTCCCTATCTCTGAGAATGAAATCATAACCCGTCTCAACTGTGTAACTCCCCGATTTATGCCCTGACCAGATTAAGGAGTCCGGCAAGGTAGGATCGAGAACCGGAGGTGGGGAAGAGCTTATCTCATGAATAACGGCGTCGGGGATCTGTGAGTAAACCCCTCTCCAGTCCCACTTCTCATCCACAATAATATCACGAACCTTGAGATCCATGTCATGCGTCTCAACAAAAGAAATCTGAGGTCCCAATTGAGTATCTTTCCACCAACGAGAAAACCAAAGAGAACTGTCCCCACTTCCAAGTCTTAGAGTGAATCCCTCTTTCAGATGTGGCAAGACTTTCTCAACTATCTTCTTCAAGGGAGATCTCCCTGTCCGAACTGGATTGATAGTAAGGTCTGACTTATGTATAAGACCTTCAGTAAGCTGAACCCAGAATTTCCCTGGGGAGTGGAGGATCCCCCAAATAAGCTTACCAAGGAGGGCGATATTCAAATTCCTCGCTGATCGCAGTCCTAGCCCGCCTTCCCTCTTAGGTGTCGTCACCACCTTCCAATTAACTAAGTTCAGGCCCTTCCCTTTATTGTCTTTCCAAATGAACCCTCTAATCCTTTTGTCTATCGCTTCACAGATGGCTTCCGGGAACCAATATAATTGCATGAAATACGCCGGGATGGCGGAAAGAACAGACCTACAAAGGGTAACTCTACCTGCTTTATTGAGCAGCTTGAAAGCCCACCCATTGAGCCGATTGTCAAGCTTATCCAAGACGAAAGCAAGGTCCGACTTCTTCAAACGGCCGATCACTGTGGGGAAACCGAGGTAAGTTCCCATGGAATCAGTGGCTGTGATCCCGAAGACCTCCTGAATTCGGCTCCTATCCGCGCCCTGAATGATATTCGATATGAAGAGTTTGGATTTGATGGGGTTAATCTGGAGGCCAGATTTCTTAGCAAAAATTGAAAGAGTTTGATCAATAGCGATAATGCTTTGATCATCCCCTTCAGCACAAAAAATAACGTCATCAGCGAAGAGCAAGTGAGAAATCCCAATACCATCCGGGACGATCCTCAAAGGAGACCACCGCCCTCTGTGAACTTGTCTCTGAATCATTCTCGAGAGTTTCTCCATAACCAAAATGAATAAGTAGGGAGAAAGAGGGTCCCCTTGCCGAAGCCCCCTACCCGGCTTGAAATCCTCCAAAGGCGTACCATTCCAAAGAATGGCGAAAGTAGGAGCTCTGACGCAGTACATGATCAATTGGATCATCCATCCAGGGAGGTGAAGATCCATCAGGCATTGCTGGACAAAGTCCCAGTGGACAGAGTCGTATGCCTTATGGATATCCGCCTTGAGTATAACCGCCTTAATCCGTGAATTTCTTCCTCCCACGTGCCCAAGAATTTCATGCAATGTCACTGCATTGTCAATCGTACCTCGTCCCGGAAGAAAAGCAGATTGATGATGGGATATATTCTGTTGAAGGATCGGGCGAATCCTATTCACAAGCGTTTTGGTCAGCAGCTTATACAAGACATTGCAGAGAGTGATCGGCCGGAAATCCGAAATGTGTTTAGGCGGGACAGTCTTCGGGATCAAGCAAATAAAAGCCCTGGCTATCTCCAGCGGGAAGGATTTCTGCTCAAAGGTTTGGAGAAGAAAACCATACACTGACTCCCCAATCGTATTCCAGAAGTGTTTATAGAAAAGGCAAGGGAAACCATCCGGCCCCGGAGCTGAGAAGGCCTTCAAGTCCTTGACCACAATATCAACTTCCTCTCGGGTAAGAGTCCTATCCAATTGATTGCAATCCTCAGCCGAAATCTGGGATAGAGGCGGTAAGTTCGTTTCGTCTGTATCATCCATCTCTGGCTCCAGTGGCAGCTGAGGTTGAGCTTTATACAACCCCCTAAAGTATTTATGGACCTCTAACCGCAGCGTGGTATCATCATCGCACCAAGACCCATCCGGAAGCCAAAGCCCATGCACTCGGTTCCGGTGTCTCTTGCCACGTGCTATCGCGTGAAAGTAAGCGGAGTTCCTATCTCCCATCCTCACCCAATTATCCTTGGCTCTTTGGAACCATTGAAGTTCCTCTTGCATGAGTAAAAGGTTATACTCCTGCTTCAACTCTTGTTCAAGTATTACTAATCGAATAGAGTCGAATTTCTCCAATGCTCTAGAAATCCCATCAATCCGTTTCATGAGCTTGATCTTACGCCAATATATGTTTTTCACATGGTTTTTGCTGAACAGTAGAGATGCCTCTTTCACACACCGAAGTCTCTGATTAATCGAGGAAGGGTTTTCCTTCCAAGCCGATTCCACCACTTCCTTGTACATATGATGCGCCGCCCAGGAAGCTTCCCACCGGAAAGGTTTATTGCTAATATGAGGAGGCGGTTGCCCGCAATGCACCAATAATGGGGAGTGATCTGATCCGAGCCGAGCTAACTTTCTAGCAAAACCAAGTGGGAACATGGCCAACCATTCAAGATTGATAAGACAACGATCCAATCTTTTCATAATCTTCTGATTCACTCCCATAGGCCGAGCCCAAGTAAAGACTCCTCCTTGGGTATTGATGGTGTCCAGGCTACATTCATGCACCAAGTTCCTGAACTCCTCTGCCCGACCAAGATTAAATAGGCCTCCTTTAACCTCATCCGATCCCAAAATTTGGTTCCAATCGCCGACAAGAGCCCACGCCCCATCAATCCTCTTCTCAAGCTCTCTAATATAATCCCAATTCGCACGCCGCATAGAGTAATTAGGCGAGGCATACACTGCCGATAGAAGCCAATTTCTATGCCCATTCGACAACCGAACAGTGATCACCCTGTCACCTTCCTCAAAAATACTGGTTTGAAAATTCAATCCAGACTTGATGAGAATCCATATCCCCCCCGAACGCCCTGATGCCTCCTGGATGCATAGGGGGATAAATCCAAAATTAGCCAGTAAGGCCCTTGACTGCTCAAACCTTGACTGAGGTTCCATAAGGATAACGACCTCCGGAGAGTGGCACTTAAGAAAATCTCGGAGGAACCTTCTCTTAGCCGACCCCATTATTCCGCCCACATTCCAGGAAAAATTTTTAAAGAAACTAAAATCCATAAAACAATTGGGATAAAGAACGAACCACAAACTGAGAGACCCCTCCTCAAGTTTCAGTCTCCATATGAGATATATCCCCCCCCCACAACTCCTGCCGGAGATGATTCCGCATGATCAGGCAACGGAGATGTGACCAATTTTGCCACCGGGGAGTTCCCAGTCCCCGCGTGCGGGGCTCTCGCCGTGATAGGAGCCGCTTCATCCTCTGAGGCGTCCTGGTCCTTGCCATCTGAAGGCCTAGCCCTTTTAGAGTGGTTGGTATAGGAATTGTAGGCCGCCATGGCCTTAATAAACTGTTGTTGGGCCTTTCCTTTAGGGCCAATGTCTTTTTTCCTTTCATGGCCCACTCCTGGTTTCCCCTGTGGTACTTGTGTGGTTTTCCCCACTGTTCCCGGCCCAGATCCAAAGACCATCTTGGCCCCTTCCTTATTTTTCCCTACGCCGTTTTTTGTCTGAGCCATGTTTGTTCCTTTCTTTCCCTGACCAATGGCAGCAGGCTTCCGGATCCCACTTTGTCTCTTTCTAGTGACCTTAATCCAATCCCCTCCATCTGGTTGCAAAGGCAGAACTTTATCACTCACGTGATCCTCCACAAGGGTCAACGGCACATTGTCTTTCTCGCAGGTTTCCATTTGATTGCTATCTTGAGAATAGTAATTTTCCTCTGCAGGCGTTTCTCCTACCTTAAAGGGAAGTGTTTCAGATTTATCTCCTTTCTCTTTTCCCTTCTCTGAAACTTTCTGCTCCCCCTTCCCAGTCTCCACTGCCACTACTCTTTCTGTCTCCTCTTTCTCTCCCTCCTCCCGGCGCTCCAAACAAGATTTGCTTGCATGGCCATATTTCATACAAGATGAGCACAGCAGGTGTAATCCTTCATAGGATACCTTTTGCCAACAATTATCAATGAGTATACTGGACACCACCGGTTGATGCAGATCGATTTCGACGCATACACGAGCAAACCGGCCTCGGTGAAAACCCTTCGTCATGTCATCAACTCGAACCGGAGTGCCAATAGCCCGTGCCAACTTCATGAGTATAAACTCATCATACATCTCCATGCACAGCCCTGGAAACCTTGCCCAAACGACAGTCTTCCTGGGGGCATCCGAAGTTGCTGAAAAATTTGGTTTCCAAGGGGATATGGTAACATAGGAGCCAAAAATCATCCATGGTCCCCCATTCAATATGTGCGTACGATCAACCTCTCTATCCAGCTTCACCAAGAAGAACCCTTCCCCCAGATCAATCATCTCGAACTTGCCTTGCAATTTCCACAGCCGTGACATTCTTTCTCTAAGAGCAAGAAACCCTACTCTTTTGCCAAGAACCGAGATAATCAAGGCGTCTTCCCAAGGCTTGCAAATCCTTTCTTTAACTTTTGGTGCTAGAGTGATTCTAGGTTTGAGCCTGTCCCCATCAATGAAATCGAGAGACACCAGGTTCTCAGCTTCCGGATCTTCAAGTAGGGGCGCCGGAGGGGCCTCCTTCCCATCGAGGACCATGTCCCGGAAAGAAATTTTCCGGCCACCTTCAGTTCCAGGACTTCCAGGCCTTCCCGGGGAGATGCTCTGCCAGGGGGGAGACGAGGTTTGCGGATCGAAACTAGTCGGAGGAGCCGACGATGACGGCGGCACAAAGTTGGACGGTGCATGGTTCTGTAGCGGAGCCGAGGAGAGAGGGAGGAGCATTCTGGAGACTTTCTCTCTCTGTCGGCAAGAATATAATTTTGATTTTATGCATTTGATGCTGTATTATCCATTTGAAGAATAATAAGAAAAGGAAATTGTTCAACGAAATCGCAAAAAAACTACAACTAATTAAATTGATCATAATTACTGATATTGGGGCCAGTCGACTGTGCTATATATCTAATCTAATATATATATATAGCTTTTTAATGAATAGTAACTAACGATGAATAGTACTATTTCTTTTGCCACAAATTACAACTTATGCCACTCTGCCCATTTCTCTGTCGCCCCTTCCCCATTTAGTTGCTGCAAATTCCCTCAGCGCAAAAAAATCCCCCGCCCTCGTCCGCCGCAGCCCGCGTCCGCGCGACCCTACCCGCCGTGCCGGCGCAGCACACCTCCGGCGAAGGTCGTCCGTGCATCTCCACGTCACCCCTTCGGCCCCGCGGCCCAACCCCCCGCCCCAGGTACGCCGTGCTCCTTCGTGTCAATTAGAGGTCGCTCAGTTTCGATTGCCCTAATCTAACGTGTTGCCATTGCCCTACTTCCCGCTTCCATTGATTTCCTCTCCGCTGGTAACGCTTGCCTGCTGCTCTCCCGACGGCTCCGGCGTTGTCGCCTTCGTCGCTCGCCCTTACTTTTCCAGCCTTCCGTTCGGCTTCCTCGGTACGTCCCTGCTTCGCCGCCCTTCTAATTTCGGCTTCCCTTTGCTTCATTAACGGGATTTAGTTCTCCGCATTCAATATTTGATTTTACCCATTGCTTCTCTTTTTCTTTGCTGGTTGTGTATTAATGGGGTCTGGTGTTCGATTTGTGTTAATGAATTGATGGTTATATTTTCCTATAAAATTCCATGGATTCCTGTAGATTATTCTGGCTTTTGGTTGATTCTATTGACCTCTGCCCGACATTGCTATTTGGAGATTTTTAAGGCTTTTGTTCTCAGCAATTGGACTTTGCTCATTTCTTTCTTCATAATGTTTGTGCTGCCTTCACTTCATGCTGTGAAATGTTGTAGGCCTTTTTAATTGGGGGATTCTGTGTTTATGCTCTATAATTTCTTTATTGCTTCGTTGTAAAAGGGTTACTTTACAAGGGTTCTGGTCTATAACTACGAATCACCTGTTTGAGTATGGTTTTGATTTATTTACTATCTTCATTGAGGCTGAAATTTGTTGTTTGCTGTAATTATCAATATGGTTTAGGCGAAATGCACTTTTTTATCCAGAATTTTTATATTTTTATAGTAACAAGTTGTTCCATTTAGCCGTCTTACTGTTGTACTACATTTTCCTCTAAGAGCTTCCGTAGGTTCGCTGCATTGAAACTTTTGACAATTTCGTCACACGAGTATTTTCTAAAATATCCCAGGTTGAATTTATTAAATGAAAAGAGTTATGATATATGGGAAAGGGGTTTAAGGATATATTCCACTTTTTATTACTCATGTGGGAAACTTTGATTTCAAATGGCGCAATGATCCTCCCTGGCATGAAACTTTTGACAACTTTCACGGTGTAGCCGGGATAGATAGTTTAATCTTGACCTTCAGTCTGTCACACTGAAGGTCCCCGGCCGTAGGCATCATGAAATTTATCATAGTTTTACGTCATGAAGATCCTCTGCCATGAAACTTTCAACAAATTTCCCACTATATGAGTATTTTATGAAAAACAATAATCCCGGTTTTCAATTTTATTTAATGAAACCAATTTATGAAGGCGGAGTTTGTATTAGGGATATATTTATAGGTTGTCACGTTTTTATTACTCGTGTTAAGAAACTGTGGCCCGAAAGCGCACGGTGTCAAAAATTGCAGTAATTTATAGTAAGACCGGATTGTTCACTGGAGGATGTGCGATAGAAGCAGGGCCCACGTCGTTCACTAAGATTTTCCACTCGGTTACTCAATTCAAGTTTGTGTTTTGACTATCAACTACTTGACAGAATTTAAACTAAGCTAAGAAAGCGATTAAAATAAAGCAGGTAAAATTATTCTAGAAAGCGAATTAAATTTAATTCTAAGAAAGCAATAAAATTATTCTAAGAAAGCGGTTAAAATTATTCTAAGAAAGCATGTTTAAAATGAGACAGAAAGGACAGGGAGAAAAGAATCACTACAAAAAAAAAGATTTTTAGTGAGAACAAACTTTGTCACTATATGATGAAAAATTGTCACTATAACGTCATAGTCACAAGAATAAAAGTTGTCACTAAGTCGTGACTATTCATATTGTCACTAAATATTTAGTCACAGTTTTAAAGTTGACACTGTTGATAATCATTTAGCCACAAATAAGTTTTGTAACAATTTCTCGCATTATAGTCACACAAAAATATTGTCTCTATATGTTTAGTTTTAGCAACTTCATTTTTGTATCACTATAGCATTTTTTTTTATAGGCACACAATTTTTTTCGTAACTATAATCTTCTTTAGTAACATTTTTCATTTGTCACAATATTTCACCCCCAAGTGTGACATTTCAAATTATTGTCACAAAAAGTCAATACATTTAATAAAAAATAATATTTTTTTCGTACAATTTTAATTATTAAAATGAATTATATTGCGCACATATAATATATATATATATATAATTAAGTATGCATCAAAGTACCAATGCAATATACTATAAAATAAAAACTAAAATAGTTTCATTGATCCAAATGTACAGAGAGCTAAATTAGAAATTTACAATGATAATAAAAGAATGATATCAAATACTAAACTACTAAATATAAAGACTTCTAAATCTATCAATCTAATTTGGAGAAAGCTGCACAACCCTTGAATCAAATTCCGGTATTCAACCTACAAAAGCAGTAGGAAGCCAAAAAACACAAAATATTAATAATAGTAGTAGTAGTAATAGTAAAAAGAAAAATGAATGCATGATGATTATTATATAGAATACGAACCCGGATTGAAGACCTTGGCCTAAATTTTGAAGAATTGTGGGTAGTTGAGCTATGAGCAGATCATGAAGATTGGGCTGGGAATTATTTTCTTGACTCTTAACATGAGATTCGAGAGATTCCAATCTTGCAGCCATCTTCGCAAGTGATTCTTTATAATCCTGGTTTTGCTTCTGTAATTCTTGCAACTCTTTATTCTTCATCAAAAGTTCTGCATTTCGTTCATCCGCTCTTTTAGATGGTGGTTTCAACCCATCGCCACATCCACGCAACCGATTTGATTTTTCGGGGCCAAGTACTTGGATGAATGCTTCATCTTCAGTAATGGGATCTACACCATCCTCGCCATGTTTTAAATAGAGAATTTTTTCCTGTAAAGATCATTTGAACATCATAAATAATACAACTAATTCTATGGAATAATAAGGTTCTAAATAAAAGTTTATTATTCCAAAACTTACATAAGCATCTTTTGAAGCTTCATCAACCCATTCATTATTTTTCTTGCATCTAGTTACTTTCCATGTTGAAATCCTTGATGGCTCTTCTCCGGTTTCAAGATCTCGCTGCAGAAAGTAGGTAAATTAGTATTCAAAAATCACTACACTCCCCTGTAATTACAAATGAGCAAATACTTACATCATCGTAGGAATATTGGGCAATAGATTTTGTGCCACATGTATGGGACATAGTCAAATGTTTCCGGTTGTTTTTGTTTCTGTCACTAACTTTCTGCAAAATTAATTAATTAGCAACATTATACGTCTACTCTTATAAAACATATATAATACAATGATAAAAAAAGATAATTGGCATCTCGTTGTGAATTTAAAAAATGGAAATTGTACCACATTACCTTGAAATCATCACTTTCAAAATGATTGATCAACATTTCCCACGTTTCTTTACTCACGCCATCAGGATGTTTCTCGAGCAAATCTTCCTTTCCTTTATTCCGAAGATAGCGTTGATGTAGTTTATGTCGATAACTCCTATATTGGCGATTTAGCTGTTGAAAAACTATCTTTTTAACCCTTTGATCCTCTTCATCAAGTATAAACTTTTGCTGTTAAATGAAAAAAAAACAAAAAAACAAAAAGCTTACAAGAGTGGGCAGAGAAAAAATATGGATATATTATAAAGTTTCAAATCACAATATAATACCTTCATAGCGAGCAATAGCTTCTTCTTAATATCATCAGGAATGTCTTTCCAACGTGCATACTGAAGAGGTGTATGTAGTTTAATCACAACACAAGCTTCAGTTTTGAAATCCTTTGCATTTTCACCAACAATTCGATTGCGGCGAGGATGGATTACAACAGGGAGCTTTTCACCTTTTTGACGTTTTCTCTTTTCAACTGAATTTCCTTTTGTGACTCCCCTGCTTCTTCTTTGTGATGTTTCTGTATGTGGAGTAAAGAAGAGGGGTCAGATTTTCAAAGTCTGTTGCACCAAGAGTGAATGAACTTAGCGGGGGAAGCATCTCACTATCTCACAATATAATAATATAGCTGATACGTGAAACTAAAATGGCGCTATAATATAAACTTGGTTATGATGGTCATTATGAAAAGATAATATTGCTATGCAAAGATGGCATAAATCAAGAACTGGGTGAAGCAAAATGAAACTAAAGTGAGATTAAAAAAAGAATGAAAGTTAAACCAAAGTAGTTTTCTAGTTCAGTCAGGTTAATGAAGAATGGAGAGGCTCAATTATAAACAATATCCATACCCCAATTATCTAATTCAACACAAACAGTGGCTATTGCATTAATTAGCTAAAAGAGTCTAGAACTACAACACCTACAAGCATGAACATATCCGGACAAAGAAATTGTGACACACAAATTTGGATCCAGTAATGAACAATCTATATAGATTGTTATATATAAGTAATGAACAATCTATATAGATTGTTATATATAAATGTGTAGACAGAGATAGAAGAATGAACAATCTAACCCGTCAAATTGTTGGTGGCATCTATAGGTAGAGATTCTTCTTGAGAAGCCTGATGTAGGTTAGTCCATGAGTCATTTGCGATATCCTTTGTTGCTGACAATGCTAGGAAAAAAAATTCAAAATTATTTGTAAATAAATTTTTTCCCAAACATATATTCCTTCTCTAACTCCGCTCGAAAATGTTGGATGAGGCATTTTAAGAACAGAACGCATATATGATTATGTGGGAACCAGATAATAGAACCGTATAAAAAGTGAGACAGAGAACCAGATCCATAATTGGCTTCTCGTATAGAGTATGTATTTTGCATGGACTATAGGTTAATGATTGTGGCTACATATGAAAATTAGTACGACAATGTAAAAAGATAGATGGGAATTGGTATCGAAGAAAGCTAACAAATAAGAATAAATCTCCATACCTAAAGATCTACTGCGAGTAACCATGGCAACAGAATTATGTGGTGAACACTGAAGAATGGAAACGGGAATTAGAAAATTTGCTTCGAAATCTACCGCAGCCACTTCAATTAGTATCTCCCTGGCGGCGACGGGACGGAAATTCACAAGCAAAATGCTCCCTGGCGACTGCTCCTATGGTGCGAACTGCGGAATGAGGGACAATGGGGGAGGAGCTTGATTAAGTACAACTAATTAGAAGGATGTGTGGAATTAGTGGAAGAAACCGCTTATTAGCGGGAGAAATTAAAAAAGAGAGAAATATTTTTGGCGGAATGTTTTCTACAGAGCCAAAAGAATTGCCAAGCTACTCTTCTTAGATGTTGGCTCCAAAATAGTAAAAAATGATTTTTTTTATTCAATTCAAAAACTTTATTTTAAAATTATGTTAAGAATGAATTAATTATAGAAGAAACTATATATTTCATGGACTATACCTATATTTATTTTAGATGTAATATAATTGGATATACCTTAAACTTACTCATTTATGATTTAGATAATAATAATAATAATAATAATAATAATAATAATAATAATAATAATAATAATAATAATATTGATATTTAAATAGTACCATCAAAATTTCTTTTTATAAATATGATTGAACCTTAAAAATAATTATAACTTTAAAAGAGTTCCTGAAAAAAAAAAAAAAAAGGCAATTTCATATTTAAAATTTGAAAATTTTGTTTTGTAAAGACTATTGGATATCATTGCTTATTTGAATTTCTTTAAAATGTTGATTTATTTTAATAATTTTTAATGGTTATAATTAATATTAAATTAGTATATTTAATTTTTATTCTTTTTATTGTATTTCTTTGAAATATTAATAGTTTTGTATAAGAGTAATATTTTTTTATTGCATTTAGTTTAAATTTTTTGCTTAATAATCTATCTTGGCGAAAACCATATACATTGCTTAGTAGATCAATTAGTAGTATTTATACTATTTCTCTTCACACACACATATACTACATCCGTTTCTTTTTAAATGCACAGTTTGACTTTTGACACTGTTCATTGGGTAACTTTAATTCGACTTTTTAATACAATTATATAAGATAAAATATAATCAAGTGAGATCTAGTTGAGTTCGTCTAATCGCGTAGATTTAGAATATCAAATTTTCATAAATTTTTCTTGTATGCAATTTGAGTTATGAAGGATTAAAATGTGTATTGAATTGCGTGAAATGTGGATCCGTAGCATTTAAAAAGAAACGGAGGAAGTACATATATTTATATATTCGACGATAAAGAAAAAAATCCATTATAGATAAAGAAAAAAATCCATTATAGTATCTACTATTTATTTCTTGTTTTATTTAATAAATAATCTATGTTAATCAATCTAAATTAATCACTATATTATCTAATTTATTGTATAAATTATCTATATTTAAATGATATTTAAATTTATTGTATATATTCGACGATATAATTGATTTGTATATAGTTATCACATTCCCACCCACATGGGGAGAAATAATAATAAAAACAACGATGATATTATTATTATTATTATTATTATTATTATTATTATTATTATTATTATTAAACACTTGATTTATAAATACAGAAAATTCATATGTTTTACTAATATTTTTTTATCAATAACTTTGTTCTTAATTTATGATGAACAGAACAAAATAAATATTAGGCATGTTTGAGAATTAGATGATAGCTATTAATTGATTATGTGAGTAATTTGAGTAATAAATTAGTTAAAATGAGTTGTTTAGCAATTTTGAGGCAAATTTTTTTGCATAGAATAAGCTAATTTCAAAATACTGCTATTTACAGCGATTTTAAAAAAGAGCTGATTGAACACTATTTTAAGTTATTTTCCATTGATGATTGGTTTTCATAAAGAGTAAATTTCAACGAATAATATTTTCTTGAAAGTTTTGTTTTGTTTGACAACCTTATAAGTTCACTGCTAAATGCCAATGACAACCTGGTCTTCCATGTGTTCCCAATCCCATCTATGGAGATTTGCCGTTGCAGAAATCTGCTAAAAGAAATTGAAAACACAGAAGCTATGGTACAGCACACCCCTAGCCTTTCATGCTAAACTCTTGGAATTGTTGCTGAAAAAAGTCTTAAATAAATGACCAAAAATTAAATAAGTGCATAGAGAAATCAGGTCATGACCACTGGATGAGGTAAAATGATTTATATGTTAAATAGCAAAAAAGTAATTGTATATACAACAGCTTGTTCAACTTCCAGACACAAACAAAGTTCAATCCATGACACGGCTCATCTAAACTGGAAAACATGTGTAGTGTATGCTGATAGAACAGAAGCAAATGTCAACAGAGTGTTTAAATAATTATCACACAAATTTGTCTATGAATTATGGTACAAAGTACAAACATCATAAAAGTCATTATTGAAATGTTTCCATAAGTGCATAGTCCAAATTCAGACAGGCTCCCTCTTGCATAGATAGAGTCGGGTGATCTTTGTAAATGCATAGTCCAAACTCGGTAATCTTTATAGATGCATAGTCCAAATTCAGTCACCAATCGGTTGTCATATTCATCCTGAAACAAGAAATTCCTTCTCAGAATTCATTCTAGATAAATAAATTCAAAATGAAAGTTTAAGCTCTGAAATCTTACTCTAGTTGGGCATACTGAACCAGTTGGCAAACCATTATAAGAATCAAAACAAAGAATTGAAATACCATGAAAGCAGAAACAAAAAGTGCTAAGACTACAAACTTATAATATGTCATATTAGGAAAACAAAACTTTCATTTGGTGACAGTTACCTCAACACAAACAATTGTACCAATAAATCTAAACAAAAGCTCAACAGCTAACTTGGTGTGACTCCACAAAACAAAAGGACCCTAAAGTCCAACCAAAACTTGTTCTCCTTCCCACAAAACAAAAGGACCCTAAAGTCCAACCAAAACTTGTTCTCCTTCCTTTAGAATTCTAACGAACCACCCTTCAATCAACAAATATGAAAAAGAACAATACCAAAAGAAAAAATAAGTGTAGCAGCAGCAACAACTAAAACCATAGGATTTAAAAGAATGAGAGTACAATTACCTATTCAAATTCACTATCATCCTGATATTCCTTACTAGAATCATCTTCATCATCGCCATCATCATCGTCATCATCATCATCATCCTCTGATGTTGATAGCATGCAATCTTCTCCACCTTCTACATCTCTTTCCACATCTTCACTATCATTAAACCTATCATCAAGCTCTACTGTCGGCATAGCCTCATTTACATCAACACTTACAGGCGGTATATCAATCCTGTGAACATCTTCAGAATCTTGCAAGGAATGTGATATTTCATTATGCACACGTTCTGTATCATCGTTTCTCACAACTATACTCCATGTGCTTCGTGCATGAGCATCGATCACAATTTTCCAATCATTTCCCAACTTCAAATCATCAACATAAAACACTTGTTGCGCTTGAGATGCCAAGACATACGGCTCATGAGTTTTCCAAGGTTTAGATAAGTTAACGCTTGTATAATTGTACTGGTCTTTGTGAATTGACTTTCCTGCATACCAGTTACACTTCAACAACACCACCCGATGCCCTCCTAAATAATCCACTTGAATAATATCTGTTAAAACACCATAATAATCTTGGAATGCTGCTTCTTCCTCAACTTTTACAACCACACCGAAATTTTGAGTTTTCTTACTGAAATCACGTTGTTGAGTGTGAAAACGCAACCCATTCACAACACAAGCTTCATAATGAGTAACTCGTTTATCTGGACCATAGGCTAAATGAACAAGATCATCACTAATAAGTGAAATTTCTTCCTGTGGTGCTGACGAGATCTACACATGATAAAGCTGATATAAATTAGATAAAAACATATTTAAACTTGAGGAAAAAAAAAAAAAAAAGAATGAAACTTACATGTTGATCAAACCACATTGGGAAAGAATTCTCATGCTCTTTTTCTAAATTTAAGCACCCAGTATTCCTCAACTCTTCCTTATGCTTACTATGCAGAATGAAAAGGAAAAAAACAAATCATAGACAACTTGCATAAGGTATAAATTAATTAGTTACATCCATTTCAAAACATATATCAATGAATATTAATTTTTTTTTTCCAAAAAAATGCCATTACAAATCAACTAGAAAAGAATGTACCTGATAAATGGTTGTACTTCATCACAATTCTTTAGCACATATAAATGTACCTGTTTTAAGGATTTTTCATCAAGAATATTGTAAACACCTTTACCCATTAAACGTACGTCTTCGGAGAACACAAACAACTCTTGTTCTGGTCTTTCCATGCATGTGTCATTGCGTTCGGATTTATTGAAATGTGTCTCAATGTCATTCAAGTACATTGAGCAAAATGTTAATAACTCCTCAGCAATGTAACCCTCAGCCATTGATCCTTCTGGAGATGCTCGATTGTTAACATATTTCTTCAATTTATATAAATACCTGAAAAAGTACATTAATTGATTACTCCAAAAATTTAAAAAATTATATCTTGTATGAATTATTTAACAATATATATAGATATCCACCTTTCTATTGGATACATCCACCGATATTGTACTGGTCCTCCTAAAATTGCCTCTCGTGGAAGATGAATGGGAAGATGTACCATTATATCAAAAAATGTCGGAGGAAAGATTCTTTCTAACTTGCATAAAGTCACAGGAATATGCTTTTCAAGTGACTCTAGGCCCTCAACATGTAACTCCTTTGAGCTTAGTTGTTTGAAGAAAATGCTAACTTCATGTAAGGCCTCATATACATTAGTACTTATGAGCCCACGAACAGATATTGGTAGCAATTGCTGCAAGATGATGTGGCAATCATGCGTTTTTAGTCCTGTGATTCGACAATCTTGAGCGTTAATACGTCTCGACAAATTTGCAGCATACCCGTCTGGATACTTCACCGAAGCCAAGAATGCACACACTTTCCTCTTTTCAGTCACTGATAATGTATAACATGCAGCAGGTATCAAATATGAATCACCTACAAGTTTGGGATGCAATTGATGTCTTATACCCAATTCTTGTAGGTCTAATCGAGCTTTGATGTTATCCTTCGATTTCCCATTAATATCCAATAATGTGCCCAGAAGACTATCACATATGTTCTTCTCAATATGCATAACATCTAAGTTATGTCGTAATCTCAAAGTCTTCCAATAAGGCAATCTGAAAAAAATGCTGCATTTCTTCCAATTTAATTCCTCATGTCGCTTTCTTTTCTTTGATTGTGCCTTTCCAAATGTTGTTGGATGAAGAAGACTTAACTGCTCAAGAATGACCTCCCCATTCAGCGGAGATGGCCTATTTCTTTTTTCTTTCTTACCATCAAAAGCAGTTTTATTGTCACGCCATATGTGATCAGGTGGCAAAAAGCGACGATGCCCCATATAACATACTTTTTTCCCATACTTCAACCAAAAGCTACATGTTTCCTTATTACATACTGGACATGCTAAAAACCCTTTTGTACTCCACCCAGAAACTATCCCATATGCCGGAAAGTCATTTATGGTCCACATAATAGCTGCACGCAGGGAGAAAGTAGTAGCAGTAGAAGCATCATAAGTATCAATGCCATAATCCCATAAAAATCTAAGCTCATCGATGAGAGGTTCTAAGAATACATCAATGTCATTACCAGGGGATGTTGGACCTGGAATAAGCATTGATAGTATAAAAAATGGTGCTTTTAAACACTTCCATGGTGGCAAATTATATGGCAAAAGAATTACAGGCCATGTCGTATAAGACAAACTCATATTTGAGAATGGATTAAACCCATCAGTTGCTAACCCTAGCCTAACATTGCGGGGATCTTGTGCAAATAATTTATACCTTCTATCAAAGTCCTTCCATTCTTGAGCATCAGCGGGATGTCTTAATGTGCCATCATCTACACGTTTTTCCTTGTGCCATCTCATATCTTCAGCTGTTTTCTTAGATAGGAACAACCTTTGTAATCTTGGCTTTAATGGAAAATACCGTAGCACTTTCTGAGGAACTCTTTTATTCGTTTTTTCAGTAGTATTTCCCTTACTCACCTCTTGAACTTTGTATCGAGACGCATCACACTTTGGACACTGCTCGTTGTTCTCATATTGTTTTCGAAATAGCACACAATCATTGATACAAGCATGGATTTTCTCATAATTCAAACCTAGATCCTTAATCATCATTTTAGCCTCATAATATGACCCAGGAAATCCCTCACCAATTGGAAACGCCTTCTTCAAAACCTCAAGCAACATAGAAAATGATTTGTTGCTCCATCTATTAAGAATCTTTATATGAAGTAAAGTGACAATGAATGACAACTTAGTGAAGCTTTGACAACCTGGATATAGCTCAATATCAGCATCTCTCAACAATCTCACAAACTTTTCTGATTCCCAATTAGGTGTTGAATCTTCATTTATGCCAGATGCTCCATCATTACCAATATTGGCTTCAGCTGCTCTCAAATAGTCTTCTAGCATAACTTGCACATCATCATTATTATCTTCAGTTCTCATCCCATCATTTTCATTCGTCTCAATTTCTTCATCATCTTCAAAATACTCATCTTCAGATTCTTCACCAAACTCCTCACCATGACACACCCATTTAGTATAATGTTTAAGTATTCCAAACTCAAATAAATCAGCTTCCACATCATCTCGAGTTTGGAACAAAACATTTTTACACTTTCGACACGGGCATCTTATTTTAGCAGAAGGTGCAATGGAACTATATGCAAAATCCAAGAATTGTTGCACTCCCCTTTCATACTCCAAAAGAGTCCTGTTATCAAGTGTAATCCAACTTCTATCCATCTTTACTTTCTACAACTAGTCAAACACGTTAAGATGTTAATGACTTAACAGCAACATATTAACAATAAAAAAACAAATGGCACCCCAAATGGTCTTCCAACACATCCTAATACCAAATTTTGTGTTATGTTACAAGAATAAGTTCCAAAGCTAAAACAAAATAGCCTTTACACTAATCAAATCAGATAGATAACAAAAAACATACTTGATAAATTTAAAACAGTGAAAATTAAAATTGGTCTTTCCCCTATTCTTCTCTCCTATTCCTTATTTAAACAACTATTTTTTTCATTGGGATAAATTTTTCTAGTTAAATAAAGTACAAGGTTCTCTTCTCCCTACTTTTCTTTCGTTAAATGAACAATCTATCTGCAGGCACATGAGCTAACAATAAACACCCATAACAATCTTCTTATATTTGACTTATTTCCAACTATATATTTTACCATTCCACTATGAAATTGTATAAATTACTTGTAGGCAATTGTATATTTGTATACCTGTATAGTCAAATCTGCCAGGCACAATCGATTCTACAAATGCTTGAATGCAATATGTAACCTGAGACATAAACAAAGACAAGGATAATCACACTTGCTAAACGACTCAATATACAAAAAAAGAATCCCAAACCACCATTGTAAAATAACTTCACTACAACAATTTCTTCCAATTTCTCAACATTAAATTACCACTCAACAATTATTTCCAGTTGTTATCTGGCCATTGGCTTACCCAAAAAAAAACCTATTAGAAAATCTCCAATAAAAATCCATAGACAAAAAAATAATCTAACCATTCTAATATTTTAAACTCAATTAATCAATCGAAGGCACCAACACAACTCCAAGAGTTCCACATTAAAGTCTCCATAGCCCAATATATCCATTAAACATCTAATAAGAAAATCCTTCAATTCAACAATCTTCTTTCATTCATGCCCATCTTTCAATCTCCATAATCCAACCAAAATCAGATCAATTACTTCTAGTTAACATACCAATAATGCACATAATTCAAACACATAACACCAATTAAAATATTTTTTTGCAGGGATGAAGAGGAAGTGCAAAGAACATAGTGTTTGAGGATATTGAAATGCAGAATAATGTACACAACCCAATAATCATAAATCAGTACTATTGTGACAAGAACAAGAATTGCCAAAAACAGGTAACATATATAATATGCAAATTAATATGCTGTTTTAAAATATTTTAAGAATTTCATTCCAGATCAATTACTTCAATTTTGCTCGGGGTGATGCATTGATGGTTAGCTCCTAACTCGTGGTTTACTTTCCTTAGTCACTGGATGGAAACTATGGACCCTATTTTATCATTGATATTGTAGAATTTTATAATTTGCATAAATTAAACAGAGAGAGAGTTGCTGATGGGTTCTGAACTTCTGATGTTCATTTCTTCGGTTATTGTCTCCAACTGATCTGTGATGCACCCAGGTATGTTCTGCCGCAGATTCAACTTTTAAATTTTAGTGTTGCACCAGTGTTGGACTTGAAAATCGTTCCAACTAGTGAAGATTGTACCGTTGAGATATTATCTTGCGAGGTAAGCTTATACCAATGAGATGATGAGAGAACACATAATAATCCAAGGAATTCAAACACATAATACCAATTAAATTGACAAACTCAAGAACTCAAGAACACCAAAATATCCAATTCAAGAAAGTGACAGAAATATACCTACACAAGGAATAACCCACTGCCCAGCCACCGGCGTTTCGCCGGAATGAGTATCAGCAGTTGCTGCGGCGACGCGCAACACCACGCAGAGTGACCAACAATTGCAAACCACGACGAACAGGGGGGAGGAGGTAGCCTGTGGGTTTGACGGAGGACTGGGTTTGACGGAGGACTGAGATATTTATTCCAATCTGCCGCAAAAAGAATCCAGAAACTTGAATCGTGCTTCAAAGAGGACGACGATGATGATTGATGAGGGAGGAATTAAGAATTTGTTACCAAAAAAAATATTATAACTGAAAGATTTGGGAATGCAGATTTTTGGGAATGGAATCTTCCGTCTAATTTTAATTTTGGTGGGAGGTAGGTAATCTGAATTAGTGGCAAAATGGAATAGATCAAAATTAAAATTAAGTTAATTAGTCACAAAATATACAAAATATAGTGATAAATATTGGTGTTGACACTAATTATGTGTGGTATTATTAAATTTGTGACAACTAATTTTTGTTATCACAATATTTATATTTATAGTGACAAATTTATTCTTGCCACCATGAGATTCATCACTAAATATACTTTTTTTTGTAGTGAATAAAGATTGGACAAGATTCAGATGAAACATAATTAAACTTCCATCTAATTACACAGATCTTTGTTTGGGATAATCCTTTCAGTTAGCTAACTCTCATGCTCTCTATACCGTGTTCCCTTTAACAGACAGGTACTTACAGTGAGAGTTTACATGCTCTTAAGGCAACAAATTCTAAGATACCACAGATTCATAACTCCTCTTGCAATGCCTTGCGAGAGTATGTTAGCCATCTATGGTGGACAAGCAACACCCGACAAATCATTTATTGAAGTGTCAAGTATTGCCATCATTCCCCCATGTCACACCCAAAGATTCTAATTAAGCCCTGAACTATCCCTTAACTCTCAGTCCTAGTAGCAGTTACACAACTCTCAATACAACCAGTGACCTCTAACGAAAGCATTTAAAAGCAAGCAATAAAGAAAGCATTTAAAATCCTATCACTCGGAGGTTTTTGAAAGTCTGACCCTGGTAGTAAAAGAAAACCCCCAGTCAGAATGACTGGGTGTGGATCAAGAATTCCCGGATCTCGGTGAACCGCTCGCAGTGTTCACTTCCTTCCGGGTGGTTATGAGATACAAACTAATGAAACGAACTAATAAATTAGTTCGTTCCGGATGCACTCACTCAGGACTCAAAAATAGGCTTTGGCAGAAGAGGATAGCAGTTGAAAGGAACTCAACCCTACCTTAGAAAATAACCAAGGCCCGAATATTGTTCCTCTAGTATTACCTATCACACCGTATGTGAGTCCAAGTGGACCCCATCTCAGTGCAACATTTAATATCAGGTTCCCAACACACAACAATTCTGGAAAGTAATAGATGTTTGAAAATCATTCCCTAAACAGGTACTAGACTCTCAATAAGAACACAGACCCTTTCAGTCTAGGTGAGACCTAATCGCTGATTCTGCTTCCAATTCCCCAAAATCAATCCCCAGTCGGATATGAATTAGTCATAACTGTAGAATTTATCCCTTACTTAGATCCGGATTTTATAAATGAATTTTTGTTGGAAATTTAATATGAGACATCTGATTTAAATCAAGACTTCTATGTCCAAGGGAAGGATTCCAAAATAATAATGACCTCAATATCTACATAATAATATCATGCATAAATTTATAAAGAAGTGTAAAATTAAATTAACCCAAAATATAAAGTGGGTTTAGACAGAAGTTGGTACACAGAGATGAAATAGCCGGAGGTGAGAAGAATTTATTTTGGCCAAAAAGATGACAGAAATAATCAGGATAATCCGGACTGCAAACACCTGCTATCCGGGTCCTGACTATTCCAGGTGGGATGATTTTTAGACAGTGGAATGCCCTAAATGACAGTTGCCGCCGTCATCTTAGACTCCACTATCTGCGAATTTGGATAAAAACCCACATGTTCTATTACTACAATAATTATTAGATAACATTGGCATATATCATCGAACATTACTACAGTTCCAGATTCGGGTTTGAAATTAAAATAAAGAAAAGAAAACTGTATCCGGATAGGAGTCAGCTGAGCAGCTATTATAATCCCGGATGGACGAACCGCCAAGGCTTCCACCGACCACTATCCGGATCATGCAAAATAACAACTAGTAATTAATATACAGACCACGAGCTAGTTTATCCGTGTGGGAATACCCACCAACATTAGTCTGTTATATCTCTTACTAGCTGTTTCACACAACACGGGTAAAGACAAAATAAATAAAAGAAAATATTTTTGGGTTATCTTGTATGAGAGACATTGGTTTCTCATGCAAGGGTATGGAATTAAATCCATAATTACTCTTTATGTCTAAATAATCACTCATTCCATAATTAATTAATTAATTACAGTCCGGATTATATACTTAGATCATTAGAGTTTAATTTTTTTACTAGAAAAATCTTTTAATGGCCAATTGAACAAAGTTCTTTATATCAAAGTAATCATGGGTTGAGATCATTGGATTTCAACCTCAAAATATTAATATAAAGGTTCAATTAATTAATAGGGTGAGATGGAGAATAAAAATTTGGCAAAAAAGATTCCAAGCCTGTCGAGAAACAGGCCTGTCGAGAGACAAAAATTGAGTCGCGGACCGTGGGTCCACGACAGGAGGATCTCGACAGATAGGTGGGAAATAAGAGAAATGAAATTTTGGAAATTAGGGTTGTCGTGTCGCGGAACAAGGAGTGTGTCGCGGACCATGGGTTCGCGACAAGGATTCCGCGACACAAGGTGAGAAAATCCCACAAAGGGCATAATTCCTGGTCACGGAACAAGAAGTGTGTCGCGAACCGTGGGTCCGCGACAGGGGTTCCGCGACCAGAGCCCTCCTAGAATAAAATACAAGTATTTGGGTCCTTGGTCGCTAATCAAGTGATTGTGTCACGGACAGTGGGTCCGCGACAGGTTTGGTTTGCGACCAAAGATTTTTAAAAGATTTATGCAACACGTGTCCTTGGACACGCATGTCGCTAAAACTGCCCTCTTGTCGCTGAACGTGGTTCCGCGACAAGAAGTGGCTAGCGACATGGGTGTGTTCTGGACACATGTCAGAAAAGTAAAGTGGAACAGGAGCATGCATTGTGCGTGATCTCACCCATTTCAGGTTTTAAAAACTACATTAAACTAAAAGTACCAAACAAAATTAAATCTAGCTAGAACATGCCTTAAACATGAAGGAAAAATGAGACAATATTCAAAATAGGTTTAATCCTAATCCGGGCTTGATCACTCAGAACATGCAACATTATCCAAAAAGAACATCATCAACAGTGATATAAAATAAAAGTAAAGATCAAGTGACCAACAGAAAAGGAAATA
Organism: Hygrophila difformis; assembly: GCA_030278955.1. NCBI lineage: Eukaryota > Viridiplantae > Streptophyta > Magnoliopsida > Lamiales > Acanthaceae > Hygrophila > Hygrophila difformis. Next base: position 7,132,715 of record JAOANR010000008.1, read on the forward strand.
ATAAAAGATCCATGGGGTGTGAAACCCATTTCATGATTTTTGGGACACATTTCAAGAATATTTTCCCATTTTATTAAGGAGTTTGTTAATACCCATCATCCTGGATATCACAAAACCCTAAAACAAAGTTTGAAACTGAAAACAAGATGAAGAACTGGCTACCTAAGCTACATCTATGCAATAATTAAATAATACAGAAAAATTAAAGCTAAACTAAGCTAACCTAAAACTACCTACAAACTAAGCTCTACACTTGTCTCCAAGAGTGATTTTTCTTGATTCTGTCCAACTCTCTTGCTCATGGGGATCACCTCATATTTATAGAAGTGGAACCCTAGGCCCATGGGTTTGATCTGAGGCCCACTGTGTCTCAAGACATCACACACATCACAACTTTGTCGCGGGACAGGGCTGCATGTGGCAAGGCTTCTCGACTGGGTCTTGTGTCTCTATCCATGTCCGTGTCGCTAAAGCATGGACCGCGACAGGAGTTCCTCGACTGGGGCGTGGCTTGGCCTCCAAGGTGTTGATGGCGCGGAACCTTGGTCGTGGTCGCGGAACCAGTGTTCCTCGACCAGGGTTCCTCGACTGAATGCTCCCAGACTGGTCTCCTCGTTATGTTGCATGCTGGTCGCCAATCTCTCCTGTGTCGCGGAACCATGGTCCTCGACCAGGGTTCCTCGACCAGATGTTCCCAGACAGAGCTGAATGGGCCAGATGGGCCGAAATTATTATTTTTGTGGGCTTGTTTATTCTTTTGCCCATCTTTTTGTATCCTTTTTCTTTTCTTTTCTTTTTCTCATGTTTTTGGATTTTTCTAACATAAATATGTAATAAAATTACATATTTATGCATTTTTCATACCAGCTCAATATTTTTACAATTATGCATAAATCAGTCCAATTCAACTGCTTTCTTATTTATTATAAGACCGGAATGCGATCAAATGCCCGTTTCAGACACGGAAATGGATTGAAAATAATGGTCATTTCTGGCCATTATCATGCATCAGATAACGCTACCTTATATCAATTGAGCCTCTTTTCAAACCTTCCCTTCCTCTGCCTCTTTGTTTCGCTCGAAGGATCATTGGTTTGCTGCAACAGATTGGATTTCGAAGTAAGGTATGATTACCCCCATTGTAGGTTGCTTCCTTTGCTTTTGTTGAAAAATGTAGCATCAGCTTAATACATCTTTTGTTGTTGTTGTTTGATTTGATGACCCTTCAATCTTTACGATTGATTCTTCACCTTGTGTCTCCTTTTCTCTTGTTGAATATTTATGCACGGTTTGCCACTTAGTGTGAACAGTCCGTTTTGGTCCTAAATTGCGCAATTGCATCGATCCGTTCTCCTCTTTAGAAATTCTGTCTGTTTCATCAATCTAAAAAGAATAAAGTGGGTTGATTCATATCAGAATAAAATTACTTAACCACATTCATAAACATCAGTTTTGGACTATGTTGATTCCTTTTAAGAATCCAATGTCTATCGTTTCGTTGCATCTTTCATCCTTTTAACCAGGACATGTACGGAATCAAAGTCTGACTTTGTTAACAAACATCACTGTTGCGGTATCGAAATCCATGAAGGTCTGTTATAATGATGAATTCTTGTCCTTCAGGAATCCTTATGAATTACAGCAAGAAATAGTTAACTCAGTTTAGTTGTTGAGTTCAATTTCAAGTGCTCTTATTTGCTTTTAAATCTTTATTTAGGTTTTTAATCTTCCTTCGCTTCCTTTGTAGAGGTTGCATTTTAATTTTTATGCTAGATGGTGTACTGAAGTGTGTTTAGAGGTTGCATTTTCTTAATTCTGTGGTGCAGTTCTTCATGCTTACCCTTTCTTGAAATTGGATAAAAGATTTATTTATTTCTTCCTTGGATAAAAGATTCAATCTTGCATTTCTATCCGGTGTTGTAACTTCCCTCATTTTGCTGGTAAGTTAATTCTGCAACTTCAAAAATTTATTGTTTTCAGTCAAAATATTGTACGAACTTGTGTTGCTGTCATGATTATGTCTCACACATTTATTATTTTCTTGAATATTCCACGGTGTATTGCGCTATTAATGTTTCCTCTAGCATGGCCGAACAAGGAAATACTCCTGCCCTGCCCTTTTTGGAGCGCCTGCGCACCCAGGTTTTGACCAACCTATAATCATTGGCCTGAAGGCCCTTTTCCCTTTTCCTTCAAAGAGAACTCCTCTGTAATTATTTGCGATCCACCTCAACACGTTGCTTGCTGAAATTATTCCTTGCAGGAATCGGCCCAAGGAGATACCACCAATCATGCTGGTCGTGTCAGCAGCCATGCAGCTCGGGCTGCCCGTAGGCATGCACTGCAGGGAATTGCATTGGAATCGGGTGAACCATCCAATAGTAGTCGCCAACGTAGGTCTGGCCAGCCTCGCCCGTCGCGTGAGGTATGTTTCCAATGAATTGAATTTCTTTTGATTCATGCATTTTAGCTCTGTGCAAGTGGCCTCTGCTGTAGGTGTAATTGCTTCCTCATCAACCAGGCCTTTTAAATGCCCTTGTTCTTTTAGAGCTGTTTTTTACCATTGAAGGGTTTCCTTCCCATTTTTGTCCTTTCTTGCTTGAAATGAAACTGCTTTAACCTTATACATCGCCCGGTGCTCTTCCCTGTATTGAAACTCGCTTATTGCTTATTCCCTTATATTGAATCCTTTGCTGCCAGAGCAATATCGCCCATGCCCCGCGCACCTCTCGCCGACAACAAGCCAGGGTCCCTACTAGTCAGCATGCTCAGCAACTGGGGAACGATGCAATAGACCTGACCTGCGGCGAACAGTCAACGAACAGCAGGATACGAAGGAGCCGTTGCCTAGATTCATCTGGTCCTGCACAGGTGCGTAGAAAAATTATTTTGAATTCCCCTTGGGTACCTCCATCACCTACCATTTACGCTGTGTGTGGTGCTTTACTTTTCAATGGCGAGCCAAAGGGATTGTGCTGTGCATTTGGGACATTCTCTTTGGAGCCATTACTTCCCCATCCTATTCTTAAAGACCTTTTCCTTCGAAGACATTCTTTATCTGACCATTTTCTCACATATATACGTACATATAATAACTCTTTCTCTTTCTCAACTTTGGGTGTCAAATATGATGTCAATATGCAACGGAATGAACAAAATGTGTATGTATTCCGCGTGAATGGAATGATGCACCACTTCATTAATTCGTTATTCCCCTGTTCGGATACTCCGAAAAATCTCCAACTTTACTTTCATGATGCTGGATTTGAACTAGCAAAACGAATGGTTGACAATCCAAATCTCAACAAAGATCTCCTTGCTCTGTTGATAAATATCACAGAATCAAATCCATATGCAAGATTCTTTAGACAGCTTCATCAAATTTCATGTCTGGATGAGTATAAAATATTTTTGAAAACAGCTGCACGCTTGGACAAACGGGTCTATAACCTTCCAACAGTTGATGAAATCTCTGCTATATGGCAAGATGGTCAATCAACTGATGCTGATTTAACTCGGGATATACAGGTTTACCCATTCAATGGTCCCCCAAAGAAAGTGTCCTATTACTCTTTTGCCTATGATCCTGTTCAATATCCTTTCATCCATCCATATGGGCAGCCAGGCTGGCAGCCAGATATCATTAAACGAAAGCGTAGTGCCCGTGCTCCTCCCGCAGTCCCAACTGCTGCAGATCTCTTCACAAGTCTAAATGAACCATTTATTGACATCCAGGAAGAACGTATGCTGTTTAAACTTCTTGAATTTATTATCTTTCAATAATCTATATCCTTGCTTTAATATCATTGCCTTGCACTTCCTTCCAGCTCGCGAAAAAAGACAGAGGCGAATGGATAAAAGCCATGTCTCAATTCGTGAGTATTACTGCTACCGCTTGCAGATTCGCCCATCAGCTCCAGAGATTCTGCTACACACTGGCCGCTTATTCCAACAATATATTGTTGACTAATATATCAAAATTGAAACGCAGCGCCTTGACTTTTACAGATTAGAACAAAATCAAAAAATCCAAAGAATTGAGACCATGCAAGGAATTCAGGATGCTTTTAATCTACAGGGGATAAATGATCTTAATCAAATTGGGAAACCAATTGTGCTTCCATCTTCTTTTATTGGTGGTCCTCGTGACATGCACCGCCGTTATATGGATTCCATGGCCCTTGTTCAAAAGTTTGGCAAACCAGACTTCTTCATTACAGTGACATGTAACCCTTAATGGCCTGAAATCACACAACATATTGTAGAAAATGAAAATTGCACTAACCGCCCTGACCTCACTTCCCGCATTTTCCGTATGAAACTTTAGGAGCTTCAAAATGAGCTGTTCAAAGAGCATGTATTGGGCCACGTTTGTGCCTACTCGTATGTCACATATTATTAATCATGCATCCTGAAGATAAAATGGAAGATCCTTCACAATATGATGATTTTATATCTGCTGAACTTCCGAATCCTGCTTCACAAAAATATCTACATGAATTAGTTACAAAACATATGCTTCATGGACCCTGTGGAGTAGATAATCCATCAAATGTTTGTATGCGCGATGGAAAATGTAAAAATCATTACCCTAAAGAATTTAATGATCTTACAACACATGCTTCAAATGGATATCCTTTATATCGTAGACGCAATGATGGGGTGGTTGTGTTTTCATGCAATCGATTATTGGACAATAGATGGATTGTGCCTTATAACCCATACTTGCTATCAAAATTTGATTGCCACATAAACGTTGAAATTTGTTCTTCAATTAAATTAGTCAAATATTTGTATAAATATGTGTACAAAGGTCATGATCGTATTGCTTTTTCTGTTCGTGGGTCTCAACAATCTGAACAAATTGATGAAATAACGGCATTCCAAACAGGTCGTTGGGTTGCCCCTCCTGAGGCAGCCTGGCGTATTTTTGGATTTCTCATGAATGAAATGCGGCCTCCTGTTATTTCACTTCAGCTGCACTTGCCAAATTTCCAATACACAAGTTTCTGTACGACTGCTTCTGTTGAAAGTATAGTAGAAAACAGTCAGGCACACCGTACCATGCTTACAGAATTTTTCCGCATGAATAATGCTGATAGTTTTGCCAAAGACAAAAACCTTTTATACAAGGATTTTCCAGAACACTTCGTTTGGAATTCAAGAGAGAAAGAATGGTATAAAAGAAAGCAAGGAATTGTAGTAGGCCGTATTGTCACTGCACGACCAAATGAAAATGAAAGATATTATCTCCGAATCCTTTTACAAAACCGTCGTGCACCAAAATCATTTGATGACATTGCAACTGTTAATGGTGTTCGATGTGAAAGTTTTAGAGCTGCATGTGTGGCTTTGGGTCTACTGGAAAGTGACACAGCAATCATTGATTGCTTAATTGAAGCTTCACAATTTCAGCTTCCAAATTCATTCTCTCAACTCTTTGCAACACTCCTGATGTTTTGTAGTCCTTCTGAACCTCAAAATCTATGGAAACAGTTCTATGAATTTTGCACTACTACTATATCATCTAATACTAATGCTAATTATACTGACTCATATATCGAAGTACATGCTGCTATCAATGTTAATAGACATCTTTCTGCAACTGGAAATAGTTTAGCAGACTTTGGTATTATAGTAAATAATGATCCAATATCAAATACAGATGAGAATATTTTTGAACCAACTCCTTTTTCACATTCTTCGTTATATGATACCCTACCATTACCCGATACATTGAATGCAGATCAATATGAAATTTTCCAAATTGTTGCAGATAAATTACAAAACCAATTGCCCTTTGTATGTTTCATTGATGGCCCAGCTGGCACCGGGAAAACATATTTATATAATACAATTCCGGGTTATGCTCATTGATCTAATCTAATTTCAGCTGCTGTAGCCTCTTCTGGCGTTGCAGCTTCTTTACTACCAAACGGCCAAACAACACATTCAAAATTTAAATTACCATTAGATATACTTGAACATAAATCATGTAGCATATCAAAACAATCAAATCTAGCAGCACATTTGAGAGAAATTGCATTGATTATTTGGGATGAAATTTCTATGTCACGAAAGGAGCTTATTGAGGCATTGGACAATACTTTAAGAGATATCACTGATATCGCAGAGCCATTCGGTGGAAAAGTTATTATATTTGGTGGTGATTTTAGACAGATCACCCCAGTCATACCAAATGCTACGAAAGAGATTTACATTGAGGCCAGCGTTGTCTCATCAAATTTGTTTCGAGCTGCACAAAAATTCCATCTAAAAAAAAATATGCGGGCGCAAAATGACCCTGCTTTTGCAACATTTCTGGATGGTATTGGAAACAATACGTGCATAAACTCGGCTAATGGTGAAGTCCAGATTCCCAAGAATAATTTAATCCATTTCTAGATGATAATATTTCTACATTAGTTGAAAAAATATATCCTTCACATATACTCCAATTCCCTTCTAAAGAGGCTTATGTATCACGATCTATTCTTACAACTACAAACGAGGTTGTTGACCACATTAATGCTATTATTTTAAATCAAATTCCTGGTGAAGTAATGACATCTATTTCAAGGAATAAAACTAAAGATCCAACTCAACAAGCTCATTATGAAGATTTGCTTTGTAAGATAACTCCTAATGGATTGCCGCCACATATCCTCACATTAAAAAAAGGTGTTCCGGTAATGTTGTTGCGAAATCTATCTCCATCAAACGGCCTATCAAATGGAACCAGGCTTATCTGTAAGCATATGTCAAATAATCTACTTGAAGTTGAGATCATTACTGGCCCATGTTCTGGCACAACGTGTTTCATACCTAGAATACCCCTTATACCAAAAGAAACGAATAAAACATCTATTGAATTCACTCGAATTCAATTTCCAGTTAAATTGTGCTTCGCTATGACTATAAATAAATCACAAGGACAAACACTACAACATGTGGGTGTATTCATTAAAGAACCTATTTTCATGCATGGCCAATTATATGTAGCTTTGTCTCGTGCGCGGTCATTTGATACTTTATATATAACAATTCGTCCCCCTGATCAAATCATCGCAGAAGGAAATCTTTGTGTGGAATGGACCCGTAATATTGTTTACCAAGAACTTTTACAGGCAGCCGGTCTGCAAAACTAATAGTTCTTGATATCTATCTTATTGTAGGTAACCCAGTTCGTCCAACATTATCACCTAATATTTATTGATATCTTTCCCTTCTCTTTTAGATGATTATAATGTTTGTCTTATACTTTACCTGCATTTCAGAATTTTTTGGGAAACTCTGCACCAAAAAAAAAAAATCTTTCATATTCCAGAATTGGGCGACCTTTGTGGCAATGCTGTCAACTTCATATTCCAGAATTGGGCAACCTTTCTGGCAATGCTGGCAAGCTTTCCATTGTTGTAATGATGGCCATGCCTTATAATGGTCGATGGGATCCTCTCGTCTGCCATTGCTCAAGTATTTTCCTTGCATGGATGTTCTTGAATTCTAGGAATTCCTCGTTTACCTATCGGTTGAAAAGGTATAATGGTTTTTCGCTTTTGGGTGATTCGCATCTCCTCAGGTTCTTTCCATTTTTAAAATAGAAAAGGAGGAAAAGGAAAAACTGGTGAGGTTCTAACAAAAGTATGCTATTTTTTAACTAAGCCTTGATGTCATTCATTTCAATTTTTATTGCGTTGCTAATAACAAATATGCATTAATAGAAAATAATGGCTGACCGTCAATTGTTTATTCCTGGCACTTTTGTGAACTGTTGCAATGAGGACGATCATTTGAAGGTTTTGTTTGCTCATATGTTTCTCCTGCTTCGATGTTCTTGAATTATGCGAATTATTGGTTTAATTGTTGCTTGAAAAGATCCAATCATTTTTGTCTTCAGCACAACATGGAACAGGTTCCTTGCAGAGCATTAGAATTAGATCTAGGTTTTTCCTGACTTCCTCCAGTGGCGATATGTGTTCTGCTCCTACTGTAAAGCCATTGTTCAGCTTTAGGACTGTGTTTTTGCTTCATACAATTTATCTTATTTTTTCCAGTACAATGTTCAAATATTTTAATTCACCTGACTTTTCTTCAGGTCAGCCAGTGAATGAGCTAATTGAAGAAGCCATTGTAGGGTGATGCAGAAGGTGCCAAAGTTGTAAGCGTTGGCCTGCTGCAGTACATTTTTTATGTCAGCGTACCATCATCCATTTCAATTTGTATTATGCTGCTAATGCCATATATAAATTTCTTCTTCCATGTTGTACACAGGAACTTCAGTTACAGAACTTGAAGAAATGGAAAATATTGCCAGACCTTATAATTGTCTGTTTCTAATGCTTCAGTCAATCATTACAATGGTCACGAAGAAGAAAATAGTAAGGTTCACAAGTTAATTGACATGTTATTAAGATTGATTGAATATGATTATATCTACATTATTGAAGGGTTAAATTTCCTGCTTTTTTCTCAGGGATAATGTTTCGCATATATAATGGTATTCATCTTGTATTTGTCCCTATCTCAATGTCGTAACAATACTTGAAGTTATATAATTCAAATCCAACTTTTCCTCTGATCCAATTTCTCTGGGATTCTAACTTACATAATGATCGATAATCTTGATGCTAAAATTTACAGAAGGAATATCATTGCCTTGTTCTTGGATTCTTTTTATTTGTAACTAGAGAGCTTCTGGATCATTGATCAGATTAATTCATTGAGGATTTTTTGAGAAATTATCCATGTGACCTGTTGGCTATTGCAGGACGAGGAAGTAAGGAGAAACAGTGTAATGTATGAGATGTTTTTTGTGTAAGTATCTCACACGCTGTCTCCATTCATATTTACTCTTGATGATCACTGTAAGAAATATGGTGAAAAAGAAAGACTTTAGTTTATGGAGCGGATTGAACCTGAGGCCAACAAAATTAGGAGGAAATTTGCTTGATTTTTGGACAAATTTGAAATTTTCATTTTCCATTTTACTTATCTTTATTTGAAATGTTGCATGTTATAAAAAAAAAATGTGCAGACGCTGCACCCTTTTTATTAGCAATTATTGTGTGCAGTTGAATCATATTCTTAAAAGTAGAGATCTTCTCGTGAAAATGACAGAAAATTGGCAAATGAGCAGGAGAGTTCTGGGGGAAAAATGTTGATGGGGAATTGGGGATGCTTATCTTGATCGTGGGTTTACAAGATCCATCATCATCATCTTTCTATTGTTGACTGAAGCAATAATAGCCTGAAGGGATCATCTTTCTATTGTTGACTCTTATTACTCATTGGCATGAAGCTACTCTACAGAAACAATAATTGCATATTCTGGTTTCAATGATTCGCCTATTTTGACAGATAATGCTTTAAGCCTGAATAGATTTATTTCAGTCCTCCTGCATTTCAAGAGGTGGCCGATAAAGGCAGGAGGGTCTGAGAGTCCAACATTGCAGACAGGTACAATATACTATGCTATATTCTATTCACTGATGCTTAATAAATTTTCATTATGGTGTATTCTATTCACTGATGCTAACATTTTTCTACATTACCAAGTTTCCTTCGCCTTTACATTTTAACACTTCCTTCACAGAATCAAAATTGCTCTACAAATCAAAGACGACACAGCCTCTGTTCAATGTGTTTCGTTCCAAGAAACTGCTGAAATGATTTTGGGTATCAGTCCAAACGAAATCTTAGAAATGACACCTGAGGTACGACATTGTTTCTCTTGCCTCCTGAAATTAATAACTAACACTTTTTAATCTCTCTATTCCCACTGCATAATGACAGGAAAAAATTGATCTATGCGAATTCCGCAATGAAGAGGTACAAAACAAAAATTTCCAGCTTACCATAAAGAAGAAATTGCCAACCTCAGTAGCCTACCCTGGCGATATCTACATAGTAGCTAAGGTTGAAGAAATCCAAGGTATTCGTTTTCTAAAATACCCCATACCTAAACACTTTTTAACTTTTCTAAATCGCACCTTCAATTTTAATGTTTCAGCTGCATCAGAAAATCATCCACAAACACCTCCACCGCTGCAAATAACTCAATCGGACAGTTCTGGAATAACGCCTAAGCTCCACCAATTATCCACATAGCATGCTCAAGATACGAAGGCCTGCAAGGATCTCTTGCCTGCATTAAATGCCGAAGAAAGCCTCTCCCAAATTCTGTCCAGTGAGACCAATGCTAGCCCCTAAAAAAAAAACCAAAATCACCAATAGAAAAGCTAAACCAAAGGCTCCAAAGGAAGACTAGGTGCTCCACATAACCACTGTGGCAATGACACAAAAAACCATCTATGAATCTATGTGGTTTGAAAGTGTCATCTATACACAGTATACTTTTGCGGTCATCTATGTAGTTTGTCTACCATCTATGTGCTTTTGCTAACAATATTTCCTTTTGCTACTGCTACATCTTTTGCCTATCGTCTGTCTTGCTACAACTAACAATATACTATTGCTGCTGTAACGCCAATATCTATTGCGTATGCATTGCTATTCCATATAATTTGTCACGTACCTGATTCATCATTCATTGTTTTCAAATAGTTCATTCATGATCATCTTGCTTAAAATAATTATCTTTTTCTAACACAATCTCTCTTCATCTACCAAACTCCATACTATTTATATGCAATAATCTATCACATTCCAAATCCCGCTTTAAATTCGCCTTCGCCCCGCGCGGCATCGCGCGCGCTCCGCGAATTCTAGTATATATATACAAGCTTAAGTAATACGTTTGGTAACTTTGAATAATTTGGATTTGTAATACTTCGTATTTTAAAATTTTGAATTTTATACTATATTCTATTTCTGTACTTATATATTTTTGTTTCATTAAAATTTAGGGGTGTATTCAATGGGATTTGGGAGTCTATAGGATTTTTTTAGACTTTTAAAGTTAGGGTGTATTCAATTTAGATTTTAAAAAGTATTTAAAAATATAGGTGTACATATTTCTTAATGAGTTGAATGACGACAGTGATTTGTTTTTCAAGAAACAACTACAGTCATGTATTTGCAGTTGCCATAACATTATGAGGATCGAGACAGTGATATTCGATAAATGATACTACCTCCGTCTCATTAAAAATGCTACGTTGGGCCTAGTCACGTTTGCTAATGCACATTTTTAACGAATAATAACTTAAATTGTGTACAAATAAAATTATAAAAATTTGAAATTCTAACACTATAAGATTAGACGAATCTAATAAGATCTCACCTGACTATGTTTTTTCTTGCATAACTATTATAAAAATTTGAATCAAAGATAAACTGTGAATAGTAACAAAAAGCCCAACGTACCCTTTCTATCGAGACGGAGGAATTATAGAATTACTGCTCATTTACAAAACACGAAATTTTGTAAAATAAAAAATACTACTGAATATATGGTTTTCTGAAAAGGGTTCAGTTATAGTGCGACTAAACAAATCCGCAGCACATCAAGGCGAAAATCTGGACCATTGATTTCAAATCCAAGGGTTGCAAATGGAAAATGGTAAAGTTATCCAACAAAATATGTAACGAAGATATAACCCTATATTTAGTATGTTATCAATCTAATATTTGGTAAATAATATCAAATATTTGGTAATCTATATCTATGATCAAGAATATTTAGTAAATAATATAACAAATTTATTACTTATAGCATTTCAACGATGTTACCAAAAATAATTTTAGGATGCTATAAAAAATATTCCAGTGATTCAACATTGAAGAATTCAGCTACGCTACCTTGAATAATTCAGCGACACAATCAAAACAATTCAGCGATGTTACAAAAATTACTTCAGTAATGCTACAAAAAATATTTCAGTGGCCCTACCTAAAAGAATTTAGCCACTACACCAATAAGATTTGAGCGACAATACATTGCAGAATTCAGCGATGCTACCACATACAATTCAGCGATGTTACCAAAAATAATTCAGTGATGCTACCAAAAAATATTTCAGTGAGCCTATCTAAAAGAATTCAGCGACTACACCAAGAAGAATTCAGCGACAATACCTTGTAGAATTCAGCGATGCCACCACATACAATTCATCGATGTTACCAAAAATAATTCAGTGATGCTACCAAAAAAAAATTCAGTGTGCCTATCTAAAAGAATTCAGCGACTACACCAAAGAAGAATTCAGCAACGCTATCAAGAACAATTCAGTGATGCCATCATATACAATTCAACGATGCCACCAAAAAGAATTCAGCGACGTTTTCATGAATAAATCAACGATGATACCAGAAACAATTCAATAATCTTTTCATGAACAATTCCGCGACGTTTTCATTAACAATTCAGCGACTCAGCTACAAACATTTTAGGTACGTTTTCATGAAATATATATATATATTGCAGCATAATTAAGCAAATTTGAGTTTATGTAAGATTGATTGATATATTGAAATGTGTAGAGAAAAAATAGAGTAAAAGTAGACTGAAGAGACGATCAATTGTTTGTTAACAAAATTAAATCCAACAAATTTACTATTTTAACCTTCAAGTTAATCTCAACCATCAATTTGCAAATTGAATCAACGGACTTGATGCACCGCAGTACATCAAGTCAAAATGGGCAATCGCACCCTAACTAAAGTGTTCTGAAAAGTCTTAATTGAATTGATTTGACATCAAACATACATATGTTTGCTGTGAGGGACATCGTTTGGGTGCTGGCGGCCTGTAGGTGCTGACACATTCAAAAGTGGTGGATATGTGTATATGAAATGATGTGTGAGTATAAAAAAGTGATGGATGGAGGTTATGAAAAAAAAAACTAATAAAAAATAAAGGGTAATTATTTATTTTTATACTTGAACTATCTCAAAGTGTCCATTTATATACCTAAACTTTTTTTTTCTAGAAAAAAATACACCACAACTATTAAACCTAGAAATATCTATGTTCCTCCGTTAAGTTTAAATCTTCCGTTAAATAGGCAGGGATAAAATAGTCCATTTATATTTTTGTCAATCTAATCGGTTGACCCAAATTTATATACCAAATCCAAACTCCAATCCAACATTTTCCTTTTTCTTTAACCCGTACCCCTTACATAGCCCGTTCTTCGACAAGCAAGAAACCATCCTTTGTAAATCTGCTATATACTGATCAATTTCCATACATTCGCAAACCGCCGCTTCCTCAAGCATCCTCAAGGATCATTGTTTGCAATCACCATTCGTCATTAAGAAGCAGTAGCAACAATATTAATACTCGGCCTTCACGTTCATTTTCTATCTTTGAGTAAACGACATGGCTTAATACCGCACGTGCCAAATCCCGGTATGATATCGGTTGGGTTTCATAGAATTGATTTGGTTTGGTATGTTTTCTTCTTTTTTTGATATTCTGTCTGGGTTTTAAAAATTGGATTTAAAGTTTGAAGTTTGAGTTTTTGCCCGTGGTCAGTATGTTTCGGTTCGATTTTGAATATGAAATTTTCGATTTGTTGTTTCTTGATATTTTTTTAGTCCGCCCCAATACCTTTGTCACATTTCCACTTTGGGAAATAAATAAACTAATAATACTCCAACTTATTCCATCACATCACATTAATAAATAAATAATTTAAAATTCCGAACTCACTACTATCAATAAATTAAATTCACAACTATCACATCATATCAATAAATTAATCAATTAAAATTTTAAACTTACTACAATCACATCACATAAATCTCTAATTTACCCATACGCTAAATACTATTATACATCTACTTTAAAACTAAAGAAACACTACATGTAAAATACCGTGCCCAAAAGTTTTGAGACGTAAATACCGGGACGGAGGGAGTACTATTTTTTATTAGCATTTCAAAAGTTAAACACTATCATCTTTTTTTTCCTTTTTTTTCTTTTTTTTTTCTCTAAATGCAACCAAGATATTTAAACAACAAATTCTGAAATGTTAGAAGTATAAGGTCAGTTAATAAATTGACCTACCAAACTATAAATTCTGGATCCGCTACTGCTTATGGTTGAGGGTTTGATTCTCACTCAACTTCTTATCCATCCCCTTTGTAATTTATGTGACTTGGGTTCCCACACACTTGCCGATATATGAGTGTCAATGTTTAAAAAAAAAACAATAAACTTGTTGGGAATGAGAACTTGACCTAATGGTCATGACCCTTGACTTCCACCAATGTTATGGTTAGGGGTTCGATGTTTATTTTGCCTTAATTTTTCTCCATTTGACTTTTGCTTCTCACAAAAGTGCATTTGAAATTTTTTAGCTGTTTGTTTTGACATTTTTTTAAAATAAAAGGAGAAACAAAAGTTAAAATTCTATTTTTTTTCAAAATAGGTAGGGGGTTACTATTTTTAAAAGGAGAAGTCATTTAGTAATAAAAATACAAAAATAACCCTATTTAAAAAGGAAATAAAATTAAGAGGGTGTTTGGATAAGCTACAGGAAAATAGATTATCTGATTATTGCGTTTTCAAAACGCAAATAATCAGTTTAAACGCTAAAAAATGGTGCTGCAAACCTGATTATTTGCATTTTGAAAACGCAATAATCAGATAATCAATTTCATATCGCAAATCCAAACACCCACTAAGTATAAATATCCTTATAATATTTATGTCCATTTTAGTAATTTTAATATATCAAAAGTCCTTCTACATACAATTCATCCAAACATGTTTCCGTTGAAAAACAACTTTAATAATATCCATCCAAACAATTATTTGATCTGCTTTTGCTTTTGAATTCTCCTTCTCCCTCATTCTCATTCTTCTACTGATTTCTGCTTTTTCCACAAGCCAAAACAAACAAGCCCTAAAGAAAAGCTTGAGCATCGATCAAAATGAAATTACAAAACTCTACTGGACAAGGGGTGGGAAGGACAAGGAAAAGATCTTTGCATGTCTTAAAATTTTAAATGTCTCCTTTACGTATCTCAAATCATATTTTCAACACATATAGTAGTAACAAGCAAAGAAGCGCTTAGCTTCTAGTTAACTACGTTCACAATTTGTTTCATTAATATTTTTCACAATTTTTGTTTCTCATACAACGACCAGACAGCATTAATTTTAATGGCATATATTTATAGCCACCATCCTTTTTTGACCGACGAGGCCATTTCATTCCTATAGCCACCATCTTTTAAATATCACAAAATGCACTACATACAAAAATACCCAAAATGGAATACAAAAACATTCCAGGCACAATCAATGTCGTCGTCAGCATCCATAGCTCCATCCGTGCACCCCATGCCTGCAAACATAGGAACACAGAACCACATTTCTCTCGTCAAAGCCGCTGCGGTACTGTCGTAAGGATGCGTGTGTAGAGGAACTCGTTCCACGTGTCGGGTAAACCTGGGAGGCACCAATGTATGCAGTCGGCAAATGTGGCCGGATCGGATTTCTGCTCGGGCGTCAACATTTTGCCCTGGCGGATGGTATGGACCGAGGTGTGCGCATCCTTGCGGTATTCGGACAGGGTGGTTATGTTCATGAAATGGATGGGAACTTTCATGGCTCGGGTGATGTTGGCGGCCGCCGCAAAGAGCCGCCGGTCCGTGCCCACATTAAGTGGCATCGATGTGTTGAGTATTGGGGATGTTTCCTTGGCGCATTTTATGCCATCTGGGTTGCCCCAGTTGTCGCTCCTGTCCAATGTTTCGTCACAATTAATATGCCATAATATTATGTCACTAAATTTGAAGAATAGGATGAATATAATAATACCATCATATCTATCCTAAAACTAAAACTTTATGGTACAAAAAGTGCCCCCAAAAAAATGAAAATTATAAAT
This sequence comes from Hygrophila difformis, assembly GCA_030278955.1. Taxonomy (NCBI): domain Eukaryota; kingdom Viridiplantae; phylum Streptophyta; class Magnoliopsida; order Lamiales; family Acanthaceae; genus Hygrophila; species Hygrophila difformis. The sequence continues at coordinate 7,148,518 of JAOANR010000008.1, forward strand.
TCTACTAGTTTGGAAGGAAAGGTAAAATTTACTTTATATGAAGAGGCGACATGCTCATAAAGAAAATAGTGGTTCGATTAGGATCAACATTTTCCTCGACCCACTTAGCCCATGTCCTCAAAACTCTCCCATATGCTTCAGGTCTTTCTATCTCGTCGTATTCTGTCGCGCCTTCCTCAAACGATCCCCTCCTGTTAAAAGTAATAATTTAAACGACGACGACTTAAAAAAAGAATACTTGGATCTTCGAAATTTTTAACAATTGATGACCGTGATCACTTACAGGACTTTCATGGCACGAGTGTTCATCCACCAAATGTAGGTATTGAAGACGAGGAAGTCGACGTTTTTCCAGTTGCGGCCGTGCTTGTGGATGGAGTCGGGCATGATGATGCGATTGAGGACGCTGTGCAGGTTTGGGTCGTCTGAATTGGACTCTACTAAGAATGGTGCCCAGTAGAATTCAATAGTTGCATTATAGTCCTGCAACCATAAATAAATGTTTAATTTGCGTGCACAAACATAGTAATTATAATTGAGTTAGGACAACATGGCACATACAATTCAGTCACATACATGTTTTTGGACAAGCTAAGGGGTGGCTGCAAGTAATATCTTAAAAATATTATTGGTGGGTGGATTTGTCACTTGTAAAATATGTTTGTGTGTACTTGCAGCATAAGTAAAGATGGAAGACGACGACTTCCTAAGGCCACTTGGATGGGGTGACTGATCTGTATTTATCGAAAGTGGAGTGAACAATTGGGATAAACTTCGAGTTGGTCAATAGATTTTTTTGTACGATTGATTGACTATAAGTGTTGATAATTACTATATTGATAATGAATTCCTAATTGTTAGGTTTGTAACTTGTACACCATGTTCTTGCAGTGGACTACAAAAGTGATGAATTATTTTAAATGGGCAAAAAGGCCGCTGAAATTAGTTAATTATTAATGCGTAAAGAGTACAAGAGACTTCAAACTCCAAGTAGCCCAAGGACTTCAACTCCAGTCTCCAGATACATAAACACCATTAATTTAATAAATAGACCAAAGCTAATTAGCTATAGCTTATACTATGTTATTGTATGCAGTCTCCAATCTATTAAGTAGTTAATTATATATTCGAGATTTCTGGGTGTATTAAATTTATTTAATTTAATTTAACGAGTCAAATATTTATTATACTTCCTTCGTTCTCATAGTGAGTCATTTGCATAGTAGTAACTATTCATTGAGTAACTTTGATTAATTTTTTTTAACATAGTTATATAAGAAAAAATATAGTCATGTAAGATCTTATTAGATTTGTCTAATCACGTAGTTTTAAAATATCAAATTTTTATAATTTTTACGTGTATACAATTTGAGTTATAAACATTTAAAAATATGTCTTGGACTGCGTGAAACGCAGAAGTGGAACACTTATATGAGAACAGAGAAATTACTACATTAGATATTTTGTCTTTCATAAAAATATTTCCTATGTATCATCATCATAATTTCATTAATTAGTACTCTAACATGTAAAAGGATAATTAATACGTATTACAATTAGTATATAGTACTACTCATATGTCCCAACTAAAATGTTCTGTTTGACTTTTTCACATAATCCAATGCACTTTTTAATCATTAATAACTCAAAATATATACAAGTAAAAATTATGTAAAATATATATTCTAAAACTATACAAGACTGAACTTGACTATTTTTTTTTCAAATATATACTTACAATAATATGGAGTCAAAGTTGAATAATGAACAGTGTCAAAAGTCAAACGAGACTTCTCTACTAGAAAAAATCCGGATTCGGTCGCTAAAATTGCGATAGCTAATGAGTTTCGTTCGCTAAAATTGCGGTAGCTAACGAATTTCGGTCGCAAATTCGGTCGCTAAACCCTTTAGTGACCGAATTTTGCCAAATTTTTTCTGTCGCTAAAACGAAAAATTCTTGTAGTGATATGGGACGAAGGGAGTATTATTTTTTACATTTTAAAACATAGTACTAATTTTATTGGAGTATTATTTTTGTAAAATTACATGGGGAGTATATTACTGCGTACATAGAGTATGATTTTTGTTGATGACAACAAAATAAAAAGCATTAGCTTTGAAATTTGTAAAGTTTTATGTGTTTATTTTAACCTATTTCTTTTTTATTCCAAAACAATGATTAATACAGTAGTAATTAATACGCAGAAATTAACAAAAAAAAAGGTAAATAAATAGTAACCTCAATGCGGAAAACGGACAAGGAGCCAGTCTTGTTCAGGGTCTTTTTGGCAGGATCAGCCACTGCGGATTGAACCAGACAAATCATGGATTCCCACTGATTCCGATTCAGTGAATCCCCAACGAACATCAGCCTCTTGTTCCTCAGTTTCTCCAGCAGCAAACTCGCTTTGAACCTTAATCACCCCAAAATCATCCAAAATTAGTACATTAATCACTTTCCAGAGACGCACGCATAATCCGAAAATGTCAAACTCACTTGGGCAAAGAGCATTGCTTGGGCTGCCACTTCCACTTCTGGTACCATGAATCCTTCCTTCCATTCCTCAGACACGTCACCTGCGCCGTCAGGAACGGGCACTCCTCCTCCACATACAATGGCCGGGTGACGTTATCGAAAACCCAATTCCCCGTGAACAAGTCGCAGTCCTGCGGAGGGGTTTCGATGATTTCTTCCTCCTCCTCCTCCTCGTCGCCGCCGTCGGTTTCTTCATCCGGGATTTCGGTGGGCGCCGCAGTTGTTTCATTTACTTCTTGTTTGGATATTATCACATCATCGACTTCTGTCTCCACTATGGTTCTTGAATTCGCGACCAGGGATGCGTTGTCGGTGGCTTCACCTGTATTCTCTCCGAAATTAGGGTTTTGTGGCGGCGATTTGGAGGAGCGCATGAATAAGGGGAATTCGGCGATGGACTTGACGTCCTCGTTGTACATGAAGCAACCGAATACGAATATGGAAACCACGACCGCGAGAATGGATAGGTTCCCGGCTCTCCGGCCGGTGGAGGGGGCGATGGTGGGCTTCATGTAGAACGATGATGACAAGGTGTTGGAGAAGTTAAGGTTGCAAGAGAATCAGAAGAGTCCCAAGGGATGTGAAAGATTGGAAGGGGAAGAGTATTTGAAGGAGCAAAGTGTGATCAAGGCCAGCTGCCAACATATGCATTAAGGAATCATGGAAGCTTCCGGGCCTCCAAGGCCTGATTATGATCGACGCCATCCACGCTGTCCAAAGATGCATATTAAGAACATTAAAAGATGCAAATTCTTCGTTCAAATTCTCAATTTCTTTGATGAAATGACACGCATACGGAGCTGGTTCTGCGCTCCATGGAGCTCCCAAGAAACACACAAAATGGGAAGAAGGTGATCGCGGGCCACCTTGCCAATGGGTTCGGGTCGGGGTACCAATTTAATCAGATAAGAAGGAGACCAACATGTTTTTATTTATTTTTATTAATTTCATTTGTTTTCAATTATTTCATATTCCACCAAAAAGGGGGAAATTAAAATACATGACAATAGCTGTTGGTTCTGGTGAATTAGTTTATTCAATTCCTTAGCTTGAGAAGGGAGGGTGGATTAGGTGAAATTGGGTTTTCTTGAAAGAAACAGAGAGGGGGTTTAGTGGTAGGTAAAGGGTTGCCCATCTCAGCTGCTGTGCTTACTACTACTGTGATCACCCTCTAACCACTGAAGATACTTCTTTTTTTTTTTTTTTCTTTTTTTTTACAAGGCAATAATGTTTCAATGTTGTAATAAGGAGAGTGTGGGATAGTTAGCTAGTAGTGTTGCGAGGAAGGGGAAAGAGTTAAGTTAAAGATTTGTATAGTTGGTCGGGTCGAGGTTTCGTTATCATTAATTTGTTGAGATTGGGTTGATGATCAATCATGTGGGCTTTCTGGTTCGTTAATAATTGCAGTTTAATTAGTACTCTATCTGTTCAATTACAAATGTCTTGTTACTGTTGGGCACCGAAATTAAGGTAGAGTTGATTTGTGAGTATGTAATGGTCCATATAGTTGTTGGAGGGGAAATTATTTCTATTCATAAAAAGAACACATTTGTAATGGGACATCTAAAAATAGTAAGTAGAACATTTGTAATAGTACGAGTATTTCTTTGTTTTTATCAGTGGATGCTTTTCGGATTTCTTGTCTATATTTGGGTAAGCAAAATGGTTTTAATTTAGAAGTACATAGTATTATAAGGTGTGTGGTTAACACGGGATGCATGTGATTTTTTTGACCCACTTATTATATATACTTCAGTAACTACTAGTTAAAATTATCGCTAGCTACATATGGCTAAAGTTTGTCAAAAAAATTCGATGAATATGGAAAAATAACATGAAAACATAGGCTGCAGCATACACTAATGGCCTGTACTACGTAAAACTCAATTGATCACTTTAATTATTTAATTAACTTAGAACTATCCGCCCGCGCGATGCGCCGGGCTCAAATTATAATATTGTGGAAAAAAAATATTATGTGGTAATATATCAAAATTGTTTGATCACCTTATTTTAATTATTATACTTCTTCAGTTCTTTAATGGTTGACGTTCTAATAAAAGAAAATACGCATGCCAATGAATGTCATTATTATTTGTCAATTTTTCACTTTTACCTCTACTATATAAAAAAAGTGAAATTGAATGGAGAGATAATACACAAAATTCTAAGAGTAATATTTATAAAAATATAAAAATAATATTGAAAATGTATGATATAAATATATAAAATGACAAGTATTTTGGAATGTTTTCTTATTTCTAAAAAAACAACTAAAAGAGAACAGATGAAGTATTTTTAATTAAGAAGTATTAGATTGTTCATTCTCATTGTGAGAACATGTATACATAAAAGAACTAACACGATAGTCTAAAAAAAAAATAAGATTACATTTTATTTGTTTATAAAAAATACTATAAAACATTATATATACTGTGAAAGAATATATATGGGTTAAAATTTTCATATATACAACATGGAATTTATAATATTTATTATTATATGCGGTCCTAAATAGGTCTGCCCGCGGGCTGACCTATTTAGTATCTGATCGATTTGATATTGGTTAATATTGTTTCACAAATTAAATGTCTAGCACAACGTCACCAATCATTTAAATTATTATCTTTGTTTGCATATTAATTTGTAAATCAGAACACAATAATCGGCATTCTAATATTTTCTAAAATTATTCACATCTACTGTCTTGGTATAAGATCTCTTTGCATCCACCAAAATAAAATGCAAAAAGCTCAATGCAAACCTACAAAATAAATGAATAATTTTCTAACTCAACTTCCCATGTTTATTATATATGGTAGAAAAAAAAATTCGTAAATATTGTACTATATATGCTAAAAAAAATTGTACTATATATGCTAGAAATTCGTAAATATGCTTGACGACCAGAGAGGCTTGTCATAGGTGATTTCTTCTTCTTTCTTTTTTCTTTTTCCTTTTTTTTCCTTTTCTTTTCTTTTTTTTTTTTTTTTTTTTTTTGGATTTTCTGAACTTGATCTAGGCCAATTGGCCATTTTTCAATCCACTCGGTATTCTTATTCTTATTATTATTTTTTCTAGGTTACATTCGTTTGGACTTCGACAGTCACACACACGTATTTGAACTTCTAAACATTTCCCTAATAACGGGACAACGGGTATTTGTTCGAGGGATTCAATCATTCAAAATTCTTAGTGAAAATCTTGAATATAAAATGCGCATATTTATTTTTGCCCCAAACAAAGTTTAGTGAGAATATCACGTTCACAAACATGCATGGTGGGAATCTGTGTGGGATTTTGAGTGGGAATAATCCCACTTAAAAAGTTGGCAATTTAAAATTGACATTAATCTTTACATTTTTTTTATATTAAATTATCTTCTGTATCCTTATAATTATATTAATTTTATTTTTAAAATTTTAATAAAGATGATTTTTGTATTCTAAAAACTTATACTTACCTATGCATTTAATTTGACACATTTTAGTTTAATTTTGTTCGTGATTGTATTGACTTACTTAGTAATTATTCTCCCTGTTTGCTATAAAATAAATAAATAAATAAAATGAAAGATGTAAAGATAATTATTAAATTTTTAGTAACAAAAAAGAGAAATGATGATAATCATTGGACGAAGACAAGGGCAAGTACGATGTAAGAATTTACAATTGCAAAGTCCCAATTAACAAACAAATAATGTTGTTAATGTGTATTTTTATAATTGATATATAGTATAAAATGAATAGGAGCTATATAGGTTGGTCACTGGAGTGGCTTTAGATTATTATAGATGGTGCAGTGCAGTGCAAGGTGGGTTCAGATCCGCCAAACATTGTGTAGCTACTAGCATTAATGTTTAATTGGATCCAATATAAAACATACATTTGGTTGCAGCCAGGAATGTAATTAATTTGTCATACGAGTATTATTCAATAGGGTGCCAAATTGCAGTACCCTGTCAGGGGCCTGCAAATATCTTTTTTGACCGCCGACAAAAAACCTAAACTTTTATGCCCGAAAAGTCAAAAACGACCCTGGGTCGACAACAGGGTCGACGTCGAACCCATTGGAAGAAGTCGAACCCGGGCTTAATTAATAATGGGGATTAAGAAACCCGGGTTCGTGAGATTAGAGAGGGTCGGGGTCGGGGTCGTGACATTGACGAACCCGTCGAGGATCCTCGAACCCCGGTTCGTAGTCGAACCTTTGGGGTCGACTTCGACCCCTCCTAAGATTCTCTGCCATTTGTGGGGACCGGAGGTCAGTGGTTGTCGTCTCGACCCTGGTGGGTTCGATGTCGAACCCGCTTCCGACCCTGGAATAATTGCTGACCACCCACCATTAATTTGAAGTCAATAAATTTCGGATCTAAGATCTAAGTTGCACACATGCACAGCTTCATTTCTCAAACTTGAAGGGAGTATTGTTGCTGCATTTTGGAAGGGAGCCTTGAGATCCAAGGGCATTGTTGCTGTTTACTGCCTCAATTTTGCTGTGAGGTATAATTTTTAGTATGCTTTGTTTAGTAATTCCGATTATTAAGTGCTTAAATGCAGTGAGTAGTTAAATATGTTGTAGTATTAGTTTAAAATGTTGTTTTTGTGTTGTTTGTGTTTATGTTAATACCAAATATAGATGTGTAATTGTTAGTAGCACAATGAGTAATATTAATTTAGTTAAAAATATGGTATATTAGTATTAAAAATGCCGAAACAGTCTTAATTTTTAGGATTTATTTCTTAAATTTTATGTTTTATGTTGTTAATTATCATTACAGTAGAACAACTAAGGTTTAATTTGTTTGTTTTCATATTTTCGTTGGTATTATTATTATTATTATTATTATTATTATTATTATTAATATTATTTATTTTAACTGTTATTATTATTATTATTATTATTAATGTATTTAATTATTAGTATTATTATTATTTAATAGCATTAATTAAATCTTATTCGTATTTATTATTAGTATTATTTATTATTGATACTAATAATTATTATTATTATTATTATTATTATTATAATTATTGTTTTATTTCGGTTTAGGGTAGGAGTAATATTAGTATTATTATTTAATAGTATTATTTAACTGTTATTAGTATTTATTATTAGGATTATTAGTATTATTATTATTATTATTATTTATTTCATTGGTAGGACTAATATTATTATTAGTATTTATTTATTTATAATTGTTATTGTTTTTATGAACATTACTATTATAATAAGTATTATTATTTTTATTACTCTTATTACTATTATTATTATTATTATTTATTTATCGTTATTATTAATGTTATTATTTTTTATTAGTATTATTAAGTACTAATAATTATTATTATTATAACAGTCATAATATTATCATTTATTACTATTATTTTTATTACTACTATTAATTATTATTATTATTACTATTATTATTATTATTACTATTATTAAGTATAATTATTTATTATTATTATAACAGTTTAATATATTATTTATTATTGTTAATTTTATTACTATTATTATTATTATTATTTATTACTAATATTAAGTATAATTATTTATTATTATTATAACAGTTATAATATATTATTTATTACTATTAATTTTATTACTATTATTATTATTATTACTATGAATAAGTATTATTATTTTTATTACTGTTGTTATTATTAATTTATTCTTATTGTTATTATTAATGTTATTATTATTTTTTTATCAGCATTATTATTTTCTTTATTGAAGTCGGTTATTGAATTCGGTTATAATCTAATATTATTATTATTAGTATTATTACTATTATTTGTAATATTATTAATTATTTATATTATTATTAGTATTATTATTATAACTAATTATATTACTATTATTAATATTATTGGTAATAATATTATTTATTATTAGTAGTAATATTACTAATATTATTATTGTTAATTATGTGTTATTAGGTGTGGGTGATTGACTAAACGTAGCAATGTCATTCTGGGAGTCACTGACCGGTAGCACATGGTACCAGGGCGAGTGGCATCCACACGACGAGGAAGAGCAAGGACGAAACCGTAAGTTTTATTTTGCAATGCTGCGTAAATCCATCGTAATATGAATAATTTAGAAATGTTAACGCTGCATTACATGAGATTACTTGGTATCCATAGTACTCAGTTAACGCTTAACCCCATCAGTATTTTCTATAAGTTTGAGATATTATTGGGAATTGAAGGGATACAAGAGACACAGAACTCAACTAACTACGACGCGCAAAGAACCATGTCGTACGTTGAGCTACATTCTGGAAGCGTGATGGACAACATATTTGGCCCGACACCGACAATAAATATATACGGGAATGAAAATGTAGCTGGGAGCAGCCACGGGTACGGAGTGGTACGGGGAAATGTGGACGGAAGTAGCGGTATGGGTAATTTTGCAGGATATGGGCGCGGTGTAGCACATGGAGGAGGAAGGCAGTTGCGGATCGAAGATGTGCCGGAGCCGGTGGAGAATGTATGCGGAGATGCAGTAGTGACCGAGCGGTTGGAGGTCGATGGTCATGCAGACCGTGCTGAAGAAAGTAGTTCGGGATCGGAGAGTGAGGATGAGCTTCGTATGCCCATGACTTGGGGAGATTTTCAGTACTATTACAGTATTGTGCGAGATACAGAGCGGAATCAAGAACGGATCGAGAGGGAGGGGCGTCCAGGGCTGCAAGCTGGTCATAATCCACGTTGGACGAGGACAGAAGAAGTATACACTGTCCCGGATATGAGTCATGGGATGTGGAACCTCCCTCGGCCACACTTTGACTTACCCGAAAGGCTGGTCGATGAGCACGTTGACGATACTGTGGATTCATCATTCGCGGTCGGCTCAATGTTCGCAACGAAGGCGAAGTTGCAAGCGATGCTGACAAAATATCTTGTGGGTGCCCGGTGTGGTATGCGCACGTGGAAGTCGGATAAGGAGAGGTACTGGGTGAGGTGTAAGGTTGAAGATTGCGAATTTGAGATGCGAGCAAGTGGAACGGCATCGCTTTGGAAGGTGTACAAATTGGTTCCGCATTCTTGCAGCGCAGACCCAGACAGGCCACAACCGACGACACTCCCCTCGAGACATTTGGGCAGCTATTATGCATCGGAAATAGTTGTCGAGGAGAAGACGCTAGATCCTGTGATGATCCAGGCTAAGCTGCAGCGTAAGGGCGTTAATATCTCGATAGAAATGGCCCGGAAGATAAGAAACCACGCAATCTGCTCAATTTTTGGCGATCACGATGAGTCATTTAAGATGATCCCTTCGTACTTACACATGCTGGAGGAGACGAACGAGAAAACCGTTACGGATTACGTTCTGGATGGGGATGGGAAATTCGGGATGGCCTTCTTCGCACTCGGTGCCTCTATTGCGGGGTGGCCACTGATGAGGCCTTTCATAGCAATTGATGGGACACATCTAAAGGGAAAGTACAAGGGTACACTGTTTGTGGCCGTGACGAAAGACGGCAACAACAATTTGTTCCCGCTCGCATTTGCTGTTGGGCCAACCGAATCGAATGAAACGTGGCGGTGGTTTCTATTGCAGTTACACCGGGCACTAAACTTGCAGAAAGATGTTTTAATAGTGTCGGACGGTCATAAGTCCATTAGAGCTGCGATTGCGCAGGTGTTACCGCAAGCCCACCACGTCCTATGTTGCGTGCACATCAAGTCCAATCTACAGAAGTATGGCACTCGAGCGACCGACTTGTTCACTGAAGCCGCTTATGCATTCAAGACTGCCGATTACAACCGACACATGGATACCCTGAAGCAGCAGTTTCCGGGTGCATACAAGCATCTCATAGAGAAAGTCGGGGAAGCAAAGTTTGCACGCGTGAAGTGTCCGGTCCGTCGTTATGACATGATGACGACGAATGCCGTGGAGAGTATGAACAGGCGCTTGAGGTGGGCACGAAGGTTACCTGTGTCCTCAATGCTCGACGTAATTCGTGCAAACATAGCAGAATGGTTCTCGGCGAGGCACAATGACGCGGTCAGCAAAACACTCGTGTTGACTGATTGGGCACATTTGGAGTTGATGAAATCGATAAATGAGGGAGCGACCCTGAGAGTGAAGGATACAAATAAGAATTGTGAGTACAATGTGGAGCAAAACGGCAAGGCGTACATAGTGGACCTGGCGGCGAAGACATGCACGTGCCAGAGGTTCCAACAAAATCTCATACCGTGCCACCACGCAGCAGCAGCGATCAGGTGCCCGCCGATATTAGGCGTAAGATTAAATTTTTAAATGTAGTGAGCTATCTCGGGCATTGTCTGTTTGACATTGGTTGCATATAACTGCAGATCCTTGAATCAAGAGCAGACCGCATATGCGTCCCCCCACTACAAGCGTTCGGTGCTTGTCCGCGCATGGACACCAAGAGTTTATCCGATGCCGCACCCGAACGACTGGATTTTACCGACCCGGATTGCTAGTGCAACGTGCCTGCCGCCAGATTGCCCGCGGCAGGCCGGTCGGCCAAAAGAAAGTCGAATTCCATCCGGGCCGGAAGGAGCGCGCAGGTCGAGAAGGCGACAGAGGTGCAGGTCGTGCGGCTTAGTGGGCCATAATTGGAAGAGATGTCCGGGCCCCAATCCCGATCGCGCTGGACCATCTGAGTATGGACCGTCCACACCCCAGATATGTGCATCATGTGGCGGCGAGGGGCATGATGCGACGAACTGTTGCAATTCCAACTTTAGTTTTGACCTAAACGGGCCTGCTCCTTATTATTATTAGGGTGTATGTAACTGTTATTAATGGGACGGTCATATGTTACTGTTATTATTGTTATTATAATTCAATGGCACGATAAGATCAATAAAAACTCAAAGTGATAAGTGTGGATCAAAATGTGCATAAGGGAGCAGTAGTCGGTATACATAAGGTGATCAGGCAGAAAAAAACGTAAAACTCAGGGCGGCGTGCCATCATCGAGGTCAAACTCGGCGGGCGGTGGAGCATCAGTGGTACGACAAGGGCCCTGGTCCCAGTCAGCACTAAAGCGCCACACGTCGAAGGCCTGTGCCTGTCGCATCGTGCCTGCATCTGGAAAGGGCGGCCGAGGGAAGCCCCCTCGTACGATAGCTGCTGCTGTGAACAACGCTATGGGTCCGCACGAGACGCCGTCTTTCTGGTCGATCACTTCGCTCTCAGGAGCGAACCTGAAGTCCCACTGACTGGCCCTGGTATAATCGAAAGCCGGTCCATAGCAACCAGTGCGGCCTAACAACTCCGGCATTATCTTTTGCAATGGCCACATCTTCTGAAGGCGGTCAGTCTCTCTCTCGGGGTGTAAACCACGGACCGCGACTAGACTGTCGTGCAGGACAATGAGCCGGTCCTTGAACCGCAACCGTACGATGGCCCAGTGACCCCCTGGGTTGTACGGACATATAACCTATACGGGCAACAAGAAGACGTGGTACAATGTTAGGGCGAGTTATTTTATCACTAACGACAAAGATACCCAAACATGTATTCCACATACCTCGTCTAACTCGGTCCAGTGTGCTGTGGACCCCCAAGAAGGCTTACACCCAGTGACGTATAGACTGAAGTGTCTGACCTGGGACCTCGTGAAACAGACTTGACGGTTGGCCACGTCCCAACACTCGCGTAGCAGGCCGGACTGATGTGATTAAAATAAAATCAATTACGATATTTGAAAATTACGAAGAAAGAATACGTAGTAGAATGTGAAGTGGGTGCAGGCTAGGAGACCCACCAGAAAGTCGACATCCATGATGGCGTACGTGTGACCCGGGCGGGGGATGACGCCGAGCCAGCCAGGATCGTACTGCAAGATCCCCAGATACGCATCTATGTGCTGCACCAGAAACGTATGAAATGTTATTTTACAGTTATCTTAAATATATATAAAAATCAACCCGTAAACAAAATACTTCATTAGAAATACATACCTGGTCTTCGAGAAACGATTTGATGTCGAGCCACGTCTTGAAGAAAGTTGGTCCAGCTAGTACCCATCCCCCCACATTCAACCTATCACCAACCAACAGTTAATACACGATTGTTAAGAGAGACTGAAAAAATTAAATGGTTTAGTATTTAGAACCACGTACGGTGCGGCATGTGGATCCTCGAGGGTATAGGTATAAAAGTCCTGCTCCTTTGCCGTGCGGCGCCTGCGGACCAGTGGCATGAATGGGCTTAATAAACGATGCGACAACCTGAAGGGCCGTCGCACGCGGAACCTCGATCTTTCAGCCGATCCACGCGGCCGGACAGTGACAATATCATCGTTTTGTGGGTGCAGACGGGAGTCGGGTGTCACTATAAAAAAAAAAAAGATTATATGTTCATTGTCTGGAGTCACACATCAAACAATGATGGTCATACTGGGAAATCAAAATAGTAATACCTGTGGGGCCGTGGGTCGGGTGTATACTCGACGCGGGAACCGTCTCGCCCGGTATCGGCGTGTGAACCGCCCTTTCAGTAGTGGCAGGGTCCGCGTCGGTCTGTGGCGCGCGTGGATCGATCGCTGGTCGTGTGGATGCGCCTAGACATTAGTGGAAAACATATATCATGTATGCATATCAATGACTACAACAGCCCTGGGGTTTACAGAAAAAATAAATAGTTTCGCAATCAAACCTGGGTCAGGTATTGGCGTCGGAACTGGCCCCTCAGGCTCAGATGTGGCAGGGTCGGCGCAGGTCTGGGGCGTGCGTGGATCAGTCGCGTGAATCCTTGGTGAATCACCTGCACATTGTGTTAAACATATATCAGGTATGAAGATCAACCGTAAGTAGACTCCCTTTATAAAAAAAAGTGTTTAGGTTTAGGAAAATAACCTGGGTGTCGTGTCACCGTGTGAACTGTGCCCTCGGAGGTGGCCTGGGGTGCGCACGTCTGTGGGGTGTGTGGATCTGTCGGCCCATGTGATGGTGAGCCGCTCACGTCTAACGACTCTGACGACACACGCGGCACTCTCTGCGGGACCTCCCGTACCTCCTGCAGTGGATCCCGCTCGCTAACGTCAGGGGTACCTCGCACCTGGTCCTGACTCGATGATCCTCCATGTCCCTCACGGACAACTCTCGCATGCCCCTGCTGGCCTGTAGTGGGCGCCCGGCGGTCACGTATATACCCCTGTATGAATGTGTTCACTGACCGCTGAACCTCACCGCGCATGCGCTCCACCGCCGAATCGATAAGCTCCTCCGTCCGCCTGGCAGCCGCGGCGTGCCGACGCTCGGCGTCGTCGAGAATGCGTCGCTCGGACTGTGCCACGATCTCAGTGAACGCAGCGATCAATGCCTGATAGCCCTGGGCCTGTGCCTGCTGTGGTACACTCTGGCCGGCTGGGTCGTGCTCCGGGATAGGGTCCACGGGCTCAGATGCACCCTGCGGCTCGGTGTCGGCGACTCCATGCGCGTCACTGCCGGAGTCCCGTATACATGGCATGCTGCTGTCGCCCATACTGAATGAATGTGTCGCCCACCCTGAAGGTTATGAAATCATCACTCCCCGTGGTCCAGATCTGGTCGGCAACCGGCTCATGGAATACAACCTCGCGCGCTAAAAGCTCGTTCAGCGCAAGGCCAGAAACAGACCCACGCCACCAATCAGGGCGAAAATAGTGTCCCAAACATGATCCCCGCAGCTCCGCCAACCCCTCAGGATCCGCCTCCTCAAGTACGCTCTGTATCAGGGGGACAACAGTCGCCTGCCGTGTGTATAACAACAAATGCGGGGACGAATTTTGGCACTTGGGTCTCACGAACCACCAATCTCCCTAATGTTTATAAAATGATTAAGAACCTCCTTTAGTAATGGTTAATAGTTTCATATTTAAGGTTTAGGGTTTAGGGTTCAAAATTACAAGGGTTTAAAGGGTTAAATATTTGATAGTGTGTAATATTATACTCATATTTATTATTTTCGAATTAACAATAATATTATATAATTATTAATTAAAGGATTTACATGTTAGGGTTTAAAGGGTTTAGGGTATGTAAGGGTTTTAAGGGTTCAGGGTTCAAAATTACAAGGGTTTAAAGGGTTAAATATTTGATAGTGTGTAATATTATAATATTTAGTATTATTTTCTAATTAACAATAATATTATATAATTATTAATTAAAGGATTTACATGTTAGGGTTTAAAGGGTTTAGGGTATGTAAGGGTTTTAAGGGTTCAGGGTTCAAAATTACAAGGGTTTAAAGGGTTAAATATTTGATAGTGTGTAATATTATAATATTTAGTATTATTTTCGAATTAACAATAATATTATAATAATTATTAATTAAAGGATTTACATGTTAGGGTTTAAAGGGTTTAGGGTATGTAAGGGTTTTAAGGGTTCAGGGTTCAAAATTACAAGGGTTTAAAGGGTTAAATATTTGATAGTGTGTAATATTATACTCCCTCCGTCCCGTGTAAGATGTCCTGTTTGACTTTTTGACACTGTTCATTGTTTAACTTTGACTCAATTTTATTGCAAATATATATTTGAATAAAATAGCCGAGTTTGGCCTTGTTAGATTCGTATAATCATATAGTTTTATAATATGTATTTCACATAATTTTTCGTTGTACATATTTTGAGATATTAACGGTTAAAAAAGTGCATTGGATTGTGTGCAGAAATCAAACAAGACATCTTAAATGGGACAGAGGGAGTAATATTTAGTATTATTTTCGAATTAACAATAATATTATAATAATTATTAATTAAAGGATTTACATGTTAGGGTTTAAAGGGTTTAGGGTATGTAAGGGTTTTAAGGGTTCAGGGTTCAAAATTACAAGGGTTTAAAGGGTTAAATATTTGATAGTGTGTAATATTATAATATTTAGTATTATTTTCGAATTAACAATAATATTGTAATAATTATTAATTAAAGGATTTACATGTTAGGGTTTAAAGGGTTTAGGGTATGTAAGGGTTTTAAGGGTTCAGGGTTCAAAATTACAAGGGTTTAAAGGGTTAAATATTTGATAGTGTGTAATATTATAATATTTAGTATTATTTTCGAATTAACAATAATATTGTAATAATTATTAATTAAAGGATTTACATGTTAGGGTTTAAAGGGTTTAGGGTATGTAAGGGTTTTAAGGGTTCAGGGTTCAAAATTACAAGGGTTTAAAGGGTTAAATATTTGATAGTGTGTAATATTATAATATTTAGTATTGTTTTCGAATTAACAATAATATTATATAATTATTATTAAAGGATTTACATGTTAGGGTTTAAAGGGTTTAGGGTATGTAAGGGTTTTAAGGGTTCAGGGTTCAAAATTACAAGGGTTTAAAGGGTTAAATATTTGATAGTGTGTAATATTATAATATTTAGTATTATTTTCTAATTAACAATAATATTATATAATTATTAATTAAAGGATTTACATGTTAGGGTTTAAAGGGTTTAGGGTATGTAAGGGTTTTAAGGGTTCAGGGTTCAAAATTACAAGGGTTTAAAGGGTTAAATATTTGATAGTGTGTAATATTATAATATTTAGTATTATTTTCGAATTAACAATAATATTACATTTGATAATATAATAATTAATAATATTATAATAATGTTTATGGCCTAAAGGTTTACGGTTCAGTGATTAGGGTTTAAAGCTGTTAGGGTTAAAAATTTGCAACAACCAATATTTAACAAAAATCAATAATGTGTACAGCGTAGGGTACAAAATTAAACAATGAATTATAGAGATTAAACAATTAGACGAATCTACGATTTTAAATGAACGAGTAAACTAAGAGTAATCTACTAGTTTAAACAACCATTACAAATTCAACAATCGATAATGGACCGTGTTCAACAACCATTATAATATTTAAACAATTAAATATTGAGATTCAACAAATAAAGCTATAATTAAACAAAAACAAAAAAAAGGGCTAACCTTGGCGGGGTCGTGGCCGGACGGCCCCACTGCCTCCGCCGGGCGTTGCTCCTCCGGCCCGGCGGCCGTTCTATCTCCGGCGGCGTCGACATTGACGCCGCTTAAGCCTCCATCGCCGCCGAGTGCGTCTAGCGGATGCACCCCCGCATCCTCGTCCTCCACAACAAACCACCGAGAAAGGTCACCCCCCGCATCCTCGCCGTCCATCGTCCAGAAATCCCCCTGCCGCCGCCGCAACCGTCGCCGTTAAAATCGCCCAAAAAATCGCCGGAGAGAGTGAGAGAGAGAGCGTGAGTCGGTGGGGGGGGGTCGACTTAGGAATTCCTAATAAAACAAGTCGGCCCCAGGGTTTACTTAAAGCGGGTCGACGTCGACCCGCCAGGATCGAGCTCGAACCCGCGGTTCGACGTCGACTCTGTGGGTGCGAGCTCGATCCTGCCCTGGGCGTCCGCGCTTGGGTTCCCGCCCACGTCCTCATTATTTTATTTTCAAATTATATTATTAATTAAAGCGTTTTTTAAAATTTAATTGTTAATCAAACATTTAATTGATTAAATTTAAATTTTTTGGGGTGTTTTTAAATCATTTAAATTTCTTCATTTATTAACTTGTTAATATACTTATTTTGTTAATAATTATTAATAAATTTAATTGTTAATAAATTGTAATTGATTAAATTTATGTGTTATTCGTTAGCATAATAATTATTTGTTAAATTTGTAAATTGATTATACTAATTTGTTATAAATTGAATAATGGTAAATTATGAGTATTAATTTACCATTATCAATAATGGTAATAAGTTACCATTACCGATAATAATGGTTAATTTTTTTTAATAATTATTGATAATTATTGATAATATTGATAATAATATTATCAATAATTTATTGTGACTGATTTCGTATTATTACTATTCATATTATTAGCATTAATATTAATTAAATTTTTTAGATCGCCATTATTAATAATATTTTGTAATGTTTACCTGTAGGTATTGTCCAAATACAACAATTGGACATGAGCGGCATTCGAAAAGACAACATAGGCCTGGGCGGCATTGGTAATGGCTACACTTCGACTCACACGCGTCACACTTGGTCTGGGCGGCATTGGTAATGTCCGTTCAGAAAATTATTCTAGAGATAGATTTGGCAACGCGTGTACCGGGAGCCGTAGAACTCATGAAACGGTTGGGAATAGGGAGATGGAGGAAAGAGAGCAGTCGGCTGAGAGAGGTTGAGCATAGGGAGAAGAAACACTATGGCCCGACATAATAAAGGGGCATCGGGAGAAGAAACACTACGAGTCGACATTCCAAATATTACTCCTTCCGTTTAGGGAGGTTGAGAGAGGTTGAACATAGGGAGAAGAATTGCAAGTTCGTACTACAGGTTACTGTTGCAAGTTCGTACATCCATTCCAGTTGGTATGGGAGGTATTGGAAAATACAATCGGGGTGACATGAAGGAAAAATTAAAGTCGGCATTATCCCCGTGGAAGGTCCACAATGACCACACTCGGAGGGGCAAGCATTAGCGTGGTGTCCACCTAGAAATAAGTATGTCCTTTGGATAAAGAAAATTAGCGCGCGTCTTCTTAACTGTTATTATTATTATTATTATTTGGCCGCGTACTAATATCATATTGTGCACAATGTTTGCTATGATAACTGTAGGTCATTTCGGAGATTGGGTGAATTTTGCCACATGGGACATCAACATTTCGCAGTTCCACTTCAGGGGAATGGGAGGTATAGGTAAGAGTGTCACGTTCGGAATCACAAGCGTCGCAGCAGGGTGAATGCTGCGGTCGTCACATTCCGAATATTGCTCCTTTCGGAATGTTGAGAATGACCTATGAATACAAGGAGCTGCCGAAGATAGTGGATGGGGAGGCGGCAAGTTGAAAATTGGGCATACACGACATTCCAAAGGAAATTGGGCGGTTCAGTGGCCAATGCGAGATGCCATGGGAAAAGGATAGCAGCGGATTGATCACAATATAAACTCAGGCGGCCAGAGTGGTATTAGTCGTATTAATTTTATTATTACTATTCATATTATTAGCATTAACTTTACAAAAATGTATTGATCGCCGTTATTAATATTATTTTGTAATGTTTACTTGTAGGTATTGCCCAAATACAAGAGCAGACGACATGGTCGCCACGTTTGTAACAACAAACATTGGCCTGGGCGGCATTGGTAATGACGACGGTTCGATCCACCTCCCATTGTTCAGCGGTCAAAATGGGAGCGGGTGCACTAGGACCGTAGAACATTCAGAGGGGCAAGCCTTGGTGGGTGGTATGGAGATGGAGGACAAAACGGCACCTGAATCTTGGGCAACTCTATTAAAGACCCTATGTCCATGCATCTGATATGCACTTCCAAATCTCTTTCAATTTGAGAAGACTCCTCCAATTCAGGGTTTTGGTGTTCAACTTCAGTGGCTGGAGAAAACATGAGGGTTTTGGTGTTCAACTTCAATTTGGATGTATTTGGAATGGGCGGCATTGGTAATGACCCTAATTGGAAGCACAATCACTACATCAGGATGAATGTAGTGATCGTGACATTCCAAATATTACTCCTTTCGTGTAGCATGAGTATAGCCTGTCCCACATAGGTCGTGTTGCGACAGGTTAATCACTGGCCATGCATCAAGCTCAAATCTTACATCACAGAGCTTGAAGAATCGGCTTTCCGAGAGGATAAAATTCTGCAGTCCCCATCATAGCCACCAGCACCGTAGATAGCACCATTTATTTCGGTTGCATATGGTGCAGAAGGCTGCAGAGAGTAATCAACGAAGGGAGTTAAATTGAGCTACTAGGATGAATTCCCAACAATTATTCACTGGAGGTAATTTTACAGTTTTTCACATAACAAATCTAATGGTTTATTATTATTATTATTATTATTCACCCTTATTATTATTATTATTATTATTATTATTATTATTATTATTATTATTATTATTATTATTATTATTCAATCTAATGATTTATATATTCTGGATGCTTAACTGCAGGTTAGTGTTGTAAGTCGACAGTTTCATTTCAGGGGAATGGGAGGTATAGGTAAGAGTGCCACATTCGGAATCACAAGCGCCACATCAGGGTGAATGTTGCTGTTGTGGAACACTGGGCATGCATCAACAGTAACCACGATCACAACATCAACGTTAATGTTGCGGTCATGACATTAAAAAAATTACTCCTTTCGGGAACATTGAGTATGGCCTATCAATTTTGTCCGAATCAGGAATTGGAAGGTATTGGAAAATACAACATTTGGCATGGGCGGCATTGGTAAGGACCGTCATTGGAAGCACAATAACTGCATCATGAAGAATGTGCTGACTATGACATTCCAAAATATTACTCCTCTCGGGACATTCAGTATGGCCTTGCAGATTCAAAGAGCTGGAGGGGATGGTGGATGGGGTGGCGGCAAATTGAAATTTGGGCATACACGACGCCTTTCATAATTACAATTATTCTATGTTTGTTACAATATTATTAGAGAAAATTATTAATCAAAGATATTTATTATTATAACAAAAGAGAAAGTAATAAATATAGTCAAAATAATTTTTGCTATTATTAAATTAATAATAATAATGTATAATTTTAATATTTATATTAATATTTAAATTTTTAGTATTAAAACTAAAAATACATTATAATAATTATTCTACAAACAATAGTAAAAGAATATTAATAATAATGATAATAATTATTCCATTCCCGTGCACCAGCGCCGACGGGTCTAACACGGACACGGTAAACCACATACCCCTCTTTTGCCCTGTAGCCGAGGCGTCTTGCCTTGTCGGGGCGAGTAGGGTGGGTGACGCGGACGCCGGCGGGAATCTGACGATACTCCCAACAACGAACCCCAAGTATGAAGCGCATGACATCGGATTGCTTCTTCTTCCAGAGCTCCGAGACGTAAGAGTAGGCACCCATGGTGATGGTGTTCGACTCGTCGGCGCGGGTGCACTGCAATGGAATAATTATTATCATTATTATTAATATTTTATTACTATTAAAAAGGTTTGACTATTTCTTCACCTATAAATACATTATAATAATTATTCTACAATCAATAGTAAAAGAATATTAATAATAATGATAATAATAATAATATTAATAATAATAATAATGTAATATTAATAATAAATAAAACTTATTATTATTATTTTGTTATAATAGATTTTATAATATTTGTAGACGGAAAATTAAAATAATTATATTTCCATAATACTTCATTAATTATAATACAATAAATATTGTCATTTTAAGAGTATTAATTAAAATAATAATAATAAATATCATTGGATTAAAATGAAAGTAATAAATAGTCAAATTAATTTTTACTATTATTAAATTATTAATTTATCAAATTTTTAATATTTGTAATAATTATTTTTACACTAGATACTAATTCCACCTTTGATAATAATACATATTGTTTAATACTTTTTAAAAAAAATTTATAAAAAAATCTGAATATTTATTATAATTGTAAAATAATATATTAGCATTACATTTAATAAATCGTCAGTTTAAATATTCAAATTATTGTAAAATTATTTATACTATAATATTTCTTACTATTTATTATTGATAATAATTGTTCAAATTTAATTATAATAATAATTCATAATAAATAATAAATAATTTCTTAATATTATAATATTTTTTTAATACTATTTATTAAAATTTATTATTGATAATAATTATACAATTTAATTATAATAATAATTCATAAATAATAAAAAATAATAAGTAGTAAGAAGGAGCCCACACGCAAAAAAAAAATAAAAATAAAAATAAAAGCCCGGGTTCGACTTCTTTCCCCGGGGTCGTGGGTCGACTTCGGAAACCCGGGGTCCACCATGACACACGACCCCGCCTCCCTAATCCACATTATTAATTAAACTCGGGTTCGACTTGTTAAACCGGGGTCGACGTCGACCCCATTGTCGACCCAGGGTCGTTTTTGACTTTTCGGGCATAAAAGTATAGGTTTTCTGTCGGCGGTCAAAAAAGATAGTTGCAGGCACCTGACAGGGTACTGTCGTATATTACTTCTTATTCAATATATGATCAAAAATTCCACACCAACTTTCTCTATCAGCAACAACTCTGAGAGTACAGTTGATGCTGCATGCTGGTGTTAAATGGACATATGACAGTGATTAGGAGGAAATTAAGACATCCTAATTGTGATGCAGCATGATCACAGTAGCTAGCTTCATGTTTGAGGAAAGTAAAGACCAAGCTAGCTGGCTAGCTAATTAAGGAACGAACATTCACCTGCGTACGGTCAGTCCACCTGCAAATCTGCATTTCGTCTATTTCAAGTTAAGGGAACTAACTCTCTACTGCGTTTGCTCATAACTATATATATACATACATATATATATATATGGTAGTATATATTTATGGCTCAATAAATAAATTAAGCACTACTAGCAGCACACATACATCAGAGGTCCCAACTAAAAAGCTATGTTCGGATCGGATGATTTGGGATTTCTTTTGTTTATTTTAATGGCTTTTGAAGTTTAGAAATGGACTCCAGTCTCCACATAGTTCCAAGGGCATGCACCAGTGACAAATTAATCCACCTAATTAAGCCGCTCGTGAATTCCCACTTGTGATTACCAATGATTCCAATTCCCATTATTAATTAATTGAGCACAGTACAGTCAGGATTTGATAATATTCTTGTGGCCGGAAACTTTTTAATCAGTATACATTAATAATTATGCATGGGGTTTTTGCTAGTTTAGTTAATGTTCCTCTCGATCGGTTATAGAGTATGTTTGGAAGCAAGTATATTTGTTAGCATATAGCATATTAAAAGATCATATCATCTCACATTTCTCTCTGCTACCCGCTAGCTGATCTGCTGACTCCCAAACATCACCAATAGTATATTTAGTGGAAATAGGCTATGCAATTCTAAAAGGGAATTGTGTAAGGAAGGCCTTATGAATTCACCACTTCAACCCAATTACACCATGCATGCATGTTGGCAGAGGCGAAACTACATGCCTATATGAATGGGCTTGAGCCCCTCCATAGTTCCACATACTAATATAATATACTCTTGTTCAAATGTTCTTAATTTCTACTTACATATGCAATAGCCTCATATAGTAGAATTTTTTTTTTTTTTTTTTCTCTCAAGTTTTATCAACTGTTCTTGCAGCCTTCACTCCAATTTATAGTTTCAATTTACACGACAATATATGTTAGCAACAACTTATTATATGCATTATTATAATATTGATCGGTCTGGCCCACCCTTGAAAATAACTCTAGTTTCGCCACTGATGTTGGAAAATATATACCACTTTAATCGTGTAGTTTCATAATATATATTTTATATAATGTTTATTTATACCAATTTTAAAATATTAAGAATTAAAGAAATGCTATGGATTTTGTGTAGAAAAATGAAAGTGCATTGGAATTTGTGCAGAATAGTAAAAGTGAACACTTTTAATGTAATTTGAGAATAATTAAAATTCTAATCAAATTTATATTATTTTAATTTATCTAAAAATGAAAAGTGGTCAAATTTCGTGGGACACCCAAAAAAAGAATAGTGGCCAAATTTCGTGGGACGGAGGGAGTACCAATAATACGACATATTCCTATGTAATAACATAAATAGACTAATAATAATATGATAAATAGGCCGACCTGGTAGGCCTAAAAGGCTTGTAATTAAGCCTAACATATACTCCCTCTGTCCCATTTAACCTGTCTTGTTTGATTTCTACACACAATCCAATGCACATTTTCAATCGTTAATATCTTAAAATATGTACAACAAAAAATTATGAAAAATATAGATTCTGAAACTACATGATTTTACGATTCTAACAAGACCCAACTCGACTATTTTTTTTTAAAATATATGCTAGCTATAATATTGAGTCAAAGTTAAGCAATGAACAGTGTCAAAAAGTCAAACCAGACAAATAAGGTGGGACGGAGGGAGTACCTATTTAGCTGAATAGACTTTTAAGTTAGTTTAAGCCTAACATGTTTATAAAAAAATTTGTCCTGGCCCGAACTTTGGTGGACTGTATGCTAGGTCATGAGCCCAGGTTGCGTGGCCTACCCCCTACCCGTAGCTTATACATATATGGAAGTTATACTGAAGCTGTGTTATCCGCCATTGTGGAGAAAGAATTCGAAGGCAAAGCTTCTCCTGCATTTGATTATGTGCCGATTTTCACGAATTGGAGGTTAGTTTCTGCGCTCTTGCTTTTCGATTTAGGTAGGCCCTTTTTACATGTGAAATCCGTGGAATCTTTTGCCGTATTGTCCATTGGTTAATCGTTATTCGAACCCTAATCGTAGATTTACGTTACGGTGTAAGGTGCCTTTAATTTGTCAAGAATTTTTGTAAATCGTTTTATGAATATGGCACAAAAAGTTATTGATTTGAAGATGGTGTCCTTAACGGAGATCCTTCCCAAGGCAAAGTCGACCGTTAACGCTACTTACGATCATTCAAATGACCCATGGTTCAAAAATAGGTACAGTTCATCGGAGTGTGAGCCATCTGAGGCCGCAGGATTTAAGCCGTCAAAGCCCGATGATTTTGTTGATGGAGGCGCGTTCCCTGAGATTCATTATGCGCAGTATCCACTCGGCATGGGGTGAAATACAAATGAGAAGCCTGGTGGGAATACTCTGCCCCTCACGGTGGACGAGCGTGGGAACTTGAGATATGATGCAGTTGTGAGGCAGAATGAAAATTCTAAGAAGATTGTGTATTCTCAACATTCGGATCTTGTTCCAATCTTTGCCAAGGATAATGAGGAAGGAGAGGATATGGAGGTAGATGAGAAACGGAATGAAATTGATGAGACTACACAAGAAACTAAATCTGCACTTGAGAAGATTGTAAATGTCAGATTGAGTGTTGCACAGCCGAAAAATGTTCCTAAACAGTCTTCGGATTCTCAGTTTATCAAGTACAAGCCATCTCAGCAGTCCGCAGCCTTTAATTCAGGGGCTAAAGAGAGGATTATACGCATGGTGGAGATGCTTGTGGATCCTTTGGAGCTTCCCAAGTTTAAGCACAAGAGAGTTCCAAAAGCTTCCGGTTCCCCGCCTGTGACAGTTATGCATTCTCCTCCGCGACTTTTGAGTGTGAAGGACCAGCAGGACTGGAAGATCCCACCCTGCATATCTAATTGGAAGAATCCAAAGGGATATACAATACCCCTTGACAAACGTCTGGCAGCTAATGGTCGTGGGCTCCAGGAGGTTCAGATTAATGACAATTTTGCTAAGTTATCAGAGGCTCTATATGTTGCAAAACAGAAAGCTAGAGAAGCTGTTGCAGTGCGGTCAAAGGTTCAGAAGGAGATGATGATGAAGGAAAAGGAGAAGAAAGAGATGGAGCTTCTGGAGCTGGCCCGGAGAGCGAGATCTGAGAGAATACTGCCTTCTGGAAGGGGTGGTAATGATGCAGATATGAGTATGGACTATGCATGAGCGAGAGATTCCCCCAAGGAGACGAGAGAAGAGAGGGAGGATCGGCTGCGAAGAGAAAAAATTCGTGAGGAACGTCGTAAAGAGAGGGAGAGGGAAAGAAGGCTTGAGGCTAAAGATGCTGGAATGGGGAAAAGGAGTAAAATTACAAGGGATAGAGATCGTGACATCAGTGAGAAAGTTGCTCTTGGAATGGCATCCACCGGTGCCAAAGGAGGCGAAGTTATGTACGATCAGAGGCTGTTTAACCAGGAGAAGGGGATGGATTCGGGTTTTGCCACTGATGATGCCTACAACATCTATGACAAGGGCCTGTTTACTTCTCAGTCTACTATGAGCACTCTGTACAGGCCTAAGAAAGATGCGGACGATGAAATGTACGGTGGTGCTGATGAGCAGCTTGAGAAGCTGATGAAAACCGAACGCTTCAAGGCTGACAAGCAATTTGCAGGTACCTCTGAGAGGACCGGCCCTAGAGACAGACCTGTGGAGTTTGAGACGGACCAGCAGCCACCGGAAGAAGATCCATTTGGTCTGGATCAATTCATGACGGAGCTCAAGACATGCGTATGGCTGTTGTGTTGAATGTTCAGTTATGTTTGATATTATTATTATGTGAGAGGTATATTCTTCTGTGTGATGATAATTGTGAATTTGTGAGACTCTGTTTTGTTCATTGCAATTGGGTTTTAATTATAATATATGCATGGGGTTTTTGCTAGTTTTGTTAATGTTCCTCTCGATCGGCTATAGTATATTTAGTGGAAATAGGCTATGCAATTCTAAAAGGGAATTGTGTGAGGGAGGCCTTAGGAATTCATCACTTCAACCCAATTAATTACACATTGCATGCATGTTGGAAAATATATAGCAAAGACACGCTAGTGCTGTACTACAAGACATGTATGGGCGCCCATGCATATATATATATATATATATTAGGGAACATCGATCATTGAGGCCGGCCAGGCCACCGTACGAGATGAAATCGTTTTGGGGAGAATGAGAGTTTTGATCCATTTCTAACACAAATTATGAAAAAAACCTTCCTAATTGGCGGCTTTATAAATGAATTCAAATTAATGGTGTAACCCAAACTCCTTGGATCTCATTGAATATGGACCCAACCAAGTTTGAATCTTTCCAGGCCAAATTCTGATTTGTGATGCATGCATATATATATATATATATATATATATATATATATATATACTGGACGTTTAGGTCTGCCGTATCGTATACAATACACCTTGAGTGCAAAACCAATTAATATCATCATCATCAGCCTAATAAAAGTCAAATACATTAATTTTCCAACTGTATGTAAGAGGTTGGATCTTTGTCCTTTGATCTTTTAACGACGACACCCCTTAATCCTGTCTCAGCTTATATTTCCAATCTTCGTAGGGATAGGTTATGATTTTGCACGTTTATTTGTCCCAACCTCCACATATACTATATGTAAGAGTGTAGAAGATCCAGATTCCAGAGCATACTTCTTTGACATGCATAGTTTTCCATCGGTCTAAGAATAATAGTACAACACATACACGTCTAGAACAAGATCCAATGAATTCAACTCCCTCCCAAATAGTAAAACCTAGAGCAGCAATTAAGCAACAGCTACACCATGGACCTAGTTATACTCATAACTCATAAAAATAATAGTAAGAAATTAATCCTTGTTTTCTTAAATACATTTATACTACAGATATCAGTATCATTACCTCATTGAATTGGTTGGTTGGGGGAAACATTGAAAAATCTCGTGTGGACATGTGATTTTTCTCGATCAATCGTGTCATTACGTTAATTGTGGCGGTAATCATTAGTCAACTACGTACAGTGTAATAATTGACTGATAAAAAAGTCTTCCACCAATTTATTATACTCATATTAGTATTGCCCTGAAATATGGTATCTACTTATAATAACAATTTGGACAGAACAAGAAGCTGCAAGAAAGCATAGACGACAGACACTATGAATAAGGCAGTAATTTTGTTCTGCCTTGCTTTCTTG
The DNA here is from genome assembly GCA_030278955.1 of Hygrophila difformis. Taxonomy (NCBI): domain Eukaryota; kingdom Viridiplantae; phylum Streptophyta; class Magnoliopsida; order Lamiales; family Acanthaceae; genus Hygrophila; species Hygrophila difformis. The sequence goes on from JAOANR010000008.1 coordinate 7,175,532, forward strand.
GTCACACACGAAATACTAATTCTTATGCCCAATAGTGGCACCACCTCATCACTGCTCGTCACCGGCGGAAAGACAGTGGAAGAATTCCTTGAATCTTTATTAGCCAGCAGGAGCAGTTATTCTGCCGAATACTATGAATCAATTCCATACAAGAGTAGGGTCGAAAGAAGAAGCTTAAGATCGGCGTCGTCTGCAGTCGTGTCCATACCGGCACCGACGGCTAACAGATGCCCTGATTGTGGTAACGCCCGCCGCCTTTTGTTTACAGCAAACCCATCACCGGCCTTCCACAGATGATTAATACAACTGACGAAACTATGATCAGTTGTATGTGTTCTTGGATATCATCATCTTCCTACTGCTATCTTTACAGAATTTTGTGTGAGTAGTCATACTCATATATATATATATATATATATATATATATATATACATAGAATATATGTTTAATGGTGTGCTTCACTTTAACCAGTTTATTATGTATGTTTTGCATGATATGGCATATTTATATATAGTGTACTTGTTTTGTGAAATTATTGTAACTTTTCATTTCAGTTGTAACTTTTCATTTCATTTGTAACATAGTTAGAGTTCAATCATGAGAGGTTAATAAAGTGGTATTTCTATCCAAATAACATAAAATAAAATATAAAAATAAGTGGTAGATGATTTAATTTGATTTTAAAAAAATGTACCTAAACTTTTTAATCCCATCTAAGATATCATTTTAAAAGCCATCAACTTTTCAAAATTTTCTTTTCGATAAAAAAATTATCATAATTCATTCATGGTGTACGGTGCTTCTATAAGCAATTGGATATTATTATGCTTTCACAATGAGAGATTCTAGAATAATACCACTGAATAGCGAATATATTGTGTATGTTTGGGAGCATGCATATTTGCTAGCATATAGCATATTGGAAGAGCATATCCTCTCACAGTTCTCTCTCCGAATCTGCTATCTGCTAGCGGATCTGCTGACTCTCAAAGGCCTATTCAATATTATATTTATCCAATATTATATTTATCCATGTAAGCTAAAGAAGTTAATTTTATTCAAAGCAATATATATATTCAACCGCAGCCCTATATGTTCACGTCATGTATATGTTCTGGCTGTGCCTTATTCTCAACCCTTATAACGACCAAGGCACCAACCCCTATTATTCCCACCTCTAAAATTGACCAACCCCCCAAGTTTGACTTTGTATGAATTACTACTCATTTAATCGTCATGGGGCGATCCACAATTTCCCAACTTCCATTATATATGGACGTGGAAACACGGAGACTTTGGAATTTGATCGTTCGGTCGTGGGGTTTAGAATTTTAATGTTATTTTAAGTTTTTTGTGATAGTTTCTAGTGTTTTGTAATGTTTGTATAATTATACTCCCTACCTCCGTTCTATTTTAGTTATCTATTTCAGCTTAATTTCAATAATTAAGATATGCATTAATTAATTTATAAAAAATTTCATTTTTATCCTTCAATTAAATCATTTTGTAATAAATATCAAGAAGTAGCATTTATATAAAATAAATGACAATATAGTAAAAATATAATATAAATATCTAAAACTATCTAGCAACTATTGTTTCATCTCTAAAAAATTACAGTACTAGTATATTTTATAAGAGGGAGTATTATATTGCTGCGGCAATACCAATACGCGTATTGCCCAATATGAAATAGCCTTGGGATTCTCAAAAAGTCAACCCTCGCTAAGGCTTTCGAGGCAAAAACTCACCATTGACTTATCAACATGCCACTACCTAGCTACTTGATTGGTTTCTTTAAGCTAAGTCAACTCCAACCCCAACTAAATACTACAACTGGTACTACATTCAATTTTATCATTGCGTATCTTAATTAATTGGTCTTGAGAATAAGAGAGTCACAGATTGAGGCATGCCGCCGGGGAAACTTGCCGGAATGAGTACTAACCCGTCGTCGTCGGGCAGTTTGTTTCTCCTTGTCGTCTGGCTGCTGATCACGATTGATCTTGTCATGTGCGCAACCACCGCACTCCAGCATGATGATTTCAAATACTTGGTGAGTAGTGATGATTCATTTAAATATGATCATCATCATCCTGCAGCTTCTTTGTCATTCATAATTAAGAAGAAGGTGGTCAATAATAATAATAATAATAATCCGAGAAGGCTAATTAGAACAGTTTATGGATTTCCGACGCCAAGACCTCCAATGCCAAACAGAAAACAGGGGTACAATTGTCCCGGTGGTTGCAAGGGCAGCAATGGCTGATGATGACCTTAATTGTTCCTTGGATTTCATGTTCTACCACTGTCTTTCTTTCTTCGCTTCTTTTTTATTTGTATTTTTATTGTTTGGAGTTTGTATAGTACTAGTTGGGAATAAAATTATTATACATGTTATTATGTGATGTGTTCTAGAATTAATTGTTAATTAAGTACCACTTAATTGTGTTGCCTTTCCTATCATTCAAGATCCGGAATTGCATAGTTAATTAGTAAGTATAGTATTTACTCCTTCCGTCCCACTCCAAGTGTCTTGTTACTGTTGGGCACGGTAATTAAGGTAGAGTTGGTTTGTGAGTATATGGTGGGGTCCACATAGTTGTTGGAGGGGAAAATTATTTCTATTTATAGAAAGAAGACATTTGTAATGGGACATCCAAAAATAGTAAGTTTGACATTTGGAATGGGACGGAGGGAGTATTAGTATTTATTTATTTGTGAATCAACTTAAGAAAACTAGCAAAGAAAAGGAAAAAGAATAAGTATATAGTATCAATGGAGATAAGATTTCATCCTGAGACTAAAGTCCCGTATGTTATTAGGAATGAAATTGAATACTCACAATACACTAGGACGACAAATTCCACGAATAGATTATTAGGAATGAAATTTCACATAAACACAGAAAAAAATCTATGATATACTGCCTTTCAGGAGTATTTCGTGTCTGCTTTAAAATTTGCATAAATAGTTCATCACGCAGTTCAGATGGCTTCAAACAATGCTTGTATAATTCGCTAACAAGCTCAATCCGTTCATCTAAGCTCACTTGATTGATTTCGTAAGAGGAATCAATTCCCATATACTTGAGGATAACCCTCGAAAACCATCAGTGTTTTCCTAACAATAAGATCGCTGTCTGTTTTCATTATTGAAATCGGAATAAGATCCTGCAACAACATTCCATCAATGTTCAGAATATAAAATACTCCCTCGGTCATTTATTTAATAATTAATGTTGGCATAATAAATACTATTCGTCGTAAAAAAACTCCCTCGGGTTTAGCCGGTTCATGGCCAAACCAAACCAAACCGTAATTTTACGGCTTCAGAATTTTTCAAAACAATCCAAACCGTATTTTCTAATTATTGGAGTGATATTTTCATTTTAAATTCCAAAAAGGTAAATAGATTTAACGAAAATAACTCTTACCAATACAATCCAATCCAAACCGTATATTCAGGCATGCAATCAAATATTCAGCGTTTGTCCGATATTTTATGTATACACAATAAATAACTCTGACCCTGCGCTTGTTAATGCCTAAAATGATTTTCCCTGACAGTAGTCCAATTGGATCATCGATCTTACCAACTGTGAAGAAAATCGAGTTTCCATAAGGAAGTGTCCTCAAGATCCGTAAAAAATGTTGTCTAGCATCATCTTTGGTCAAGTTTACCTAAAATGTTTAGAAAATGTGTTTCCAAGGTCGTAGAGTAATCAAGTAAAACAAAAACAGACAGTCACTATGAATGAAAGACAAAAAAGAGAGGTTATGTTGTTTTAGAATGAAAGTCAGTCACTATGAATGAAAGGGAAGAGTAGGCACACACAGTCGCAAGAACACAAATATATCCATGTTTTGTCCAAATAATATGAAGAAGTTGGAAACTATAATGTGAGGAAAGTATGTACGGTACCAGTACCTCTACAGCATCAGCTACAGTGGTGGACATGTCGTATGTTATCTCTTCAAAATTATCATCCAAGAAAAACACTGTATTAGTAAGCTTTTTTCCCGGTCAAAATAGCATCAATTTCCTCATGCCCTGGTATTATATGCCTTGGACCAGCCTTAACGGAGCGTTCCAATGCATTTAAAGTATACATCGCAAGGACTTGGACTTGAGGATCAATACTGACACTATGTGCCACATAGTGTACATACTCGAATAAATGACCGATGATTTCCTTGCTTGGATGCATGAATTAGACACATAAGTACATTAACTCTCATGCCTTGATCAAGTACCTATTGGTAACAGGTGAATGTATGAAATTTCACATAAACACGGAAAATAAAATCTATGATATACATGCCTTTCAGGAATATTTCGTGTCTGCTTTAAAATTTGTATAAATAGTTTATCACGCAGTTTAGATGGCTTCAAAAAATGCTTGTATAATTCGCTAACAAGCTCAATCCGTTCATCTAAGCTCACTTGGTTGATTCCGTAAGAGGAATCAATTCCCATATACTTGAGGATAACCTCAAAAACCATCAGTGCTTTCCGAACAATAAGATCGCTGTCTGTTTTCATCATTGAAATCGGGATAGGATCCTGCAACAACATTCCATCAATGTTCAGAATATAAAATACTCCCTCGGTCATTTATGTAATAATTAATGTTGGCATAATAAATACTGTTCGTCGTAAAAAACTCCCTCGGGTTTAGCCGGTTCATGGCCAAACCAAACGAAACCGTAATTTTACGGTTTCGGAATTTTTCGAATCAATCCAAATCGTATTTTCTAATTATTGGAGTGATATTTTCATTTTAAATTCCAAAAAATTAAATAGATTTAACGAACATAAATCTTACAAATCCAATCCAATCCAAACCGTATATTCAGGCATGCAATCAAATATTCAGCATTTGTCCGATATTTTATGTATACACAAATAACTTTTTTTGTGGCCATTTGGAGTATTTATATATATAAAATATGAAGTATATGGTACACATAATTTATATACAAGGAAACAACAGCAGCAGAGTGGTTTGGGCTCTAGCAATTTGTATTTACTAATTACTCACAACAAAAACTCTAATTACTCACCATAATCAGCAGAGCTTCAAGGAAGTTTCCCGTCACTAACCGTTTTCCTTGTTCTCCCAAAACTTTCAAATTTTCTCTTCTCATATTCTCCGTAACTCATTGCCATTGCCGCTCTGATCATCCTCTAATATTTGATAACTGCCGTGGCTGATCATAATTCCATTGATTGATTGCTGATCGCTATTTATTTAATGCCTAAAATGATTTTACGTGGCAGTAGTCCAATTAGATCATCGATCTTACCAACTGTGCAGAAAACCGAGTTTCCATAAGGAAGTGTCCTCAAGATCCGTAAAAATTGTTGTCTAGTATCATCTTTGGTCAAGTTTACCTAAAATGTTTAGAAAATGTGTTTCCTTAAGGTCGTAGAGTACTCAAGTAAAACAAAAACAGACAACCACTATAAATGAAAGACAAAAAAGAGAGGTTATGTTGTTATAAAATGAAAGTCAGTCACTATAAATGAAAGGGAAGAGTAGGCACATACAGTCGCAAGAACACAAATATATCCATGTTTTGTCCAAATAATATGAAGAAGTTGGAAACTATAATGTGAGGAAAGCATGTACAGTACCAGTACTTCTACAGCATCAGCTACAGTGGTGGACATGTCGTATGTTATCTGTTCGAAATTTTCATCCAACAAAAACACTATAGTAGTAAACTTTTTTTTCGGTCAAAATAGCATCAATTTCCTCACACCCTGGTATTATATGCCTTGGACCAGCCTTAACGGAGCATTCCAATGCATTTAAAGTATACATCGCAAGGACTTGGACCTTGAGGATCAATACTAACACTATGTGCCACATAGTGTACATACTCGGATAAATGACCGCTGATTTCCTTGCTTGGAGGCATGAATGAGGCACATAAGTACATTAGCTCCCATGCCTTGATCAAGTACCTATTGATAATAGGCGCATAGGGTTAACACCACTTGACTATTGGGCAATGAATTGAATACTCACAATACACTAGGACGACAAATTCCACGAATAGAATATAAGGTATGAAATTTCACATAAACACAGAAAAAATCTATGATATATATGCCTTTCAGGAGTATTTCGTGTCTGCTTTAAAATTTGCATAAATAGTTCATCACGCAGTTCAGATGGCTTCAAACAATGCTTGTATAATTCACTAACAAGCTCAATCCGTTCATCTAAGCTCACTTGGTTGATTCCGTAAGAGGAATCAATTCCCATATACTTGAGGATAACCTCAAAAACCATCAGTGCTTTCCGAACAATAAGATCGCTGTCTGTTTTCATCATTGAAATCGGGATAGGATCCTGCAACAACATTCCATTAATGTTCAGAATATAAAATACTCCCTCGATCATTTATGTAATAATTAATGTTGGCATAATAAATACTGTTCTTCGTAAAAAAAACTCCATCGGGTTTAGCCGGTTCATGGCCAAACCAAACCAAACTATAATTTTACGGTTTCGGAATTTTTCAAATCAATCCAAACCGTATTTTCTAATTATTGGAGTGATATTTTCATTTTAAATTCCAAAAAATTAAATAGATTTAACGAAAATAACTCTTACCAATCCAATCCAATCCAAACCGTATATTCAGGCATGCAATCAAATATTCAGCGTTTGTCCGTTATTTTATGTATACACAATAAATAACTCTTACCCCGTGCTTGTTAATGCCTAAAATGATTTTCCCTGGCAGGAGTCCAATTGGATCATCGATCTTACCAACTGTGAAGAAAACCGAGTTTCCATAGGGAAGTGTCATCAAGATCCGTAAAAATTGTTGTCTAGCATCTTCTTTGGTCAAGTTTTCCTAAAATATTTACAAAATGCGTTTCCTTAAGGTCGTAGAGTACTCAAGTAAAACAAAAACAGACAGTCACTATGAATGAAAGACAAAAAAGAGGTTAGGTTGTTTTAGAATGAAAGACAGTCACTATGAATGAAAGAGAAGAGTAGGCACACACAGTCGCAAGCACACAAATATATGCATGTTTTTTCCAAATAATATGAAGAAGTTGGAAACTATAATGTGAGGAAAGCATGTACAGTACCAGTACCTCTACAGCTAGGGGTGAAAGCGGTACGGTAAATATCCAACCGATCCGATGTCATATCCGATTATATTCGAATCCGAATCCGTTTTCGACTATCCGGCCGGATATTTCAATAATTGTATTCGAATCCGAATCCGTATTTTAATATCCGCATTCGTATTCGTATCCGAAAATATCCGACCGTATCCGAGAATATCCGACCGTGTCCGAAAATTGATAGGAAATTATCCGAATTTTAAATATGGATATCCGAATTATTATTTTTTTTTTTATTTTTTTTTTTTGGTGAATCAGCCTAAGAAGGCGAGCAAAAACAAGGAAAAATAAAAATGAAAAAGAGGAAACAAAATTAAAACCGAGTATAAACTACTCCATTCGCATCCTTAGAGAGTAAGGAGGTGAGACCATCCGGGGGAAAAGCCCAGGTAGAGTAGAACTCCTCAGAATTAGCCGCTGAACGAGCAATCCAATCTGCCACTTGATTGCCCTCACGAAGAACATGTCGAAGAGAACATCCACTCATGCGATGCAAAATGCTTCGGACTTCTTTAATCAATGGCCAAAGAGGGTGGTGCTGCGTAGCCATCCCCAGCACCAAGCGGAGCACCTCCAAGGAGTCGATATAGCAAGCAGCTAAAGGCACACCAAGTTGAACTGCCAGGAGCAAGCCAAACCGAAGGGCAAGCAACTCAACCTCCATGATCGACCGGCCACCGAGGCAGCCTCCACAAGCTCCAATCCAAGCTCCTTCATGCGTCCTTAAAATCGCTCCAAATCCAGACTTCGCAGATTCCATTACACAACCATCCGAATGAAGCACATTTCCAACCACCTCCTCCTCTATCCAACGAACAGGCCGAGGTATTCGGGGCTGCCTAAGCCTAGAGTGACGCTTTGAAATAGAACCATGCAGTACTCGAGCTTTAGAGAGAATTTGATCAGGCCTCAAACTCTTACCACTGAAAATTCGGTTGTTTCGTTCACACCACACAACCCATAATATAGCAATGAACTTCGATCCCCAAGTGCGCCATGCCCATTCGAACCAATGTCTACAATCCGCAGTGTCCAAGGTAGTAATCACATCACCAGTGTAAATGCCAGCTTGTGCCCAGACCTGAGACGCCCATACACAAGAGAAGAGTGCATGGCTCCAGTCGTCAACGTGTTCCCCGCAGTTGGAGCACAACGGGGATGTAGCAAGGCCACGGCGGTATCTCAAATGATTGCAGGGAAGAGACCCATGACCGAGCAGCCAAAGAAGGACACCAATCTTCTCCGGGATGCAATCCATCCAGATCCAACCCCAGCCATGATCAGTCGCCTGAGTATTAATTAACCAAGAATATCCTGATGCCACAGTATAAGTCCCATTGGCCGCACCCCTCCAATGAAGCAAGTCAGTAGCTTCTGGATTTAGGAAAGGTGCTGGAGCAGCCTCTATCTCATGTTTAAGAGCATGAGGAATCCACGAATATATGCTATCAAGATTCCATTTCCCATTGATAATAACGTCCTGGATACATAGAGTGATATCATGAACATCGACGAAGGGAACATTATGAACCATGCACTGTCCTTCCCACCAAGGCGTGTACCAAAGGGAGCTAGTGCCATTACCTATCCGTAGACCATAACCACGCTGGAAAGTGTCAGCGAGCTTGATCATTGATCGCCAAACTTTGGATCCTCGGTAGTGAGCTCTCGGCATAACTCCTAGCTGCCCTCCATATTTCTGCCTCAATACCATGACCCAGAGTTTGTCTGAATTAGTGATGTATTGCCAAAGCTGCTTCCCCATCAAGGCTAAGTTCATCTCACGACTTTTTTTGATCCCCAAGCCACAATGTTTCTTCGGACGAGTAACTACATCCCAATTTATAAGGTGAAGCCCGCGACCTTCCGCCCCTTTCCAAATCCAGCGTCGCACCAATTTATCAATGTTATTACATACTGCTACGGGGAGCATATGCACTTGCATCGCATAAATAGGCAGTGCGTTGAGAACCGATCGAGCCAATGTGATACGACCAGCCTTATTTAAAAGAAAGGCTGACCAAGAGCTAAGCCTCATCTCTAACTTACGAACCAACCAATCAAAATGTGAGATTTTCATGCGGCCATGGACAATTGGAAAACCCAGGTAAGTACCTAAGTTATTACTCACGGAAATTCCAAGCAATTCAGTGAGCAAAGCACGATCCAAGTCAGATGCATTGGGTGAACAATATGCTGTGGATTTCGCCGCGTTCATATGAAGGCCTGAACGTCCCCCGAACCTGGTAAGAATGTTAGCAACACTAGAAAGGCTTCCTGCATCCAACTCTGTGCAGAAGATCAAGTCATCGGCGAACATGAGATGAGAAATACCCAACCCTCCGGAGCTTAGATGAAGCGGCTTCCAATACCCCAAAGAAGTAGCTTCCAAGATGGTTTTGGACAGCTTCTCCATAACTATGACAAAAAGATAAGGCGACAGAGGGTCTCCTTGTCGCAGTCCACGCTGAGCCTTGATATTACCAATGGGAGATCCATTCCATAATATCGAAAAGCTAGATGATGTGACACAAGTCATGATAAGCTCCCTACATCCTGCAGGCAAATCGAGCTCAAAGAGACAGGACTCTAAAAATTCCCAACTAACCATATCAAAGGCTTTAGTAAGGTCGATCTTGATAATAGCAGCTTTGACATTCGAGCGAGGGCGTTCCAAGGAAGCAACAATCTCCTGCAATAGAATTCCATTATCGGATGTGCCTCGGCCCGGCAAAAAGGCCGACTGTTGCGGGCCAATGATATCACATAATATAGGCCTCATCCTCCTCACCAAGATTTTTGTGATGAGCTTGAAGGTAACATTACAAAGAGTTAGAGGACGAAACTGTTTAAGAGATCGAGGGACGTCAACTTTCGGAAGGAGGCATAAGAATGCATGGGCAAGACCGGCGGGCAGCACATGCGTTTCCGCTACATGCAAAACAAAGCTGACAACATGGGATTTAATGGTATCCCAGTATTCTTTAAAGAAGCCAGCGGGAAAGCCGTCGGGGACCAGGAGCGGCAAAGGATCGCATGGAGTGCAAGGCGTCATCAACTTCATTGCTGGTGATGGGAGCATTTAAGTCATTTTTGTGAGCCTCCTGAATAGGGGTTAGCTGCGGCAATTCATCACCAATGGCATTGAGTTGAGGGGCCTGAAACATGTTAGTAAAGTATTCAGTAGCATGAGATTGTAATTCATTGTCATCTTCTACCCAGCTTCCGTCCTGTAATTCCAACCCATAAATCTTGTTACGTTTCCTCCGGACCTTGGTTTTTGCATGGAAGTATTTGGTGTTGCGGTCACCAACATGAACCCAAGAATCCCTCGCCTTTTGCGACCACATCATCTCTTCTTGATAGAGGACAGTCGAGAGTTCTCCTCGCACTTCCTCATACAATCTCCAAAGCCAAGCAGAGTCGACATGGATAAGGCGTTTTTCAATCCCGGCCAGTCGGTTCTTGAGTTTGCGTTTGCGGTCCCTGATGTGACCGAACACTTCTGTGTTGAATGTCACGGACTTATCTTGAATATCCGAGAGGAGTGGCAGCAGATTCCCATGCGCAAGGGAGCAATCGGATATCACATCTTTGTACTGATCATGCTCCGCCCACATTCGCTCCCATCTAAACGGCCTAGGGACACGTCCTGCGCTGCTAGCCCCGCAAGATAACCTCAATGGACAATGGTCTGAGCCTAGTCGAGGAAGGTGCATAATGCGACCATCTTCGAAAAGGTTTTCCCAAGCAACATTCGCCATACCCCGATCTAGCCGCTTACTAATCCTTCTCCCGGCTCCCGCCATTCGTGACCATGTAAACTCTGGGCCGAGTGTATTCATGTCAAGCAGGTGACACTGATCAAATATTCCACGAACTTCAGCAGCTCTGTCAGCTAGATACACACCGCCACTAACCTCATTTTCACAAGCTATTTCGTTCCAATCTCCGAGTACAACCCAAGGAAGAAGAATGGAGTCAGCTAATTCTTTAAGAGCATCCCAATTAAGCTTTCTCCGTTGATAGTTAGGGTCAGCATATAATGTAGTGAGGGCCCAACGACTCGAGCCCTTGGTTAACTCGATAGTAATCATACGACAGTGCGTGCTCATAACCGTAGTAGTGCAATTGCACGCAAGGGTTTTGAGCACCCAAATACCTCCTCCCATCCCCAATGCCTCCTGGATACACACAGCAACATAGCCCATGCGAATAAAGTATGGCCGTAATCGAGAGAATTGGCCCCGTGGCTCAAGTATACATAAAATATCAGGACGATGATCCCGAATAAGATCAGTCATCCATCGTTGAGCTGACCGGCTCATTATCCCACAAACATTCCACACAATGATAGAAATATCTTTAAAATCCATAAGAGATAGAGGGGACTTACGTACCGCAAGCTACTGGACACTTGCATCGTCAGCGTCTATCCAATTCTCATCGTCCTTAGAATCAACATCATCTAGCAAGGGGGAGTAGCGGCCAGGGACCTGGTGCTCCTCAGATGCTTGTGAATAAACATCCTCATTATCATCAACTCTAGGTCTCTTCAGTATTTGAACTTGTCTTTTTCCTCTAGCCTTGTGCACAGCGACAATTGCCATAGCATTCTGAACAGGACCATCGGTAACGTGATCCGGTGCCACTACTAAGTTCTCCGCCGTAGAAGAGGGAACCTCAGTAGATCCAAGATTCACTTTCTCTGCCATAGCCTTCGGTTTAATGTTACCAACAGGATGAACCCCGAGGGTCTCAGGACCGTTCCCTTTGGAGTTATCATCATGAACCATGCCAGGGACGGCCATCACCGTACGAGGCTTCCGGGGACGGTGACGACGCCTAACTACCAACATCCAATCTCCATACACCGGATCTTCGGTTGCATCCTCAGCCACAGACGCGTTAGGCTGTGGAACCTGACTAGCACCTTCCTCTTCCTGCTCCTCCACAACCTTCTCCTTTCCTTTCCCTCCATCAGGCGGTGCATGCGTGCATGCATGTGTGCAGTCACGATCAAAATGGCCATAGCGGCCACACTTAGTACATATCAGGTGCAATCCTTCGTATGCCACAGGGATCCATTTTCCGTTAACCCTCAACTTGCTCACAACCGGTTTAGTCAAGTCCAGGGCAATGCAAACTCTCGCAAAGCGCCCTCTAGAAGATAACGTCGTGCAATTGTCGAACTTGATAACTTCACCAATTCCTGAAGCGAGCGCCCAAAGGATGTCCTCCCTATATCGGTGCATGGGGAGCCCGTTCAGACGTGCCCATACAAACGTCTTGTTAACCTGAGTGGTGCTCGGATCGAAATCTCTCGTCCAAGGCATAACTGCAAGGTAGTGGTCGAATAACATCCATGGACCACCATTCACAACCTTTTCCCTATCAGCAGCTAACTTGAATTTTACTATGAAGCAACTGAACCCTACGTCGATGAGGTCCATTTCACCTTGCGGTTTCCACATCCCCTTCAACCGGTCCTTCAATGTCAAGTAACCAACAGTTGTCCCTAACAGTTTAATGACTAGCGCGTCGGACCACGCCAATCCAGCATCCATATCCAATTCATCGTCAATAGTAAAATCAGGCAAGGAGGGGTTGTTGTCAACGAAACTCAAGCGGATCAGTTTCTCCGCGATAAGATCACGGCGTGTAGCAGGCTGCACTGGGGTGGTTTCTGTCTCCATATGGTCGTCGGCCAGCACTTGAGCAAATGTGGCGGTTCGGCCGCCGGGTTCAGGGAGGGGAGGATCGTCGGGCGGCGGCATCGAGGGCCCATGAGCGGCGGGAGAAACCCTAGGCATCTTTGGAGGCTAGACTGGAGCAACGCTCAGCGGAAGGGGATGACAGGTAGCGGCGCTAGAGTGGAAGCCCCCGGAGGCCGGAGAAGTTCTCTGATCTCAATTATTGGAGAAGACCAACTCCCAATGATAACATTAAAAATTGGGATCAGGATCTCTCTATTTCAACAAGATCAGACGAAGGATGACAGGCGACGGGCAGATCCAGAACGAGATGTCCGGAAGAGATCGGTACTTGGCAGTTTTTGAGCTTAGTTTTCTGGCAGTGAGGGAGAGGAATTGTAGGTCAGGTCCGTAGAGAGAGGAATTCTGGATGAGGTGCCCCGAATTATTAATATATCACTATTTAATAATTAAAAATTATTAATAATTATAAAAAAAAATATCAAATTTTCAAAAAAGATGATAAAAAATTATCCGATAATCTGTATCCGATTGAATCTGTATCCGTCATATATTCGTCCTGTATCCGTACCGTATCCGTAATCCGAAATATCCGAGACCGTATTCGTATTCGATACTGAATTCGACAAAAAATATGGATAATATCTGTATCCGACAATATCCGACCGTATCTGTACCGTTTTCATCCTTAGATTTCGTCAACTGACAAATACAAATGAAGCTGAATTTGCTGAATTTAGATATATGGAACTGAAACCATATTGTACGTCGTACGGGATATATAGGCTCTTTTGCCCCCCCCCCCCCCCCCCCCCCCCCCTTTTTTTTTTCTTTCTTTGCCATCACCCTATAAATTAGTCCTAAATAGTTGTCTCTTTCAGCTCAATTTCAATAATAATTTTTTGCATTAATTAACTCATAAATTTACATTTTTACCCTTTCAACTAAACTCATCCGTAATAAATATCAACAAATAACATTTATATAAAGTGAATAGAAATATAATAAAAGTATAGCATAACTACCTAAAAACTATCTAAAATGACAATTATTCTAAAAACACTCTTTAATCTCTAAAAAGACAACTAAAAAAGAACTGAGGGACTATTTAAGAACATGAATAATTGCACAAATTTAATGCATACAACCTCCATTTTTGTGAATATGAAACGTTTGGCTTTTTAACACTATTCATTATTCAACTTTGAGTATATATCAACATCCCATTATATATGGAGAATAATGTCATATAAGTGTTCTCGTAATATGTTACATAGACGTTGAAACAAACATGATTTCCAAATTCATGAATCAAAAAGAGAATAAGCTTTTTTGATTTGCTAATAATGAGGGCAATTGCCAGAAAGCTTAGACTCGAATTGCAAACCTGTTGACACCGCCGATGCTTAATCTCATACAATCAACATCAAATATGGCACCCACAAAATATTACCACTACCAAATAATACAGCGCAACAATACAAGATATACTCATTTGTAAAAGAGAATTTTAGTAAGGGATGGAAGGAAGAAAATGATGTAGACATTCCAATCCAACAACATAAATGAACCCCTCCATGACAAAAACTTAATATCATAAACAGTACATGTACCTACTTGAATTCCAGTCACACACAAAATCAAATTATCAGAGATACAAGTAGTTTATTTGCATTTTTATTGCATATAAGTTCAAGCAATTGAGTCCTCTACCAGAAAATACAACTAAGAAAAACAAATGTCTGCACCTGTGTTCAACCAGGTGAGAAATACGACAGAAAATTAAATATGCCGGCAGAGTGTAGCATAACTAGCCCATGATGGTAATTGAAGGCACGTGACATACTTTGTCGTAATACTCACCTTCTCGTCCATCTGGGGATGCCGACACCAGCCTCCCCAATCCTTGCATTCCCACAATCTTCAATTCAGCTAGTGTCGTCACAAATCTCAGTCCATCAGGGATCATCTCCAACTTGGGACAGTGGCTGATATCCATGTGATCAAGAACAGGCATGGCGCCTCATTCCACTTTCCACTTTCCACTCCCTCAGATTTGGTAAACAATCAAAACAAAGATACTTGAGTCGGGGAAAACCCAATGCATTACATTGCATCTCCACTCCCATATAAGAGTTACGCTGTAATGACAAATATTCCATGGAAGGATATTTTCCCGGCATCTCTATTGGATCATCTGCAATTCTGCAATCTGACTAGAAGTCTAGAACATCATCACCAATCTTGATGTAATTGTTCCGCTTCACATTCCTTGAGAAGGGCCCCCAACCAGAAAGAAAAGACCCTCAACCCACACATTATGCTAGCATATGACTGCTATTTGAAGGGAACACGGAATCATTTAATATAACCTTGCTGAGCTATACTCCCTTCATTTATGATGTTTGTCTTTGACGCTTGCTCTTGGGACAACTCCCAAGAACAAGCATTTGGAAAGAGTAAGAACTACTTATTTGGCTTTGTTTCAGGTTACTTTCCTATTGAGTTCCCAAAATGAAACCCTTGATATCACACACTTTGAAACTTAAATTGTTTCTTCACAAAATCAATACACCAGCCCTTCTCACATGTGAACAAAAAATACCAACTAGGGTTCATGAGATGGCAATATACACAGCGAGGAAAATGTACAAGTGGCTAAAATGGTCTCATTGATAACTGAAAAGCAGAATCTATAAATAATGGTACTACCATGAGATGGGCATAAACACTAATGAAATCTGTGTCTGAAGAAAATGAAGAAACCCCAACTGGATTTGAGAGGAAGTGATCAAAGTAAGCAAAGCAGGAGAGGAATTGATCAAAGATTCAAAGTAAGCGAAGCAGCACAGCCCAAATTTATCACTAAGGTCCCGTTTCGGATGGACTTTATTACACTCTTATCAGGGCAAAATTGTCCCTCTGATAAGACCAATCAAACAAGGCCTAAAACTAAAGCTATCATAATTATATTAATTTTATCAAGTAAATGAAGCTTTAAGAGAACAAGCAGCCCTATAAAATCATGAGATCCCAAGGAAATACCCATGGTTCAACCTTTCCATAGGTCATACTACTATAAGACTTCACTTCCACATATATAATCAGCAGATCACCATATCCTTCAGGGACATCCGATAATTAGTTATTGACCTAAGACACTAGCAAGAATGGAACCTCTAATAATACATTAATATTCTAGCTGAAAACTGGTGCAATAAAAGAGGCCGGGCTCAGGAATACTTAAAGTATGCAGAATTAAAAAATGAATTGAAGCTGGAATCTACAGTCAAAAGTCATCCTCAAAAGATGCAGGAGATGTAAAGGTTAAGCTTTAACATAATAAACTCAAGTTCTACAAAATCTCATTTTTTACGTGTAAAAACATCACTTGGTGAATTCAAACACAAGCAAGAAAAGTACTACCAGGTATCCACTTCACATTAACGGATTTAAACAAATGAATTGAAGTGGTAATCTGCAGTAGTTAGTTATACCATTCGTGAACTGTAGAAGGCAATACAGGTTAAGATTGCATCTCACGAGCCCAGTTCACAAAACTCATTTTTTCACACATCTAAAAATATTTCTTGCCGAATTCAAACATAAAGTCATGCACAACATCAATCAATTACAGAACATGGAACTTTCTGCAACTAGTCTTAGCTCGCCAATGGGTGGTGCATGGTAAGCATATTTTTTTCCTTTTTTCTATAGAAACGTTTGAGTCAGGGTTTCCAATATCATAGCAATCAAATTAAGAAACCCAAGCAAAGATCCATAATCATCTGAAGTGTTCCAAATTCATGGAATATATGGCTCAAATACAGCCGACACAAAACAAATATGCAAAAACATGAAAAGAAAATTGTAATCAAAGCCAAGAAACAACAAAGTAGAAACTTAGATTGAACCAGATTGGAAGATCACACATTACAATTTCACTTCATTCTGCCTCTCTTCCATATCAACATCATCATTCACCAAGTCAAATGTAATGTACGGGTAATCGTAACTTCATTTATACCACAATCACCATAATAGCACCTATTGCATTCCAAATACCCATACATCAGAAAACCCAGCGACCCAACACCCTCCAAACAAGAGAGAGTGAGGAACACACATCATTCAGCCATACATACAGAAACAGCTAAACTTACCAACAAAATTGAAAAACCACACAACTCATATTGCTTAAAAACGGTAACGAAATCAGCTAATTGCATAAACAGTTACCGAATTATTTCCGACTATCGTAGTCAAGGATCTCGTTATCAGTAACCGATCTCGAGTGCTGAACAATCGATCGGCCGATAGAATTAATCCAGTCCTCTTTCTCCTTCTCGGAATCGGCAATGAAATACATGGTATCACTTCGGGTAGACAACTCGAAGGCGAATTGACGATTAAGAACATCCTCAGCACCCTTGACGGTGAGGCAATTAGCTACAGGGATGACCCCGCGGGGCTTGGAGGCTCGGGTAATGTTTGATTCCTTGAACCAGAAAAGCTTGCCCTGCTTAAGGACGAACCAGCGACGACGCCAAGTCTTGATGTATTCGCCCTGCTTGGTGAGCCAGCCGGCGCGTTCAGGGATGCCCCAGTACTCGACGCCGTCGTAGTCGTCGGCGTTGGCTTGGATCGACCCCATCGCCGCTCGCCAGAGGCTGGCCATTGATGGTAATTTTGGGTGTAGGAGATCGATCGAAGAAGATTCCAGATGAAATGACAAAAGGAAAAACGATAGGAGAAAAGCAGAAAGGGAAACCCGGAAATGTACGTTCTTGCACGCGCTTGGTACTGCGTCTGCGATAATTATATAGTGCTAGTATATATTTTTATTTTCATTTTTAGTTTAATTTTCTAAATAAATGGGGCCAAGGCCCAGGGCGTCCGGAGTTACTACAAGTTAATAGTAGGAGCTTATTTTAACTCCACATTCAATTGGAGAGGGTGACTTCAATTTAAACAAATAGAAAGGAGATTCTACCGGTTACTCAAACGATTGCAAAAAAAATAATAATAAAAATTGATAAATTTAAGAACTGTATATTCATCTACTTGAAATAATTGAGATGGGAAAGATTAATTTACCTTATCCATATACATACATCATAAAAAATAAAATAAAACAAATGTTGAGTTCATTGATTTATTCCCATCCTAACCAAATTAAAAATAAGAAAGATTTTTCAAATAAAGTAAACGAAAGTGCATATTTCATGTTCATACAATCCATGCATATATGAATTGTAATTACTTAGCTTGGTAAACTTTTGATTGATATTTCTTGGTTTCACTAGTAATTCACAATCATAAAAATTGTGAATTTGGTAACTAAAACTGTTGTAGCTAACGAATATGGGTCGCTAAAATACGTGATACTCCTATATCGCAAATGAATTTCGGTCGCTAATCTTTTTAGTGATCGGATTTTACCAAAAAAATTCGATGACTAGGAAAAAGAATAATAATTATTGTAGTGATTCTAATTTTAAAAAATTTATGCTGCTCACTTTATAAGATTACTATTTCTTATTTTATACTAATAGAAAGTAACCATTTTAGAGTTGAGGGATGGATGAATATTTATTAAATGTAAATTCTATCCGAACCAGGGACAGGCGGGAGCATTAATGGACAGGTGATTCTGGTGCTCTTTATTCTCGTCAGTTACTAAATACTACTACTACTACTACACCACTGATTTCCATTTTCTCCCACAACCATCTTCCCGATAATCATTCACAATGTCGTCGTCTTATTTGTCGGACGACACCCACTACGACAATCTCGCCGCTTACCCGCCGCCGCCGCCACCAACTCATTATTCATTTCACGACCCCCACTCGCTTTCTATATTCGACTCCCCCGCCGCCGCCAACCCTTCTCCGCCAATCTACGCTTCCGGCGGAGAACTCCCTTTTGATTCACCGTATTTCTCGTCGGAAACAGATGCCAGCGGCTCGATCCTGCCGCATGCGGCCGAAATGGGGCGCGACGGCGGTTATGCCCTCAGGGAATGGAGAAGGTCATCTCTTTTATCGCCTTTTGTATTTTAATTTCCTGATTGATGTCTTCACTTGATGATTTGCATTCCGTTATGATGTGTAGCTCAGGACTTTCCGTAGATTGCACATTTGTTTATGGTCGTATGTTCTGAATTCTGTATTAGGGTTTGTATATGTGGTAAAATTAGGGTTATTGATAGTTCAAACTTCGAAGTATATATCCGTTTTGGTATCAATGGAGAATGATTGATGATTTGATTTTGTTCGAAGATGACATCAGGGAAGTATTTGTTTCCGGATATAAAATAACTAGATTTTCGTAGATCGATGATATCCGATCGTCCCATGTCATTATATATATAAAATAATTGCAATTTCATCACGTAGAAATAAACATGGATTATTATTTTTATATTATCATCCATATTGTGACTTCCAACCACTTAAATTAGGTTACAATGGATGAGTGTCATGATAATATATATATATATTCCATTAGTATTAGTGAATGTGATACAATTCTGAAGAAGTGAGAAACTGATGATATCATTTTTCTTTTCCTGAAATAGAAAACTGTTTATTTTATTTTTTTCAAAATTTTGATTGAACATGAAATGATGTTTCTTTGTTCTCAGTTTGAATTAGTTTTAATCTCATGGGCACATCACTTCGAAAAATTCTTATACGTCATGTCACTTAGCTTCTCTTGAACACCAATTTTAATTATTCCAAAATAAATACTAGTATAAAATTTATAACTAACTTTTTATTTCATGTATGTATTAGTGAATAAGAATTGTGATTCACCTTTGAATGAAGTTGGAATTTCTATTTTTTGCGCTCCTTATTAGTCCTTATCCAATATCAATCGCAAATTAGATCGACAGTTTCCAAAATATATGAAGTTTAAATTATATACATCATTAGCGAATGTGAGGCATGTTTTGTAGAAACCTTTATATTGAGTTCTTACCCAAATGGTAATTCATGTGATATGACGCAGACAAAATGCAATTAGATTGGAGGAGAAGGAGAAGAGGGAGAAGGAACTGTTGGACCAGATCATCCATGAAGCCGATGAGTACAAAATTCAATTTCAAAAAAAGTGGGAACTAAACTGCCAAAGCCAGAGAGCTGCCAACCGTGAAAAAGAGAAGGTGACCACAACTAACACTTATCTAATCTCTGTGTAACACTGTAACTGTATTTACTTTATGCTCTCACTTGTAGAATAGTCCATGTTGGCATTTACTTCAAATCATAACCATACGAACACGACTTTAATTTTTTGCATTTCTACAATTTTCAAGGTTGTCCAGTCCTATGTATACGTTGTAATTGAGTGAATGCACCATATATCTCTTTACATTTGTAAATTGAATAATGTCTTCCCTACAATCTTCTATCGTCAGGTATTTATTGTTGGCCTCCAGAAATTTCATGCCGAGGCTGACAAGGATTACTGGAACTCAATAGCTGAACTAATTCCTAAGGAAGCCCCTGTCGTGAAGGGTTACCTCAAGACGGATCAAGAAGTTTTAAAAAAGAAAAGAGAGGATCAAGACAAGGGCGGCCAAGAGAATGACAAGGTGAAGAAACCAACTGTATGCATCATCCAAGGTCCTAAACCCGGGAAACCAACCGATCTAACCAGGATGCGGCAGTTGCTCTTAAAGATGAAGCACGACTCCCCACCCCATCTGAATCTGAGCCTCTCTACGGAAGCTAAGACATATACTTCTGCAGCCTCTACGGAGCCCTCTGCTCGTAAGTAATTGATACTGCTTCACCACTGATCAGTATAATCTTTCGTAAACCATTTTGAAGTACTGTAATTTAATAAGGGCAACGAAAACTAAGATTCGAGTAATCTATATCATGCTCCATAATGTGTTTTATTACTCTACTTTGAGGGCTTTGAATTGTCCTTTGTAGTAACATTGCGGTATTGGGAGTCTAATACTAATAAGTACTCTTTATTTTGGTGGTCCACGACCACGAGAAAAAATGGACTCATCATTTAGTCATGATAAGAAGATTCTCTTACAGATATGGCGATCTTAGGATTTATCCTTGAATGAACCACCAAGTCTAATAATTGCATAAAGTTAGAGAGATAAGGATATAATGTTGTGGTCCAATTTCTGAGGGTGTTTGCAACTTCACATTGTGGGGTTTGTTTCAACTACTACGACATACCATATACTTTCAGTTATGCATATTCCATCCAAGCAAGGCTATTCTTGAAGCACATACACTCATTTTAATAAGTATGGTATACCATATATATCCAACCGGTTATGCTTTTGCTTGTGCATTTATAGAGCTTTTATTTTGTCTTCGGAAAGTAGTCAAGGAATTCTGTTGAAGAGTAGGTTATACATTTGCAAGATGGTTGAGATATGTGTCACTACAAACTGCACCTGTTTTTTTAGTGTATTGGAGACGAGTAAAACAAGTTCAATTCAAACTCAAGGTGGGCTCATTAAGGTGTAAGTAGAGTTCAAAAATATAACTACCAATAGAGTTCCAGTAGGAAGCGTCACTGTATGTTACCAATCTAAAAGAACTACTAGTAGCATCAGAGAAAATGAAGCTCAAAAGCAGCAAGAAATATGGATAAAGTTAACTTGTGAATTAGCATAACAAATTAGGGGTGTTAATCCGAAATTCACACAAGACAATGCACTCTGAAGCGCATTCCAATTCTCATACAAACAACAAAACACTGCTTAGCATCATATAAGCAAATGTCATAGCATTCGAGATTTTATATTAACATACAAAGATGAATATTCAACCATTTTTTTTTTCCCTTTTTACCTGGAGAAACGTATCTCAGTTGTCACTTTTGCTGCCTGTGAAGTTTCAATTTAGAATGGAAGGGGTGAAATAGAATATAGGTATTAGGCAGGGCAGACATACCATCACCTGCCACGTAAGCTGGCTGGAGATCGAATGCCCTTGTCACTGCAAGCATCATCGTCTACCTCAGGTCCATCAGTGCATAGCGCATTGTTGTTGACACTCAATTCAGAGCTTCCATTACTGCTCGTCGCAAGTGGAGAATCTAACACACTAGCTGAACGTCGGTTTGGCCCAGATCTCACACTGTACATTGAGGATGCCGGTATGTTGGTCATCAGAGGCCGAAGATTGCCAGGCACAGTACGCCTTATATCCTGCATAAACCATAGGTTAACATGTGTTACAACTGGGAAAGCCCTTTTAAAAGACAATGCAGAGCACTGGACAATAAAATACAACTTATTGACAACAAACAAGAATAGTTTGGACTTTTGGACAATGTCAAATGCCTACGGCGGCATATCACAATAGCAGGTAATTTGTGTTTAAATATCTGAGAATCAGAGTTGAGATCAGAAGCATACCATATGTCTTATTGCCATATCTAAAGATTTTTTTGATAGTGACCTTCCAAAGCCTAAGCTGTCCGGTGAAGAGGACTTGCCGGATAAGTTACTGTGGGGTGAATGCCGATCATCATGCTTGGGTGGGACGAGTTTCCTCATATTTATTACCCTTTCAACCATTTTTGTACCAACAAGAATAGGGCTCACATTGTCATTTGCTTTTGCATGCAACCTATTTACAGCAGGTACAGGCACAGAGCTTCCACTGTTATGCATCATGCCGTTAGGAGGTCGCCCTCTGGCAGGCGAACATGATTGTCGTCTGATCCTACCATTTGAAACAGGTTCAATAGATGATGATCGAGAACTTGGTGCTCCAGGCCTACCTCGAGTTGCAGAAGGTGGCCTGTCAGGAAGTGTTGTCCTCAAATTTGGTGGAGCATCAAGGGAGAATCCAGGCATCTCTGAGGGCTTCCACGGCTTGGGTCTTACAGATGGAGAACTAGACCGAGCTGGAACGGGATGTTTCACTGCAGCAGAAACTGGTTTGGCAACTGAAGAGGAATTTGGAGACTTCATTGAAACAGACGGGGTACTTATCCCACTGGACACTGATGTTGGCCTCCTAGTTGGAGTCGAGGACCTAGATGTTGACCTAGAAGGAGGTGCAGAGGATCTGCTCGTTGGTGTTGAAGATCTTGGGGTAGAGCGTGATGTAGGGGTCGAAGATCTTGGAGGAGCTGAGGGCTTCGATGAAGACACTGTAGAACGAGTAGGTGTCGAAGTTCTTGAAGGCTTTGAGACCAAAGTTGGTGTTGCTTTAGATGTCAGGTGTGATGTAGGTTTAGCTGCTGCAGCTGACGAGGGCTTATTAGAGGATGAGGTTAACGTTGCTCTAGATGAGCTCAAAGTTGGGCGTCCAGTAGGTGTTGCGGGTCGTGACCCAGGACCCCCAGAAGAAGAAGGCCTGCGAAGTCCTCCAGTTGAAGTATTCAACCCATGAGATGAAGTTTGTTGTCGAGATAAATTGCTCCTTGCAGCAGGCTCCGGCTGGGGATTGGCTAGCTTCACCCACATGAAAATTGCCAACAAAAGAAGTTAAGAACTTGGCAGATAACTCTCAATGAACAAGATCCTAAAAACATGGTACACAAATTGCACATTTCAGAATCATCTGAATCCCTAATGATCTGCAATGACTGATAGCTTAGAGATAAATTTCCCAATCCCCATGCATAAATTAAAGTAATTTAGTCGTTTTTATTTATTTTAAATTTACATCTTAAATATTCAAATGTAGTCACTTAATATTTAATCCTTTATACTTCAGACCACATTCAATCTTGTTAAAAGGGCAGGCATGGCAATTAAAGAAGACAAAAGAATTATCCAGAAACTAATTGAATCAAATTTAATCATGCAGTGACCATTTTTGAAATTTTGGTTCAGTCAGAAGTACATCTTTCCACTTACTCTAGATTTCAGGGCTGTAGGGCGAGCAGAGGGAGTTCCCAGCTGGCTCATAACAGTTTTCTGTGATTCCATTTCCAGTGAAGGAAAAAGAGGAGTACCGGGAGGAGTCAAAAGCCTGTAAAAAATAAAACAAAGCAAAAAGACAAATGCAAATACGATATTAAGATAAATCAATAAAAATACAATGAAAAAGAGAATTAGGAATTCCCCAGGATAATCATGGTACTCATGTCCTTATCAATGATAAAATTAATAAGCATGTGAAATAAACAAATATCAATTACATTTGAGACAAATAAATAAATAAGCATATATGTGTAAATATGATTTTTTTTTTTAATCTAATCGTGTAAACTGAACCAGAAACAAATACACATAATATACTCCTAATTGAGATTTTTTGCGTCAATAGCACTGAAGTTGAAAGCACCTTACCATGGAAAACATTGGAAAACATTGGTACCTTATATACAGGTACATAGACAAAAGCGTTTTGCATTATCACACTAGTTCAGAATATAAGCAACAGTTTAAGTAACAACAGCATAAATCATTAACTAGAGCAAAAATAAAAAATAATAAAAAAATAAAAATAAAATCAACTTGAAGTTTCTAAGAATAGGTAGAGATATTCATTACAATGTATTTGTATTCCCCATGTTTTGTCAAGTTAATTTTCTGTGCTTTTTAATCTTAAAAACACGACTATGTATGTGGAAATTAGTAATATGGCAGATTCACAAGTATTAAATTAAGATAGATTGAGAAAAAGCATATAACAAATGGTATGGATTAATTATCTGTGAATTAATCTATTTCTTAGTGTGTCTTTTGCTGAAGCCAAGTCTCCTGGAAAAATATCAATTATGCCTATTACCATTTTCTGGGAGCCCTAGTTTTGTCTTTTTTTTTCCAATAATCCAACTAAATCCCAAATGTGAAGACTTAGATAACAAATTGAAAAGGTCCCAATGCACTGAGACACATCAAATTCCTATCTAAATTATCTCCATGAGTAGTATGCACCACATGCCACATGCATGTATATATGAAAAAGCTCACATCGCTATTCTAACATGAAAATGCATATGAAGGAAATGGACCACCAAAAAGGCCAAACAAAGAAGACTCAATATGATTCTCTTCTGCCAAGTTGATATGAAATCAGAATCCATGCCAGCTCACACATACCAATCTTATAAGAAAAATTGACAAAACATACAGTTAAAAAATTATACAAACTGGTTTCTGCACTGTATAACAAATTCTGTAAGATACAATTAACAGGTGTTGCATTACTTAAAAGATAAGTGACCATCATCATACCAAGTTCATCATCACCCGAAAAGAAAAAGAACATGCCTTCAGCTTTAATTCAAAGGAACTTCATTTTTCCATAATGAATCAAAAGTTTTTACATCTTCATGGGACTCAACTTGCCTAAAGCTGGAACATTCACAACCAATGAAAATGAAAGATTTAAAAGTGTAAGGTCCATAAAGTAACACTTACCAATCATAGTCATTTTTATCACCATCAGAATTGAGAAACTCATCCGCACCAGTCTTCCGGACAGGTGCGGGTGTGCCTGAGGTTATATTAAATATTGGAGAACTACCAGATTTGGGTCCTGGAAACAGCAACAGAAATTCAATGGAAAAAAAAGGGACTATATTTAAGACACAATAATCACCAAAATAAAATATAAAGGTAATAATGTTTTCGGAACAAGAATCCTATTTTCTTTATAAAACTTCCAAAATTTCTTTCCAAATTCAACAGCACGCAAACACACACGACAAGAAGTCGAAGATTTTCAAAAGTTAACTCCACCAAATAGGTACCAGACAATTATTTAACAAGGAATCAAGTAGAACCAAACCGAGTAACAAGTCACAATAAAACCACCAAATACCAAAAATAGATTCTCAACAACCAAAAGAACTAATCTACATTAAATAACATTTTAATTTTAATTACCAAGTGGAGCATCAAACTCGTCGGAGCTCTGAAGAAGAAGAAGATCGTTCCGCGCCTTCTCGCGCTTCCGCATTTCCCGAAACAATGCCAAATCCTCGTCCCTGTTATCCTTCATCCTCAGACTCCCCATTTGCCCCCTTTCCGGTGCCCTAAAACTCCGATTCATCCCAAATGACGGTGAAGAAAACCAAAAGAATTAACAACAAATAAACCCTAAATCACCGCCGACATCTACATAACACCCGAACTCGAAACCGTTGCTCCCCCCAAACCACACCGAAGAAAAAAAAAAAAAAGAAAAAAAAAGAAAGAAAGAAAGAAAAACGCTTCGCCTTCAGTAACCCCTGGACGACCTCAAATGCGCGGATCGAGATTCCAGCTGCACCACCTGAAGCAGTCAACAACAAAATAGCAGCTGAAAATATGTCCGCGTTTCAAATCTCCCCCACAAAAAGACAAAAACTTGCTCACTTCCACCAAACGACCGCTCACAAAACCCAGGCAAGAGAATCACACAACAAAGAACCAACACATTTCAACCAAAACACGCATATATTTCAAACATAGAGCTCAAACAGACGAAACAGGCGAACAGGTCCAAAATGCGAAACGTACACTACAGATCTCTCCAAGCACAAAAATCCCCCGCAACAACTCGAATGTCAAAACGGAAACGCCCATGTAGCCCCCCCACCAATCGCCAAAAAAGCATATAATCCAATATCTCTCCGAAATCCAACAAACGGTGGTTCAGCGAGAGTCCATGAGAGGAGAGATAATGACGGAGACTGTGAACGGAAGTGGCAAAAATCGCAAATTTGGGGTAAACGGAGGTTCGGATGGGGAAAATTGTCCGAGCATCGTTCAAATTGTTTGTTTAAATAAAATGTTTTCTTTCGATTGAGCGGAAATATTTTTATAGGTAAAAGAAAAACAAAAAAAAAAAAAGAGAGAAAAATATGTGAGTAAGTTGATCAGGGAGTACTCCCTCTGTTTTTTAAATGCTGTAACATTCGGAAATTTTAGTACAGTTCACTTACGCACTTTGATTTAAAGTTTTATTATAATTATACAAGTTTAAATATAATTAAATATCAAACTTTTAAATTTTTACTTCTACCAAACTTGAGTTATTAATAATTTAAAAATGTGCATTGGACCGCGTGCATTGTGGGTCCGTTTTAATTTTTAAAAAATAGAGGGAGTACTATACTCTCTGTTATTTAAAGATTGCTACGAACCCACCCAACACGCAGTCCAATACATATTTTAAATCATTAATAACTCACATTCGGTATAAGTAAAAAGTCTAAAAGTTGGATATTTAAAAACTACAAGAAGAAATTAATCTAACAAGATCTCACTTGGCTATATTTTAACTTATATAATTATAATAAAACTTTAAGTCGAAGTATATAAGTAAAAAGTACTCCCTCCGTCCCACGAAATTTGGCCACTATTCCTTTTTAGGGTGTCCCACGAAATTTGGCCACTTTCCATTTTTAGATAAATTAAAATAATATAACTTTGATTAGAATTTTAATTGTCAAATTACATTAATAGTGTTCACTTTTACTATTCTGCACAAATTCCAATGCACTTTTACTTTTTTTACCCAAAGTCCCTAGCATTTCTTTAATTCTTAATATTTTAAAATTTGTACAAATAAAAATTGTATAAAATATATATTATGGAATTACACGATTAGACGATTCTAACAAGATCAAACTTGAATATTTTTCTCTAATTGTATCATTACATAATATAAGGTCAAAGTTAAACAATAAACAATATCAAAATTCATTAGAATCTTAAACACAAAATGCTTACACCACTTTAACTACTAACCCCACTACCTAAACTATTGTGCCTAAAAGAAAGTAGTCAATTTCACGGGACGGAGGGAGTAGTATTTGTCAAACTGTAGCTAACAAAAATAAAAGGGGAAGTATTTTATAATTTAAAAATTAATTAGAAAAATAGGGGAACAAGGTAGGTTTGGTGGTCCGTCACGTAGCGAATCACGGGGATTAGAAATTGGAACAAGAGGTCCAATACACATATTTTTGGATAAAGCCCACTTTGTGCGTGAGTTGTTTGCTCAATTTTGTTTTCACGTTTTTGTAAAATCTTTTCATTGATTCTCATTTCTCAACTTTTTCCCATGCTTCTTCTTTTTCTTTTTTTTTTAAAGAAAAAAAGGAAAAAGAAATACTTATGCTAATTGTCTTAATGGGATAGCGGTTGTGTTAGTTTTATACCATGTCATATAATAGAGTATTTCATTGAAAGAAATTGGAGGAATAAAAAATGCAGTTCAGTTCAGGTACAGAATTTGTATATTTATGCAGGTGCAGAAGTGTTTGGAGGAGGTGATTATGTGATGTTGGACGAAACCCCCAATTACATGGCCTTAAAACAAACTCCTAAAATATAGCAATATCCCCAAATCTGTGTAATTATATTTAAATAACATATCTAAGATTTGGAAAGATAATATTATATTCAATCACTACCCTCCAGAAAGTACTCATCCCATTTCATTTTGGGCCGGCGCCGACCGGCACCAACTACGTATATCTTCATAGAAAAACAGTGACCAGCACCGACCAAGTATCTTCATAGAAAAACTGTTTCTCAGGTCACCTGTTGCGTTCTTTCGACCAAACCATTGTCATGGCTGGATTGATTGATATAAACATCACACCCGTCTATAGCCCACACATAGAAGAACTGTATAGTGCAGTTCAGAAGGAGATGGTGCACCGATATTTAAGCTTTTCCTTGAGGTGCGTGTATCCATCGAGCACCCACTTCCTTTCACTAATTGTGCACTGGTCACCATCCTACGCAACCAACACAGCTATCAAAATTAAGTATTTGCATCAACACCATTCTGCAAACATAAACACATAGCAGGAATACCTAAATGCCACACTTTACCTGCTGCTAATTTGCACTGGCCTTGCTTGTTCACAGCTGCTGGTCCTAGGGACGTCCTCTATTCATTGTTCATGGCCGCTTGCCCTATACAAATCATCATTTTTGACACCCTCATTGAACACAATATAAAAAATAAAAGAATGCATTAATCAACGAAACATGTGACAACCATCACAAGGAAAATATTAACATGAAAGTATAACAAGCTGCAACGATGACATTCAATCAATTTATTTTAACAGACTCCATATCAAACTGTACAATATCATCACAACCACACTTGTCTTATCGCACTAGACATGAAGCACATCCCACAAACATGCCGGTTCATACACACAAGTATAACAAGAGCCATCACGTTGAGACATGGGGACAACACATTGTACACAGTACACATCACAAAGATATTGAGTACAACACATTTTCCACATCACACATCACAAAAAGAGATGTCAATACAACACCATTTCAATATAGGTGTGGTGTAGATATCACTATATTAGAACAAACTTGTCCTTTTTAGAAATATAATTTAAGCAAAACATGCATTCCAATGTTGATTTGCTCTATAAACAATTCCACGAAATGGGGAGATGTCCTCAAACTTGGTACTCGACAGCAAGGCTAAATGGTTCCATATAATGAGGGAACATCAGAAAAATTTTATCCAAGTCCATCAGTGCAGCTTCTATGTTTGAAGTTCAAACAATTTATAAGCTTTATCAAGCATTCAATTTTAAAAAAATTCCATCAATAATCCATATCAATTGCTCCAAAAATGCAAATACTCAAATGTTGATAATAACGTATCAAATTAATTTATATATTTAAAGCTAACAATACAGAAGTTATCATAGAAAGTCCATGAAGAAAATAATAAAAAGATCAAAACAACACTAAAACTAGCATTTAGGCAAAGCAGCAAAGGACACAGCTCGCTAAATCCTCATAGGAACAAAGTCAACAAATAATATGGGTTGAAATTAATTCATCAGTAAGACCATCCGTTGTAGAAATGCATTTATTTATTTTTTTTAAAAAAAAGAGAAAACATTATGGGCAGCTTGAAATTAAGTAATATCAAAATTCAAAATATACTATACGTACACATCACGATTAGATAGTTTACCATCACATTAACACACGCTAACAGAAACAAAAAGTTAGGTGCAACATGTCAATCATCATCTTTGAAAAATCACAATTTTGTAAATCATCAGTCAAGAATGTAATTCATTTTCCCATAACATAATTTCAACTCTTATAACTCACAATTTTATGGACCTCTGTGCTTCTTACTTCATTGTGTGGCATGAAAAGAGAGTGGTTTAAGTGCAGCCGGTTGCACGTGATGGCAGTGATGGCCGGGCATCCAAAAGTGATGGTTATGAGTATGGAGTGATGTGTGAGTATGAAAAAGTTATGGACGGAGGTTATCAACAAAAAAAATAAAAAACAAAAAATAATAATAAATATACAAACCATACATCACTTTATAAGGTCTACACATCACTTTACGAAGCCTATGCATCATTTTATCAATGTCTACACCTGTGGCCATGAACAGTGTCTGCACCCTAACTTAATTGGCACGAAAATACCTCGACATAGCCAATCAGACCAATACATAAACTAGAAAATTTATCAAATTTTTACTATTCATCTTTTAATCTTTTCCCATTATCATCATAAAGTTATAACTCAACTTTCTGTTAGTCTTATTGCAAAATTAATCTGACAAATTTGTTCCTGCCTATGTTTGTCAAGATGTTGAATTTCCATTTAAAGACCTTGAAACTAAAAAATCGTAGTACAAAGTGCAAACCATATGAAGATATGCTTCAACACAATTAGAAATCCTAATTCTTTTTCCCATCCACAAAATAACTATTCTGCTAAAAAAAAAAGAACACAAAATCAAAAACGAAAACATGCATATAACATACCAGTCACATATACATATAAAAATGAAATAAGGCAAAAGAAAAAAAAGAAAAAAAAAAGAGAATTTGATAATTCATTACCTGTGGTTTTGGTTGTGTGAGGAACTTTTTGAAGTCTTGTGGGAGAAGGAAAAATTGAATCTTTGTGCGCCCTCAGACATCACCTACGAATCGAAGTCGGGATGGCAATGGTTCAACTTTGGAGACGAATGTGTGCCAACGCAATGACACCACAGGCGAAACGACAACGGAGGGATTGGTCGAAGGGTTTACAGAGGGAGAACTTTTGATTTTGGCTGCGAAACGACGATGGAGGGATTGGCCCGAGGGTTTACAGGGAGAGAAACTTTTGATTTTGGGTGCGATTTGATTTTCGGGAGATGAGAATGACTCCATTTTGGGCCAGCTAATTTACAGGGAGTGAATATATTGAAAATTGAATTAAAAAATAAAGTCATAACTGCATTCGAAAATATAGGCAACTTCAAGTAATAAAAAAAAAATATATCGATACACTAATTCAACTTGGCATCACAGGATGGGATTGCGCCATCATATCTGCTCCTGCAGATTCTGCACGGGAACTGCTTCCTAAAAAATGAATGGAACATGTCTCAGCGTTGTCTTTCTCTTACATATTCAAAAACATTCCTTTCTTACATCCAACAACACTAAACCAACCATGTACTTGTATAAAAAGTCGTTGACTTTTATGGGAAATAAGTGTTTAAAATATTCACATTCTTTTTCTATTTAGGTAAAATTATTGATATAGTTAAAACAATGCTTAACATTAATCATTTGATCGGCCGACACAAATCAATGACAGGGACTTGTCATAAAATAGTTTTTTCTTTAGTTAGAGGTGGGATTAAATAATGGGACATTCTAATTTTCTCTCCTTTTACTTGGAGAAATTAAAATGCGGATATTAATGATAAAGTCACGAGGCAAATATTACTTTAATGTAGTATGGTCACGGATTTCCACTCACTGTAATTTTGGTCAACTCTTTAGCACAGGAATGTTAATGTACTCCTAGAGAAATTTGTAATTTCTATTTTAATTTAATAATTTAGATAATGTTTACACACCACCTAAGACCCAAAGCATAATAGTAATAGACTAATAGAGTATGTTTGGATGTTAGCATATTGGGTAGCATATAACGGATTAGAAGAGTATATTCTCTTACAATTCTCTCTCCGAATCTGCTATCTGCTAGCGGATCTGCTGACTCCCAAACATCCCATAGTATTACTGTTTTACAATAGTTGTAGTATATGTGTGCCTCCATCTCTAAAGTTAAGTCAATTGTGTCTACCAAATGGGCTCTGGAAGTTACTCCATCTCAGATTGTCAATTGCCAAGCCAAGAGGGCTTACCAATACTCATTCCATTACAACAACTACTAAAAGGGGAAAGGTGATGATGAATTGATGGTCTATGTTTTATGTCTATTATCAATTTAATTGGGGAGAAACTTTGAAAGGTACCAAAGGAAAAAAAAAAAAAAAAAAAAAAAAAATGAGGCTTAAAATTGCCTAACTTATGGGAAGAAACCATGAAGAAAAGTACACAATCCTACCAAAAAGTTGCAATTTCTTTGCAAGATTTGCTTGCCACCTCTCAACGTGTGTTCAATTACTTTATCTTCAAAATCGTCCATCTCAATACTACAGGTAAATTGAAATCTACTATAGTTTATTGACAGTATTCTTTAAATTTCTAAATTCTACTGGCATTTTTTAATTACTGCTACACGTTTTAGGAAACATCCACATTAACCAAGAAAATGTGGGAAATTCCTATTGGATTCCGACTAAATAAACTTCTATAACTTTAAATGTTTTCCTGCATCAATTAATGCCAATTTGTGAAAAAGTTACTACCTTTTTATCTTAGCTTGTATAGGAAAATAACATAAATATGTGAAATAGAATTCATTTAATGTTATTTTATTTTCTATAATAAATGTTAATATTCAGTTACCTCGGGTTCGAGCATTGTGTACGCAAAGAACTGCTTTAGGAGATGTGCCATTAATTACCCATGCATATTCTAAGGGATTAGTCTTAGATCCAATATGGTATGGCCACATGAGGATACTCAGTTATTCAAAAAAGAAAAATAATAATAATAATAATAATAATAATAATAATAATTCAGTCACTTTTCATGGCATAAATTATCAATGAGTTAAGCATGCCAAACAATCAGTTCAATGACAACTTATTAGTTATTAATGTAATATACCAAAGGTAAGTTTATCATACATGACACACTCCTTCACTTCTTTCAAGTTTCAACATCCAATAAAACATCTCCCTAAAATAACTACTGCAATTAACAATGTCCACAAATTAATTATGCAAAAGGCACAACAAAAGTAAAAAAAAAAGGTACTACAATGAAGCCAATGATGAATGATGCTGACAAATATGACATCAATTTAGAGCTCTCAGATTACAAATCCTGCAGCTGAAAACTAATGGCAAGAAGAAGTTCAAAGAATCTACATTTGGACACAAATGTATTGCAGAAGCTAAGGTTGTTTCAACTAGACATCATCTGTGTCACTGCCCCCAGCATGTGCTTCATGGCTCCCCCAATAATTGCTACCATCTGGTCCAGAAATCTTAAACCTGTTCATTCAAATACAATGTGTAGTCAAAGACTGTGCAGACAATGTGTTCATAATATAACATATATTTTGAATTGCATACCGTTCAAGCACAGATTTTCCTTCCTTGTACTTTTGAGCCTTCTCATGAGCAACTTCCTGAAGATTGTCAGACAAAATTATTAAAACCAGACATATCAATACATCTATGCGAAGGGATGAGGACTTAGCCCAAGTGGTTAAGTCCCTTGACTTCCAACGGAAGGTTGGAGGTTCTATTCCCACCGGCCCCCTATCCCTCCCTTTTATTCCTCTTTGTAATTGTGTGGCATGGGCTCCCACCACCCCTTTTCCAGACCTTCAATGGCTCCTCCAAAAATAAAAATAAAAATGCATCTATGCGTGCATTTTTGTTATATAGAGTGAAGCTTACATATTTCCATCCAACGATTGAGCCACATTGGACACAGAATAAATCAGCCACCGTGTGCGCACCAGTCATCATCAGCCTTTCTTCTTTCTCGCCATACGTTACATTTACACTGTCAAAGGTAAAATAAATAGAGATATATACAACTTTAAGTAAATTCCAAGTTGAAGTTCTTTTTTCTATTATATTTATCCATCTGTGAAAGTCTCTGCAGATGAGAAAATGCAGAGCTTTCTATAGTAAGCTATGCATATGGTTTCTAGGAATCAATTTTAGTTATCATCTAAAACTCCTCACAGGGTTTTGGGGGGTTCCCAATTCAGTATTGTGATTCCAAATTTTTCAATAATAAATTTTAATGGATCTCATAGGGATTCAAATAAAAATTAAAATGTACTATCTCATAAGATTCCATCCCTTTACCTCACTACCAAAAGCCACTTGAACACATCACATACCCCAAAAGTTGCTCAAAAGCATGACATAGGAATCAACAACATGTATCAAGACCAAAAAAAAAAAAAATTCTGACAGTTTAGTGAAAGGAGATGATACATCAATTGAACTCTTCAACCTACTGATTCATTTATTTGGTTTTGATTACATGATGGGATAATAAAAAAATAAAAAACAATAAAAAACAAAAAAAACAAAAAAAAACAGCTGAGTTATTACAGTCTTCATGGACAAGGATCAAGGAAAACTTACACCTTATTGAAGAGATAAGCCTTCCCATGCCTGCAGTGGAAAGACTGCAACCAAAAACCAGAGGCAACAATTGAGTGCAGTGGGAGTGCGTTGATAATTGCTATCCAATCCAGAAGCCCAATATAATTGTAAAATACAAGGAGAAAACAATTGAGGTGCCACAAATGTGATAGACAAAGACTCATTTGCAAAAGATCAGAAAAGTAGATGCTGAGAAACCGAAGCAAGAGGCACCAACAAATGGTGGACTGTGAACATGCCAAATAGTACAATAAATGCAGTCACTGGTGATGTGTTGAAAGTTGAGAAGTTTTCCAAAATGAGCCCTACATTAGACCTCTATTGTGCTAGACTAGTGCAGTAGATGATATAAATATTTATGGCAAGTTCTAGTGACATTATTACTGCTTTCCAGCAAAATAATGTTAACTGGGGCAGAACATTATGGAGCTACTCGCTGACTTTTGGATAAGGCCAACAAAAGGAAGGACAGAAACAAACTGAGAACTTTCACAAAGGGTCGAAAGTAGCCGGTGGTCAGATTAGAACAACTTATAATGGCTTTAATTGTATGTTCAGACCAAACTCATTCAGATAGTCCCAAGTGACATGGTTATAAAAGTAATAGACAGGTGTAAAATTGTACTCCTGAATCATCATATATTTCAATATAAACTTATCATAAGAACAATGAGGATATCCTATGAGGAAGCCAAACCAATTAGCTTGGGAAATTTCATTTTAAGCATGACCAAATTAATATAAATGAATAAAGGCCCTTCAATAGCAGCCATTACAAACGTAATCCCGAACAAATAAGAACCAAACAGATTATCACCGCGAACTTAAAAGCACAACAGGCTGATCGACTGCCATAAAGCCTAGAAACATTACTATAAGCAAAATTCCGCGGTCCCTAATTGAATATTTTCATCAACACAAGAACAAGACTAAAAGATTGACTTTTTACAGAAATTAAAGACCTTGGAGATGATATCTTCATTAAGACCAAGATGAGTCCCACAGTGCTTGCAACTGTAGATCTTCCCTTCAAGAATCACAGCAAAGACCCTTCCCATCTCCCTCCCAGCTCTCCGAAATTCTCAATTGCCTATATTCCCAAACAAACATTGCAACAAAAGAAAGGAGTAAAATTCAGAAAAGGGCATCCAAAAACTGGTCAAGAAACCGTAAAACGAACTTGATTGAGAGTTTAAAAGAAAAAAATAAAGAAACGCCCTAATTCAACGGCATGTGATTACAAGATTAAAAGGCACGAGACGAAAAGTGATGCAGAGGAAAGGAATTGGTTGGATTAAGTGAAGCGTGAACCTTTAAAAAATGAATGTGGTGAAGTTATAACCTCAAGACTGACAGCGGAAAGTTCAAGAAGTGTTGGAGGATGAATTTTATGACGAATTACAGGGAAAGTTCAATGAATGGATGATAGCGGCGCATACCACATGCTGTGCTTGCTCTCATTCGTTCCAGCAGTTCGAGCAGTAAGAATAGGACACAGTGGACGACTATTAATTCAATAATTCAACACTTATCTAGTTATCCATTTCACATACACACGTAGGGAAAAGAAAAACAAATGAAAATAAATCTCAACTAAAGTAGTACTGGGTTGGGGACTTACCAAGTGTAACTGCTCAAACTCCCAATCTATAGATTGTGTTTGAATCTCATCTGGCCCCAATCCTTCTCCTTTATTCTATACATACCGAATCTGTTAGGGCACACAATATTTCAGTAAAATATTCCAAATACCCCTACCTACCTACCTACTTAATGGTGGACTCATGATTAGGGCACATTTTACAGGATTGGGGCACTTTTTTTTTTCTTTTCCCTTGTCGTTGAAATCAAAACCAGAACCCTACTTCTTCTTCTATTACTCAGTTACGTATTTTCTTATCGCATATTTCGATGGATAATGATGATGGATACCAAGATGAACATGAACTGGTGGAAGAACATGAATACCAGTATTAACATCAACATCAACCGATAGAACTCATCGTAAGTTTTTGTAATTGTTTTATATTCTGGGTTGCGCATGAATAGTGTTGGAGGGTCATTTGCAGAGAACGGCCGGCACTGGCCATTCGGGTATAGAAAGAAACGGTCGTTCGGATAGAACTCAATGGCCATTTTGCTATAGGAACAATCGGCCAGCTCTGGCCATTTGGCTATAGGAAGAATCAGCTAGTGCTGGCCGATTCTATATATAGCCAAACGGCCAAGACTGGCCGGCCGGGTAGAGGAGAAACGACCACAAGCGGTCGTTTGCTTCTTAAGTGATCAGGTGGGTGTGGCCGTTCGATGTGTTAATTTCTTTTAATACGCAGAACGGCCAATGTTGGTCGTCTATCTCACAAACAATGGCCATCACTGGCCGTCTACATGGTATGGCGAACGGCCAATCATTGCCGTCTATGCA
This sequence comes from Hygrophila difformis, assembly GCA_030278955.1. Taxonomy (NCBI): domain Eukaryota; kingdom Viridiplantae; phylum Streptophyta; class Magnoliopsida; order Lamiales; family Acanthaceae; genus Hygrophila; species Hygrophila difformis. Next base: position 7,212,336 of record JAOANR010000008.1, read on the forward strand.
CATGAAGATTGGCCGGTACTGGCCGTTCGCTGATTGTAAAAAAAACTACTGACTCGCAAGATTCGCACGATTAGTTTGTTTGTTTTCAATTCTTTTTTGTGCCCGATCTATGGAATGGATCTGGACTGTTAATCATATTTTTGGCGTTGGATAGGTTAGTAAGGGTAAATTGGGTAAATAAATATTGTGTGCCTCTAACTTTCTAATTTTAACCTAATGTGCCCCAATATTTGTGTGTTTGAAGAAAAATAGTGTGTATATAACGGGAGCATTATAATTATATGACATGACTCTCACCATCTTTTTACGCCTCCATCATCATTTCAAGGCGTTCAATATATGAAATTTATATTTGGACCAACTAATTTATTAGTTCAGGAAGTTCACCCAAAAGAAAAAGAAACATATGGCTCCATCTCCCCATAGTGCAAACATGTTGGCAATAATTTGTGAGAAATAAAAGTTGGAAGAGACAACAGATATTGGGCCACTGAATTATACCCGTACTATATGTAAAAATCATGGACCAAATGTTGATACCGTTTTCAATGAGGATGGGCTGAGTCCAGCAACAAATACCAAATATTTTGTTTCAAAAATAATCAATCGAGGCGTGCAAAGGTTTCCTCGGACAGGATAGAGATTGGCCCAAGAGTGCAAAGGCAGAAGGAAGCTTGACTGCAATACCCACCCGTCGAGCAGGGACGCAAGTCGGACTTAGTGATCCGATGGTGCCGAGTCGAAGGGCCGTTGCTATTGTCTCCACTCTCCATAGTCCATCTCAGCTAATTTTTCATAGGCATTTGGTAGGCTAGGCACCATACCTAACTAAAAAAACACTTTGAATTCGAAGATGTTTTTATTCAGAATGAATACATATAAATATAATGGTAGTATATATATTTATATATAAAATATATAACTAACCCAAAATAGGGTCACAAAACTGGGAAGTAGTTATGGTGCAGCCAGGTACCTGCAGAAAATGTTGTGGGGATGTAGTATTGTGATGGCGCGATATATATTATGATGGATAAATTTCATAGTAGAAAAAGTTTTTTTTTATTTGCCATGTGGTAGTTTCTTTATTTGCTGGGGTTTATTGTTATATATGTGTGATGTTTATGTAGTTTCTTGTGATGTACGGGAGCAACCATGTGATGTGTAATGTAATGCTCATATGAAATTATTTATACTCAAGTCTTGTATTGTCAACTCATCACAGAATTCAAGCATCCAAATATGTCTGCACCTATACAATTTATAAGAGTCTTGTACCGTAACTTAATTGACAAAAATTTTCAAAAGTAGTATGTAAGGGCATTTGAGGAATAGACAAGAACGAATGTACATCGATAATATTGGCCTAGTAGGAAAATAGTAGTATATCTAATAACGCCACCAATTCCAATTTACATTATACTCATAACCCTTGAGCAGCGAGTTTTATTTGTCTCATCACTTATGACCATAGAGTAAAAAAAAGTATATAGACTAGAAAATTTGCTTCCTACAATATTATTATTATTACTAATAGTCATGTTTGCATAATAAAACCCTTTCTTATATTTGTTTGCTCATTTCCGCCGCTGTACGATAATTGGTAACCGCTTCACACACCTCGTCGTCGGAAAGAAGATGACTTTGTCTTGCTCCTCCACTCTCCAACTGCAAATAGTTTCAAACCATCAAACGTAAACACACACATATCTATAATTGGTAGAGTTAAATTGCTTGATTTCTAATGTATGTAGTGAAGTGTACTTCCTCCGTTTTAAAATTTTTGCTACATTTGGTTTAAGACTACTATTCACATATATACTTTGACTTAAAGTTTTATCATAATTACACAAGTTAAAATATAGCCAAGTGAGATCTTGTTAGATTCGTCTCGTCTTGTAGTTTTTAAATATCAAACTTTTAGAATTTTTACTTGAACCTAACTTGAGTCATGGTTTAAAATATGCATTGGACTACGTGCTGAGCTCAGTGGGTTCGTAACAAAAATTAAAAAACGGAGGAAGTTTATAATTGAGTGATACCTAAATTGGGTGACCATACGGTGAAGAAAAACCGAGAGTGCTACTTTGGCAAGATCAGCACCGGGGCAGCGCCTTGGTCCGCCGCTAAATGGTGTGAACAAATTTAGCGACCCATTTGTTGGTTCCGAAGTATTCTGTAGTTTCAAGTTGAAAATTCGGACAATACTTGATTAATTACAACATGTAATGTAATGATACAGAGAACATCAAACAATTACTTATAACATGTAATGAACCTGCCATCTCCATGGATTAAATGATTTGGGATCTTTGAAGTATTCGTTGTTCAAATGTACGGCTCGAAGAGACGCAAACACTTTCCATCCTTTTGGAATTGTATAACCACCTACCAACCAAAATATATATATATCATTATTTGGTAAATTAATAAGATTCCAATTCTGACAGTATTTTATTAAAAATACAGACAGACATCTATGTTTATAAATTACCTTTAATCGTGACATCGGTCATTGTTCGTCTAAATACACCACCAATGATATTCGCTATTCGCAAAGTTTCGTTCACCACCTGCCCGGAACAAATTACAAACACCTCTATATTAAATAAAATTTTCATTCTATGTAACAAGAAGTCATAATAAAGACTTGAAACAATAAAATTGCGATGTCCGCCTATCTTACACATTGAGTGAAATGCATTGATTTATAATCCTCCCACTGAAGAGGCTTCCCTTCACCCCTCCTAGCCCTAATTTCATCATGCTCTTCCTGCAAATACAAAAAAGAAAAGAAAAAAAAAATATATTTCATTGCAATGTCATTGATTGGTTGAAGTTAAATTAAGACATGTGTTACTATGAGTAATGAGGAGCAGAGTGAAAAAGAGGGGCGGGGGGGTGAAGGTGAAATGACTAAATTAGGGCTACAAGTAAGTAGTGCAGTTCTGACAGAGAAAAGGGGGAGGGGTTAGGCGTGCAGGGAGAGCAGAATGGTGGTCAGTGGTGGCAATGGCATGGCATCACTCAGTCCACTTGTTTTGCTGCCCACCATTTAACGTTGTTTGTATTGTATTTGTCTCATCAATAATTCTTCTGCTTTGACTATATCCCCCCCTCTACCTTTTTTTTCTTTTTTTATTTTATTTTATTTTTCAAACTTTTTGACCGCTCCACTTTTTATAATCTCTAGTATTTACCACCATTTTATAGAGTAGTGGAGTACAATTATTGGATTAGGCCATGAATTAAAATAAATCAATTTGTGGCAAACCCATGTCACCAATTTGGAAAACAAAATAATGCAGACACAATAGAATTCCAGGGTCTGATGGCATGAAAAATGAAAAGTAGAAACTGAATAGACCACCACCACTGTGGGATATTTTGATTGGAGATACTTCCTCCGTTTGTGAATAATAAACCCATATGTATTTTTGACACTATTCATTCACACATTTTGATTTAAAGTTTTATTATAGTTATACAAGTTAAAATATAGCCAAATGGGATCTTGTTAGATTCGTCTCGTCGTGTAGTTTTTAAATATGGAACTTTTAGAATTTTAACTTGTACCGAACTTGAGTTATTAATGATTTAAAATATGCATTGAACTGCGTGCACAGTGGGTCCGTAGCAAATAAAAAAACGGATGAAATAAGACAAGGGGTAAAGAAAAGAAAATTGATTAAGTGATCATGGAATACTAATAAACTACTACAATACAGGCAAGTTAAAAGGAACTTGCGTATTCAATTAAAACACAACCTGTGAGTGTGTAAGACAATAATGTGTAATGAGGCCAGCATTGAAGAAGAAGAAGTAGTAGTAGTAGTAGTGGCTGAAAATGATAATGCAAACAATTTAGGAGTTGAAAAGGAAGTTGGGGTTTTGTACTGTGGGGGAAAGAAATTATATAAGTACTCCCTTCGTTTTTTTTTTGCTACAGACCCACGCAGCACGCAGTCCAATGTATATTTTAAATCAATAATAACTCAAGTTCGGTACAAGTAAAAATTCTAAAAGTTCGATATTTAAAAACTACAAGACGAGATAAATCTAACAAGATCTCAATTGACAATATTTTAACTTAAATAACTATAATAAAATTTCAAATCAAAGTGATTGTGTGAATAGTATCAAATTCTCCAACGTAGCTATCATTTAAAAACGGATGAGTAATAAATTAAAATGGAAGGAGTGGTATAGGGCTTTTGGTAATAAGGTGAAAAATGACTTAACAAGTGCACGTGTGACAAGAAACCTTGCAGACTTACTAGGGTGAACCATCCTTTTCAAGGATATTGACATTTCTCTGTTTTCAATGACTTTTTAACCATTTTCAATTTATTACATATTCAACCAAGTTCCATATATGTACTAGTTTCCAATCTCTTTTTCTTTTCACATACCTCCATTCCTTTTTTATTTGACACCTTACTGTTCATTGAGTAACTTTGATTCGATTTTTTAAATACAGTTATATAGGATAACAAATAGTTAAGTGAGATCTTGTTAGATTCGTCTAATCGCAAAGATTTAGAATATCAAAGTTTCATAATTTTTACTTATACGCAATTTGAGTTATTGAAGTTTGAAAATGTGTATTGGATTGCGTGAAATGTGGTTCCGTGGCAATTAAAAAGGAACGGAGGTAGTACATTTATTTATTTTTTCAATTATTTTACAATATACTTCATCTGTTTTTTTTAAATGTTACACTTCTCATTTGCGCGTATGCCAATGCACATTTTCAACGATTAATAACTCAAATTCGTTACAAGTAAAAATTCTAAAAATTTAATATTTAAAAACTACAAGATGAGACGAATCTAACATCTCACTTGGCTATATTTTGTCTTCTATAACTATAACAAAAATAGAAGTCAAAGTGCTACCATAAACAATAAAAAAAAGTCAAAACATAACATTAAAAAAAACGGAGAGAGTATAAATAAAAATATATATAAAATATATATTAAAATTATAAAATTAGATAATCTCACATAACTATGATAATATTGACATTGAGTTAAAATTAAATAATCAACATTATGATAAAAAAGGGATGAGTAGTAGTACTATAATAATGTTCATTATTTAATGTTCATTACTATGATAATATTGACCTACACTCTAATTTCTTTGTTTGTTTTTTTTTTTTTTTTGGCGTCGGTCTAATTTTTTTGTTTGTTGCGTTTTGTTTTTAAACTATTTTAAAAATAGGGAGCAGTAGTAACTTTTTCCACAATACACACCTATATATTAAGGATTTTTTTTTCCTCCATTCATTTTGTATTTTACTTAAAAAAACACATTAAATGTATCATTAAAAGAAATAGAGAAATATATTTTGTAAATGAATAAATAAAAGAGGAAAGAAGGAAGGATCAAATATATCAGTATATATGTTGCATAATTGATCGTAAATTGTCGGTCACTATGTTTTCTTCCCTCATTACATCAATTTTAGCAAAATATCAAACATACATAGTGACGTAAAATCAGATTGAAAACTTATCCAGATAAAATCCACATTGGCAAAATTTCTATGGTTATGTAAAGTGAGTGATATAATTATTGACAGACATGCCTAGCCACAAAATATAAAGTTATAGAAACATATGTAGTGACATTCTCTTTTTCAAATGTACATAAAGTAAATATTATAGATGTATATAATGTGAGAAAATGATGATGTAATGTGTAGTTTTAATTAATTTGAAACGAGAAAAAAAAAGAATTCTATTGTAGCGTAGAATTTAAATGGCAAGGGAAATTGGTTGGATGAGATTTTAGATAAGGAAGAATGATCCGTTTAAGAAGGGATGGCCACCATTATTCAAATGCGGCTTCAAGAGTTGGTCCACCCATATTTTCATATTTTTATATGATATGATATACTCCAGTATTAATGCATTATTTGATGGCATATTACTCGATTAATGTGAAAAATAAATATTAATAAATAATTTTCAAATAATATATAAATGTTTTATATAGGGAAAAATATATGTGAAACATAGTGAAATATTGTTATCTTAGATTAAAAATAAAACATACGGTATGTCACAATATATCCTTTTTTCTTCTGTACAACATGTGTTTAAATTAAAGAATATTTGAAACATAAATATAATGACTAACAAAATACTCCCTCTGTTGTTCCTTTGAAATATCTCATTTTATTTCTGCACACGATCCGATGCACTTTTTTAATCGTTAATATCTTATAATATATACAACTAAAACTTATATAAAATAGATATTCTAAAACTATATGATTAGACGAATCTAACAAGACCAAACTGTCCCGTTTGAATTGTCCCATTTCATTTATGCACACAATCCAATGCACTTTTTTAATCGTTAAGATCTCAAAATATATACAACTAAAGATTATATAAAATATATATTTTAAAACTATACGATTAGACGAATCTAACAAGACCAAACTCGACTATTTTTTTCAAATATATAATTATAATAATATTGAGTCAAACTTGAATAATGTATACTATCAAAAAAAAAATCAAATAGAATAATGATACTACTACGTGTAATAAAAATATAATTAAATATTGCCGATACTCTCTCTATATAGAATAAATAGTTACTACATGTATTTTGTTAGTAGTATAAAGAATGGGATGAAAAGAGTATATTGTACTTACTCTGTTTTTTAATGTTTGCTACGGATTCATCCAACATGCAGTTTAATGTACATTTTAAATAAGTTATAATTGAAGTTCGGTATAAGTAAAAAGTCTAAAAATTCGATATTTAAAAACTACAAGACGAGACGAATCTAACAAGATCTCATTTGGCTATATTTTAATTTATATAACTATGATAAAACTTTAAGTTAAAGTGTTTATGTGAATAGTACCACATTTACAAATGTAGCTTTCTTTTAAAAAAGACGGAGGAAGTATATGGAAAGAGATGGAACCTTGAGTTGGGCGAGGGCGGCAGGCGTCTCCGATAGGTATTTAACGGCGAGTGTCATGGTGGTCGACGTCGTCTCATAGCCTGCCACCAGCAACGCCACCATGAAGTCCACAATTTCCTCGTCGGAGAAGCCCCCACCGCCGCGCTCCTCATCCAGCAGCGCCGCCAGCATGTCCTTCTTCCGATTCTCCCCTCCTCTCTGGCTCTCTTGTCGTCGCTCCTTCACCACCACATCCAACGCCGCCACCACTTTCCCCCTTGCCTCCATTTTTCAACAACAACAATAATAATAATAAATTATTCAGCAGTAGAAGAAAAAAAAAAAAGAAAAAAGTGTAGCGGGAGTATTAAATTAAAGTAGTCGTAAATGGGGAGTAGTAATAAATATACCTGAATGGCCCTCCTGTATGTGGCGGAGAGAAGAGCATAAGGAATGGTGAAAAAGCCTTCAATCACTAGCATGTACTGCTGCATCACATTTTCAGTCCATTCACACGGATCGAAGCTCATTAGCTGCTTCATTGTTAAATTAAATGTGATCTGCAAATTCATATATCATCATCATCATAAACAAATCAAAAGCAAGCACCCCAGCAATCAATGGATCATACTCCATCCACATGATGCCTCCTAGCTCCTTCTAAAGCCTATACTTTATGTTTATAGCCTACATGAACATGATTATATGATAGTGACGAAAATGATTACCCCAATAATAATATAATATTATTAATAACTAGTCAAATTCCATATCTTCCTTATAGACTACTATAGTATACTATATTCTTCTTCTTTTTTTTTTCCCCAATTAAAAATCATCCAACACTGCACTCATTACTTCGGCCAATTATTCACTAATTAACACGTTAATTAATTTGATTAAGGTAGTAGAACAACTATATATGAATATGACTGATTTTATACCCTACGGGTCCTATTTCTCAATTCTTTTCATTCTAGTACTACTATTTTCTTTTATTTATACTTATAGTATTTTTTTTAAGACGTGAAAAAGGGAATTGTTAAATTACCTTTTTGGCCTCCTCCATGAGCAAAACTTGACCGGTCCACGTTCCCATGGTGAGGCGGACAAGGCGGTCGATGTCGTGCAGGAGGTGGCCGCGCAGGACCGGCGAGTTCCCGAAGCTCATGGTGAGGGAATGCATCCTGCTGTGGAGGCTGCCGCGCATCAGCAGCAGCGAGTGCCGCCCGAGGAGGTTCGAAATCGAACCGGGGTAGTCCGACTCGAACAGGTGGCCGGTGTTCTGGAGAACGAACCGGTTCAGCTCCGGCTCGGTCGTGAAAACCGTCGGCTCGCCGAACAGGTGCGACGTGAAAACGGGGCCGTATTTGCCCACCCTTTCCTCCATGAACGGCTCCGGATTTTCCGACTTGTACGCCGATATCATCTGCAGCGTTTCCCCGACGAATGGCAGCCCCAGCGTCCCCGGGGGCAGCCGCCCACGGCCCCGCCGAGCGGCGGCGCGTGCGAACACGAGTAGGGTTAAGGCGGAGGCGGCGAGGGAGATGAAAATTAGGGAATTGAAATCCATGGTGGGGCGGGATTGGTGGTGTGAGTGTGGCGAGGGAAGCATCAGAGCAGACTAGTTATAGAGCCATGGGAAAGAATTAGGAGGAAGATAAAAACACCCGGGGTGGGGGGTGGTGGGGGAGGGGGGGCGAGGGCCGAAGGGGGGGGTGGGGTTTGGGGGATGGGTGGGGGCGCATTAATGGAGGCACACGGGTGGGTATCTATCTGTGAAAGGAAAAAAATTCTGAGAATAAACAGAGAGGATTGGGATGCCAACGAAATTAATGTCGGGGCGTTCCTATTACTACATCTGACTGTTTTCTTTCTTAGTATAAAATAATTTTTATTTTTTTACTCTAGTTTTTTTTAATATTTTTTTTATGAGCCGAAATCAAAAAAAGGTTGGTAATTCTCCGGCTTCGACTTCGCCAAAAAAAAAAGGTTGATAAGAGTCCATACTCTATAAATTACAAATTGATAAAAAAAAAGAGGGGTCAATCCGGACGAGAAATTGAACCCTCAACCCTAAGTTGGAAGGCATGGACTTGAACATTTGGACAAGTCTTCATCTTTAATACTAAATAATTTAATTTTTTTTGGTAAACAGTGACACTTACAAAGGGGGATAAAGGGGAGGGGATAGGGGCCGGGTGGGGATCGAACCCCCAACCTATGGTTGGGAGACGGAGGACTTGACCACTAGAGTAAGTCTCCAACCCTAACTAATTTAATTTTTTCATCCTATGAATTTGCTAACAAATTATATTTTCCACATGAGAAATTTCGATAGTTGTTGAGGCTTACTCTATCTCGAAAAGTTACTTTGTATCTTAAATAGACAAAATAAGGAAAAAAAATCATTTGATTCCAAAAAAAAAAGAAAAAAAGTGATTTGTCAATAATATTTTATTTCAAATTTTCAAAATTTAGGGTGCAAATTTTTTTTTTCTTAACAGCCTAATCGAACCTCTAACATGGTTAGAGGTAAGGGAGTTAACCACTTGGACTAAGTTTCAATCTCTAAATTTTGGGTGCAATTAATTTAGATATAACAGCCTAATCGAACCTCTAACATAGTTAGAGGTAAGGGAGTTAACCACTTGGACTAAGTCTCAATCTCTAAATTTTGGGTGCAATTAATTTAGATATAGTAGAATATATTAAGGTGTTCATTCTATGCCAAAAAATATATTAAGGTGTTCATTTTAGTTTATACTCTCCCTCCGTTGTTAAAATAAAATTAATATTTCTTGTTTTCACGTAATTCAATACATATTTTTAAAGGTGATGGGGACATACCCTAGTGGTCAAGTCCCCTGACTGCTGGGGGTTCGACTCCCGACCGGCCCCCTATCCTGCCCTTTTAGAGCCTGTTTGGAATGGCTTTTTTTCAAGTGCTTTTGGCTTTTGCTTCTGCCAAAAGCACTTTTGAAGAAAAAAGAGTGTTTGTTTTGACTTTTTAGAAAAAGCAAAAGCACCTCAAAAACTGCAAAAGTACTTCTGGGAGAAGCAGCCCAGGGGTGCTTCTCCGAAAAGCAGAAGCCAAAAGCACCTAGTAATGTGTGCAGAGTCATAAATGTCCATATTAATTTATTTTAATTACACTATAAATATATACTATTATATATAAATAGCATATCCTTTTTGGTAATTTATACATTTCAAAAGCACTTTTCACTTTTACATATCCAAACACACTTTTGAAAAAAAGCTGCTTTTCAAACATTCCATCCAAACACAAAAGTTACCTGCTTCTGCTTTTGACTTTCACTTCTGCTTCTGCTTTTAGCTTCTGCTTTTTTTAAAAGCCAATCCAAACGGATTATTCCCTTTGTAATTTGTGTGGCATGAGCTCTCACCACTTATTTCATATCCTTTATAGGCTGTTCAGCTTAAAAAAAATACATATTTTTAAAGAATTTATATCTCAATTTTTATATAAGAAAAAATTATAAAACTATGTGATTAGACGAATAACAACATCTCATTTAATTATTGTTTATCTTATGTAACTGTGTGAAAAAATCAAATCAAACTTACTCCGTAAATAATGTTTACTATACAAATATTATGGAGTTCGTATAAAAGAATTTAATTTGAAATTGTAATTATGGCAACTTACCTAAAAATACGATACAGTTTTATCTTTGAATATGACGTGGAATTACGTAAAAATGAAAAGAGAAATGCTCTAGTTTTTGTAAATATATATGGTAACCTTTTTTTTGGTAAATTATACATGGTAACCTTTTAATAGCATTTATTTTTTAAAATTAGAATTTGTGATAAATAATACTATATGGTAAGGATATATTGGTAGACGGTAGTCACATTTAATATGTGAAATTGTTAAGTGTTGGAGATTCTATAGGACTTAATTATTTACTACCAATAGAGTTACTATACGGAGGTTTTAATAGTGCCCATATGCGGACGTGTTCCGATAAAGAGGACTTTGTGCTACGTGTTAATAATACCGATTGCCCTAATTAAAAATATGCGGGTAATGATTTCCATGATTAGTGTGAGTGAATGGTTGCCCTGATTAAAAATACAGATGCATTAAATGAAAATAGAAAATGGATCCCTGATTGCCATGATTAGTGGGAGTAATGATTTCCATGATTTTAAACTTCCTTCTGTTGCAAAATTATGAGTGAATGCTATTCTAGGGTTTCAGTTGCAAAATATACGCAACATCAGTAATCCGGAGGGTTTAGGGATGATCGATCTCAACTTCATGCCGGACGATTCGGGCGACGGAATCGATGGTGCAATAGCATCGGAGGACACCCGTAACGGGGATGACGATACAACACTAGCAAATTTGGGATGCGTTTCACATGGTGGTGATGATATTTTGGAGATCCTTGACGATTCAATACCACAATATGGAATGGCAGAAACTGGTGGTGATGCGGAGGTGGGTAGTGAATCGGCTCTCGAGCCGTTCTCAGAAACTAATGCCGATGATGACGAAGACTCCTGTAGCCGTGTAACACTCGTGTTGTCAGGTAACTTTTATGGCAAATTGTGTTCAATGTATGCATTGTAATGGATGTATGAAGGTGGACGATAATGATATCACTATGTCTGGTCAATATGCGATAGACCCACACAATAGCACAACTCCGTCAGGTCCAGAACACTCCGGATATGCGGTGTCCGGACCAGAACCTATCCGATTTACTACCGGTTACAATACTCACTCGGTTTTTAAATAATTTTTCTTTCTAACTCATTTTCAATAAATATTTGTATTATATCTAACCTTTATTGGCTGTTATGCAAAAAAAAATAAACATTGCATTAATTAGCTTATAAATTTTTATTTTTACTCCTATCGTAAGTCAAGAAAAAAAACATTTGTCTCGAAATAACATTGATACAAAGTGTTGATCCTAAACCCTTGTTCTACTAGTATGTGGTTTGTTAAATTAAAGTGCTGTGGAGTTGTACGGATAATTGTGCCCAATGGAATGAGATAAATTTTATACTTCTACTATTTTTTTTATTTTTTTATTTTTTTTACATGTTATATGGGAATAATCATTAAAAGCATCATATATAAGTTTATTATTTCACCGATTTTTCTTTTCCCACATTTCCTCAAACTCTTAGGGATGAAGGCTTGTCGGAATGGCCAAATTCTTATTCCAACCTTAAAGTTGGCGGTTCTATTAATCACCCGGCGCTCTATCTTCCTAGCTCGCCTTTATTTATTTGTAATTACTGTGGCATATCGCATGTGCTTCCACCTTCTTTTCTCTAGTTCGGCTTTGCAAAAAAATCTCAATTTTCCATTTTATTTTATTTTATTTTATATATTGACTTAATTTATAAAAATAATGTAAAAAGTTAAATACAATAAAATAAAAGGACGATTCTGGTCAAAATTTCATAACGAGTTAAATACAATCAAATATACCAAATTGGAGCAAGAGCAAAGATATAGGATCTTTTTGTTTTTATTCTCGTAAATGTGTGACTAATTTTTGAAAAAGTGGTGAGTAAATGGCGCAGGCAAATCTTGCAACAAATAAAGATACGTTATGCTTCGGTTTTTAATACATCTAATAAACAGGTGAAAGCATTTGGAAATTACGAAAAAAAAAAAAAAAAAGAAAGAAAGAATATGTTATCAACTGTTATACTACCTATAGTTAGTTGGTTCGGCAGCAATTGCCTTGGCTTTGGTATAAGATAGTATCCAATTAGGTTTCCGATGCAACAATTCCAAACATCTGCAGTGCAGAATGATGATTATGTATCTGGAAGTGATGGTTGCATATCCAGATCGTAAGCATCGTTTTTACAGACATTTGGAAAGTGGCGGTTTTATATCCGAAAATAATGGTTGCGTATCAAAAAATGATGGCTATAATAGGTGCAGGCGTCAGCACCCTAGCCATTCCCGACACTATCATTTTGATGCCAAAATTCACCCTGGACTGAATACTAGTGGCTGATAATTATTTTATAAATTATTATATCAGATACTAGCTATTAGATCTTTTACAATTTTAAGGCATCGAAATTAAATCAAACTAGCCAATCAGCATTAAATAACAAAGCGGTACAAGATTAGTCGGTTTGATAAATAATAGGACCACCCCGATTGTATTAATTAGACAAATTATGACTTTGTACTTTTATAATTTGACGTGTATATATATCTTTAAATATTTTCGATAGTGATCTCTGGGTCAAAAAAAGCTCATGGTTGTGGGTTATTTATGCTTCTAAATTTTTGTTGCCTGCCTAGCTTGCCAAGTTCAATTTTGAACAATTTAATTTGCTAGCACTTCACAATGTTGTTGGATGTGAAATGATTCTTTTAATCACTGTTGACACCAAAAATATTCGAGTCAATGGCACAATCCACATCACCCAAAATAAAGCAGAATGGCGGTTCCGAAATTATTCAGTAACGGTTGAAGTCAAGGAAGATCGTTCCATTGTGGGGAGTTCTGCAGCCTCCTTCGAAGACCGCTTATAAATACCAGAGGATGGCTTCTAATTGGGACACCTCAAATCCTTCTCAAAGAAGACGTCTTTACATTTTTTACTTTCTGCAATTTCTTTTTTGTTTATTTACCGCTTTCTGCAATTCAATTCTTTACAGCTTTCTTTTAATTTCTGCAATTTTTTCTTTCTGCAATTCTTGTAACTCATTCGGCATTCATCAATCAAAAAGAGGTTTATACCTCAAATATTTTTACGGTGAAACAAATTGGCACGCCCAGTGGGACACGAAGTGAAAACCATATCCGCTTGAAAGATATGTCTCTACAAGAGAAAATGTATGTTAGATCATATGTTGCAGAATACGCCGGTGACACGGCGGTAGACACTACACTATGGGGAATCATTCAGACCCCCATAATTTTGGAGCAGATACGGCTATCAATGACAGAATTGATGGCTGAATTCATGCCCCTGTTTACCAAGCACCTCATGGATGCACTGCGGCCTGCTATGGCCGACCAGATTGAGAGAGTATGTAGTTCCATACGTCTCCAGCAGGATGCAACTGCTCCTATGAACGGCGTGAATGCGCCGCCTAGTCTCTCGTGTCCAGGGTCGTCAGGCGGCCAACAGAGGACTTGGGGAGCCACACCATGCCAGCAACCATCTTCAGAGTTTGGCGGCCTGGCAAGTGTTTTTCAGTTGCCTCATCAGGCTGTTCTTTCTAATACACCAGCGGCATCAAGTGTGCTGAATCTCCGAGATGTGACACTACCAGTGCCAATCTACGCATCACCAACCCTCACGGGCTGCGGAATGACCAACAGTGGCGTTAGTCTACTACCCTGCCAAACGGCACCACCAGTGCCGACCATGGCCTTAGTCCCTCATGTGGCGACCTTCTCGCCAGTACATGGAAATACATTCTCAATACCTACCACGAACCCTAGCTGAACACCTTCGACGCTAGGGGGGCAACCACTTCAAAAAACTAAGAGGCCACATAAAATTACGGTTCCAGACATAGAAATAACCGACAGTACAATGGCACACATGCTGCCTGAAGTAAAAAAATATTTAATTATGCAGGACTCCACTAGTCTTGCCCAGCGAGCCGAAAAAGCGGCTTGCTTGGAAAAGTTCCTAGCGGAACAAAAAGAGAAGCGTCCTCCTACTCGCAGAATCCACTTGAAGGAAGTGAGGTTAAGTGAAAAGGACGACGAGCCCCCGCAAGTGGCGGTAGAAGAACTAATACAAACCACCAGGCCATACACGTGCAGTCTTCAAATCATCAAGACAGGAAGAGGCCAAGTCTAGGCCTGAGGAAGACCTCTTTGATAAATAACAAAGCGGTACAAATTAGTCGGTTTGATAAATAATAGGACCACCGATTGTATTAATTAGACAAATTATGACTTTGTACTTTTATAATTTGACGTGTATATATATATATTTAAATATTTTCGATAGTGATCTCTGGGTCAAAAAAAGCTCATGGTTGTGGGTTATTTATGCTTCTGAATTTTTGTTGCCTGCCTAGCTTGCCAAGTTCAATTTTGAACAATTTAATTTGCTAGCACTTCACAATGTTGTTGGATGTGAAATGATTCTTTTAATCACTGTTGACACCAAAAATATTCGAGTCAATGGCACAATCCACATCACCCAAAATAAAGCAGAGTGGCGGTTCCGAAATTATTCAGTAACGGTTGAAGTCAAGGAAGATCGTTCCATTGTGGGGAGTTCTGCAGCCTCCTTCGAAGACCGCTTATAAATACCAGAGGATGGCTTCTAATTGGGACACCTCAAATCCTTCTCAAAGAAGACATCTTTACATTTTTTACTTTCTGCAATTTCTTTTTTGTTTATTTACCGCTTTCTGCAATTCAATTCTTTACAGCTTTCTTTTAATTTCTGCAATTTTTTCTTTCTGCAATTCTTGTAACTCATTCGGCATTCATTAATCAAAAAAAGCATTAAATAACAAAGCGGTACAAGATTAGTCGGTTTGATAAATAATAGGACCACCGATTGTATTAATTAGACAAATTATGACTTTGTACTTTTATAATTTGACGTGTATATATATATATTTAAATATTTTCGATAGTGATCTCTGGGTCAAAAAAAGCTCATGGTTGTGGGTTATTTATGCTTCTGAATTTTTGTTGCCTGCCTAGCTTGCCAAGTTCAATTTTGAACAATTTAATTTGCTAGCACTTCACAATGTTGTTGGATGTGAAATGATTCTTTTAATCACTGTTGACACCAAAAATATTCGAGTCAATGGCACAATCCACATCACCCAAAATAAAGCAGAGTGGCGGTTCCGAAATTATTCAGTAACGGTTGAAGTCAAGGAAGATCGTTCCATTGTGGGGAGTTCTGCAGCCTCCTTCGAAGACCGCTTATAAATACCAGAGGATGGCTTCTAATTGGGACACCTCAAATCCTTCTCAAAGAAGACGTCTTTACATTTTTTACTTTCTGCAATTTCTTTTTTGTTTATTTACCGCTTTCTGCAATTCAATTCTTTACAGCTTTCTTTTAATTTCTGCAATTTTTTCTTTCTGCAATTCTTGTAACTCATTCGGCATTCATCAATCAAATCAAATATTTTTATGGTGAAACAAATTGGCACGGCCAGTGGGACACGAAGTGAAAACCATATCCGCTTGAAAGATGTCTCTACAAGAGAAAATGTATGTTAGATCATATGTTGCAGAATACGCCGGTGACACGGCGGTAGACACTACACTATGGGGAATCATTCAGACCCCCACAGTTTTGGAGCAGATACGGCTATCAATGATGGAATTGATGGCTGAATTCATGCCCCTGTTTACCAAGCACCTCATGGATGCACTGCGGCCTGCTATGGCCGACCAGATTGAGAGAGTATGTAGTTCCATACATCTCGAGCAGGATGCAACTGCTCCTATGAACGGCGTGAATGCGCCGCCTAGTCTCTCGTGTCCAGGGCCGTCAGGCGGCCAACAGAGGACTTGGGGAGCCACACCATGCCAGCAACCATCTTCAGAGTTTGGCGTCCTGGCAAGTGTTTTTCAGTTGCCTCATCAGGCTGTTCTTTCTAATACACCAGCGGCATCAAGTGTGCTGAATCTCCGAGATGTGACACTACCAGTGCCAATCTACGCATCACCAACCCTCACGGGCTGCGGAATGACCAACAGTGGCGTTAGTCTACTACCCTGCCAAACGGCACCACCAGTGCCGACCATGGCCTTAGTCCCTCATGTGGCGACCTTCTCGCCAGTACATGGAAATACATTCTCAATACCTACCACGAACCCTAGCTGGACACCTTCGACGCTAGGGGGGCAACCACTTCAAAAAACTAAGAGGCCACATAAAATTATGGTTCCAGACATAGAAATAACCGACAGTACAATGGCACACATGCTGCCTGAAGTAAAAAAATATTTAATTATGCAGGACCCCACTAGTCTTGCCCAGCGAGCCGAAAAAGCGGCTTGCTTGGAAAAGTTCCTAGCGGAACAAAAAGAGAAGCGTCCTCCTACTCGCAGAATCCACTTGAAGGAAGTGAGGTTAAGTGAAAAGGACGACGAGCCCCCGCAAGTGGCGGTAGAAGAACTAATACAAACCACCAGGCCATACACGTGCAGTCTTCAAATCATCAAGACAGGAAGAGGCCATGTATAGGCCTGAGGAAGACCTCTTTGATAAATAACAAAGCGGTACAAATTAGTCGGTTTGATAAATAATAGGACCACCGATTGTATTAATTAGACAAATTATGACTTTGTACTTTTATAATTTGACGTGTATATATATATATTTAAATATTTTTGATAGTGATCTCTGGGTCAAAAAAAGCTCATGGTTGTGGGTTATTTATGCTTCTGAATTTTTGTTGCCTGCCTAGCTTGCCAAGTTCAATTTTGAACAATTTAATTTGCTAGCACTTCACAATGTTGTTGGATGTGAAATGATTCTTTTAATCACTGTTGACACCAAAAATATTCGAGTCAATGGCACAATCCACATCACCCAAAATAAAGCAGAGTGGCGGTTCCGAAATTATTCAGTAACGGTTGAAGTCAAGGAAGATCGTTCCATTGTGGGGAGTTCTGCAGCCTCCTTCGAAGACCGCTTATAAATACCAGAGGATGGCTTCTAATTGGGACACCTCAAATCCTTCTCAAAGAAGACGTCTTTACATTTTTTACTTTCTGCAATTTCTTTTTTGTTTATTTACCGCTTTCTGCAATTCAATTCTTTACAGCTTTCTTTTAATTTCTGCAATTTTTTCTTTCTGCAATTCTTGTAACTCATTCGGCATTCATCAATCAAAAAATGCATTAAATAACAAAGCGGTACAAGATTAGTCGGTTTGATAAATAATAGGACCACCGATTGTATTAATTAGACAAATTATGACTTTGTACTTTTATAATTTGACGTGTATATATATATATATATATTTAAATATTTTCGATAGTGATCTCTGGGTCAAAAAAAGCTCATGGTTGTGGGTTATTTATGCTTCTGAATTTTTGTTGCCTGCCTAGCTTGCCAAGTTCAATTTTGAACAATTTAATTTGCTAGCACTTCACAATGTTGTTGGATGTGAAATGATTCTTTTAATCACTGTTGACACCAAAAATATTCGAGTCAATGGCACAATCCACATCACCCAAAATAAAGCAGAGTGGCGGTTCCGAAATTATTCAGTAACGGTTGAAGTCAAGGAAGATCGTTCCATTGTGGGGAGTTCTGCAGCCTCCTTCGAAGACCGCTTATAAATACCAGAGGATGGCTTCTAATTGGGACACCTCAAATCCTTCTCAAAGAAGACGTCTTTACATTTTTTACTTTCTGCAATTTCTTTTTTGTTTATTTACCGCTTTCTGCAATTCAATTCTTTACAGCTTTCTTTTAATTTCTGCAATTTTTTCTTTCTGCAATTCTTGTAACTCATTCGGCATTCATCAATCAAATCAAATATTTTTATGGTGTAACAAATTGGCACGCCCAGTGGGACACGAAGTGAAAACCATATCCGCTTGAAAGATGTCTCTACAAGAGAAAATGTATGTTAGATCATATGTTGCAGAATACGCCGGTGACACGGCGGTAGACACTACACTATGGGGAATCATTCAGACCCCCACAGTTTTGGAGCAGATACGGCTATCAATGACGGAATTGATGGCTGAATTCATGCCCCTGTTTACCAAGCACCTCATGGATGCACTGCGGCCTGCTATGGCCGACCAGATTGAGAGAGTATGTAGTTCCATACATCTCCAGCAGGATGCAACTGCTCCTATGAACGGCGTGAATGCGCCGCCTAGTCTCTCGTGTCCAGGGTCGTCAGGCGGCCAACAGAGGACTTGGGGAGCCACACCATGCCAGCAACCATCTTCAGAGTTTGGTGTCCTGGCAAGTGTTTTTCAGTTGCCTCATCAGGCTGTTCTTTCTAATACACCAGCGGCATCAAGTGTGCTGAATCTCCGAGATGTGACACTACCAGTGCCAATCTACGCATCACCAACCCTCACGGGCTGCGGAAGGACCAACAGTGGCGTTAGTCTACTACCCTGCCAAACGGCACCACCAGTGCCGACCATGGCCTTAGTCCCTCATGTGGCGACCTTCTCGCCAGTACATGGAAATACATTCTCAATACCTACCACGAACCCTAGCTGGACACCTTCGACGCTAGGGGGGCAACCACTTCAAAAAACTAAGAGGCCACATAAAATTACGGTTCCAGACATAGAAATAACCGACAGTACAATGGCACACATGCTGCCTGAAGTAAAAAAATATTTAATTATGCAGGACTCCACTAGTCTTGCCCAGCGAGCCGAAAAAGCGGCTTGCTTGGAAAGGTTCCTAGCGGAATCCACTTGAAGGAAGTGAGGTTAAGTGAAAAGGACGACGAGCCCCCGCAAGTGGCGGTAGAAAAACTAATACAGACCGCCTGGCCATACACGTGCAGTCTTCAAATCATCAAGACAGGAAGAGGCCAAGTCTAGGCCTGAGGAAGACCTCTTTGGGTAGAGTAAAACAAAACAAGTGTTTGCTTCTCTACTCAAAGATGATGTAGTTAAGCTGCCCGAATGGCGGAAGTTACTGGCGGCCGTGGACGTTCAGCGCCACTTGTTCTGCTTTCAAGCAGGCCTCAATCTATTTCCAAGCATGCAAGATGGGGAATATGCTTTCATTTCAAATAATGGCCACAAAGATCGTGGCAATGAACCCAAGAGGAAGCAAACTCTTCCCTTGGAGAGTGAGATCACAAAGTTAGCCTGGAAGACCCGCAAGAAAGGCATGAGGCCGCCTTAGACTTGAGGAGGCTATCATGGCCTCTAAGGCATTCAAGAGGCCGTCTTGGCCTTTCGCATTGGTAGGGAATCGACGCTGGCGATTGTTGCAAACGACTCATTCACAGCGACAGGGATATGAAAGCCGAGGCTGAGGCGGGTGACTGAGGCCCTCGGGCTCGGGCGACTCTGGCCGTCAGGCGCAGGTAACTAGATGAGGGCTGTTGATGGCGGCTGAGGAGTTGGTGAATGACGGCCCAGAACAAGGCCAGTGGCGGCTGGCAAGGGGCTAAATGGCGGCTCAAGGGCTTTAAATTGCGGCTGGCATCTTCAAGGTGCGCGGCTGGCATCCCAAATGTGGCGGCTGAATAGTGTTGAGTGGCGGCCTGGGCGCTGCAGGTGGCGGCTGAAGTAAGTTGAATGGCAGCCCGAGTGATGCTAGTGGCGGCTGAAATGTGTTCGTTGGCGGCTGTATGGTCCAAGCAACAAGGATGGCGGCTAGAGCCCTCCTGATGGTGGCTGAGGATGCTCAAGTGGCGGCTGAAGATGCTCAAGTGGCGGCTGAGGATGCTCCCGTGGCGGCTGGAAGTTATGTGGTGGCGGTCTCGTTTCGAACTCGCGATGGCCGAAGCTAGAGATCAAGTGGCGGCTGGAGCTTTTCCACGGGTGACGCATGATGGCGGCTGGACAGCTTTGGACGGCGGCTGGGTCTATCCAGGTGGCGGCCAGATAGCCTGTGAAGGCGGCTGAAGGAGGTTGGATGGCGGCCTGGCGCGTGCAAGCGGCGGCTAGAAGGGCCTTGACGGCGGTTGGTGGTGCTACTGATGGAAGACCGATCCAGCAACGCTGGACACATATGAACGACACCTGGTCTGCGGACTGAGCTACCCAAGGTGGCAGCGGCACTTTGGAAAAAAAAAAAGAAAAAAAAAACATGGGTCAAGCCTATATTGAACGCACAAATTCGTCTTAAGAAACCCTAACAGACAAATTGCAATGGGGGCATCTGTTGACACCAAAAATATTCGAGTCTATGGCACAATCCACATCACCCAAAATAAAACAGAGTGGCGGTTCCGAAATTATTCTGTAACGGTTGAAGTCAAGGAAGATCGTTCCATTGTGGGGAGTTCTGCAGCCTCCTTCGAAGACCGCTTATAAATACCAGAGGATGGCTTCTAATTGGGACACCTCAAATCCTTCTCAAAGAAGCCGTCTTTATATTTTTTAC
Organism: Hygrophila difformis; assembly: GCA_030278955.1. Taxonomy (NCBI): domain Eukaryota; kingdom Viridiplantae; phylum Streptophyta; class Magnoliopsida; order Lamiales; family Acanthaceae; genus Hygrophila; species Hygrophila difformis. Next base: position 7,233,331 of record JAOANR010000008.1, read on the forward strand.
TTTCTGCAATTCCTTTTTTGTTTGTTTACCGCTTTCTGCAATTCAATTCTTTACAGCTTTCTTTTAATTCCTGCAATTTTTTCTTTCTGCAATTCTTGTAACTCATTCGGCATTCATCAATCAAAAAAGGTTTATACCTCAAATATTTTTACGGTGAAACAATCACACTATCATTTTATGTAAAATCGATCAGTGAAAATTTAGAAGTGTACGTACAACGGTACAAGATGGCTACCAAGGGAAATTAATTCTTTTAATCACTATCACAGTACATATTTTCTATTTTAATTCAATTACATTACATTTTAATCAGCGACGGAGTAATTTGCTTTTATATATAGTCGAACCTTGATAACAACCCGATTGTGATCTTCTTCATATCGAGTTAATTTATTCACACAAACACTTTGATTTAAAGTTTTATCATAGTCATACTGTTGGGGTACAAACCCAAGTCTCACGTCGGTAGTACAATAGAAATTAAACTTGCACATACGTGTCCATCTAACTCCATTAGTATGAGACCTTTTGGGAGATGCCCAAAGACAAAACAGTGAAGCTCTGCCCAAAGCGGATAATATTATACTAATACCGGAGTTAGGGTGGCGGTCGCAGTCCCAAAATATACAAGTTGAAATATAATCAAGTGTGATCTTCTTAGATTCGTCTCGTCTTTTAGTTTTTAAATATCGAACTTTTGAAATTTTTACTTGTACCGAACTTGAGTAATTATGGTTTAAAATGTGCATTATTGGACTACATGCAATGTGGATCTGTAGCCACAAATTAAAAACGGAGGGAGTATATGATACCTGCGGAAAAGCAATAACAACCATATAGTAAAACATTTTGGACCCTAAAACAGTGAAACTTAAATAAGTTTCTTTCATCGTTGGATTGCGTCTACAAATTCAAGAGCAACAATGAACGACAATATTAAATTTCTGCATTCGCATCCTCCCCTGGTCGGCCAAGGCCTCAATTTGGAATGAGTTGATCATCATTTTTCCTTCTGAATATTGAAAGGACTTCCTCTTGGAAACTTTAACCAAACCCTAAAAAAAAAACTCGTGGTCGTCAACCAGCACCAGTATTTTGGACAGCTGTTCCCAAAAGTGGGCCAAAATGATTTATTTCTCTTAATTAGCTTATTCGCGTGAGGTTTATTGATCTTTGTTAAATTCGTGAGGCTTGTTGACTTTTAGTGTTAAGTGCACAATAAAAGTGTTAAATTGGTCCGTCTTTGGGGCTTTGGTTAATTCACTTTGGGGCACACCCTTTGCTGAATTCTCACTACTTTTTCCCCCATAAATCAGGCATATTATCATTTAAAGAATGTTGCCAAATTAAAATCTTCAAAATTGAATATTAACACCCTCGGAAATACACAACACGTACAATTATATAATCGTCAGTATTATGCAATTACTTGCAACAACACCACCGGTTCATCAGTACGTACCTTAATATATTATACAAAGTGATCAGATCCAATCATATATATGGCAACATGATTAAGAAAGACGACACGACGAATTTAAATACTACTACTACTATTATTATTTAATGAAATGAAAAGGACTGTGAAATACTCCTGCTAGCTAATAGGAAAGGACAAAGGTCAATTTGTAATGAATTAGATATGGACATGTACGTGTTATGTGTATCTGGAAATGAGACAGCTCATAATACGGTATCGCCCTCGAAGGTATTTGGACACTCAATTACTCATAGGTCGCATCGAATTTTTGAAATGGGACATGGGAATTCAGGAGGGGCCGGGTGGGTGGGTGGGTGGACGTGCATGGGTAGGGCAAATAGAATTCAACCTTAAGTGGAGGTAGTACTGGAGGTCGACTGATGATATATATATATATATATATATATATATATATATATATATATATTGCATCTCTCACGTACGGTCCATAGAATTGAATGCACAAAATTCATCACCACAAGATTTGTTCATCGATCTAATCCCTACACCCATTTAATATTCATAATTAAGTTGGGGGACCAATTATTTCAGTACTTGCTCAACAATTTGCCAACCCCTTTTTGTCTTCTTTCTTCCCATCACAATTATGCATTGAACCTTTGAATAATGCTTCTCTTTTCGTCTTTGTTTGGACTTGAAATCTGATCTTATTGTTATTGATTAGGCAAATATACTATGTAACCCTTCGTCTAATATTAAATGAATTGAATTGAGCATAAAAAAACTTAACAGTAGAATACCATACCGTACGTACAACCATTTCATATAAAGTATAATGTAGAAATCCATGGATGGGAGACTTACACCTAATAAAATCAATTAGTGATAGATTGAGTTGCTCCTAACCATATAGAAGGGTCACATCACAAACGACGTGGGATTTCAAAAAATTAAAGATTATTAGCTAGTACTACGTGTGTGTATATATATATGCCTAATTATATTTTGGAAAGGAGAATACACGAAATTAAAGAGATCAGAAGTATATATATTGTGGACCACATGCGGATAGTCATGTTAGGTTGGCAAAAGAGCAATGGTCCTATTTAGATTTTAGACAAATAATTACCTTATTTCGCAAGAAGTAAGAACCCCACACCCTCTTACAAAATACTTCTACTTCTATTAGCAAGCTATGACTAAAAATTATGAATTTTAACTTTTATAAGTATATTTTGATGGATTGAGGCGGGTTCGTTGGATTGGGAAGTTAAATTTCGACCCTCTTCATTCCCGATCCCAATGCAAATTTAAACCCAAGTTAATAAGTCAACTCGGACACGGACGAAGTGGGCATCATCATCATAGAAATTTTCAAAAATCATGGAGAAGATGTATCTGCATCATACTACATAGAAATAATTGGGATTTGGGACAAATTTCACAGACCTATATATATTCTAGCCGACACTACATGATACTAGTATATATTCATATATCTAATCAATACTTAAGCCTGGCATGATTAATGGAGTACTAACTTAGAAGTCGCTAATGCTATGAAGCAACTGTTTTGTGTTTGCTAATAATGTTTTTTTTTTTTTTTTTTTTTCATATTTTATAACTTTAGTTTGGGCAAATCAGAAAGTGATCATCACATGTTAAATTGTTCATCCATGTAATTGTTGTACTCAAATTTTGGACCCCAATGGAGCATCAAGTAAATCGAGTTGTTTCTTAGATAGTATATATAATTTGGGTTCGGTTTCGGTTAGAGCTCAATTTTTTTGTGAATAACTCAAATTTCATTTGACTTAAGACTAATTCATCCACAATCTGCTATACATTAAAGGATTTCATTTCCCAAAGCTCTGCATATAAAACCAGAACCTCATACTATTTAGGCCAACCGCGTTTGGTGGTTAGAGCTTAAATAGACCCATAAATATATACCCATATATATATATATATATATACACACACACGCACACTAATTCCATAATATACATACATATATACATAATTTATTCAAAATTTCATGTTGTCTTTTAAGATTTCAATATAATGGATGAAATGATATGGGGATATATATATATATATATATATATATATATATATGTGATGATGGCCCTCATCAACAACGTCCTTCATCTAGTATAATAATTAATCCAATTGGTACTACCCGACCTCTTGCTTTTTGTACCTAAAGTGCAGTACTTTCTTTTCTTCCAACTAATAGTACTTAATTACATGTATGTATGTCTGGTTAACTATTTAATTTATGTTAGTTGGCCAATTTAAATGAAATCATCATTTCTCATTTTGTAATTAAATTATTTAGCTCTCGTGCCTTTTTCTTACTTGTAATATACTATACAATAATCATGACGCTGATGAAATGGTTACAGCTTAAATGTTAAGTAGGAGGGATCTCATATTTGAATTTTCTCAATCAACACATTAGAATGTGTTTCAACAAGCGGCGAAATTAAGATTATTATGTTGATCATAAGGGATTATCAAATTTTAGTTGATATATCATTACAAAGGGAGGATAGATTTCCACTAAAAAAATTATCACAAAATTGTGAACTTCCACTAAAAAATTTGTTTGCTCAAATTTGTTTCGCCCCTGGTTTCAACTGTACAATTCAATTAAATTCCATAGGTTAGAAGAATTCTTAAATAATAACGATAATAATGAAATCTTTTAACCCCTAATTAATAATTGTCTTTGATGTTTAAGTTCTTCTGTAAGAAAATCGAAAGTGAAGTGAGAAAATGGAACCCCATAAGTGAGGCCAAAAAGTGGTTATTACAATTGACAAAAGAAGGAACTGAATGTTGGAATATTAAGGACACTAATGATGGATTTTGTTGCTAATTTTGATTGATATCACCACAAGACACCCTTTAATTCATCATCATTAATGACACAAAAATGCACTGCCATGTTTTTTGCCTTTTCATAATGGTCCCATACGCCCATTGCATTCATAATGCCCTCATGCATGTTGTCCCACCTAGTCTTTACATTAGTTGGAAATTTTTGTTTTTTAAGAAAAATAATTAAATAATGAAGTTGACAAATTTTCAATAGAACCCTTTTTTTTCCGATTCGAAATTGTATAGATCCTTATCTTTTTAAAGTTGTATCTACAATTATTTATTCATTCAATTATTAATTTCTTGGTAGATTTATTCATTCAATTATTTGAAAGTATGGTTTGCTAAAAGGTAGTACTCCATCCGTCCCATTAAAAGTGGCTACTATTCCTTTTTGGGGTGTCCCATTAAAAGTGACCACTTTCCCTTTTAAGTAAATTAGATTAACATAAACATGATTAAAAACCCCAAAATAATAACAATTGTACTTTCTGCACAAAGTCCCTATATATGTTTAACCATTAATATCTCAAAATGGGTATAAATAAAAATTATATAAAATATATATTCTAAAACTATACAATTAGACGATTCCAACAAGATCACACTTGACTATTTTTGTCTTTCTACATCATTACGATAACATTAAGTCAAAGTTAAATAATAAATATGGTTAAAAGTCAAATGTAACCATTATAAATTAGATGGATGAATTAGTCAAATTTACTCACACAACTTTTACTACTAAATCTCACTACCTAAATTTCCGTGCCCAAAAGAAAGGGGTCACTTATATTGGGACGGAGGGAGTATTTATTTTAAGGCATTGTTTAAACAATAGGAATAAGTGTTGGCTGTCCAAACAAATCTATTATCTAAAACCACACATCGAGAAAATGTCTAAACCTTCTTACGAGCCTCAGAATTATATTGTTAACCAAGTAACAAACATGCATTCTTTTATTATCGTAATCGCTAAGATCGTGGTCGCTAACAAATTTTGGTCGCAAATTCGACTAATTTCTTTAGTAACCTTTGTCACTAAAATAGAAAATTTTTGTAGTGTATTTTAACGTATCTTATTAAAAATAATAACTATACGTTTTAGTATAGTCTAAAATATGAAAATGAAAACAAAACACAGTTTTTTTCTTTTAGCTATACAGCCTGCGAAGAGGCTAGGAAAAAAACAAAACACAGTTTAATATAATCTCTTTTCAAATTCAAATTTTTAAAAATGTAAAAAAAATTAATACAAGCATTTTCAATTTTTTTTAAAGACAAACGAGGGACAAAAAGAGCCAGACCGAAATGGCCATTTATCATATTAATTCTAGATAACAAAAAAGCTTTTAGTTTAAACCAAGATTTTTCTCCATACCATATAAAATTATAAACAAGATTAAACTACGACATTTTGTGATCACACATTAATGTATAAACATTCTACCATTAAAGGGTTACATTGATTAAACACGTTATCCTTCAATCTCAAGTTTGGATGGCCAAAAGCACTTTTAGGGGGAAAATATGTGTTTGAATTGGCTTTTCTAAAAAAGCAAAAGCACTTCAAAAAGACATAAAAGTGCTTCTGGAAGAAACTAGCTAGGGCTTCTCTGAAAAGTAGAAGCCAAAAACAACTAGTAATATATGCAGAATCTTAAATGCGCCTACTAATTTATTTAAATTACACTATAAATATATATTGTTCTATATAAGTAGCATTTCCTTTTTGCTATAAGTAGCTCATCCAAAAAAATATAAGTAGCATTTTCTTTTTGCTAATTTACACATTCCAAAAGCACTTTTTACTTGTACACATCCAAACAAACTTTTAAAAAAAAAATCGTTTTTCAAACATTCCATCCAAACACAAAAGTTACATCATTTTTCTTTTGATTTCTGCTTCTGCTTCTATTTTTTTAAAAAAATCAATCCAAACGAGCCCTTAATCACACACAGATAGATATATATGTATATATATAATATAATGAAGTAAGAATAAAACAATCTACCTTATTTATATGGAATGAAACAAGAGATTGTATAGTATATATGCATCATTCATGCATGTGATTTCTGTCCACATATTTTTAATTACTAAAACTTACAATTTTCCAATTGATTATTATACACATATATATTTACATTTTCTTTTAATTTTTCGTATCTTTTAGAATTGAAACAAAATAGATTACGATCAAAATCCCACTTGTATCTCAACCCACATTATCACATGAAAGAGCACACTTGCAAATTATAAAAGCAAGCGACTCGAACAATGTTTTCTTAAAATATAATATCCAATACCATACCCAGCTTTGCAATCCAATTATATACTACTATGTATGCTACTCCGCTTTAATTTCTTTATTATTTTTAATGATCTTGAAAACCAAACATTCAAAACATAAACTTAATTAAGAAAAGGAAAAAAAAATGATGTTTTGCCACATTTGTGTTGTGCTTTAGGAGGGTGCACATACCAAGTTGGGATATGGTATTGATGATTGATGATGGAGGTAATAATAACTAAGAAGGAATATTATGATACTCTTTTCCATCACTAGCTAATAAGATATGCATATGACATAAAATGAATAAATTAGTGAAGAGAATATGAATGCATGCCACCCCACACCATTCATAATTGCCAATCTTGTGGATGATTCAAACTGTTGGCTGCTTTGTTGCATAATTATTGTTATTCCAAACTCCAAATCTTTTCATTAATCTCTAAAGTAGTTTTTGTTACATGTTCCCACTTCCAATCCATATACAACCTTCTTAATGATGGAATGAGATCAATGTTTGTTATAATTAATTATAAACTAAGAATAAATAATTTATGTGCTCACTATTCTAATTTTCTATTTTAACAACCAATATTCAATCACTAAGGGTCCATTCTGCACATAGAGCTGGAGCTGCGAGTTGCAACTGTAGAGAGCTGTAAATAGCTGTAGCTATCAGTTTTTGCATAAATGTTTGGTATAAGTAGCTGCAGCTATCCAAAATTGCAATTTGAAGAGAAATCTATCTAATAAATCCTGAATACTTTTTGGCTTGTGCAGACTGTATTGTCCTTATTCAATATAACTAACTCCTTTTAATCTTTAGGGTTTTACCAGTAATTATACCACCATTTTTTGATCAATGACTATAATTAATCCACGTCAGCGCTAATTAATTATAGGATAGGGATCTGCGCCCACCCGGTTATGCGCCCCCACCCATCTAATTTCCTTTTTTGCCCCCCCATAACTTTAGGTATTAATTCCTTTTTTCTTTAGGATTTTTTTGGCAAAACTTTCCTATAAATAGGGTAATGAAAATATTCTTCTACCTTCATTCTAAATCCTAAAAAATAGGATTTTTTAGTATTTAGGTTAATGAAATATTTTATTTTATTAATTCCTTATTCTTTTAGGATTTAGGTTTAGAGAATTATAAATAGCGTAAGTCTCTACTGTATTATTCATTCTTCTACCTCCGTTCTAAAGTTCTATTCTCCGTAAACTCTGAAATCGACTTATCAAAGCAACGAGGTATTTTTCTTATTTCGCGGTAATTTTCAATTTTTTTGAAATTTTCCTATAAATACTAGAGTTATTTATTTGTCACTCACAACAAATCTCTATCTCCCAGCTTTTTAAACTCCGGAAAATCATCTTACAAATATGGATGATTTTAACTCATCATTCTCTAGCAATTCGCCATTCAAAAATTCTGATAGTTGGGTGTTCGAAAATAATAATCATCCGAGTGATGGAATAACAAATAAAGTTAGCTCAAACGTTCCTGGCTCTGGACAAGATTATACGCCACAATTCACGACAAGTCAGGTAATTTTCACTCCATTCTTCTTTTTTATAAGCATCATTTAGTTTACCTACAAATTTTCATTACTTAACATATTTATATATAATTTATTTTAGATTTTTGAATCGAAGAACGAAATGCGTGAATGGGTACAAGCCACTGCGAGAAAGAATGGCTTCATAGTGGTAATCACCAAATCAAATAATCGTACTGAAACTCGTAAAGCAAGATGTGTTTTTGGTTGTGAAAGGGAGGGTAAGTATAGGCCACATAGATCGGGAGGCGTCATTGGTGAAAAATACCGGGTCGAAAAAAAATAATTGTCCATTCAAACTTAGGGGGGTTGCTCAAAGTTTACATAATGATTTTTGGAAGTTATCGGTAGAGTGTGGCATTCATAATCACCCACCTTATGAAAATTTTGAGGGTCATGAATTTGTTTGTAGACTGAAACCGAACGAAAAGAAAATAGTTTCTGAATTTTGTGACGACGCTCCCCCTCGAAGCCTTCTTGGTCATTTAAAAAAAATTGACCCCTCAAATACTAGTACCGTTAGAGCCATTTATAATGCTATCAGATCAATTAAGAAGAGTCAGATGGGTGATTTAAATTCTTCTCAATTTGTAATTGAGACTCTTCGGGAGAAAAAAATATTATTTTCAATACCGAGTAAATCCCGAAACAAATCAAATAACTGATATTATGTGGATACATCGTAGGAGCCTAGAACTCTATATTCACTTTCCCACCGTTCTCGTACTCGACCCGACTTACAAAACAAATGAGTACCGAATACCATTACTTGAGATTGTTGGTATTACCTCTACCTTACAAACATACTTGCTGGTAACAGCTTTCCTTAGCAATGAGAAGCAAAATAACTTTACATGGGTATTACTGAATTTGAAAAATATTATTAATCAAATTGGAGCAATGATGCCATCGGTGTTTGTTACGGATCGAGAACTAGCTCTTGTAAATGCTATAGAGTTTTGCTTCCCGAATTCGAGTCATATACTTTGTGAGTGGTACATCAACAAAGCTGTCACTGCCAAATGCAAGCCTATTCTTGGATCGCAGTGGCGAGAATTTTGGAGTCGATGGCATGCATTGGTGAAATCGAAGTCAGAGTTGAATTTTCAGAATGCTTGGCATACTTTTGTTGAGGATTACAAAGAATATCCGGAAGTTGTAAAATACCTTGATGATACGTGGATAAGGTCACATCACACAAAATTTGTTCGTGCATGGACAAACAAAGTAATGCACTTGGGGAGCACTACAACGTAAAGGTAATTTTCATTATTGAATTAAATTATTTGTGTCCCACTTTTACAATGCATATCCATATTAGTATTAGAAAAAAACAGTATTTTGGAAAACTAACAATAAATAAGTGTTTGCTTTCATTCTACGAAATTATTCACTTCATCCACGCACAAAATGCAAAACCCAATCTTGATATACTTTTTTCATTCTACGAAATTACTTACTAAAAGCTATATAAATCTGTTCATTCTTATGAAAGTACAAAAATTTCTATCATTGTAATTGAAGTATAGTTTTGACGGATTGCAATTAATTACTCATCACTGAAAGTGCAAATAATTGAAATTCACCAATGTTATTTTATTTTAAATGATATAATTTAAACAATAAATGAAAATTAGATAAATGATATAATTTAAACAATAAATGTGAATGAAATGTTATTTTCATTCACAGTTCGGAATGGCTTATTTTGTAATAACAATAAATAAGTGTTTGCTTTCTCTAGTTGGAATAGTAAATTATTTATGTCTCACTTTTACGATAACTGACCTTATTGAATTAAAATTTCAGGGTTGAATCCCAACATTCAAGACTCAAGAAATATTTTCTGAACTCAATGGCGGACTTGTATGATTCATTTCGGAAGATTGAGTTGATGTTGGATAACCAGTTCTCTGAAATAGCTCGCCAGTTTGAGCGTTCCAAAAATTGTCCGCGGCACACATGGAGGAACAATTACCTTTTTGCGAATCTTGTGTCACGCATATCAATAGAGGCAGCGGACCGTATTTTTTCAAAATTAGATGCTGCTTTAGGTGCCTCTCCGTATTCAAGGGATTTCTGCGAGTGTCCGGATAAAACGGTATTTGGATTACCATGTGTGCATGTCATTTCGTATTACCTATCCACGACTACGCCGATTCCGCTGCACGAGGTACACATACATTGGCAAACATTGTCATTCAGGCGACATGAAATTGCCCAAGTAGAAGATGATATCACTTCAACTGCAATCCCAATGAGTGATAGTATTGATGTGCAACCACCAGCATATAATACTGTTCACCGAGGTCGCCCTAGCGGTATTCAAGAATGGGACACTGGTCGTACTCGCTCTAGATTCGAAAGGAATTCTTCGGCATCACAAAGACGTGGGAAACCAAATATCAGAGAATTGTTAATTGATAATCTACCTTCCCCATTTCATAATTATGTATCAGGAATCTTTAATGTAGAAGCTGATGGAAATTGCGGGTTCAGAGCTATTGCCGAGCTAATCCACAATGATGAAGAGAAATGGCCAGATGTTCGAGCTAAGCTGATTAACGAGATCAGAGAATACTCATATATGTATGACACAATCTACGGTGGGTCTGATCAGACAGAAAGAGTTTTACGAACGATCAATAATTTTCAGAGTCCTACTAGTCAAGATCATTGGATGGACACAGTAGATCACGGAGTGGTCATTGCCTCGGCTTATAATGTTGTGCTCTATACGTTCACAGATTATCTGGAAGGTTGTCTCACTCATGTGCCTCTAAGGTACGATTCTTTTATCGGAGAGCACAGAGAAATCGCGATTGCTTTCGTAGACAGAAATCACTTTGTCCAACTACATCTGCTCTCCGATCATCCAGTTCCTCCAATTACAACATGGTGCACACGGTATGCGAATAACGGAGCTAGAGAATGGCAACATTTCTATGCGAATCGTATACAACAATGGAGAACTTTTGAAAGACCTAGAAGAGAACCTGAATTTGGCGGGACCATAGATTAAACTCTGTGTAAAATTTCATTATTTGTACTTAAGTCTTTTAAACCTTCTTTCTTATTGTTTTTACAAATTTTGTTACGTTGAAAAATCGACTTTTTAATGTACATTTTGATGTATTCGTGTATATATATATATATATATATAGCGAAGGTCTCAAATAGTATGTTTCAAATATATATATTTTTGAAATTTTTACTTATATTTTTTGATTTATCGTAGTTTTTTATAAGAATTATTAAAAATCGACTTTTAAACCGTACATTTTTACATACCCATATTTGTACTATTGCGAAGTTCTTTTCGCGTAGGTTTAAATTTGTATTTTTTTTGAATTTTCAACTTATATTTTTCAAATTATCGCAACTGTTTGATAAAAAATATTAAAAAAATCGGCTTTTAAACCGTACATTTTTATATATTCATATTTATACTCGTTGCAAAGATCTCGAAGGGTAGGTTTTAAATATATAATTTGTTTTAAATTTTGATTTATATTTTTTAAGTTATCACAGTTTTAAAAATATGAAAAATGAAAATTAAAAAGAAATAAAAATAAAACACACACATTTTTAGGGGTAAAAAGGGAAAAAATTAGGGGGGGGGGGGGGGCGCATAATGGAGTGTGCGCAAATCAGTTCCCTATTATAATTTATTTAAAATTTATATGTTTTGAAAATATATGGAAAGATTTTTTAAAGATTTGTTTATAATATATTATAGATATATGATCTAAATATAGTATTAAATAATATATTTGATGGCTAATAAATATTTAATTAAACCTGTATATTATAAAATTTTTAATTTAATATATATTCACTATTACATGGGCAAAGGCAGGGGCGGCGGGGAAGGGATTGTCGAGCGCTGGTTCTAGTTCGGGAGAGTGAGCTGGGCGACTTGGTTGTCATATTTGGCGAAGGGATGATCGGAAGACTGGGGCTGTTTTGTTGCTCGGCCTGGTGGCTTAGATTTCTTACAGGAGTTGTTTTGCTTTGCTTCAATGAGTGGTTTATGGCTAATTTTAGAAGGAGGCTGCATTTTGTAGGTGGTATGTGATGCCTTTCGAACGCAGATTTGGTTGATGATCAGACAGACTTGGTTTGTAAAGCCATTCGGCTGTGTTTCAGTGTTTATCAAGGAATAAAACACCATATTTCTGTTAACCCAACAAAATTTATATTATAGCCCATCCAAATTTACATGACCCAGTCCGTGAAAATATATCCAGAGGCCCAGTCCGTGAAAATATATCCGGAAGAGAGGACGCGTCTTCAGGTCAGTAAAAATATATCCGGAGGCCCAGTCCGTGAAAATATATCCGGAAGAAAGAACGCACTTCCAAAAGGCCCAATCTATTTTTCTTGGCACGGTCCAATTCAAGATTTATCCGGATAATAACCAGAGCTGCCAATCAAAGCCATCCGCGTGCTTCATGCCACCCCTGAAGCCAAGCCTCCTATGCTGCATGCATCTCTACAGGAGGCCTCACGCGTGTCTACAGGAGGCCTCACGCCTCTCTACAGGAGGCCTCCCGCGGCTCTACAGGAGGCACAGGAGGCCTCACGCCTCTCTACAGGAGGCCTCCCGCGGCTCTACAGGAGGCCTCACGCGTCTCTACAGGAGGCCTCCCGTGGCTCTACAGGAGGAGGTTTCCTCCTATAAAAGGAGGAAGGGAGGCACTCGAGAGAGGCAACCCAACACACAACTCCCTGAGAGGATTTACTCTGCATTTTTTCATTCTGCACCTGTTTTATTCTGCACGAAAATAAGAAAGCTGTAAAGGAATGGAAAATTTGCAGGAATGTAAAAGCAGGAATTGAACTGCAGAATAAAACAAGTGCAGAATGAAAAAATGCAGAGTAAATCCTCTCAGGGAGTTGTGTGTTGGGTTGCCTCTCTCGAGTGCCTCCCTTCCTCCTTTTATAGGAGGAAACCTCCTCCTGTAGAGCCACGGGAGGCCTCCTGTAGAGACGCGTGAGGCCTCCTGTAGAGCCGCGGGAGGCCTCCTGTAGAGAGACGTGAGGCCTCCTGTGCCTCCTGTAGAGCCGCGGGAGGCCTCCTGTAGAGAGGCGTGAGGCCTCCTGTAGACACGCGTGAGGCCTCCTGTAGAGATGCATGCAGCATAGGAGGCTTGGCTTCAGGGGTGGCATGAAGCACGCGGATGGCTTTGATTGGCAGCTCTGGTTATTATCCGGATAAATCTTGAATTGGACCGTGCCAAGAAAAATAGATTGGGCCTTTTGGAAGTGCGTTCTTTATTCCGGATATATTTTCACGGACTGGGCCTCCGGATATATTTTTACTGACCTGAAGACGCGTCCTCTCTTCCGGATATATTTTCACGGACTGGGCCTCTGGATATATTTTCACGGACTGGGTCATGTAAATTTGGATGGGCTATAATATAAATTTTGTTGGGTTAACAGATGCCCCCCTCGCGCATTTTGTCTGATTAGTATTTTAAGACAAATTTGCGCGCTTACTTTTGGAATTTTCGGCCCATTAGGGCCCATTAGGGACAAAACCCTAACCATATAAAACCCTTCAAAATTCTTCCACCCATCATTTTCTTTCAACACTTCTTCCCTTACTCCTCCACCGGCCATCGGAAACCGCCGCCGTCGCCCAGATTCCGGCCGTAGAAATCGTCGCCGGACGTCGCTGGAAGCCGTTGAGGCCGCCGCGCCGCCGCTGCCAGGCCGCCCCGCCGCTGCTCCAGGCCGCCCCTACAGGCCGCCCGTCGCCTCCGCCTAGGCCGCCCCTGAGGCCGCCCCGCGAAGCCGCTGCAAGGTCGCCCGAAGCCGCCCACCACCGAGAGGCCGCCTGCCTTGGAGCCGCCCGCTTTGGCCGAGACGCCCGCCTTGGTCGCCTGTCGCCTGCCTTGGAGCCGCCCGCCTGGCCGTCTGCCTTCCCTCTTGAGGCCGCCTGCCTAGGCCCTTGAGGCCGCCTGCCTTCCAAAGGCCGCCCGCCTGCCAAGGCCGCCCGGCCACCCCTTGAGCCGCCCTTGGCCGCCTCTTGGCACCTCTTGGTCGCCCCTTGGAAGGCCGCCCGGTCCTGGAAGGCCGCCCGGTCCTAGCCGCCCAGCTCCGTCTCTCGAGGCCGCTCACGCCAAGGCGTCGTCCTACGCGGAGGCCGCCCGAGGCCGCCAGTCCTCGTCCAAGGCCGCCTACGCCCAAGGCCGCTCACGCGAGGCCGCCGTATTGAGCCGCCTACGCCTGAAGACCGCCAGCCTCTATCAACAAGCTGCCATGCCTCCTGCACAGGCGCCTGTAGTGTCGCCCGAGTTGTTAGCAGATATGATGCAACAACATTTCGGCATTCAATTAAAGCCGATGGAATGGCCCACATACAGGAAACCATACCCAGAATGGGTAGACACCATGCAGCCTTATCCTAGAGGCTTCAAGATGCCCGCGCGAGGAATCTTGAATTGGACCGTGCCAAGAAAAATAGATTGGGCCTTTTGGAAGTGCGTTCTTTCTTCCGGATATATTTTCACGGACTAGGCCTCCGGATATATTTTTACTGACCTGAAGACGCGTTCTCTCTTCCGGATATATTTTCACGGACTGGGCCTCTGGATATATTTTCACGGACTGGGTCATGTAAATTTGGATGGGCTATAATATAAATTTTGTTGGGTTAACAATTTCCCTCAAAAAAAAAATTTTTTTGAGCCTAAGGTATTTTTTTGATATGATCAACCTATACAGGTTAGAGAAAAACTAAAGTATTAATAAGTATTCATCTAAATCAATATGATAAATTTAATTAATTCTAACCATACTTTAGTTAATTTATCAAAATATATATTTAAAAGAAATTATTCTGCTATAGAAAATTTTAATCAAATTTTAATCTTAATTTTTGGTATTAGATTTAATTTGAATTTTATCTTATCATAGTAAAATAATTCTTGGAGAAACTGGGTATCCCCAAGCCACACGGGCAATTAAGGGTGCCCCTCTTAATGCAGTTTTTTTGCATACACAAGCTTCAAACCTGAGATCTTGCTTAAGCAACTAGAGCCCCAATGCACTCAAGCCAACTACTCACTAAAAGAAAATTCCGGAACACCGACCGCATTTACCGACTGGCATTTTGCGGTCGGTATTACCGACCGTATCACCGACCGCAAACCGTGGTCGTTGTTCAGAGATAGAAACGGTATTGTGTATTATATGTCAAACGAATTATACAATCTACAAATATATAGGAGTATATACATATGGATAAACACTACCAAATCTCCTAAACAAAGTAGGAAATATCATACAATCAATAATCACTAATTACTAAGATATAAAAACACTAAATGTAAAGATATAAAATATCTTCACACTCCCCCTCAAGTTGGAGCATATATGTCTGTCATGCCCAACTTATCACACAACTCCTTGAAACGTTTGGCTGCCAATGCCTTTGTGAAGATATCTGCTACTTGCTGGAAAGAGGGTGTGAAAGGAGTGGGGATCTTTTTATTCATCACAGCCTCTCGAATAACATGGCAGTCAACTTCAATATGTTTACTTCGTTCATGAAAAATTGGATTACTCGCTATATGAATTGCTGCCTTATTGTCACAGTACATAGGAGTGGCCTCTTTGTAGACATACCCTAGTTCTCCCAACAAATTTTTCAACCATTGGATTTCTCTAGCTGTGTGAGCCATAGCCCTATATTCAGCCTCTGCACTTGAACTAGCCACAGTAACTTGTTTCTTACTCCGCCATGTTACAAGGTTGCCTCCAACATAAGTGCAATACCCAGAAGTACAATTCCTATCAATTTTTGATCCAGCAAAGTCTGCATCAGAATAAGCTTCAATTTCTACGTGTCCATTCTTCTTAAACATGAGGCCTTTCCCGGGAGACTTTTTAATATACCGTAAGATTTTGATAGCAGCTTCCCAGTGTACAGTTCGAGGTTTATCCATAAATTGACTAATCACACCAACTGCAAAAGAGATATCTGGTCTGGTTACGCTAAGGTAAATCAATTTTCCCACAAGTCGCTTGTACTTGCCTTTATTCTTCATATAATCATCACCATCATCAAACCAAAAGTTCGGATTACTATCCATAGGGCAATCAACAGGTTTTGCTCCAAGTAGTCCTGCTTCCTTGAGTAGGTCCAAAGCATATTTTCTTTGGGATAACGATGTTCCAAATTTGCTATAAGCAATCTCAATGCCAAGAAAATAACGAGGACGCCCCAAGTCTCTAGTAACAAAGTGTTGTTGCAAGTAAACTTTCAATTTTGCAATCCCCTCAACATCACTGCCAGATATTAAGATATCATCCACATACACAGCAAGGATTATCACTCCGTGTGTCCCACGCTGAACAAAGACAGAATGATCAGATGTACACTGTCGAAAACCAAATAGCTTCATAATACGGCTAAACTTATCAAACCATGCTCGCGGGCTTTGTTTTAATCCATAAATCGCCTTGTTTAGCTTGCACACCATAGTCTCCCCCTGAGCAACATAGCCAGGAGGTTGCTCCATAAAGACAGTCTCATGCAAGTCGCCATAAAGGAAGGCATTCTTGACATCTAATTGAGATATAGACCACCCTTCATTAATAGCCAATGAGAAAAGGAGGCGAATAGAGTTAAGACGAGCCACAGGAGAGAAGGTCTCAAAGTAATCAACGCCATGAGTTTGAGTAAAGCCCTTAGCCACGAGACGGGCTTTGTAACGATCAATGGACCCATTAGGTTGATACTTAATATTGAACACCCAATGATAACCAACAATTTTTGCATCTTTAGGAGGAATAGCAAGATCCCATGTGCCGCGAGAAATAAGAGCTGACATCTCCTCATCCATAGCTAATTTCCACGCATGATGCTCTAAAGCCTCACGGTAAGACCTAGGAATGTCAGTTGAGGAAAGGGAAAGTGCAAAAGAACGCAAAACAGGGCTAAGATGGTCAAAAGACATATAATTACATAAAGGATGGGCAGTACAAGAGCGTGTACCTTTCCGGAGAGCAATTGGGAGATCACAATCAGAGGGAAGAACAGGAGAAGGTGTGGGAGAAAAGGGTTGGCAAACCTCAGGAACTGCAGGAGAAGTCGGTTGAATAGCAGCAAGAGGTGGTGGACCTTTCTTGGACCGACGGTGTAGACCTGTATTTGCTTGGAAGGCTGGACAACATCAAGGTTGGCTGGGACAGGAAGAAGAGAAGAAGATAGCACACTGGATGCAAAGGGAGTCACAAAACAATAATAAGGCTGACCTTCAAAAAATGTTACATCAGCAGAAACATAACTCCGATGAGTGATAGGATCATAAAATCTATACCCCTTCTGAGTGCGAGAATACCCAAGAAAAATACATTTTATAGAGCGATGAGACAACTTATCCTGATGGGGAGATGAATTATGGACAAAGCAAGCACAACCAAAGACTCGAGGTGTGACAGGGAAGAGCGGTTTATTGGGATGGAGACACGAGAAGGGAATATCACCATGAAGAACACTAGAGGGCATGCGATTAATAAGAAAACATGCAGTGAGAATAGCATCCCCCCAAAAGGACTTGGGAACATTGGAATGTGTCATTAGGGTGCGAGCAATATCCAGGATATGTCGATGTTTACGCTCAGCAACACCATTCTATTGGGAAGTGTAAGAACAAGATGTTTGATGAAGTATTCCATAAGACTCACAAAAAAGTGAAACATCATGTTGGGTGAACTCAAGAGCATTATCAGTGCGTAAGATACGTAAAGAAACAGAAAATTGAGTTTTTATTTCATTTTAAAAATAAGAGAGCACATGAGGTACTTGAGACCGTTCTTTGAGTAAATACATCCATGTCATACGAGAGTAGTCATCAACAAAAATGATGAAGTATCGAAATCCTTCACGTGACAAAACAGGACTAGGATTATTCTACTTGGCAACAAGCGGATTATGCTGTTATGACCTGGTTATTAAATAGTATGGAAGAATCTGTGAGTACCAATGTCATGTTTTTGAGCACTGCTAAGGCAATTTGGGCCTCTCTTTATGATATGTACTCCCAAGAGAACAATATCTCCAGAGTGTTTGAGTTATATGATAAACTATTTTCTTTAAAGCAAGATGGTCAACCTGTTGCAGACTATTTTGCCACTCTTAAGGGCACTGCTGATGAGATTTTATTATATCATCCATTTACAAATAATATAGCCCAACAAAAGAATCATTGGGAGGAATTCTTGGTGGCTAAATTTCTATCTGGACTAGACGGTCCCCTTCTATCTGTTCGGGATCATCTTCTTGCCAGTGACAATGTTCCCACATTGTCAAATGCACTTTCTCGTGTTCTTCGTGTTTCAACAGGTTATCCTGCTTCTCACTCCTCAAGTGTCACTGATACTTCTGCTTTGGCCATACGTGGACGAGGATCTTCTCAAAGCCTTCGTGGTGGTCGAGGCCGGCAATATGATAAAGATCGAAAAGGTCGATATTGCATCCACTGTGGCCGAACCAATCATGTTTCTGAAAAGTGCTGGCAGAAGTTTGGCAAGCCAGAGTGGGCTAATGCAAGTGCAGAAATTTCTGAGTCCGTGTCTACTTTACCTGATATGGTCTATGTACCTCGTGGAGAGTATGAGAAACTGTTACCTCATCCTGTGGTTAATTCAGCAGGCCCCACTGCTTTTAACGTCTCTCATGGTAAGTCTTGGGTGTTAGACTCGGGTGCTGCTGCTCTGATACCATGTTCAGAGATAGAAAAGGTATTGTGTATTATATGTCAAACGAATTATACAGTCTACAAATAAATAGGAGTATATACAGATGGATAAACACTACCAAATCTCCTAAACAAAGTAGGAAATATCATACAATCAATAATCACTAATTACTAAGATATAAAAACACTAAATGTAAAGATATAAAATATCTTCACAGTCGCTAATTCATATCCGTTATTCCGTTAGTGCTTTTTTGCCGACCGATTTACCGACTGCAACACCGATCGCATTACCAACCGAAATTTCGGTCGATAATTTTTTCCCAATTTTTTAATTAATATTATTTTTTTATAAAAAATATAATTTAGTGATCGCCTTACCGACCGAAAATACCGTCGCTAAAGTTAGCGACCGACTTACCGACCAAAATTTGCGGTCGCTAATTTTTTCCCATTTTTTATTTTTGAATTTTCTTTATTGCTAATTTAATTTTTGAATTTTTATGAATATAAAAAATTTTATTTTCATGAAAATTTTAATTTATGATTATTTACTTTAATTTTTAATTAAATATTTCTTGTAATTAGTTTATTTCATTTTTATTTTATGTTATAATTTAATTATTGAATGGTATTTTTAATGTAATTAATTAATTTTATATTCATACTATATTTTTTAATTTTTTATTTTATTGTGGATTTTAATTATTTATCAAATTTGTTTGATTTAATTAATGCATTCTTTATTTTTTAATTAATATAATTTTAATTTTTTTATATTTCAATTTAGTTATTAATTTTCAAATTTATATTTATATATATATATATATATATATGTTATATGTAAAGATATACATATAATAACATGAAATGTAAGATGCACAGATGGCATTCGTGCGAGAAGAGCTCTTTCCCACCGGGGTTCGAGCCCCCTCTTCAGCAAATCACAAAATATTTGTGAAGGCAATATATATGACACATAGAGGGATGTGAATGGTGGGTTACAGAGCTAGCCAAGTTGGTTAAGGTTTAGGTTGGGTTATATTGAGGTGTTGGGTTCGAGCAAAATTTTTCTTATATGTTGTGATTTTAGTGACCGCACATTTCGGTCGGTTATGCGGTCGCTAAATTTAGCTACCGAAAATTTGGTCGGTGATACGGTCGGGAAACGTCTCCGGGGAACCTTTGGGACCAGCCATTACCGACTGCTCATGCGGTCGGTAGTTCGGTCGGTAAATGTCCTCACTGCATGGGCTGGTGGTCGTCACCCAAATGTCGACCAACTGATTACCGACCGATGTTTGCGGTCGGTAAAGCCTGAAATGATTTCTTGGCTTACCAACCGCAAATTTCGGTCAGTAATCAGCATTTTTCTTGTAGTGACTATTGGTCATAAGAAAATCATTTTAATAAACCACATAATATAAAGAACAAATAATTATTCAAACAATATTTCTAACGTATATATTTAATAATTAAATCTAAATTAAAACAAAGCATTGAATTGAATAGAAACAACAATTTGCCTCTATTAGTACAATAGAAATTCTGACACAGAAGTACATGATTTGCTTTTCTTAAAATAAAAAAGTAAAACGGGAACATGATAGATAATTCAATCGATCAATCCTATAATGAATAGAAATAAATGAGAATGTTAATGCGTTTACTGCATTTATATGCAGAATAAATATAAATTCTGATTGTAGAAGTTGTTTTATGGTGGATTAGAGAAGCAAATGGCTGATCATAGATGTGTAAAGAGAAGATGGGCATGCAAAATTACCGTATTATTCTCAATTGCTTTTTTATAATGTATATGTTTCTAAGTTTTGTTGTTCATCTAAACGCAGCTCCATTACAGCTTCATTCAAAATAAAAATCAAATCCCTTTGATGTTATCTGTTCTTCCATAGTTGGATCATCTTCCTATTCCACCGACCAGTGTTGTTTGATGCTCACCTACCCCATAAGGTATAGCACCCATAACCTTCTTTTATAGTTTTACATATTTGTTTATAAAATAACTTTAATAGGTCATTCACATGTGATCTTTATTTGCAAGATCCCAGGTGAATATGCATGCAAATATAAGTAGTGTTGTCTAATGAATTACGAAATATTGATATATGACATCTATTGTGTCATTTATTTGTACTTTTATGATTTCCCTAAGTAAGAGATGTCGATATCTAATTATTTTTATCCAATTACAGTAGAAACATGAATGACATGAATGAGTTTATTCCCCCTCTCCACGAAATTGATCGCCTTCAAAAGGATAATTTAGTGTGTTTTATTGCAAAATTTTTGTTTCGGCCTGAAAGCCGCATGAGACTCTCACATCTGAAACTTATTCAAACCCACAAATGTGAAACTTTGAGTAGAATTTCTCTGAATAAAGTGCAAGCAGGCTGGTCTGGTTTCTTGACCCGTTTTTATTTATAATATTATATTTGTGTTGGACTTTGTTATTGCCCTGGACTGTGTTTAAGAACAAAATATTTGAAAGTAGGAAAGATCGTGACCAATATTCTTTCAGTGGTTTAGTTGTTGTATAGGTAAAATGGTGTGTGTTGGGCACGTTAAAGATGGAGAAAAGTATATTAATTCATGCACATGCTGCTAAAGAACCAATAGAACAAGCATTTGTATATTTCTCAACAATGCTGGAGAAAGGTATTTCCCCGAGTTTGATCACATATAATGCTATATTGAATGACCTTTGCAAAATTGGAAAAGTAGATGGGAGTTATAAGCTGCTTTCTGAAATGCAAATGAAAGGAATATCTCCTAATAAGTATACATACACCATTTTAATGAATGTGTATTGTCATCAGGAGGTTTTTAAGTTGTACAAGTAATTGTTCGATCGAGGAATTCAACTTGATTCCTTCACATATAGTTCATTGTTTAAACATTTGAGAAAAGACTATCCACCAATGGTAGCTGAAGTGCTTGAATTTATAATTCTAGAAGATGGAAAGCCCAGATGAATTAGATAATTCACATGCTATTAGCTTGATAAATAATAGTAAATATTTTCTATTTTAACAATGAAATTTCAAACTCGATTGTTAAACTCTAAACTCTATTCCCCATCAACTTTTAACTTTTGATTTTAAACTCTAAACCATTACTCAAAATTATCACAATTTAAAACCATCATTCATTATGAATTCCAAATTCTAAACTCTAAACTTCTACGTATTTATTTTGTCCATTTAATTAAAAAAGTATTAGTTCCATTCATAATAAGAAAGAAAGCAACACGTCCGTGCGCAATGCGCGGGTCAAAAGAGGTAGTTTTAATTAAATTGGAAAGTAGCTTTGAAAGCTATCAAAAGCTACTCAGCTTAGTTTCATATTGTAGAGCTTTTCGGAGCTCCAATTCACAGCTAAAGTTTTTAAAAGCTAGTGTGCATAACCGAATTATTGTTTTGATATAAAATCTAAAGCTCCTTCAAAGCTTCCAAAAGGTGCTGCAGAACAGACCCTAAATAACATAATTCGGCCACTAATGTATCACGAAATTGGAAGCCAAAACCTAGTAGCTATCAAAGAGTTAACGATAATTCGATACATAGCTAAATAGGAAAATTTGTGTATTGGGCTATATGAAATTTGTAAAAGTATTTCATAATCCACAAATCCACCCACATATTATAATTTGCGTGGTAGTTGTAAAATATTATTGATGGGCTTGACCAACGTAAGAAAATAAGGCTTGGATCTAAATGGGCCCAATTGATACATATTCAGCAGTCCAATTACGAACTTCTGATCCGCCAATAAAAGTTCATCCAATCGACCATGAACTAATAATTTTTCTTTGGGAAAACTAGCGCCCGGTAACCATGGAAAAAATATTATTAGAGTCAAAGCCCCTCCGTTTCAAACATTGTGTATTTAGGCCCTATGTAATAACTTAGTAAATCAGATACCAAGAACTTGGTAAAGCACATATCAATAACTTGGTAAACACATAAGGTAATCGTGGTAAATCACATATTAAAAACTTGGTAAAGCACGTATGGTATATGTGGAATAACTTAATAAACATCATAAGATATATGTGGTAAAGCGCACACCAATAACCTGATAAACACCATAAATATTTTTGGTAAAGCACATACCAAGACTTGGTAAATACCATATAGTATATGTGGAATAACTTGGTAAATACCATAAAGTATTTGTGGTAAAGTACATACATAAAACTTGGTAAATACCATATGGTATTTGTGGTAAACCACGTATCAGTAACTTAGTAAGTACTAATATATAGTAGCTATGGTAAGACACATACTAATACAGTGGTAAACCACATATCATTAACCTGGTAAATACCATATAGTATCTAGGTAAGGCACATACAATAACCTGGTAAACCAAGTCAAACATGTGATGGGGTGCAAAGTTTAATAAAATTGGAATGGGCCTAAAAAAAATGGAAAGATTTTTAAAAAGGGTCTGGGCCCAAATTTACCGTTCACTAATTTTTTCGGGGTAAATGGAGGGCCGAAGCCTGTTTTATGTTTCACTAGTTTTTATTCAGGGTTTTCCTCAATGACGTGAATTTTTACTGTTTAATTTAATTGAGTTGACTATCCCATTTAAGATTTACAACAGATAAATCAAATCAAATGCCTTGTAAAATGGGATTTCGCTACAAATTAAATTTTTTTTTAAATATATTAGTTGCATTATTCTACTTACAATAAAGATGTGCTTAGCTTAATTATCACCTATAAGTGAGGATGAAGACTTGGCCAAATTCGTTGAATTCCAATCTTATAATTGCGTTTTTTATTTCCTACCTGACATCTTATCTACCCTTTGTAATTTGTATGATTTGGGCTTCCACCACTATTTGGTGACGAAAAAAAAAAAAAACCCGGAAATTATCACTAGTAGTTGTTTTAAATTGATAAATGCTTTTGTTTCAAGCTTATCAATCCTACGAAAGATTATAACTTCATTAAAAGGTTTTATATATGTAAATTTATTTCATTCAAATTCAAATAAGTGCTTATATTATTATATTATATGCGGAGTTAAAAAAAAAAAAAAAAAAAAAAAAAAAAAAAAAAAACCTAGCGTAATCAATTACAACAAAAATGGTTTATATACTTCTACTTCACAAAAGCATTTCACAATCCACACAGTTAAACTAGTTTGACCAAATGGTGCCCAACCCATTTCCTTCTTGTGTATGACTATGACAGAAAGTGAGAATGTGACCGTCCATGAACATTGCCGAAATTCTAGCTTTGATTTTAGCTACATCGTCACATGTCTGTGCAACGAATTTCACTAGTTTTTAATCAACTGTACAACTTATTACAAAGCATTCATGAGTCATGACGTTGCCAGTTACTAACATATAATTTAATTCTCAAAAATATAATTTGAAACAAAATATAATTAACTAGTTTTTAGTATCACCCTAAAGTTATCTATCCCTTTGAATTCCATTTTTGTATGCAAACGCTTAAAATCCATACCCATAACACACTAGCTACTAGTATCTTCTAAAATGCAATAATATTTCAATCTAATGAAATAATCAGTCAAATTAAAAAGTATGGACTTAATTAAGTAGTAGTTGATATACTGTGATGATCTGTGCGCTGTGGTGATGTTGTGAACATGCAAACCTAACTTAATTAATAGGAGGGGCCTCGATTATCTTTAATTAAAATGTTTGCCAGTAGTAATCGTATGCCTGCTTTTAAGGGGATATATTAAAAATTCAATACAGTTAGGATCAATTATCTGTTTGGGCATTATATGTGTGTGTATGATCTGTAAATTGCGGTTGTAAGAATATTAGTATATGTATTATCTTCAAAAGAGACATAATTGGATGACCTGTACGTTTATTTTCTTGTAATGGCTGCTGGCTGGCAATTGCCCTACCTTTCGCTTGTTTATGCCTTAGATACTATTGCTTTAAAGTATCTTATCAACCGAATGTATACCCATCGTCGTCTGAGTTGGCTTTCATTATATATACTAAAACTTTCTTGATAAGTTGGAGCTTATTAATGCATGCTTTATTATAGCAAGTGGTTTAAGAACCAAACAATACTCTATAAATTTCGATCGTATGTCATGTATCCGAATATGTCTTTTGTGTGATTATACATACTAATGTAAATTAACTTTGTATCTTTATTCCTTCTCTGTACAATTATACCCAAAAAAACATTCTGAGGAGAATAGGGTTCATTTCGAATTCTGGGGTAGTAACAATTTTGCTGGCTTAGCTTATTATGTGTAGTTTTGTTGATTATCTAATAATTAATGTATATGTAAAATAATAGTACGTACAATATGCTTACTTTGATTTATGCCACAGTTGTTTCCAATATGCTTCCTTGCCTCATACACTACAAGAATTTTTGCTTTTAGATACCAAAAAAAAAATCTTTTAGTTAAACTTTAGAATTCGATCTTACCGAATTTGCTACCAAAGTTTTAAATATTTAACTAATGAAATTGGGTAGCTAAACAAAAATATTTCTTGTTGTGATATATATTTAATTTATAAAAAAATTAAATGGCTAATTTATTAGGTAGTTTGATAAGCGAAGTGCTACTTTAAGACAGGTTGAATTTGTAATTGCTCCATAACCACTTACTGCTATTTGCTAAGTACATCCTTTTGGAATTTTTGGCCCGACCACAGGAGGCCGGGGGCATGGGATGGTTATGGCTTGGGAGGGCCAGAGCAGCCCCTCTAATATTTATACTTTACTTTTTGAGAATATTAATATTTTTATTGTTAAATTATACTAGTACTGCATATATGTATGGTGGCCCCTTATTAATAAATACTCATTCCGTCCCAGCTAAAGCGTTCTGTTTGACTTTTTGACAATGTTAATTGTTCAACTTTGACTCAATATTATTGTAAGTATATATTTGAAAAAAATAATCGAGTCCGATCTTGTTAGATTTGTCTAATCGTGTAGTTTTAGAATATATATCTTACATAATTTTTAGTTGTATATATTCAAGATATTATCGATTGAAAAAATGCATTAGATTGTGTGCAGAAATCAAACCAATCATTTTAATGGGGACGGAGGAGTAAAAAACGTGTTTTAGTTTTCCTTCCTTACCTATGAATATATGTGAATCTTGGGAAAAAAAAAAATATGTAGTCATCTCAATAAAATCAAAATTTTGAAAAAATGTCTGGCCCTTGATCATGAGGTTTTATCAATAAATTGTACTTCTTGCATTCGACAGTAAAACCGATATACTTGCTTCAAAAAAAAAAAAAAGGCGATAAACTGCTTCAAGAAAAATCAGAAGCCCTTCATATGCAGACATTCTATTACATTTCATAAAATGAACTCTGCGGTAGCATATATATGCACATCAAAACACCTGCAGTAGTCCACATATTTGTTCACATTTATATATATATATATATATATACAGTATTACATAGCACATCGATTGACGACGTACTGTAAAAATGGAAAAGCCTACTCTATACCACTCTTCAACCTTCAGGTTAAAACAGTAGGGAAAAATAATTAAGGTCGGTAAATAGACATGTATTTTTTACTTTTTCCTCGCTTCTTGCAGCCCTTTCTGGTATGCTGAAACCTGTAACCATCAAACATCAAATTTGCTAAGACATTCAGAATAGCATAGTTTAATAGTAGGAGTAAAACTTAGGAATGGCAATGGGCCGGTTTTGGGGCGGGGAGTAGCATCCCCATCCCCAAAACCGTTAGGATTTTTAATCCCCAAAACCGGCCCAATTCCCGTCGGGGACCTTATCGGGGATCCCCAACGGGGACCATAATTTCCCCGATCCCCATTGGGGACCTTATCGGGGATTCACTTATAACCCAACCTTTATTTTTTTTCGGTAATTGGAATGGTCGGAGAATATTATTCGAGACAACTTTCTTTTTTCTGAAAGATAGACAACTTTCAATATAAATAATACATCAAAATACACATATAAATTATTTAACAATAAACCATAATTAAATTAAAACTTCATAATAGTTTCCGATGTATAATTAACACACCAAACTAATGGGCTTTAATCAAATATAACATAGAAAATAATAATTATAATATATAAAAATATAAAAAATAATATAAAAAATATATCGGGGATGGGCCGGGGCGGGGACTACTTCCCCATCCCCATCCCCGTCCCCGATAAAATCCCCAAAAAAATCCCCAATCCCCAGCCCATCCCCGATAGTAGTCTCCCAAAACCGAACCGAAAATTCGGTTTTCGATTTTCACCATTGGGTATGGGCTTTTTTGCCATCCCTAGTAAAACTTTTATGCATTGAAAGAGTTCAAATGCTTCAGATTTGAATATTGATTTATATTTGAAAATACATAAGTTATCTTCATTCACGCATTTTAATTATTTAGTCAAGAAAGGCGAAACTAAAATTAATTCTATCTACCCGTAAGTAGCAGATGTGTTTTGATTCTAATTCTTAGGAAAAAATAACATTTTAGTCCTTTTTCTTTTCAAAATATCCAAATCAGTCCGTTACTAATTTTTTGCCCCATATAGTCCTCTACGTTTGCTAATTTTTTTCAATTCGGTCCTAATTATATAATTAGCATGAGGTTGCTGATATGACCGAAGTATATCACATTTTACATTCAACTTGGCAAATTTGGAGTCCCCACACATAATATACTATTTTATTAAATGTTTGTAGGCTGTCATAACACATCACCACTCTAAAAAATGACTCTAGCGGGTCAATTGAACCATTTTTCACTGGGATGATGGACATAGTTTCTACTTGGTTCACATTAATTCATTCTTTATTGAGGTTACCCAGCCCATAAAAAACACCAACAATTCATTTGCAAGTATTATATATCACAATTGGTCTTCATTTTCTTAAAAACATCAAAAACTACCAAGACCGAAAAGAAAATGCACTGTGGTAGCTGTTGACCAAAACTCCTATGTTATTTTTGTGAATGGTTGTTGTTTCTTTATGATTGGGTAACCCCAATGAGGGCTCAATGCGAATAATGTCGAAACTATGTCTATCATCCCAGTAAAGAAGGATTCAATTGACCCACTAGAGCCTAGAGGTATTTATTAGAGTAATGATATGTTATGGCTGCTTTCAAATATTTATTTCAAACAATTATTAATTTGGTGTGTTATGTATGGAGACTCCAGATTGGCCACCGTGGATGTAAAATGAGATTTACTTCAGCCACGTCAGCGACCTTAGGCTAATTACGTAATTAGGACCAAATTGGAAAAAATTAGCAAACGTAGAGGACTATATGGGGCTAAAAATTACTAACGGACCGATTTGGATATTTTGGAAAGAAAAAGGACTAAATAGTCATTTTTTCCCTAATTCTTACAAAAAGAAAAAAAAAAAAAAAAAAAAAAAAAAAAAAAAAGGAAATCAGAAAGTGCAAGTGCAATGACGAAACGGGAGAAGACTTACAGCTTCCATATCGATCTTGTAAACCAGAAGCTTCCTTCTCTCTCTACAGCTGGTCCTATACGCCACCGCCACGTGTCCAATTGCCAGTCCCGCTGAAGAAACCAGCAGCGCCGCCTCCATGGCTCTTGCGTATCCACCTCCGCCGACCATAAATAAGTACGATGCCTTTAGCGACACAAACACCAGCGACGCCGCCGAGCACGCGGTGGCGACCCCCAAGTATGGGCCCCGCGACAGCCGCGGCCCGTCGCACAAACTGTACACACCTGTTTACAGACCAAACAAAAATTAATTACCAATCGAGCTTCAATTTTCCCGAATCAAACAATCGAAGAGCTTTAATTTAATTTAATTCACTTCCGAACGCGCACATACATAGGATAACCAGGGAGCGGGCCAGCGAGACGAGGGGGACATCAATCAGAGAGGTACGGAAATCGTAGTCTCTGAGAAGGGACGGAATTGTGCGGGAGTTGAGGGGAAACGGCGCGAGCGCGGCGGAGAGGAGGGCGGAGGGGAGGAGCGCGTCGGCGACGGCGAGAAGAACGGGGGCGGAGAAGAGGAGCAGCGATATCAACATTGTGAACAGAAAAAACACGACTTTGATCCATCTGGGAAACGCGACTGCTGCAATTCGCTTCAGCGCTTTCTCCTCAATGAAGAACGAACCTTTCATCTTTTGCTTCCTCCTCCACCGCAAACAACGCCTTTATTCTTAAATTGAATCGGGTTCAGGTTCCTGTGCCGTGTCTGAACACAAAAATTTAAGGTCGAAAAATCAATTCGGTAGGCGGGGAAAGGAATGGGGAAGATTTGACTGTAAAATGATGTCCAAGCTTCGATTTTTGGAAACGGAAATTGCAGCGAAGAAAGGCTGTGTGGTGCCTTTATATTATTACGCTCGACCTTCTGGAATGCGAGGAGTAGATGCATTTTGGCCGTTCATCTTGTGGGGCCGGTTGATGCTTGACGGTTGGGATTGACGTGGTGTTGTGGACCGAGACGCGTTTTGTTAACTGTAATACCTGAGACTCAAAGGCAGAGACTTGAGAGATTTGTTTACGAATTACGGCGGCGGTTATTGGATGAAAAAGGGTGAAAGTGGTCGGGAGGTCCGGGTATTCGAAGTCCATGAAGCATCTGACGGTTGATTACGGGAGTTAAAAGAGATTAACGGCGCACAGAGGATATTACCGAACATGAAAAGTGTGTAAATGACTGCGCGAACTCGGAGTCGGGAAGCATATTTTTGTGGTCAGGGGCGGACGCATGTTATAGATACCGGGGCACGGGACCCCGCTTAAATTTGTGTTGTAAGGTAAAAAATATTTATGCGTAGTTTAGTGCACCCGCTTAAATTTTTGTAGGGACCCCAAAAGCTTGTGAAATCGAACAGGTGGTGATTTTTTTATTAACGATTCTCTTATTTGTGCTAGCTATTGAGAAAGAAACTCTCCTCAATGTTATGAATGAAGCTGCTATTAAGTATATGAAAGATTGTAGAGAGTATTTGTAAGAAGTATGTTTCGATTGTTATATTTAATATATTTAAATTTAAATATTATATTTAATATATTTAAATTTAAATTGAAATTATTATTTTTGTGATCCCGCCTAAATTTTTTTCTGGATTCGCCACTGTTTGTGGTGGATGTGAAATTGTGGATTGATTCCAGAAGTTTAGTTGATTCGAAATCGCTATGCTACTTTGTGATGAATGAATAAGGATAGCACAGTAGTACGGTGTCGTGAAGGTATGAGGAGCGTTTCCGCATTTAGCGTTCCCGACGGTTGAGAATTTGGGTAGAGGATGTCGGCGTTTGCGTCTGAAATGGAACATCACGGTGTGTAATTGTTGTTCCCAAACGAAACCTATATGTATAAAAGAATCTAATGATACCACCTTTTGTGGGATCATCGATCAAAATATGATTTCAACTTAAAATTAATCAACAATTAATAATATAATATTTTTAATTTCTATAAAATTAGTGGCAAATTCATAATATAAGCTGATGTAAAATCATGGATAATTGATTCAAGCTCAGAGCTACTTACTTATTGTTGGAGTTAAACTTGTCCATTATTATGTAAATTAGTGATTTGAGATGCCAGTTTGCAAATCGATTTTGCTGGTTTCAATACAAAAAATGAAACCAGCCAAAAATTTTAACTAGACTCAAAGTTGTCAGTCCGATTATGATTAATGATTGGATTTTTCCATAACCATGAACATGTTTTTTTTTGGTCAACAGCCAATAATGACTAGGAAAAAATGGAAAAAGGAAAAAAGCGAAAGGGAAAACAAACCATGAACAATTGGTTTCACGTAAATTTTTTTGGTGGTTTGAACTGAAGTTAATTGGCAATTTTGTATTTTTCAAATATTCTGAGAATTCAAGAAAGAAGTGAAAAATAAATGAAATAAAACCAATTCCGAACCAGAATCAAATAAATTAAAATTAGAATCCGCAAAATTGGATGTGATATGTCCGGTTCTGTCACGGTTTCAATTCTAACCAGGTGGACATTTCTTTCTAAAGTAGCTCCTCTCCTTATAAACTGAGAAATCCACAAAATACTGTAAGTTCTTTAACACTATGATCCATCCAATCCAAATTAACGAGGAGGGATAGTTTGGAACTAAGGTCTTGTTTGATATGAATAAGAAATTCTACATCTTTCCCGCTGAACAGCCTATACAGGTTAGGAAAAGATTGTGAGAGTCCATGCCATATAAATTACAGATAGAATAAAGATGAGGGATAGAGGGCCGGGTGGGGAATCGAACCCCCAACCTATAAGTTGAGAGTCGAGGGACTTGACCACTAAAGTAAGTCTCATCCCGGAGATTCTACCTCATATCACTCATTCCATTTCTTATTGATAAGATCTGGCTCCAAACTCTGATAAAATGTATTAACCTTATTGATAAAATTTAAATAAAAATAAGTGACAAATGAGTATGGTCACATCCATAATAAACAATCTTATTATTGATAAATTTTTTAAGTGATAAAGGGAATATAACCCCAATAAAATGTAACAAACGGGCCTAAATTTCACCAATCCCATTGAAATGTAATCACTAATCACTTATGATTTTGGGTGAAAGACAAACATAATTCTTAAACTACATATAATATTTCATGTAGCAATTTGTTTTATCGTTCGTAATAATAAAATAATTAATCTACACCATCTTTGCTTTTAACAAGATGCTGCATATGGTTTTGACTTTTGACTATTTCTTACTAAGGTTTAATTTGAGGATGCGCATAATATTAGTTTTTTTTTTTTTTTTTGGAGGAGCCATTGAAGGCCTGGAAAGGGGTGGTGGGAGCCCATGCCACACAATTACAAAGGGGAAATAAAGGGAGGGATAGGGGGCCGGTGGGAATCGAACTTCCAACCTTCCGTTGGAAGCCAATGGACTTAACCGCTTGGGCTAGGTCCTCATCCCGCATAATATTAGTTAGATATATGTTCAGAGTAATGATGAATTAACCCAATGAGATATTATAGTTTAATGTTACTTTTCTAAAATTCAGAAAAATGTGGATGCTATATCATCCCGTAATCCTCCAGCATAACTGATAGATGTCTTGCCCATTTGTCTATGTTTTTGGATTTTATTTGTCTGAATTTATTAGAAAAAATCGCCTTTAAAACAAAACTTATCAACATGCTATTCATGTACGTGTAAAGCCATTTGACATGACACAGTGACGCACCCCTTCTTCTTTATTAATGTTTATTTACTTTTAAATCCTAGTTACTTTGTTGTTAATTGACGTTGCTGTTATATTAGTACTATAAATGCAATCACGGCTTTATGATATTTTCGAAAAAGATGTAGGTTGATTAGGTCAGACCATGAGCAATATCTGAACTATAAATATCATTAAAAAAACAAAAAGTACTACTTTTAAGAGGAAAGAAAGAAAATATACAAGAATTATCAACATACTTCCTCTGCTCTCATATAAATGCTCCACTTCTGCATTTTACGCAGTCCAAGACACATTTTAAAATGTTTATAACTCAAATTGTACACAAGTAAAAATTATAAAAATTTGATATTTTAAAACTACGTGATTAGACGAATCTAACAAGATCTCACTTAACTATATTTTGTATTATAGAACTATGTTAAAAAATTTGATTAAAATTACTCAATGAATAGTTACTACTATGCAATGGGAGCATTTAAATGAGAACGGATGAAGTATTAATTATTATGCTTTGTATGTAAGCCTTTTTTTTCTCCCAACTTATTAATTATCTCACAACTTGAAATTTTGATTTTCATATTTGCCTGGAAATAATTTCCAAAATGGGTGATCCTAAGAGATGCACTTATGAGAATGATGATTTGTCCAAATTTTCAAGTTTATGTATTCCAATATTATGATTAGGGGTTCGATTTCTACATGACCTCCTATTCCTCATTTTTATTCTTTTATATATAATTTGTGTGGCATGGGGTCACCAGCTATTTCTCTTGGCTTCGGCTTAATATAAAAATAAAAAAATTTAAAAAAAAACGAAGAAGAAGAAGAAGGGAGATTTAAATCGATGAATTAGTCTTGGATCTAATAAAGCCTGTGGATACCTTAATACGGTGAAGATTGAACATGTGAGAGGGTAGTGAGGCGGGTATGGTGGAACCGACCCGACACGGCATGGAATCAGAACATCATGTGTGGCACATGCCCAAATTTTGTCGCCCTATAACTCATTTCATTTTTTAAATTTTATCCTTGTTATTATAAATTTGCAATTATATTATATATAAGCATAATAGTCTAATTTGTTCCTTAATTAATTTGATTCAACTTTGGAAATTTGAATCATGGCCACATTCAGGGATGCTGCAGATCACTTTCAGCCATGATTGCCTGTTAATTTTGGGAATCGAGTCCTATCTCAGCTATCTATGATTTGTTATTTGTACTTGCTTATTCTAATTAATTAATTGTAGTATTTGTTTTTTGCCTTTGCTTACTAATTAAGAGAAGTGTGTATGTTTTTACTAGTCAATAAGCTACATGTTGGGAACTAGTTTTGAGCAAATGTGTTCACAACCGATGTCCGAACTACTTTGTTGGACCAACCACATCAGCAGGCGACAAACAAATTAAGGGAAGAGATGCTGGCGAATCTGCTATGATATTATTCCTAACGGCTAGTTGATTCCATGCCCAGATCTTGCACACGAAGTATGGAAACCAAGATCTCTCAATCTGGGCAACTCTATTCTAAGGATCCATACATTTATGGAAACAAGATCTTCAGCCTTAGAATAGAGGAAAGTCGATTCTCTTCAAATAGGACGGCCAAGGATCGAATTTACAGGGACGCATTACTGATCTACACCCTTGTGCTATTGAAAACTTTGTGAAGAGAGAATCATATTCCTTCCGTGTTCGTGAGTTAATTCATTAGAAGGAAGATATCCGATCAATCATTTCCTCGGGTGAATTGATCGATAGAGAGCTACAGTGTGCTTGATTGAAGTTGACAAATTCAATCAAGGGTTTCGAGGAAGTCGTCAAACTTAAGAGCTTAATTGAAAAGATCAAGGAGAGTCGCCAACAGGTTTCGACCAAGGGCAAACTTGAAGGAGGAGCCTTCAAGGGATTGAAGCAAGGTCGGGGAGATCTTCACCAAGACAGGGGGAGTGTCTTGGGTTGACAATTCAGTCCGCTTGGCGATTGGAGTTGGACGAAACAATTCACTATTGTTAGATCGAGGATCAAACCAAAACAATTAGTGAATCTCCTGGATTGGTATCCCCCAGATGTAGGCTTGTGCCGAACTGGGTCAACAAACCTTGAGTTCTTTATTCTTACAGTTTATTTACTTTCCGCTGCTTAATTTCTTAAACTGTTTAACGAGTCCACGAAAGGTGCTTGAACTAGTTTTCAGGACTACTTAATTGGTTATCCACGCAAACGGACCTAACAATTGGTATCAGAGCGCACACGCTTTGGAAAGCGAGATCCAGACAAAAGGCATGGAAAACTGATAATGGCCAAAATTGACCATTATTTTCAATCTATTTCCGTGTCTAAACATGGACATTTGATCGTATTCTGGTCTTATTTTAATAAGAAAGCAGTTGAATTTAACAGATTTATGCAAGTTTGTATAAATAATAAGCTGGTATTGAAAAATACAAAAATATTGTTATTTTCAGTAATTTCATATTAAAAAACCCAAAAACATGATAAAATATTAAAAATCATACACTTGATTAATTTTGGTTTGTTGTTGTCTATTCGGTGAAACACGAGTTCATTAAATGGAACACAAACCAAATAGTCAAGTGGAATAAATATTATATTTATATTATTTTTATTCTTATTTTTATTTTTACATTTTGATGTATATATTTTTAATTTTCATGTGTGTTTATTTCTGTTTATGTTTTGAGCTATAATTAAGAAATAATTGGTCTACTAATCCATTCCAATTAAATGCAGGTTATTGAATTAATTTGGTCCAGTCCAATTTCCAGCCCAAAATTGAGTCCATACCACCATATTTTCAATCCAAGCCCAACACCCCTTAGCCCAACAATTAAATCATCCAAGCCCAACTACACAACCCCAGGCCCAATCACAACATCAAGCCCAATCAAACCCTAACCCTAACCCCCTTCATTCATCCGGCGCCGCCAGCCGCCGGCCGCCGCTCCGGCGATGCTCCGGCGGCCAGCCACCACTTCCTCCGTCGCAGCCCCCTTTCACCTCCATTTCCACCGCCCTTCGTCCAAACAGCCGCCAGCAGCCACCATTTTCACACCCCTCCGGTCATCTCCCCCAACCAAATTCGAGCCTCCCACTTCCAATTCCGCCATGGCCGCCGCCCCATTCTTCCATCTCCTCCACCAAAACAGCCCTCTCGAGCGTCTTCTCCAGCAACCCCAAGGAAAAAGAAAACCCCTAAATCAAACCAAAACCCCCATCTTTTCAATCCCCGAAGCTGCCGCCCCTTCACGCCACCATCCGACAGCACCTCCGGCCACCACTTCCTTTCCCGATTCCTCCACCGCCGCTCCACCGCAGCCCAACCACTGCTCGTCTCTGCCTCTCCGTTCACCACACCACCATCCTCGAGACACAGTCGCAGCCCCTGCACCATCGCCGCCATCACGTCCACTCTCACAAGCTCAGATCCGACAGCTCCCTCACACCACAGCCTCGTCTCCGTTCGCCGCCGCTCCTCCGCCATCCCTATCGCCGCTGCAACTCCAATCTCCGGCGAAGCCTTCCTCCCCACCACTGATTTGAGCCAAGAGTTTTGGGAAGCAAAAAGAAAAATCGAGAAAGAAATTGGGACGAAGAAACAGAAATGGGAGAAGGAAGAAGATGAACGAAAGAGAGAAGAAGTTGGAAGAAGATTTTGGAAAACTGAGAAGAGGAGATGAAGATGGGATTGAGACAGATGAGAGAGGAGAGAAGAAAATAAAAAAATGGGAAAGAGGAAATGAAATGAGAGAGAAAGAGAATTAAACTTTGTCGCGGAAGGTGTACTCCGCGACAAAGTGCTCCGCGCCCAAAAATATGCTCCGCGCCCAAGAACTACTCCGAGACTGTGAGAGGAAAATCAAGCCACAAATGTTTGTCGCGGAACATGGTTCCGCGACAAAGTGCTCCGCGCCCAGAGACAACTTCCGCGCCCAGAGAAAAGACACGCATTCCGCGACAGAGACAGCCTCCGAGACAGCAGCTCACGTGACTCCCTCATAATCTCAAATTCCCACATGCTCAATCTGTTCCAAGCTCCCAGGACTTGAGCTCCCGCAGGCACAAATATATTCGTCCTTCCCTCCTGGACTTCAACTCCCGGCCCCTCCTGGGCGCCATCTTGGAGCCAAAAAGTGTTTTGTCCCTATTCCGCGACAAAGCAGTTGTTTAGCGACCAGATGGGCCTAATGGGCCTAGGGCTAATTTTCCACCTCTATAAATATATCCTCCCACCCACTTGAACAGTAACCTAGCTACACTATAGTTTATTTTCACTGTTTTTGGAGGCACCACTGTGCTCTCCAAAAATATGTTAGAGTAGGTAGTTTAGTTTATTTTTATGCAATGTAGATGTAGATCTTAGCTTAGCTTTAATTTATGCTTTGTAATAAATTAGTGTAGCTAGTGTTCACTTTTATTTTTACAGTTTTATATTTTTGTACTTTTGGGTTTCAAACACTTAATTAATGGGTGTATTTTGAACCATGTTTTGGTATTGTAGTTAGGTTTTATTGCTTTCCCTATTAAATAAATATGCATAAACATTTAATGCTTGACCTTGATAGATTTAGTGTTGGTGTTTTATTCAGTAATAGCACAGGCTGTTTTCATCCTTTTGCTACTATTGCTTGTTTTTGTTATTTCTTTTTATTTTATTTTTGGTGTCATGTTCCTACTTTTTCTTCTTTAGTTCTTAGGTAGTGTTTTTATTTTTAGTTTTATTTTTTTTATTTCTAATGGACTAGATCTAAAAAATGGATGGCATTTTAGTGTTTGTGCATATTTATTTTAAAATTGCATCTCCTATATTGTACTGCACCACATTGTAACCCCACGGGTTGCAATGTAATTTTCCCGTTGTGATCCCACGGATCACAACGCACACCCATGTAATGCAATATAAGGGGTTATGCTGCCAAAATTTTTATAAAATATTTTAAAACCCTTTGTCGCCATACACTCTTGTCGCGGAACCACGTTCCGCGACAAAACCCCTGTTTAGCGACAGAGGACCAAATTCTTGCATTTTGTCTGCATGGCTTTTGTCGCGGAGCACCCTTGTCGCGGAACCACGTTCCGCGACAAAATCTTATTCCGAGACAGAAAATTATGCCTTGCCATTAATTTTGAAACCCTTGGTCGCGAAGCAATCTTGTCGCGGAACGTCTTGTCGCGGAACCACGTTCCGCGACAAAACCCTCGATTAGCGACCAAGGACCCAAATACTTGTAATTTTATTTTGGGAGGACTCTGGCGCGGAACCTTTGTCGCGGAATCACGTACCCGACAAAATCCTTGTTCCGCGACCAGGAATTATGTCCTCACCAATTTTCAACCCCCTTTGTCGCTATGTCTCCTTGTCGCGGAACCATGTTCCGCGACAAAATTTTTGCTTAGCGACAAGACAAACCCTAATTTTCAAAATTCCATTTCTCTTATTCCCACCCCTTTGTCGCGAAATCCTTGTCGCGGAACCATGCTCCGCGACACAAATTCTATTCCGCGACAAAGTGGCACTTTTTGCCAAATTTTTATTCTTCATCTCACTCCATTAATTAATTGAACCTTTATATTAATATTTTGAGGTTGAAATCCAATGATCTCAACCCATGATTAATTTGATATAAAGAACTTTGTTCAATTTCCCATTAAAAGACTTTTCTACAAATGATTAAACTCTAATGATCTAAGTATATAATCTGGACTGTAATTAATTAATTAATTATGGAATGAGTGATTATTTAGACATAATGAGTGATTATGGAATCATTTCCATACCTTGCATGAGAAACCAATGTCTCTCATGCAAGATGACCCAAAAATATTTTCTTTTATTTATTTTGTCTTTTCCCGTAATGTGTGAAACAGTTAATAAGGAATATATCAGATTAATGTTGGCGGGTATTCCCACACGGATAACTAGCTCGTATTCTGTATGTTAATTATTAATTGTTATTTTGCATGGTCCGGATAGTGGTCGGTGGAAGCCTTGGCGGTTCGTCCATCCGGGATTATAATAGCTGCTCAGCTAACTCCTATCCGGATACAGTTTCTTTTTCTTTATCTTAATTTCAAACCCGAATCTCGAACTGTGCCAACACTAGACGACATAGGTCAATGTTGTCTAGTAATTAAGACAGTAAAGGAACATGTAGGTTTTTCTCTGATTCACAGATAGTAAGGGTCTGAATGATAGCGACCACTGTCATTTAAGATTATTCTGCTGTCTAAAATCATCTCACCTTAATGATTAGGGAATTGGACCACAGATAACTGCAATCCAATTAACCCTAATTATTTTGCCACCTTTTTAGCCACAATAAATTCTTCTCATCTCTGGCTATTTCATCTCTGTGTATCAACTTCTGTCTAAACCCACCTTATATTTTGGGTTAATTCAATTTTACACTTCTTTATAAATTTATGCATGATATTATTATGTAGATATAGTGGTCAATATTATTTTGGGATCCTTCCCTTGGACATAGAAATCTTGATTTAAATCAGATGTTTCATAATAAATTTCCAACAAAAATTCCTTTATAAAATCCGGATCTGAGTAAGGGATAAATTCGACAGTTATGACTAATTCATATCCGACTGGGGGTTGATTTTGGGAAATTAGAAGCAGAGTCAGCGATTAGGTCTCACCTAGACTGAAAGGATCTGTGTTTTAATTGAGAGTCTAGTACCTGATAGGGAATGATTTTCAGATTTATTATTTTCCAAAATTGCTGTTTGTTGGAAATCTTGTATTAAATATTGCACTGGGTCAGATTCCACTTGGATTCCGATAAGGTGTGACAGATAATACTAGAGGAACAACATTCGGGCCTTGGTTATTTTCTAAGGTAGGGTTGAGTAT
The DNA here is from genome assembly GCA_030278955.1 of Hygrophila difformis. Lineage (NCBI taxonomy): Eukaryota > Viridiplantae > Streptophyta > Magnoliopsida > Lamiales > Acanthaceae > Hygrophila > Hygrophila difformis. The sequence continues at coordinate 7,272,328 of JAOANR010000008.1, forward strand.
TCTTTCAACTGTTATCTTCTTCTGCCAAAGCCTATTTTTGAGTCCTGAGTGAGTGCATCCGGAACGAACTAATTTTATTAGTTCGTTTCATTAGTTTGTATCTCATAACCACCCGACGAGAAGTGAACACTGCGAGCGGTTCACCGAGAATAGGGAATTCTTGATCCACATCCGGTCATTCTGGCTGGGGGCTTTCTTTTACTACCAGGGTCAGACTTTCAAAAACCTCCGAGTGATAGGATTTTAAATGCTTTCTTTATCGCTTTCTTTTAACTGCTTTCTTTAGAGGTCACTCGGTTGTATTGAGAGTTGCGTAACTGCTACTAGGATTGAGAGTTAAGGGATAGTTCAGGGCTTGATTAGAATCTTTGGGTGTGACATGGGGGAATGATAGCAGTACTTGACACTTCAATAAATGATTTGTCAGGTGTTGCTTGTCCACCACAGATGAATGACACGCTCTGACGGGAGCAGTTGTGAGTCTGTGGTATCTTAGAATTTATTTTCTTAAGAGCATGTAAACTCTTGCTGTAAGTACCTGTCTGTTAAAGGGAACATGGTATAGAGAGCATGAGAATTAGCTAACTGACGGATTATCCCAAGCTAAGATCTGTGTAATTCAAATGGAAGTTTAACTATGTTTCATCTGAATCTTGTCCAATCTTTATTCTTTTCTTCCTGTCCCTTCTGTCATATTTTAAATCTGCTTTCTTAGATAATTTTAACCGCTTTCCTAGAATAATTTTATGGCGTTCTTAGATTAAATTTAATTCGCTTTCTAGAATAATTTTACCTGCTTTATTTTAATTGCTTTCATGATCTAATTTAAATTATGTCAAGTAGTTGTTAGTCAAATCACAAACTTGAATTGAGTAACCGAGTGGAAAATCTTAGTAAACGGCGTGGGCCCTGCTTCCATCGCACATCCTCCAGTGAACGATCCGGTACTTACTATAAATACTGCAATTTTTGACTCCGTGCACTTTCGGGGGCACAGTTTCTTAACACGAGAAAATAAAGATGCGATTTTTCAGAAAATACTCATGTAGTGGGAATCTGCCGAAAGTTTCATGGTAGGGAATCTCATGACATGAAATCATGGGAAGTATCATGGCACATATGCCGGGGACCCTCAGTGTGACAGGCTGAAGGTCAATTTATCCCGGTTGTATCATGAGATTTGTCAGAAGTTTCATGGCAGAGAGGACCACATTGCCATTTGAAATTAAAGCATCCCACCTGAGTAATAAAAAGTGGAATATATCCTTAAACCCCTTTCCCACGAATCATAACTCTCTTCATTTTAATAAATTCAATCCTGATATATTTTATTGAAAAATACTCGTGTTAATGAAATTTGTCAAAAGTTTCAAAAACCAAGGCGGATCTGTAACCAGACCACCATTGCTCGATGGATCAAACTATGCATATTGGAAAGATCAAATGGAGGCTTTCCTCATTGCTCTGGACGAAGGGGCTTGGGATGCAGTAGAAAACCAATACCATCCACCAGTAAAAGAAGAAGACGGTGTAAAAACCATCAAACCAAGGAGTGAATGGACTGCTGCTGAGAAGCTTGCCGCTTCAAAGAACTCCAAAGCCCTGAATGCAATTCACAATGCTCTCACAAAAGATCAATACAGACTTATCGCTGGATGTAAGATTGCATACGATGTCTGGACTACTTTAGCCAATACCTACGAGGGTATGGCTCCGGTAAAGAAATCTAGAATCATTACTCTTGATGCACAATTTCATAAGATTTCTATGGATGATAATGAGTCTGTCGGCCAATATATTGGTCGTATCCGTGATCTAACCAACTAAGCTCTTCAGCTTGGCAAAGTGTATTCTCAACAGGACATTGTAGGAAAAATCATTGGGACGCTTCCGGAAAGGTTCAATGCAAAGGTCGCAGCACTTGAGCTATACAAAGACTTTGATAAATTGCAGGTTGATGAACTAATGGGAATCCTACAATCATGGGAAATGGACCACTGTCCCAGGACCAAAAGTAAACCAGTGGCATTCAAATCCATGACCAAGGATGAGGAAAATTTCTCCATGGAAAATCATGATGACTTCAGTGACGAAGAAGAACTGGCCATGTTGTCCAAAAGACTAAATCAGATCATCAAGAACCGTAGATCTAGATTCAACTCCTCCATGAAGAAGGATGCCGGGACATCAAACTCTAAATCCACTCAGAAAGGCTCAAAGTCTCTCGACAAAAATAAACCAAAATCTTAAAGGATTGAGGATGACAAGGAGATCATATGCTTTGAATGTGGGGGAAGAGGCCATATAAAAAAGGAATGTGCCAATCTCAGACCAAAGGAGTCCAGCAAATCCTATCAAGTAACATTCAGTGACTCTGAAGATGAGAAGGAGTCTGATGAACATGGTGTAACTATGGAGTAGCCTTCGTCGGCACATGGGATTCGGACAGTGATGATGAACTCGAAACAGGTATGGGTATCAACTCAGTCAATATGGTTTCCTCTAACATGGTTCACTCTTTTGCTAGGAATCAAGATGAAAGCATCAGTAAACTCAATGATCTCTACGAAGAAACTTTCGAGAAGCTGGAAATATCCATTGCTGAATCAGTAGAATTACATGTCGAGAATGAAAGCCTAAAGGAACAACTCCAGAGTCTCACAAGCAAAAATCAGGAACTTGAAAAGGCGTCCACAGAACTGTCTGGACTGGTGAATGAACTACGTGAGAAAAATGCAGAGCTCCAGAAAGAAAACAAGGAACTGGAGGTTGAAAAAGTTGACTATAAACTATGGTACTATAGTATGCTTGGAAAGAAAGACGCTCTTCACACAGAACTCACCGAAGTTCAAGACAAACTTGCCAAGGCCGAAAGCACTCTGGCGGCTCTAAACAAAGGAAAAGCCAAGTTAGATGATGTAATTGCTATGGGAAGGCCGAGCAACAATAAACAAGGCTTGGGATATCAAGCCTCAACTTCACGAGGAGAAAAGAAAAGCAAGTTTGTGTCCGGAGGAATGCTAAGTGAACCCCGAACTATCAAGAAATCATTCCACCCTGTAGGTAGAAACAAATGGACAAGGAGACCACCACCTCCAATCCCACTCAGATGCGATTATTGCAAACTTGAAGGCCACAAAACCAAGAACTGTGGGATTTTGGTAAAAGATCTACAAACAGGGAAACCCATCATCTGGCCAAATGACAAAATCAAGATGAAGCTGATCTCCATCAAGTGCGAATGGGTTCCTAAAATTCAGAACAAATGTCACGTTGCCTTTCTTTCACAGAAGAAGAATGCTGCGGACAAAGTATGGTACTTCGACAGCGGATGTTCCAAACACATGACAGGAGAAAGGAGTCTGCTCAAACACTACAAAGAAATTGATGGAGGATTCGTTGTTTTTGGAGATGGAAAAAAGGGTGCCCTAGTTGGACAAGGGACCATTGAGAACAATGGCTCGAAGGAACTGTCCCCTGTCTTCTTTGTCGATGGACTCCAGGCTAACTTGATAAGCATCAGTCAATTGTGTGATGAGGACCTTGTGGTGCAGTTTACCAAAAAGGAATGTCAAGTGCTCAATCAAGACCAAGAATGCATTATGAGAGGTTTGCGCTCAAAGAATAATTGCTATCATCTTGTTCATACTTGCAATTTTGGTGCAGCTGCAGGAAAGGATCACATCACACTGTGGCATGAAAAGCTTGGACATCTCAACTTTAAAGATCTTATCAAACTCAGCAAAACTGGGGCAGTCAGAGGTCTTCCTCAATTCAATAAATCAAGTGTAGTTCTCTGCAACGAGTGTGCCAAGAACAAACAGCACAGGAGTTCACACAAACTGTCGGAACTCCCTGGATCAACCAAGTGTCTTGACCTACTGCACATGGATCTTATTGGTCCAATGGAAGTTGAAAGCTTGGGAGGTAAAAAGTATATTTTTGTATGTATTGATGATTACTCCAGGTACACTTGGATAGATTTTCTCAGGGAAAAAGGCGACACATTCAAAGCCTTCGAGAAGCTGTGCAATCGACTCATGACCGAAAAGGACACCAAGGTGAAACGGATTCGAAGTGATCATGGACGAGAGTTCGAAAATCAATCCTTTGAAGAATATTGTGCAACACATGGAATTAAGCATGAATATTCAGCTCCAAAAACACCTCAACAAAACGGAGTAGTCGAAAGAAGAAATCGAACTCTACAAGAAATGTCTAGGGTGATGCTCAACTCAAAGAAAGTAGCTGAATTTCTTTGGGCCGAAGCCGTGAACACAGCATGCTACACCATAAACCGAGTTTACCTGAGGCCAAACTCTCTTATGACTCCATATGAGATTTGGAACGGTAAAAAGACCTCAATTACTTACTTTCATATTTTTGGTAGCAAGTGTTTTGTTCTAAATGACAGGGAACATGTTGGGAAGTTTCAAGAAAAAAGCAATGAAGGAATATTTGTAGGGTACTCTACCACCAGTCGTGCATATAGAGTATATCTTCCTAAGACAAGGAAAGTACTGGAATCCACAAATGTGACCATAGAAGATGTGACCAGCAAAGAAGATGTTCCACCTCATGATGATGAAACTCCCAGTGATCAGGATGTTCAAAACAGTACAGCTCCACCCACGTCTGATGACCAGTCTACTAAAAGAGTCCAAATGCCAAGCATGGACACCTTGTCACGAGAAGCAGAACCTCAAAAGGACCTAAATGGACGCATTCACAAGCATCATGATCCTGAAGACATTATTGGGGACGTAAATGAAAGGAGAAAGACACGAGGGAAAAAGATCGACTTTAGAGAGCTTGCAGGCTTGCACTGCTATACTTCAAAGATCGAACCCTCAAGAGTTGAAGAAGCTCTTCAAGATGAACACTGGATAAACGCTATGCAGGATGAACTACTCCAGTTTGAAAGAAATGAAGTCTGGACCCTAGTTGAAAGACCTCAAGACAAGAACATAATCGGAACCAAGTGGATCTTTCGCAACAAAAGTGATGAAAAAGGGAACATTACTAGGAACAAAGCCCGGTTAGTTGCTCAGGGTTACACCCAAGTCGAAGGTGTCGACTTCAGTGAAACATTTGCACCTGTAGCAAGACTTGAAGCTGTCCGACTACTACTATCGATCGCATGCTCGCTAGGATTCAAGCTTTATCAAATGGATGTCAAAAGTGCCTTCCTAAATGGCTGGCTGAATGAGGAAGTGTACGTAGAACAGCCTAAAGGATTTGAAGACCCCCATCATCCTCAACATGTCTACAAGCTCAACAAGGCACTCTATGGACTAAAACAAGCTCCTAGGGCTTGGTACGAAAGGCTCTCCAAATACCTGCTTGAACATGGATTCGAAAGAGGAAGCTTGGGCGAGACTCTTTTTATCAAAAGAGAGAACAAAGGGATCCTCATTGCTCAAGTCTACGTCGATGACATTGTTTTGGATCAACACACCATGTGCTCAAAGACCAGTTCATCGAAATAATGGGTAAGGAGTTTGAAATGAGCATGGTAGGAGAACTAACTTACTTTCTTGGTTTGCAGGTTGCTCAGAAGAAAGATGGAATATTTCTAAGCCAAACCAAGTATGCCCGAAACATTGTTAAAAAGTTTGGCATGGAGTCCAGCAAACCAGCTCGAACGCCTATAGGGACGAATGACAAAATGAGCAAAGATCCTAGTGGTCAAAGTGTTGATCAGAAACTCTATCGAAGCATCATCGGAAGCCTTCTATATCTAGCTGCAAGTAGACCAGACATAAGCTATGCAGTAGGTGTTTGTGCTCGTTACCAAGCCGACCCCAAGGAATCACACCTAAAGGCTGCCAAACGAGTGATCTCTCAGGAACCAGTGATCTTGGTATTTGGTACTCTAAAGAGTCTAATCTTTCATTACTTGGTTATAGTGATGCAGATTGGGCAGGTGATGCGGATGATCGAAAAAGCACAACCGGAGGATGTTTTTACATTGGAACCAACCTAGTTAGTTGGTATAGCAAGAAACAAAGTTCCATTTCCCTATCAACTGCCGAAGCTGAATACATTGCAGCTGGAAGTTGCTGTGCACAATTGCTATGGATGAAGCAAATGATGCTTGACTATGGAATCGATCAAGAAGTTCTCACTATACTATGTGACAACATGAGTGCGATAAACATCTCCAAAAATCCTGTTCAACATGGGAGAACAAAGCACATTGAACTCAGGCATCACTTCATAAGGGATCTTGTCGAAGAAGGAACAGTGTCCATACAACATGTCGGAACTACTGAGCAGCATACGGATATCTTCACTAAGGCTCTTGATCGAGAAAGATTCGAAAAATTGAGAAGAGATCTCGGGCTATGCATGATCACTTAAATCCCTAAATCTGTGGAATAAGTTTTATTTTTGCAAATTTCCTTATTTGAATTAAGTATATATATTTTATTACCTTAAAAATTGTATTTGGAACTAACTATATTTCGTTCAAGACTTGATTTGCAGAATCCAATCCATACCTTGAGAAGAAGAGTAAAATTTTTGAAATCAAATTTGAAGTTGATGTGACAGGCGCGTGAGGCGGGAACGGTTACCTGCAAAATCACGTTCAAAACGTGATGATTGTGGTTATGGGAAGTTGTGATCTTCTTTCCTTCTTTAATCAAGGGAAGTTTCCTTTCTTCTCCACCAAAATCCGTCTGTGATCTTATTCCCCTAAGCTATTCTTCTCTCGATCTCATATAATCTCTACAGTCCCTCTTATTTTGTAACAAGCAAACCAATATTCCTCTTCACTTGTTCTTGCCAAAAGTCTTTCTTTCAGCTACAATGGTGAAGACACGAGGAAGCCAAGGTTCCAAATCACAAGACCCGACCCCCTCCTCGACTGCCGGAAGCAAAAAGGGTATCTCACCCGAGGAGTCCAGTGCCAAGGGACGTGCGAAGGCTGTACAGAAGGCGATCATGGAGCAAACCATCTCTGAAACTCCATCCTTAGTTGCTGTTCCATTTCACTCCTCTTCTCCTTCCACTGCCGGAGAAATGGGAACCCCCGGTGGTGTTCAGGATCCTCTCGACATTCGAGCCGAAGTTGCTGGTGCCATGGCCTTGAAGAAGAAAGACTCAGAGCTCCGAAAACGAGAGGAAAGGCTGTCTCTGCATCAAAAACCAAGGAGAAGGCTGTTGCAAAGAAGAACGCCTCCGTAAGTGAACTTGTGGAAACTGAAGTTGCCAAAGCACTCAAGCCCTTGGACTCTATTCTGGAGAACCTACCAACCATGGGATCGAAATCGGTGAATGTACCTGCTGCACCCCCAAAATCTGCACCCCCCAAGGATGCACAGAAGGTGTCCACTACAAAGCCTAAGAAGAAAACTCCCGCGAAGAACGCTGCTGTGGAACCAAGTGGTGTGACTGATCCTGCTCCCATCATCACCACTGAAGCAACCCCCTGATGATCCTCTGCAGACCACTGCCCCAACTACTCAACCCAGTTCACCAAAGGCGACGGAACCCGTCACTGAACCACTGGACGAAGAGGAACTCGATTCTGACTATGTTCAAGAGGATGCTGATGAAAGCTCTGGAGATGAATCAATGATCGACATAAGTGATGATGAAAGGGAATATGCTGTGAACCTGATCACTAAAGAAATTGCCTGGACTGCCAGTCAAAAGCGAAAGCATATGTTGAGACCAGAACCTGAGGAAATTGTACCTGTCAAAGAAACAGTTCAAACCGAAATTGAACAGGAAGAAGAAGAAGAAGAAGATGAGGAAACTTCAAGCTCCGATGATGATGTAAACATAGAATCGGGAGGAGACACGGAACATTTTCAGGAAGACGCCCCTGATCCAACTGAGGGAGAGAACCCAACTGAAGAAAAGTCTGAAGAATTGGGGTCCCAAGACACCCAAAGCGACGATGCTGAATCCAATGAAGAATCTGAAGAGGAGGAAGGCGAATTTGTAGAAGAAGTTGATGAAGATGCTGAAGCAGATTCTGTTGAAGAAGTTGAACCACAGACTGAGCCTCGTGTACCAACTCCACCTGCCAGGAGTTCACCCAAGGAGTCCGAACCTAAAAAGCGGACTCGTTCTGAACCTGAAGCCTCTGCCAAAGCCTCTGGATCCAAGAAAAGGAAGATTGCTGAATCCTCATCCGAGGACCATGAACCTGAAATCATTGATGCCGAAAACGCGATTTCCATTGACTTCTATTATGAAGTGTCCAAGCACTACTTCTCAACTGTCCTGGAGAAGATGAAGGTCCATCCAGAAATTCGCTTTGCTGCAGAACGATACGAGGAGATGGGGTGGCACAAGTACCTGGAGGAGAGGTCCCTTTTGTTTTGGGGAACTGAGATCAAACAATACAAGGGACAGCTAGTTAGGCATTTCTATGCAAACCTGAGCTCCGAAGTCCTCAACACCAAGAGCCCCTGGCTCGAACTTGGCTATGCCCATGGAGAACTGTTTGAACTCAAAGCCAGGGCCTTAAATCGCTTTCACCAGGTACCCCGCACTTCTCTGAAATCTATTTACTCTCGAAGTGCAAAATTCCCTATGAACACTATTGCTGAAACACTCTCTGGAGTGGAAGGGAAGAGATTTCAAGGAAAAGGTTTAAGTGCAGGAGTTCTGACTCAAAGGTTTGCTATGCTGTATAAATTGTGTGCTCACAATATCATGCCCACTGCTAACCATTCTGTTGTGTCGAAAAGCATGTGTAAACTGTTGTTTGCTATAGACCAGAAATATGAGATCAATTATGGTGCACTTGTGCTTGAACAAATGCTGGGGTTTGCGGGAAAAGTCAAGAGGAAGTATAACACCACACTTCCATTCCCTGGTCTCATCTCGGAGTACCTGAAGCACCTTCACATCATGGGAAGCAAACATGATCGTCCTGAGGATATTGCTGACTTCAAGCTCTCTGCCAACTTTGCCAAGAAGAAGCCAGACCTGGCTGGACCAGGGGGAAGGATCCCTGCGAAGGATGCCTTTTCCCAGCTTCATGATGATCTCACTGACCATATTAATCATCTCAAAGTGTTGGAAGCTCAAGTTCATATGCAGGTCCAATCCGCGGAGAAGATGCTCAGACAGCTTCCTGATGTCTGGTCGGATGAAGATGAACCATTGGATACCAATCCAGATGAGGAGTCCAGCGAGTCTGATGCTGATTCCTCTGATGCCTCAGAGTGATATGCCCTTTTTGGGCAAAATGTGTGCCAGAGGGGGAGTGAAGTTGATCTAACCGATGATGTTGATCGGTTCCTCTGGACACTTGAAGGAAGGAGTCTGCACCACCACCTCTGCTGCTGCTGCTGGGTAAATTTTTTTTGCACTTTATGAACTTTTGTTTGAACTGATGAACAATCGCACTATGGCCTGTAATAATTATTTTGTGCTCTTACATATCTTATTTCATCATGATTGCCATGTGCTTGTTTTGTTGTGAATGCTCCTAGATTTCTAATAGGCGTACTTGTACGGAGCATTAGGTTAGTTTGTCTTGCCTTGGGGAATACTTGTAATCGGTGGTTGGGAATCAATGGGAAGTTCTCCTTAATTCTGTTCTTGTATTTATTGTTTAGACATCGGTTGGACCAACTCATAAACTGGCCCACATTCTGCCAAAAAGGGGGAGATTGTTGGGAACTAGTTTTGAGCAAATGTGTTCACAACCGATGTCCGAACTACTTTGTTGGACCAACCACATCAGCAGGCGACAAACAAATTAAGGGAAGAGATGCTGGCGAATCTGCTATGATATTATTCCTAACGGCTAGTTGATTCCCTGCCCAGATCTTGCACACGAAGTATGGAAACCAAGATCTCTCAATCTGGGCAACTCTATTCTAAGGATCCGCACATTTATGGAAACAAGATCTTCAGCCTTAGAATAGAGGAAAGTCGATTCTCTTCAAATAGGACGGCCAAGGATCGAATTTACAGGGACGCATTACTGATCTACACCCTTGTGCTATTGAAAACTTTGTGAAGAGAGAATCATATTCCTTCCGTGTTCGTGAGTTAATTCATTAGAAGGAAGATATCCGATCAATCATTTCCTCGGGTGAATTGATCGATAGAGAGCTACAGTGTGCTTGATTGAAGTTGACAAATTCAATCAAGGGTTTCGAGGAAGTCGTCAAACTTAAGAGCTTAATTGAAAAGATCAAGGAGAGTCGCCAACAGGTTTCGACCAAGGGCAAACTTGAAGGAGGAGCCTTCAAGGGATTGAAGCAAGGTCGGGGAGATCTTCACCAAGACAGGGGGAGTGTCTTGGGTTGACAATTCAGTCCGCTTGGCGATTGGAGTTGGACGAAACAATTCACTATTGTTAGATCGAGGATCAAACCAAAACAATTAGTGAATCTCCTGGATTGGTATCCCCCAGATGTAGGCTTGTGCCGAACTGGGTCAACAAACCTTGAGTTCTTTATTCTTACAGTTTATTTACTTTCCGCTGCTTAATTTCTTAAACTGTTTAACGAGTCCACGAAAGGTGCTTGAACTAGTTTTCAGGACTACTTAATTGGTTATCCACGCAAACGGACCTAACACTACCGATTTTTTTATTGTGCAAATACATGTGACATACATCCCCTTTATAATATATGTAATTCAGTAATTTGATGCATTTCGATACAAAAACTTACTTTTAAATTTTACACTTATGTTATTATAGTGTACTATATAGTACAAAACCAGTTTTTCTTGTGAAACATTATATTATTACAACAAGGCATATGCATTTTGAAATGAAACATTTGTGTGTTTCTAGTATCATTCTGAATATATAAATATCTCAAAATACTTGTCATTAGGCAAAAACATGCTTTTTCTTTTTAATTATTTTATTTTCAAGAATTTTCCACATATATATGACCTTGATTATACATAATGTAAGAGAGATATGATTTTGTATTAATGCAAGCATACATATCATTTTATAAATTGAACACGGTCTGAATTATTATAGAAAATATTTATTTGACATATACTATATTAGTATTATACTACTTACTCTGTCCCGTTTAACTTGTCTTGTTTGACTTCTACACAAAATCCAATGTACGTTTTCAACCGTTAATATCTCAAAATATGTACAACTAAAAATTTAGAGCTATCAAAATGGGCTTGCTTATTCTATGATTTGGAAGGGTGGGTTGGACTGAATAAATATAGGCCCCGCCTGAACCCGCCGTCGCTTGGGCTGGCCCACGGTGGGTGCGGGCCAGCCCGCGGGCTAAGCCAAAATTTTAATATATTTAATTTTTTGTTAAGTTTATTATGAAAACCTAAATAACATATGTATTTGTAAGAATATTGATTAGTTTCGAGCCCGCCCCACCGTGGGCCCAGCCCGTCTAAGCCCGCAAAATGGTGGGCTGGAATGGGCTTGATCCGTGTTGCCCCGCCAGCCCGACTTGACACCTCTATAAAAATTATATCAAATATATATTATAAAACTATATAATCATACGATTCTAACAAGACCCAACTTGACTATTTTTTTTTTCGAATGTATACCTATAATAAAATTGAGTCAGAGCTAAATAATGAATATTGTAAAAAAGTTAAATCAGACAAGATAGCTGGGACAGAGGGAGTATATATTATTGTTGGATGAAGCTTCGAAGATATGAATTTATACAGGAGAATGGGTCCAAATAATTTCCTCCATGTTAAAACTAAACCTGAATTGGAAGTTACTCACTCAATTTTCTTGGTCAGCTCCCATGTGTGTCGTGTCTCTTGTATTTAATTTATTTGGGTACAAATTCAATTTAATTAAGTCCTACTTTGGTACCTACCCTCCGATCCTCAAAAAACGAATGAGTTTGCTAAATCAAAAATACTACAAACCAGCTCTAATTCTAATAGATCCCATCCTGATTTGTAACTAGCTAGCTAGATTTCATTATTACTATTTCATAAATACTACCATTCATGGATTGAAACATTTAAAAATTACTTATTCTCAGACTTACTAATTAGAATCCCATGCCAAACAAATACTACTAATATCAACATGTTTTATCCAACACCGCATGTTTCATACCCACCCTTTAATCATATATGTAATCAATCAAATATAAATATCAGCAAATTATCTTGTCACTTTCAAATTAGTATATCATCCATCTTTTTGTTTTAAACTTTTAATCAATCAGCATATATACATAAACCGGTTTGACCAACTGACCCACGCCATGCCAATCAATCAAATCTTCCTATCTTATTTTCCCTTTTCTATCTCTGTATGTATCGGTGGTGGTTCATGTGGGCATGTGGCAACTCTCCACAAATTATCCACGTATCATGACGTACGCGTATGGTATTAAATCCATGTCCTCTTTTTTTTTTTTTTTTTTTTTTTTTGTTTTCATAACTAGTAAGCAGACCACAAGTTTATTACACCAATAATGCTATTACAACACTTGTTGGTTAAAGAGGATGTTTGGATGTTGGTAGATTGGTGGGCGGATAGCGGATTGAAAGAGCATACTGTCTCACAGTTCTCTCTCCAAATCTGCTATCTACTAGCGGATCTGCTGACTCTCAAACATCCCCAAAATCTAGAAACACAGACCATTAATGCTACTACTAAACTTGGTGTGTGATCGATCCTCTGACGACTGTGATTCGCATGTGAATGAAGCTACTCAACTACTGTCGTCATCCTTAAAAATCTGTTGTAACAAACCCAAGTCTCACATTGGTTTTACTTGTTTATATGTGTCCATCCAATTCTCATTAGTAATGAGACATTTTGTGAGGTGTCTAAAGACCAAACCGTGAGGGTTATGCTCAAAGTGGACAATATCATAGGTGGTAATAAAATTAATTTTTTTGATCCATTATTGAGGCTTATTATCGTAATCGCTCGTTTTACAAAACAAGCAAATTATATTGGGCTTTCGACTATAGTTGTCCAGCCCAATTTAGTAACTGTAATTGGGCTTCAACCGCATTGCCAAATTGCCGTCTTTACTCTTTACTTGCCGATTACCGGGAAGCCTTCATTCCTCCATTTCCTATTTTTCCGGACTTCCAACTGCCCTCTGCAAGTCCATTCCATTCTTCGCAGTCACGGTGTCACCTCACATTCTCATTCTCTCCGGATTCCTCTAGGTAAGTTCTCTCATGGCGGCGATTAAGCATATTTTTTTTTGCTTTTTTCTAATTTAGTTGCTGGTCTTTGTGTTGTTTCAAGAAGAATCAAGCGACGGCCGCCTTGTGATTGGCGTTTCGATATGATTTTTTCATTTCTTTTTGGTTTTAAATTTTCTTCATTTGTCCATTAATTTGTTTTTACGAAAGAAATATTCGGAGGACTGTGTTCCTTCGTTTACTTGCCAACTGTGTTCCCGATGAATTTAATTGGTACTTTTGTTTTTCTGCTGTTGAGTCCCCCATAGGTGTCGGTTTTATATGTGAATGTAAAGTGTTGCCGACTCGCAGTTTTGTACATGACTAGTATTTTGTTTCCGGTAGTGAATGGATTTCCCATTTTTACTATTTGCCATGTATGAAGATACGTGGAACTTGGTCGTAGAGTAAGGTTCGCAGTTGTCAATTTAGGAGGATTAGTTTGCAGCTTTTCTTTGGATGATTATGTAGATGGCAATTTTAGTTTTTAAGGTTGGACCCTGATGTTTTGAATTGTGTTTGATAGCTTGGCTGTTGTTTTCAGTTGTATTAATGACTCATGCCAAATCCAGGAATGCTATGTCTTAATCGACCTTAAAATGCTTAACAAGATCCAAGGAAATACTAAATGAAACCGTGCCGAATTCACCACCAGGAACTGGCTGTGTATTTGCACTCCTTAATGGATAGGATTAGGACCAATGGTTTAACTAACCACTCTTTCTTGGCTGCTATGTTGTGGCATAGGGCATGTCTCTACTATCTCATTTCATCTGGATCTTTCTCGTTATTGTTAATCTTAAAGAATGTGAGAGAAATTAGATACATATATTTTTCTTTTTAGCTTTACTATTTCTCTGCACCTTTCTGTCAGCATAATGCACATGTGTGTTTATGTTTACATGGGAGGGGATGTCTGCGCAGCATTTTGGAAATCCTTTGATTTATTTTAAATTGTTTTGCATTTCTCTTTTCTTTCACTAGCTGGTCTTCCACGTTATAATTCAGATTGTTGTTCAAGTGATCATGGCTTTCCAGCTCAGAGATTTTTCCATGAGAAAAAGCTTCACAGAACAAGTAATGGTTATGAATGTAGTAATGCAAAGGAAGATACTTTGAGAGATCTACTGGAGCTTTATATCTGTGAAGTGGGCATCCAAATCCAATGGAGAAAATGGAGTTGATGAATTTAATGTAGTAGATGAAGTTAGTGGAGTGGATGGATTTTGTGCCTATAAATACCAAGGCCACTCATTTGTAAGATCATCCCAAACACAAGCAAAGGCAAGAAGCTTGCCTTTGATCTCTCTTCTCCTATTGTAGTTTTTAGCCTTTGTGAGTGTTTCTCGTTGAGAGGGTTTTGTGGTATAGGATTATTTCCTATAACCTTTTTGTAATATTATTTCATTTCATAGTGAAATAATAGTTCGGTGGGGCCCGGAGGACGTAGGCATATTTGTGCCGAACCTCATTAAATCTTGGTGTTCTCTTTGTTATTTAATTAATAGCTCCATTATTCCACAACAATTGGTATCAGAGCCTTGGTTGCATAGTATGCTCTGTGGTCGCAGCTAAGCTGATCTTCCACATCAGAAACGCATCTCGGTTGAGCTACCGTTTGTGAGCTATTAATTAAACTTTGAAGCAGAAATGGCGGATAGGTCCGGTGAAACGTCAACTTCAGATTCGAAGCCGTTGGTGACATCGTCATCACGGACGATGGTTTCAAATGCCAAATTTGATGTCGAAAAATTCGACGGTACCAATAATTTTGGTATGTGGCAGTGCGAGGTGTTGGACATCTTGTACCAGCAGGAGCTGGATGGGGCACTTGTAGAAACCAAACCAGATGGTGTTGATGATAAAGACTGGACGAGGATCAACCGTCTTGCGTGTGGTACAATTCGGCTATGTCTCTCAAAGGAGCAGAAGTATCCGCTTATGAGAGAGACGATGGCGCACAGACTGTGGAAAGAACTGGAAGATAAATTCATGAAAAAGAGCACGGAAAACAAGCTCTACATGAAGACGAAGCTGTATCGATTCCAGTATTTGCCCGGTACCACGATGAATGAACACATAACAAGATTCGATTCTTTGGTTACCGATTTATTGAATCTCGACGAGAAGATAGATGACGTTGACAAGGCGTTGATACTGTTAGCTTCGCTCCCCGATGAATACGAGCATATAATTGTTAGTATGCTGACTGGAAAGGAAACAATTTCCTTTAAAGAAGTTACCACTGCCTTATATTCTAACGAGATCAGAAAGAAGGATAAGTTAGAACACAGGAGTTCGACTGGTGAAGCTCATACCGTTCGGGGCCGTAGCCACAAGTACAAGCCGGACAGAAGAGGCAGATCCAAGTCACGAGGCAGAGTGTCGAAAGACGAATGTATCTTTTGTCACGAGAAAGGACACTGGAAGAAAGACTGTCCTAAGTTGCAAAAGAAAAAGGGGAAAGCGGTTGCAGAGGCCTGTGTTGCTGATAGTGATGAGTCAGAGTTTTACTTAGCTTGTGCCTCATCGGTAACTAGCACTGACGGCTGGTTGCTAGACTCCGGATGCTCATTCCACATGTGTTCCAGGAAGGAGTGGTTTGTCAACCTTGAAAGTGTTGACGGTGGAGTTGTCTACCTAGCCAACAACGGATATTGCCAGATAGCTGGAGTTGGCTCAGTATATCTGAAGAACCACGATGGAACAACCAAGGTGCTGACGGAAGTTCGGTACATACCGAAATTTGCCAAGAACCTCATATCAGTGGGAGCCTTGGAAGCCAAAGGCCACTCCATCAACATTGAGGATGGGATTATGAAAGTGATCTCGGGAGCACTTGTAATCATGAAAGGTATAAGGAAAAATAACTTATACCACTTCCAGGGCAATACAGTGGTTGGCATTGCAGCAGCAGTATCAGAAGCAGACAAGGAAGAGAAGATGACCAAGCTATGGCATATGAGGCTTGGGCATGCTGGGGAAAAATCCTTGCAGACTCTGGCAAAGCAAGGATTATTAAAGGGTGCAAAGACTTGCAAACTTGAATTTTGCGAGCAATGTGTTCTGGGAAAGCAAACGCGGGTGAAGTTCGGAACAGCAATCCATAACACTAAAGGCATTATGGATTACATTCACTCAGATGTGTGGGGACCTACCAAGACGGCTTCTTTGGGAGGAAACCATTATTTTGTAACGTTTGTTGATGACTTTTCCCGGAGAGTATGGGTGTATCCCATGCGAACAGAAAATGAAGCATTCGGGAAATTCCTCACTTGGAAGAACATGATGGAGAACCAGACCGGGAGGAAGATTAAAGTGCTTCGATCTGATAACGGCACAGAATATCGAAATGACCCTTTTTTCGACTTGTGCAAGAAGGAAGGTATTTCCCGACATTTCACTGTGCGGGACACGCCACAACAGAATGTGTGGCTGAACGGATGAACCGAACATTGTTGGAGAAAGTTCGGTGTATGTTGTCCAATGCTAATTTGGGCAAGCAGTTCTGGGCTGAAGCGGTGACATATGCGAGCCATCTAATCAATCGACTACCATCAACTGCTCTTAAAGGCAAGACACCTTTGGAGGCATGGTTTGGCAAACCTGCAAATGATTATGATTCTTTACGTGTGTTCGGTTCCGCTGCTTATTATCACGTGAAAGAATCAAAGCTGGATCCGAGGGCGAGAAAAGCTGTTTTCGTAGGGATATCTTCGGGAGTCAAAGGATATCGCCTATGGTGCCCGGAGATGAAAAAGGTGATCTTTAGCAGGGATGTTACGTTCAACGAATCAATAATGTTGAATAAGGTAACCAAGCAGCAGGCGGATAGTACTCATCAGCAGGTGGAGCATTATCCTCAACAGGTGGAGTTTCAGACATCTACAACCAGAGAGGTAGATGGTCAACTAATAGAAAACGATGGTCCAAGTACCGAAGAAGAGCCCAGTGAAAGTGAGGTTTTAACCCAAGAACCTCAGGAGCAACAAGATTTACCAATTGCAATTAGGAGGCCAAGAAGAGAAATTCGGAGACCTGCTCGATTCGAAAGTATGCTGGCCTATGCACTTCCTGTTATTGAAGAAGGTATACCACAAACTTTTCTTGATGCAAAAATTAGTCCGGAGAAAGAAAAGTGGAAGAAAGCCATGGACGAGGAAATGCATTCCCTTGAAGCAAATCACACGTGGAAGCTAGCTAAACTCCCAGAGGGAAAGAAGGCAATTGGTTGCAAGTGGGTCTATGCTCAGAAAGAAGGATTTCCAGAAAAGAATGACGTGCGCTACAAGGCAAGATTGGTAGCCAAAGGCTATGCTCAAAAGGAGGGAATTGATTACAATGAGGTATTTTCCCCTGTTGTAAAACATTCCTCCATTCGAATTTTGATGGCCTTGGTAGCACAGTTGGACTTGGAACTAGTTCAAATGGACGTAAAAACGGCATTCTTACATGGTGATTTGGAAGAGGAAATCTACATGACCCAACCAGAAGGATATAAAGTTGCTGGAAAAGAAGATTGGGTTTGCAGACTGAAGAAATCGCTTTATGGATTGAAACAATCACCAAGACAATTGTATAAGCGATTTGATCAATTCATTATGGGCCAGAAGTACACCAGGAGCAGTTTTGATCATTGTGTATATTTCCGTAAGCTACAAGATGGATCTTTCATTTATCTTCTTCTATATGTAGATGACATGTTAATTGCATCTAAAGATAGAGGAGAGATAAGCAGATTGAAGTCTCAACTCAGCAAGGAGTTCGAAATGAAAGATCTCGGTGAAGCAAAGAAAATTCTCGGTATGGAGATAACGAGAGACAGGAATAGGGGCACTCTGAGTTTGACTCAGAAGCAATATCTGAAGAAAGTATTGCAGCGGTTTGGCATGACAAACAAAACCAAACCTGTAAGTACACCGTTTGCTCCTCATTTCAAACTTAGTGCTTCACAATGCCCGAAGACGAAAGAGGAACGAGAATACATGTCAAAGGTTCCTTATTCAAATGCGGTGGGTAGCTTGATGTATGCAATGGTGTGTACAAGGCCTGACATTTCACATGCAGTTGGAGTAGTGAGCAGGTACATGCATGATCCCGGTAAAGATCATTGGCAAGCCGTGAAATGGATTCTAAGGTATATCTTGAAAACCTTAGATATTGGGTTGATATTTGAGAAGACTAATGTTACTGGTCAGCATATAGTTGGGTACTGTGATTCAGATTATGCAGGAGATCTGGATAAACGTCGATCAACTACTGGATACGTATTTACTCTTGCAAACGCACCAGTTAGTTGGAAGTCTACCTTACAGTCAACCGTTGCTTTGTCAACAACGGAGGCAGAATACATGGCCATTACAGAAGCTGTTAAGGAAGCCATTTGGTTACAGGGATTGCTGGATGACTTAGGAGTTGGTCAGAAACATGTAACAGTGTTTTGTGATAGTCAAAGTGCCATTCATCTAGCAAAGAACCAGGTATATCATGCTAGAACCAAGCATATCGACGTGCGGTACCATTTTGTGCGGGAAATAATTGAAGAAGGTGGAGTCAAGGTACAAAAGATCAAGACCACCGAGAATCCCGCAGATATGTTGACGAAGGCTGTAACATGTATCAAGTTCGAATATTGTTTGAACTTGATTAATGTCTCAAGAATTTTAAGTTGGCGCTGAAAAGTGCATTTGGAGGTCCTACCGAATTCCGTGACGAGAGAACCTTGAAGGGGATAATGTGATTTGAGATGCACCAAGGTGGAGATTTGTGAAGTGGGCATCCAAATCCAATGGAGAAAATGGAGTTGATGAATTTAATGTAGTAGATGAAGTTAGTGGAGTGGATGGATTTTGTGCCTATAAATACCAAGGCCACTCATTTGTAAGATCATCCCAAACACAAGCAAAGGCAAGAAGCTTGCCTTTGATCTCTCTTCTCCTATTGTAGTTTTTAGCCTTTGTGAGTGTTTCTCGTTGAGAGGGTTTTGTGGTATAGGATTATTTCCTATAACCTTTTTGTAATATTATTTCATTTCATAGTGAAATAATAGTTCGGTGGGGTCCGGAGGACGTAGGCATATTTGTGCCGAACCTCGTTAAATCTTGGTGTTCTCTTTATTATTTAATTAATAGCTCCATTATTCCACAACAATATCCATTGTCAGGTATGCTACTAGTCTCTAACTCCTTCCAATTTTCTGTCTTTAGACTTTAATTCTACTTCTTCATTACTCACGCACTAGTTTTATTATTCAGAAATTTTTTCGAATTCAAAGTTCAGAGGGATATGCTTTTACATCGTTACAGCTTGTGCTGCCATCATTTTGTTTATCCCAATGCTTCTAGAGCATCCCTTTGTGCTCATGTTTGACCGGTGTCCTAGAAATGCCCATTATCTTGTTGCCAAAACCTGGGCTTCTTTGACGGTTGCTCCTTTATGAAGATCAAGTATGAAGGATTGGAGAATTTGCCTTCAAGAGATACCCCTCCTGTGTTTGTTTCCGAGGGACAAGCGTCCGGCCGCACGCCAAAACCGACAGTCGAGGGACGAGCGTGCGGCCGC
Source organism: Hygrophila difformis (assembly GCA_030278955.1). NCBI lineage: Eukaryota > Viridiplantae > Streptophyta > Magnoliopsida > Lamiales > Acanthaceae > Hygrophila > Hygrophila difformis. Next base: position 7,292,038 of record JAOANR010000008.1, read on the forward strand.
ACGCATAAACCGAGCACCGAGATCCGAGGGACGGGCGTGCCTAACCACCAAAGCTTTTTAGACATATACACTCTTCTGACACTGGGTAGAAATTTCAAATTCATCAGCAAGACTTCAGTATTTCTCTATCCAATTATAGGGTGGGTCATGTTTCTGCTGGGCGTAATACCTCTAAAGTGCATGGACACCAGAAGTCAATTGGTACTCTGTTATTCTCATGACCATGAATTAAAGAAAAATGGTTTTTTGACACTATAATCCCGAGCAAAGCAATAACAAATAGTCTGTCTTAATATTTTCTTTTTGCATGCTTTTGAGTGTAGGATTGCCTTAAACAATGCACAGCCCTCATCAAGCAGGGGGCATCAGTGTTCTCCCCGGAAGGCACTTGAAGCAAAGCCGGAAAAGTAGGTCCTTTTAAGGTGGGATGGATTCTGTACCCTAGTTATTATCTATAGATGCTTGGTCACATGCATGTTTGTTTACGCTTGCTTCGCTGCTTCAATGTTCATCTGGATATCCTCTATTTAGTATAGATCTGGAGGAAAAAGATGACTCCATCTGTAGCCATTGCCCATATACATTCTCCAAAGTTAATATGAGCTCTCCATTCTTCAATTGTTTCCATCAAAGCATGTATCTTCACCAATCACACATTGTTCTTCTACAGTTGATTAATGTGCCGATTGTGTAATATTGTAGAAAGGTGCTTTCAGTGTTGCTGGAAAAACTGGGGTGCCTGTTGTTCCAATTACTCTCGTAGGCACAGGCAAAATAATGCCTGCCGGAATGGAAGGACTATTAAATCCAGGATCTATGAAAGTTATCATTCACCGGCCTCTAGTTGGGGGGGTGATGGTAATGCACTTGGCAATGATGCTGGAAATGTAATTGCTGACGAGCTTGCTTGCCAAAAGTAGGAGAGTATGATGTTACAGACGATGAACAAACTCAATTGAGCAGAAATTGTGTTGGATTTTCTTGTGTTCGAATGTGATTCGCAAAATGTGGTTCGGTGGTTAAATGAACCGGACAAGGCTCCATTGAGATTTTCTTGTTATCTGGCACCTGTGTTGGCTATCTTCAATCGCAGAGCTATTATTAAAGCGCAACCTAATATTTTGAGGGAAAGAAACGAGCTTGCAGACATATGGGCCAGGCGAGGGGCGACCGGGGAGAGCAGGATTGAAGGTTGGTTATGAAGTATGGGTTGGAATCGAGGGCACTCAGACGCGAAGTTGGTAGTAGCAGTCTGGCAGGCCGTAAGTTTCAATGTTGCATAGTTGGTACTTGGTAGAGTGTATCCAATTAGTGTCCGTACTGCAATGGGTTGGACTTGTACTAAGCCTCACGGCTTTGATTTTTTTTTTGGAGGAGCCGAAGCCATAGAAAAAAGTACAAAATAACAAAGTGAAAAAGAAGGCTTAAAATAGAAATCTATCCTCACTTAGAAGCGGGGGAACCATACGCCAGACGAATCTGCCGCCAAATCCCCCAAAGCAAAATCAGGGGGGAATGCCCAAGTGGTGAAAAATTCTTCTTTCCCAGCACCATGTTTAGCCAAAGTATCAGCAACCTTATTGCCCTCCCGAAAAGCATGGTGGATCTGACATGCCTCAAAGGAGGATTTCAGGTCATGGACCTTCTGGAGAAGCGCTGCCAAAGGATGAAACTTGTCCCATGAATCCAAAGTTTTAATAGTCACCAAGGAATCGGTATACACCCCAACTCGTTGCACACCCATCCTCCTCACATAATCAAGGCCGGCTGCCAAAGCAAATAGCTCAGCATGATTAATGGTGGTGCAGCCAAGATAGCCACATCCCCCCCGGTCCAATGCCCATCATCAGCCCGAACTACAAATCCGAAGCCTGCGCGCCCTGGAGTTCCGATCACGCTGCCATCCACATGGAGAATTTGGCCAATCATCCCCTCCCCATTCCAATGAACCATGCGGACATGATTAACCACCGAGCTGCCTGCTTCCTCAGCGGTGTTCAAGGCGTCTGTTAGGCGTGTGATTTCTCTTTGTAATAGCCACTGAGATTTCTGAGTGCCCCTAAACACTCTTGAATTTCTCTCTAACCATATTACCCAGATTATAACGATGAACACAGCTCCATGAATGTTATACATGGCATGCAAAAAATGTTTAATATCAGGCTTGGGGATAGTTCCACAGTCTGGGGGAATCATAACATGAAGGGTCTTCCAAATCAAGCTCGCCCACGTACAATAAAATATGCAATGTGCCCAGTCCTCTACAGCTTGTCCACACAACACACATAATGGAGAAGATGCCATCTGTCGCCGATGTCGAGTAGCATTCACTGGCAGCGAATTATGCGAAATCAACCATAACAGAACACAAATTTTTTCAGGAAACGCTGCCTTCCAAAGCCACTTCCAATTCCCCCCTGTAGCCCCATCCTCTGTGAGAAGGTGGTAGGCTGAACCAACAGAATACTTACCAGATGTGGTCCCTTTCCAAACCCAAAGATCTGGGAGTGCAGCATGTAACTGAGGTGGAGGCATAGAGCAAATAATCTGCTGCAGATCCGTGGGCATGGGGGAGTAAATAGAATTCCACTTCCACACTCCATTGTCTATGACATCACGTATCTCCATATCCACATCCTGTGTTGCCACATAGGGAAGGAAAGTCGCAAGCTGAGTGTTATTCCACCATTCCGAATACCATAGAGATGAGCGACCATCGCCAAGCCGGAGTGTGAAACCCTTTCTCAAAAATGGAAGAATATGCTGGATCATTTTTAGGGTTTTAGAACGGGCATTGGACAGTGGAATTAAGGGATTAATCAAAGAAGGCTCCATACCCCTGACCAGTTGCACCCAAGACTTCTCCGGAGAGTGTAGCAAGTCCCACAATCGTTTCCCTAAAAGTGCAACATTCATAAGACGACTGCGACGTAAACCCAGGCCTCCTTGAACTCTCGGCATGGCCACCAAATCCCACCTCACAAGATGGATACCTTTGCCACTCCTATCCTTCCATAGAAAGTGGCTTATCCGCCTATCAATGGATGTGCACACAGCCTCCGGAAGCCAAAATAATTGCATAATGTATGTAGGTATGGCTGCCATGACGGCCCGACACAGTGTGAGACGCCCCGCCTTGTTTAGAAGGGTACATGCCCATCCCTCCATTTTCGCATCCATTTGTTCTAGAATGAAAGCAAAATCTTGGCACCTACGGCGGCCAGTGAGCATGGGGAAGCCCAGGTACTTCCCAAAATTATCCACTGATGGGATTTGCAATTTCTCTTGGATCCACCGCTTATCTGTTGTCCCCACGGCTGTAGAAATTATCATAGAAGATTTTTGGGGATTAAGATGTAGTCCAGATAAAGTAGCAAAGAGGTGTAAGGATTCAGCAACGGCGGTAACACTCTCACGGTTTGCTAATGTGCATAAAATGAGATCATCCGCGAAAATCAAATGCGAGATACCAATGCCCGAATGTGATATAGAGATCGGCTGCCACCTTTGCTGGGAGACTAACTGCTGGACTAGAAGAGAATATTTCTCCATGACAATAAGAAATAGGTAAGGTGATAACGGATCCCCTTGACGAAGACCTTTCCCCGGTACGAAACTTTCAAGAGCTTGCCCGTTCCATAAAACTGAGTAAGAGGGTGAGGATACACACACCATTATTAGACGTCGAATGCCATCCGGAATCCCTAATTCATGCAGACAAAGATCTAAGAAATCCCAGTGGACGTTATCGTATGCCTTCGCCACATCTATTTTAAGTACAAGGCCTGGAATCCGCGAACGGGAACCTCCCAGCTGATTCATAACCTCATGCAACGTGATGGCGTTGTCAACGGTCCCACGACCAGGAAGAAACGCCGCCTGATGGTGGGAAATAGTGGACTGAAGGATAGGGCGAGTCCGATTAACAAGCACCTTCGTCAAAATCTTATATAGGACGTTGCATAAAGTGATTGGCCGAAACTGTGTGAGGCTAGTCGGGGCTGGCACTTTCGGAATGAGGCAAATATAGGCTTGCATGACATTTTGGTGGATTACGCCTGATGTTATGGCTTGATTAATGAAAGCATGAACTGAACTTCGGACTGTCGACCAGAATTTCTTATAAAAAAACCCCGGAAAGCCATCCGGTCCAGGTGCGGAGAAACCATCAATTTCCTTGACTACTTTGGTTGCCTCATCCATGGAAACCTCTGTAGACAGCGATTCAGCGACAGACTCAGAAATCGAGTTTAGCGGGGGCATTAAAGTAGCTTGCCCCAACTCTGCTAACCGTTGTGATAGAGGAATATTAGGAGCTGAGTACAAATCCTTGAAGTATTCCCTTGCATGAGAACGTAGTGTAGCTGCATGGTCACACCAGATTCCATCAGATAGAATAAGTCCATGAATTCGGTTGCGATTACCCCGGCACTTAGCCCGAGCATGGAAATAAGATGTATTCCGGTCCCCAAGACGTACCCATTTTTGTCGGGCACGCTGAAACCAATACGCTTCCTCCTGGGCTAAAAGGGATTCATATTCTTTCTTAAGTTCAGTCTCAAGGAGATGGTTGCGGATAGAATCCACCCGTTCCAACGATCGGGCAAGCCCCTCAAGTCTTTTTAGTATTTTAACTTTCTGCCATTTGATATTGCCACAATGAGATTTGCTGAAAGACAAGGATGCATGTCGCACTTGAATCAGTTGTTGTGAAATTTCACCAGAGGCAGCAGACCAAGCCTCCTCGACCACCGGTGAGTATGCATTCAATTCCGCCCAAGAGGCTTCCCACCGGAAAGGCCTGTTATTCAAAACTTGAGGATCCGGACCACATGAAAGGATTAATGGGCAATGGTCCGAACCAACTTGAGGCAGAACGCGGATAAATCCCAAGGGAAATAAATTCAACCAAGAGAGATTCACCACACAGCGATCCAGTCTCTTAAATATCCGACTGTCATCACCTCTCGGCCGTGACCAAGTAAACCACGCCCCTTGAGAATTAATGGTCGACAAGCCACAGTCATGAAGCAAATCCTCCAATTCAGTAGCCCTTGTCATGTTAAACAGACCTCCCTGGACCTCCGACGAAGATATTATTTGATTCCAATCTCCAATTACGGACCATGCCCCATCCACCTTCTCAGCGACATGACGAAGCTCTTGCCAATCCACAGAACGCATAGAGTAATTAGGAGAAGCATATAAGGCAGTAATATACCACGTTGTAGAAGAATTAGACAGTTCCAAAGTGATCATGCGTGCTCTATCATCCGAGACCTGAACACGAAATTGATGTCCAATACGAACGAGAGCCCAGAGACCACCTGACCGGCCGAGCACTTCTTGAATGCAGATCGGGATGTATCCAGCCCTCAACAAGAAATTATTAGAACGAATAAAAAGAGACTGTGTCTCAAAAAGAAAAACCAAGTCAGGCCCATGCTGACGGAGAACATCCGCAAGAACACGCCTACTCGATACACCAACAACTCCCCCAATATTCCAGGACAATATCTTAATATTCCGAAAATCCATAAGCGTAAAAATAGATACCATACCCGGTCACCGAAGTCTGTAACTTCATTCATGGTGTATTGCGAGTAGAAGGACGATATCCCTCCTTGGGCGAGGGATCTTCTTCCATTTCAGACTGATCTCGAGCCAATGCAGAGAATGCATTGTCATTTGGCTGATCGACATGGTTTTTCCTAGCCACAGGCGAGCGTCGCAGGCGTTTAGAAATGGAACGGCCTTGCGGGTCTGGAGCCAAGTTCTCATCATTTTCCTTAAGTACATTCTTCCCCTTAGCATTGGACAAAGTGGCCACTGAAGCACTAACAGGAGTATTCGGCTTTGCCCCACCTTTCCCGATTGGAATTCCATCCTGAGAGTGATCATTCGATGTAACAGTGTTGGTAGGATCCTTCAAGATAACCCTGGGAGTGGCAGGAATTGGAGGCCGAACTTCTATTCCTCCCCCACGGCCTTTTCCTCGAGACCGATCTCTACGAGTCACCATAATCCAATCACCATGCATAGCAATTGAATCATGCGATCCAGACGAAGTGGATGCCTCAGTGTTAGGCGTAGACTCAGGAACAGCGGTACTTCCAGAAGCTTTATACACCCCTGTACTAACCCTCCGAGTCACACCTGCCTCTACTCCCACAGAAATGTCATCCACCTCCCTTGGCTTGGCAGAACCCGCCTGCAAACAAACATCACTGGAACAGGCCCCCAGGGAAAACTTAAAACGTCCACAACCAGTACATATGTTGTGTAACCCCTCGTAAGACACCAATTGCCATTCATCATTAACCCGAATTTTGCCGATGACGGGCTTGGTAAGATCAATCTCTACACAGACCCGCGCAAATTGACATCGCTTCATGTCCTTCGAGGTGCCATCAACCTTGATAGCACGACCAACCAGATCCCCAATTATCATCAATGCCTCTTCATAAAAATAAACAGGATTGAGCCCAGGGAAGCGAACCCAGACCGATGTCTTCACCATCTCCTTCTCCTGACGGAGGAAATCAGCATGCCAAGGCGTAACCGCCAGATGATAGTCGAAGAGAGACCATGGTCCACCGTATAACGCATGTTCCCGATCCTCCTCATTATCAAACTTCGCATAGAAGAAACCCTTGGCACTATCCGTTAACACCATATGGCCCTTAGGTTTCCATAAGTGTTTGAGCCTTTCCTGCAGGAAGGAAAGATTGAGTCTTTTCCCCATGACTTTCACCACAAGAGCCTCCTTGAAAGGCTGACATAGAAAGTCCATCGCTTGTTGATTAAAGACAACCGCTGGGAGCAAAGGGTTTCCCCCAACAACAGACTTTGTCACCATGGTCGAGAGTGGCGCAGAAGGCACCGCCTCCGAACCAGGCTTGGCATAGGAGCCGAGCGTGACATCCCGAAAGGAAGGACGTGGCGGCGGGGTGTCGTCCTCAGAGTCCGGAGGCTCCGGCGGCTGACGGGATGGCGATGACGGTGGAGAGGAAACCGTTTCCGAGTCGATCTCCATGTTTTTCTCCATAGCAGTTATTCTAATTCAACTCGATGGCGTGTAGGCAGCCACTGTTAATGGAGGAAGAAGCGGCGACGGATGGTAAAGGCAGCCGGAGATGGAGCCGTATCGGCGAGACTGCGGGTGAGTGCGCGGCGCTGTGCTGCTGTTGTCCGTGCGGGGTGATGCACCTCCTGATCCTCGCCGTGAACAAAGTTCCCGCTGGGATCTGGTGGCGGAAGAGGCGGAGCAGGCTGTTGAGGAAGAAGAGGAAAAGTCGCCTCTGCTGGCTGCTATTTTCCAGAGAGAGAGTGAAATTTTTTCTATTCACGGCTTTGATTTTTGATAATAAAGTAAGTTCCAAGAAAAAAAAACATCAAACTAGTCTAAAAATATATATAACGAGTATTAAAGTTATTTTAATTTAATTTAAATAACATCAGTCAATTTTATAATTTTTTATAGTATTATTAAATTAAATTAATTATTATATGATTTAAATGATATTCAACCGACGAATATAGTTACAATACGTTATGTAATTTAGGCCCTGTTCTCTAGGCCTTAATTTTTCTGGTCTGATCTGAATTTGTAAAATCTGATCTGGTCTGATCTGAATTTGTCTGATCTGATCTGAATATTTCTGGTCTGGTCTGATTCCATCTGGTCTGATCTGAATTGATCTGATCTGGTCTGATCTGTTCTGATCTTATTTTATTTATATTTGGATTCTAATTATTTTTTTCGATAAGCTATATTGATTCTAATTAAATTATGGTAATAATAATAATAATAATATATAATAATAAAAATTAATAATTATTATTTAATCTTTATTATATATAATGATAATAATAATAATTAATTAATAGTTTTTATTATTATGTTTAGTTATTTTTGAAAATATTTTTGAAAGTATTTTCTAATATATTTCAAAAATATTTAATGAAAGTAGTTAAAACTATATTTTGAAAGTATTTATAATATAAAATATATTAAAAACGTGACTAGTATATTTAAATAATATTTTAAAGAGCAAAAAAATATTTTGAAAATACTTTTAAAATTAGTATTAAATAAGTACAATATAAATAATATTTGCATACATTCCTATATGTTTTTGCCTTTTTTTAAAAAAAAAATATTATATGTAATTATGTAATTGTATTATAATGATCTGATCTGGTCTGAATGTTTCTGGTCTGGTCTGATCTGATCTGATTTGAGCTGGCCTGATCTGAATGTTTCTTATCTGATCTGGTCTGATCTGATTTTGGGAAAAATAAGTAATAAGGTCTGAAAATAAGTTGTAGAGAACGGGGCCTTAGACTTTCACAACAAATTTTTTAAAAAATATAGTAATAAATAAATAAAAATTGACTTTGCCCGCGGGCTTGCCACGCAGGCCTCTATAAACCCAACCCACAATTTTAAAGTGTCGGGACAGTCTGACCCAATGGCCAAGCCCATTTTAACAGCCCTAGAGTTTAAGCTGGAGTGATTCGAAAATATCAATTTTTAGAGGGTTAAAATGCAAATGTTTGTATTAATATTGATGTGGCACGTCATGTATAATACTACTACTGTATACATATACGTAAGTTATCTTGATACCAGTCCTTAAGCTTTATTGTCCGCCTTCGTGGAGAAAGAATTCGAAGGCAAAGCTTCTCCTACATTTTATTATGTGCCGATTTTCTCAAATTGGAGGTTAGTTTCTGCACTCTTGCTTTTCGATTTACGTAGGCCGTTTTTACATGTAAAATCCGTGGAATCTTTTGCCGTATTGTCCATTGGTTAATCGTTATTCGAACCCTAATCGTAGATTTATGCTACGGTGTAAGGTGCCTTTAATTTGTCAAGGATTTCTGTAAATCGTTATATGAATATGGCACAAAAAGTTATTGATTTGAATATGGTGGCCTTAACGGAGATCCTTCCCAAGGCAAAGTCGACCGTGAATACTACTTACGATCATTCAAATGACCCATGGTTCAAAAATAGGTACAGTTCATCGGAGGCTGATGGAGGCGCGTTCCCTGAGATTCATTATGCGCAGTATCCACTCGGCATGGGGCGAAATACAAATGAGAAGCCTGGTGGGAATACTCTGTCCCTCACGGTGGACGAGCGTGGGAACTTGAGATATGATGCAGTTGTGAGGCAGAATGAAAATTCTAAGAAGATTGTGTATTCTCAACATTCGGATCTCGTTCCGATCTTCGCCAAGGATAATGAGGAAGGAGAGGATATGGAGGTAGATGAGAAACAGAAAGAAATTGATGAGACTACACAGGAAACTAAGTTGCACTTGAGAAGATTGTAAATGTCAGATTGAGTGCTGCACAGCCGAAAAATGTTCCTCAACAGTCTTCGGATTCTGAGTTTATCAAGTACAAGCCATCTCAGCAGTCCGCAGCCTTCAATTCAGGGGCTAAAGAGAGGATTATACGCATGGTGGAGATGCCTGTGGATCCTTTGGAGCCTCCCAAGTTTAAGCACAAGAGAGTTCCAAAAGCTTCCGGTTCCCCGCCTGTGCCAGTTATGCATTCTCCTCCTCGACCTGTGACTGTGAAGGACCAGCAGGACTGGAAGATCCCACCCTGCATATCTAATTGGAAGAATCCAAAGGGATATACAATACCTCTTGACACACGTCTAGCAGCTGATGGCCGTGGGCTTCAGGAGGTTCAGATTAATGACAATTTTGCTAAGTTATCAGAGGCTCTATATGTTGCAGAACAGAAAGCTAGAGAAGCTGTTGCAGTGCGGTCAAAGGTTCAGAAGGAGATGATGATGAAGGAAAAGGAGAAGAAAGAGATGGAGCTTCAGGAGCTGGCCCGGAGAGCGAGATCTGAGAGAACAGCTTCAGTACCGATGCCTTCTGGAAGGGGTGGTAATGATGCAGATATGAGTATGGACTATGAACGAGCGAGAGATGCCCCTAAGGAGACGAGAGAAGAGAGGGAGGATCAGCTGCGAAGAGAAAAAATTCGTGAGGAACGTCGTAAAGAGAGGGAGAGGGAAAGAAGGCTGGAGGCTAAAGATGCTGCTATGGGGAAAAAGAGTAAAATCACAAGGGATAGAGATCGTGACATCAGTGAGAAAGTTGCTCTTGGAATGGCATCCACTGGTGCCAAAGGGGGCGAAGTTATGTACGATCAGAGGTTGTTTAACCAGGAGAAGGGGATGGATTCCGATTTTGCCACTGATGGTGCCTACAACATCTATGACAAGGGCCTGTTTACTTGTCAGTCTACTATGAGCACTCTGTACAGGCCTAAGAAAGATGCGGACGATGAAATGTACGGTGGTGCTGATGAGCAGCTTGAGAAGCTGATGAAAACTGAACGCTTCAAGGCTGACAAGCAATTTACAGGTACATCTGAGAGGACCGGCCCTAGAGACAGACCTGTCGAGTTTGAGACGGACCAGCCACCGGAAGAAGATCCATTTGGTCTGGATCAATTCATGACGGAGGTCAAGACAGGGAAGAAAGCAATGGACAAGGTAGTGGCGGTACCTTGAACTCGTGATTGGCGTTTCGATATGATTTTTTCATTTCTTTTTTGGTTTTTAATTTTCTTCATTTGTCCATTTAATTTGTTTTTACGAAAGAAATATTCGGAGGACTGTGTTCCTTCGTTTACTTGCCAACTGTGTTCCCAATGAATTTAATTGGTACTTTTGTTTTTCTGCTGTTGAGTCCCCCATAGGTGTCGGTTTTATATGTGAATGTAAAGTGTTGCCGACACGCAGTTTTGTACATGACTAGTATTTTGTTTCCGGTAGTGAATGGATTTCCCATTTTTACTATTTGCCATATATGAAGATACGTGGAACTTGGTCGTAGAGTAAGGTTCGCATTTGTCAATTTAGGAGGATTACTTTGCAGCTTTTCTTTGGATGATTATGTAGATGGCAATTTTAGTTTTTAAGGTTGGACCCTGATGTTTTGAATTATGTTTGATAGCTTGGCTGTTGTTTTCAGTTGTATTAGTGACTCATGCCAAATCCAGGAATGCAATATCTTAATCGACATTAAAATTCTTAACAAGATCCAAGGAAATACTAAATGAAACCGTGCCGAATTCACCACCAGGAACTGGCTGTGTACTCCTAAATGAATAGTATTAGGACCAATGGTTTAACTAACCACTCCTTCTTGGCTGTTATGTTGTGGCATAGGGCATGTCTCTACTATCTCATTTCATCTGGATCTTTCTCGTTATTGTTAATCTTAAAGAATGTGAGAGAAATTAGATACATAGACTTTTCTTTTTAGCTTTACTATTTCTCTGCAATTTTCTGTCAGCATAATTCACATGTGTGTTTATGTTTACAAGGGAGGGGATGTCTGTGCAGCATTTTGGAAGTCCTTTTATTTATTTTAAATTGTTTTGCATTTCTCTTTTCTTTCACTAGCTGGCCTTCCACGTTATAATTCAGAATGTTGTTCAAGTTATCATGGCTTTCCAGCTCAGAGATCTTCTTTCCATGAGAAAAGCTTCACAGAACATGTAATGGTTATGAATGTAGTAATGCAAAGGAAAATACTTTTGAGAGATGTAGTTGTGAGGTCTGAACACTGATGCAGGATCTACTGGAGCTTTATATCCGTTGTCAGGTATGCTACTAGTCTCTAACTCCTTCCAATTTTCTGTCTTTGGACTTTAATTCTACTTCTTCATTACCAACGCACTAATTTTATTATTCGGAAATTTTTTCGAATTCAAAGTTCAGAGGGATATGCTTTTACATCGTTACAACTTGTGCTGCCATCAATTTGTTTATTCCAATGCTTCTAGAGCATCCGTTTGTGCTCATGTTTGACCGGTGTCGTAGAAATGCCCATTATCTTGTTGCCAAAACCTGGGGTTCTTTGACGGTTGCTCCTTTTATGAAATCAAGTATGAAGGATTGGAGAATTTGCCTTCAAGAGATACCCCCACTGTGTTTGTTTCTAACCACCAAAGCTTTCTAGACATATACACTCTTCTGACACTGGGTAGAAGTTTCAAATTCATCAGCAAGACTTCAGTATTTCTCTATCGAATTATAGGGTGGGCTATGTTTCTGCGTAATACCTCTAATTCTCTAAAGCGCATGGACACCAGAAGTCAATTGGTACTCGGTTATTCTCATGACCATGAATTAAAGCAAATTGGTTTTTTGACACTATAATCCCAACCAAAGCAGTAAAAAATGGTCTGTCTTAATATTTTTTTGCATGATTTTGAGTGTAGGATTGCCTTAAACGATGCACAGCCCTCATCAAGCAGGGGGCATCAGTGTTCTTCCCGGAAGGCACTTGAAGCAAAGCCGGAAAAGTAGGTCCTTTTAAGGTGGGATTGATTCTGTACCCTAGTCATTATCTATATATGCTTGGTCACATGCTTGTTTGTTTCGCTGCTTCAATGTTCATCTGGATATCCTCTATTTAGTATAGATCTGGAGGAAAAAAGATGACTCCATCTGTAGCCATTGCCCATATACATTCTCCAAAGTTAATATGAGCTCTCCATTCTTCAATTGTTTCCATCAAAGCATGTATCTTCACCAATCACACATTGTTCTTCTACAGTTGATTAATGTGCCAGTTGTGTAATATTGTCGAAAGGTGCTTTCAGTGTTGCTGCAAAAACTGGGGTGCCTGTTGTTCCAATTGCTCTCGTAGGCACAGGCAAAATAATGCCTGCCGGAATGGAAGGACTATTAAATCCAGGATCTATGAAAGTTATCATTCACCGGCCTCTAGTTGGGGAGTGGTGATGGTAATGCACTTTGCAATGATGCTGGAAATGTTATTGCTGACGAGCTTGCTTGCCAAAAGTAGGAGAGTATGATGTTACAGACGATGAAGAAAACTCAATTGAGCAGAAATTGTGTTGGATTTTTCCTGTGTGTCTTGGTGCTGTAAATTCTAGGAAAGAGCTGGACAAGTTCATTGATTAATTCAGAGAACTGTATATATGATGTGTAGTGTAGAATATTATGTGTAGCTTTTATTTACTTCCTATTTGTTGCTTATTCATGGGTGCACATAACTATTTGTTGCAATCACATTAACTTTTATGTTATGCTTACATCTATTAATTCATCGATACATGCTAGTTTATGCATCGATCACTTGGCTTCATTTCTTCCATATGCATCGCCCAGTCACTCACTCATATATAGTATATAGGGTATGTTTGGGAGCAAGCATATTAAGTAGCATATAGCATATTGGAAGAGCATATCCCCTCACAGTTCTCTTTCCGAATCTGCTATCTGCTAACGTATCCTCACAGTTCTCTTTCCGAATCTGCTATCTGCTAACGTATCTGCTGACTCCCAAACATCCCCATACTCCCTCCGTTTTTCACATTAACTACACTCTCAACTCTTACCAATTATTATTACTGTACTAAAGAAAACATTATTAATATAAATAAAAATAAATAAAACAAAGTATCGTACTATGTGATTGAGTGAAAGCAACTAGGGTGCTAATATATATATGTACTTGCGGAAATATTGTCCATAGTAAAAATAAAAATGTCTCTAAATCTTTACGACTACAAAGATGATGCCTATGTTGTGGTCAAAAGCCTCATTTTATTGGGCAAAATGCATCATTTTTTGGTGTTCATATCATTCAGCAGGTAAAGATATGAAAGTACATGTGATCTGCACAGTAGTAATTCATTTGATAAATTGCTACTCCATAATGTATTGCATTATGGGGCAAGCTGGTTTTGGGGTATATATTATTGTGTAGTCACTTCGCCAGTTATATTAAAATAAAAGGAAGGTCGACTTCATTATTATCCCATGGTCCCATATTTGACTCTTTTATCTTTTCATATTGCTCCCCAAGCTCCCATTTCTTTAGTCTTTGTTTGGATAAAGAAAATACTACTACATATAGGATTATTTGAAATTTCTATTATTTTTTTCTTTATTTGTAAATTAGACGACTCTCCAATAACTAGAGTTTAAAAAAAAGAAAAGAAAAGAAATAGATAATGCTGAAATAATTAAAAAAAGAAGTGGGCAAGTGAGGATGATGCAAAAATGCATCATAATACAATTACACACATACACATTCATTAAACTAATCCAATCAAACTCAATATTACATATACAATATGTAAGATACGTTGAATAATTAAGCATGATTTACAAGTCCATGTGAGGGGTCTTATTCTCCTAACTTATTCCAATATTTTAAAAATAAAAAATAAACCTGGTTGGCAGATCTGACTCTATTGCAATAGGTAGCGAGGGCGAAGAATTCTTATCGTTGAAACTTGAAATTGTAAAACCTCATTTGTGACAATAACATCATTAAACCAAAAAGTCCCCACATGTTAATTCAATACTCAGGATTTCTGCAGTAATATCATTTCTTACTCTCTTTTTTTTTTCCCCATTGCCCCAAGATTCATTCTTGCAGTATCCCTTTTCCCTGATATTGAATTAAGAATATAAATAAATTCATCCTGTACATACTTCCATATTCAAAATAACATATACTACAACAACACATCAACAAATACAAATCAGAAAATCATACTGCCATTGAAACATAAAGCAATTCAAAATATCACCAGCAAATATATTTACCATATGCATAACAATCACAAGCAAGAAACATCTATTTAGGATAAATAAATATAATTTATCCTAATAAAGGCTTATAACAAAATACTGCATATTGATCTCAACATCAATAGCAAAATCTCAACAGCAGGTGCCAAAATATTATATTGATAATAAAACTAGTGATGACTGCAGCTCAACCCTAAACCCTAAAATTTTGGATACATCCAACCAAACGTTCCTTAGATAGATCTAAACGAATTTTCTTCCAAAGCATAATTCTGTTCTGTTGTTTAAATTATGTAATTCATTTTAAAAATGTGTAAATGTGAATTTTTGCACATATCCATGAATGGAATGAGACTGTGAGAGTAAATTTAAGTGTCCTTTTGTTGTTTGTTTTTTTTTTTTTTTTTGGAGGGGATGAATAAAAATAAGAATGGATCTCCTCTGTAAAAGAAACCATGAAGTTGCGCCATACTTGCCGTTCAATGGGTATGTTTGGGAGTCAGCGGATCCGCTAGCAGATAGCAGATTCGGAGAGAGAATTGTGAGAGAATATGTTCTTCTAATCCGCTATATGCTACCCAATATGCTAACATCCAAACATACTCAGTGTAGAAAAAGAATATTCAAGGACAAGCAGTTGAGGTTGTCACTGTCTCATACACGTGTCATTACGTTATTGGACCGCGTGGTCAACTGGATTTACTGCACCGAACCTACTACCAGTATTTTCATTTATGTAAATTTTAATTTAAAAATTAGCAATTAATTAGGTATTAGCATTACCCGGATATAATAAGAGTAGGAAAGGTCATACAAGTATTATAATGTGATGACAACATTTACCTAATTCAGAAAAGGATTGTATATATAATTAATATAATTGAGTTCTCCTTTATACTAATGCTACATTGGACTCAAAACTAATCTATCGAGATCTTGCCTCTCTCAGAACATAATTTTGCATACAGAAAAGCTCAAACTCGAGATCTTTGATTAAGCTGCCAGAGTCACATAACACTCAAGTCAACTATATTTAGTAATATAATTTACTTCTTTGAAATCAATGCATTTATTATTATTATTATTATTATTATTATTATTATTATTATTATTATTGATAAAAGAATTCTCTAACTTTCAAACAACCTTAATCTATTTGATAAACAGGGGAGAAAAAGGATTTTCAGATTGTTAATAATACCTTTAGGGTATATTTGGTACGGTGTATTATGGTGTATTAGGCCATACAGTATTAATATTTTGCACTAAAATAATGCTATCCTATGTTTGGTGTTTTTCAAAAGATGTATAGTTATTATTTCATTGAGGAGTTTGATGTATTATTTAATATATGGTGGAAGGGTGGGTTTATAGTGTATTAATTTTTATTCATTATTTTTTTCTTTATTTATCTCAAAACTATTAAATATTATCTTTTATATATTATTTATTAATATATTAATTATTTTTAAATATTTAATTATTATTTTTAAAATATTATTTATTAATATATTAATATAATTAATGAAGATACTATTTATTAATATATTAATTATTTTATGAATTATTTTTAAAATAATATCATTTTTAGTATATTATTGATTATTTATTCATAAATTAGAAAACTAGCCTTTTATTTAATTGTTTAAAATATAATATATTAATTTAATACAATACATCCGCATTAAATAATATAATATATCATAATACAATACAGTGTTCCAAACGTGCTCTTAATTTAATTGATTTCTTTTAAATAGTGATACTTTATTTTTATTTTTTTCAAAATAGGGGACCGAGAGATCATTTTAAAATGACAATTGGGGTCAGATTCTCCACTAACTTTGGGACAAACACGGATTGAATTAATTCCTTAGTTTTAAAATTTTATATTGATGATAGCGATAAAAGAAGGGGGATTGAATCAATTTTCCAGATGGTTATGACATGAGCTCCCACAACTCATTTTTCCAGTTTATATATATTGTTCATAAGGGGAAAAATATTTGATTTTTAAGTTTTGAATCCCATTAATCGAAATATAAATTTTTTGGCTTCACATTCTACTCCCTCCGTTTTTTTTTAACTTCACCCATCCTGGACTGCACGCAATCCAATGCACATTTTCAATCATCAATATCTCATATTATATATAAGTAAAAATTATAAAAATTTGATATTCTAAAACTACGCGATTGGACGAATCCAACAACATCTCACTTGACTATGTTTTATCTTATATAACTATGATAAAAAGATGAATCAACGTTACTTAATAAATAGTTTCTACTATTCAAAGGGAGAAGATAAAAAAAAACAGAGGGAGTATATAGACTAGTGAATTTCATATTGATTGATCACTTTTTTTGGTAAATCTTTTTAATAAAATACTCCTACTTTTTTTCCAAATATAAATTAAAATGTTATATTACGATTATTTTATAATGAATAATGGGGCATCTCATGCCACATTGAACCCAAAATTAATAACTGGGGATCTGTATGAGCAATGAATAGCGTATCTTCCAAATTAATTTTTTGCATACACAAAACTCGAATCGGCCTTGCTTAAGCGACTGTAGCACAACCTACTCAAGTCAACCAATGTTGGTAAAATGTTAGGATTATTTTTTTGCTAGAAATCAATGCAAACTAAAGTAATGGAATAGTCTAGAAAAATTAGAGAAATTGGTGTAGAATTATCTCGTATTAATAATAATATTTTTAAAATTCTCTAGAGATCTGTTTATCCTATGAAGAGGGGTGAGCCCTTCATTTATATTGATGGTGAGTAATGAGTCATGAGGAGTGAGTGAGCCAGAGCAAGTGTTGAGAAGTTAGTGATCAAGAGGTGAAGAAATGAGGAAGAGTGCCTAACGTCTTAGCTATTCGAGTAATCTTGTTAAGTCTTAGTTTGTTAAGTTCTTGGTGCACGTATTTTATTTATAGTCGGTCTTGCCGCCTAAGTAATATATCATCGGTTATACTGTCTAAATGATAATATGGTTTGTACTACCATCTAAATATTATTTTAAATTAAAGATTTGTTTAGTTATAGACTAATCAACATTAAAGCGTAGGTATTGTGTAAATGAAATTTCATGGGTCCTCGTATGATCTATGGTGAGTATGTTTTGTGTATTAAAATCCATCCAATGGTTTTGTTTGGTAAACAAAATGCTACAATTATTTTGAAACATTTATTTTCAATAAAGAAAAGAAAAAAAAAAACTCTCAGCACGGCCGTCCGGAAGGGGAGCAAGTGGAGCTCCTGCTCAGGGCCCCCAAATTTTGAGGGTAGGGGCCGAGGAATTTCCGGTGGAGCGGTGAAATGTGTAGAGATCGGAAAGAACACCAATGGCGAAAGCACTTTGCTGGGCCGACATTGACACTGAGAGACGAACGCTAGGGGAGCGAATGGGATTAGATATCCCAGTAGTCATAGTCGTAAACGATGGATACTAGGCGCTGTGCGTATCGACCCGTGCAGTGCTGTAGCTAACGCATTAAGTATCTCGTGCCCCACCTTTTTATTTTTTTGTGTTTTTTCATTTTTTACTATTATTAGTTTATTTGCATAATTTTTTATTTTTATTTTGAATTTTAAGATTGCAATTTGCATAATTTACATTTTTTAATTCCCCTGGTGTTTAGTTTGCATAATTTATCCTTTTCAACTCCCCTTATGTTTGATTCTTTATATTATACTCAATTGATGGAAAAAAGGCCAAATATATCATTTTTGTTTAAAAAAAAAGCCAAATCTATCCTTTTTCTATTTTATTACCGAATTTATCCTCTACATATGCTAATTATATTCGGAAATATCCTAAATTTACTAATCGTAGAATGTCTGCTGACGTGGCAATAAATTAACTTAAACCCTACACGCTGGATCGAATTTGAAGTGTGTCTCAATTAGGGCTGGAGAAAAATACCGAATATACTGCATACCGCACATACCGTATCGAAAAAATACCGAAAATATCGAAATTTTCGGTATACCGTAATTTTCGGTATGGTATCATACCGTACCGTAAGATTTCGGTACGGTAACGGTATAAATTTTTTGATACCGCGGTATATCGCTACCGTACCGAACTTTGGTATGTACCACGGTATCGGTATATACCGCGATACCGTTATATACCGTAATATCGGTATGTTGGTATATAGCGAAAGTTCGGTATGCCGGTATATACCGCAATACCGGTATGTCGGTATGTAGTGAATGTTTGGTATGTCGGTATATTCCGCGATACGGTATGTCGGTATGTACTGAATGTTCGGTATAGCGGTATATACCGAACTTACCGGAATGTCGGTATGGAAACGGTATGAAAATATTTCATACCGAAACTTTCGGGTACCAAAGATCGGTATACCGAAATGTTCGGTACGGCAACGGTATGAAATTTTTCATACCGTAAAGTTCGGTAAGGTATACGGTACGGAGAATTTTTTCGGTATGATACCGTACCGAAAATTACGGTATACCGAAAATTTCGATATTTCTTTTTTCGATACGGTATGTGCGGTATGCGGTATATTCGGTATTTTTCCCCAGCCCTAGTTGAGAGACACTTCAAATCCCATCCAGCGTGTAGGGTTTAAGTTAATTTATTGTCACGTCAGCAGCCATTCCACGATTAGTGAATTTAGGATATTTTCGGATATAATTAGCATATGTAGAGGATAAATTCTGTAATAAAATAAGAAAAAAGATAAATTTGGCTTTTTTTAAACAAAAGGGATATATTTGGCATTTTTTCCCACAATTAATTTAGCTTTTATCTTCTTTTGTGGCTTGTCTTCCGTCTTGTATTTTCTTTTTCAATTCTAATAGACTCTTCACCAATGGTAAGTGATCAGTTATGACTTTCGATGTTTCTTTAAATTGTAAATTTCTATCAATTGAATTACACTAGACATAATTTGTTAAAATACCATTAATTTTTTTTATATTTTTTATTGCATTTAATATTTTTTAGATTTACTAATTAATATTAAATATTTTTTTATTATTATGTGGGGTCCAATAAAATTTTTTGCTCCGGGTCCCCAAAAAGATTGAGACGACCCTGAGTCTCTCAACAAATTTTAAAACGAAGTTTTAAAAAGCTAAAATTAGACGTTGGACATGTTTGGGAATTAGCTGTTAATTGTTAACTGATTATGTGAGTAAGTTGGGTAATAAATTAGTTAAAATTAGCTGTTTGACAGTTTTGAGGCAATTTTTTTTAAAAATCTAGAATAAGCTAATTCCAAAATACTGCTATTTGCAACGATTTCAAAAATAGCTGATTGAACATCATTTTAAGGTATTTTGTCTTTTTAAATAAGCTAATTTATCTTAAATTGAGAGGGTGTCTGGATTAACGATATAAAATATATTTGCAGCACCTTTTTTTAGCGGTTAAACTGATTATTTGTGTTTTGAAAACACAATAAGCAGATAATCAATTTTCTTGCAATTTATCCAAACACACTGAATAAAATAAGTTAATTTCATTTAGTTTATTTGCCAAACATGGCCATTATGATGTAAGAGGAAGACCGAACCCTAACCCTAGCATGAATTGCTTTCACACTGGCCAAAATATTTATTTGTATCAAGTTGCTTTCACAGACCATTCTACACATCTACTTGGTTGTATGCTATTACTAATTGGCAACCACTTGGATCCCACCTTCTAAGCTCCTCCTCCTCCTCCTTTTTAGTCCTCAAGATTGCACTTTCCTCCCCATTTCCTCATTCCCTTTCTTTTTCCACCCCTCCACACTGCCCTCCTCAAATCCATTCCACTTACCCCCTCATTCTCTCTTCAGATTTCTATAGGTAATTTCTCTAATGCCGCAGTTTCTGCGGATTTTTTGCTTTTACTTTTTAATTTAGCTGTTGGCCTCCGTGTCATATGAACAAGAATCAAGCCACGCCCTTGTCTCGATTTGGGTTTCAATATGAGATTTCTTTTTCTTCTTTTCGATTTTTAATTTTCTTAGACTTCTTCATTGAATTTTATTTTTATTTTTTACGAAAAAGTTATTTGGAAAATTTGGTTGGATTATTTCCATTGTTTCTTGTATTATCTTGATGAATTGACTTAAAGTTTTGATTTTTATTTTGTTTCTGCTGTTGAGTTCTCCATATGTGTCAGTTTTATGTGCTTGCGTATGTGTTGCCGACTCGCAGTTTTGTACATGAGTAGTATTTTGTGGTATGTAGTAAATGTTTTTACTGATTTTATTGCTTGCCTTGTATGAAGATATCTGGGACTTGTCATGGAGTAGGGTTCACAATTTGGGAAGATTATTTTGCAGCTTTACTTTAGATGATTGTGTATATGGTAATTTTGGTTTCTAAGGTATATATTGGATTGTGTGTCCTGATATGCTGCCGTTGTTTTCAGGTGTATTAAGTAATTGACTCATGCCAAATCCTGGAAAGACAGAGGTTTTCATCGCATACTTCTTTATATACTTATGCTTGATATGTGCGGATTGAATTTTTGTTGATTAGATTTTCTCTTCTGTATCATTTTCTTGCAGCCTGGTTCAACTGCTGGGCATCCTGATATGCAACAGCAGTCTTCAGTTCAGTTTTCAAGTTCCATTCCTATCAAGAAAAGAAGATTTCCGATAATCCGGTCCGTGTCACCTTCTCTAGAGGAAAAGGCTTCCGAATCTGATGCTAATGATTCAAAGATAAAACAAGATTCTGGCATCATTTCAGATGAAAAGCTCTACTTGGATGATGTGAAAAATATACCTTCTCCGGGTAATTCCGCTGTAATGGTTAAAAATGAACAGGATACTCTTACAAATATAGAATCAGGACAATCTAATTCGATTATTCTTGCATTCAAGCCTCAGCAGGCGAACGCCCTTGTTAGCTTAGGTTCAACACGTGATTTGATGAATAAGAGGGATTCTATACTGAGTGTTACGGATGGTTCTAATAGTACTCAGATGGCCACTGTGAAGCAGGAAATTATTAGTGCAAGGGCTGAAGGTGCCCCTAGACTTGAACTTTCTATGGCTTCGATGAATGTAGAATTGTTGGGTGGTACAAAAGAACCACTTTTTCCCAGTAGATCTGAAAAATCAGATCTTTCTTTGTTGAGTTTAGCTTCAAGTGAAGAAAAACTTGCACTGCATGACAATGATACAACAGATAATGTTGGCAGTGGAGTTAATGCTGATCGATCAAATTGGGATTTGAATACAACCATGGATGTTTGGGAAGACTCAGTCAATGGTGATGCTGTTGATTCTGGAGGTTTAAGTGATGCCAAATTGGCCCTGGATTCTGGTGTGGTTGGTTTTTCTTTGAATAAAGGAAAACAAATCTTGAATTCAAATTCATCTGCACAAAATGGTCTTCACTACAGGACTGGAGATGCACTCGGTCTCCAGCTCTCTATGCCATTTAGGGATTTGGTTGCGCGTATGGATTGTCCTTTATCAGATAAACTAGTCTCCACCAGTGTGAATTTTCCACAGGCAAGGCAATCAGCTGTGAATGTGAATAGTTCAGTGAAATCTGAACCAATTGATGAGAACTCAAAGCATAATCGAAGCACAGGTAGCTGTAGTAGCAGCAGTAATATGGGATTATTAAAGATTAGTTCTCTGAAAAGCGAGATTGCTGATAACCTCAGCCTGGGTGCTTCTTTCCCCTCATCTAGTCCGGAGAAATCTGTTGACCATATGTTGATAAAATCTGAAGTGGTTGAGCAAAACCAGGAAGTTGGGAAACATAAAGATATTATATTGCACCCATCTGTTGCCCCGGTTATGCAGCATCAAGATAGTTGTGCGTCTTCTTCTGCACTTCCTGGCCCACCTAGGCTTGATTCATATTCAACATTGCCTACTTCAAGAGAGTTGAACAGAAACAGTGAGTTATCCAATCAATCCGAGCATTCATCACAGAGTAAAGAATCACGTGACCATAATGATAGAACTGATGATCATGTCGCAGGTATAGTTTCTAAATCTGTTAGCCAGGATGATAATCAGTCAGCATCAAGCAATGTAGGGAATTCGAATCTTGAAGCTCCTGATAAGGCTAAATTGGCTAAGATTGATGAGCATGCAATTGAATCATGCCAATCTGGTGTGGTGACAGGTAATGATGAGGAGAAGATCAATATACCAGCTGGTGATCTTGAAGAAGAACCTTTTGGATCTGATTCTGAATCTCAGGAGATGGATATAGATGATGAAAATGTTGGTAACAAAGAATATGAAGAGTATGAGGATGGTGAGGTTCGAGAGCCTTCAAAACAGGATCCCATTGAAGAGAAAGTTAAGAATTCAGAAGTTGGCCACAGTTCTCAAAATCCCTTGTATCCTGTTTCTGCAGGTGATGGGAGTATCAATGCTTCATCTTTTGAAGCAAAAGATAATGTGAAGAAACTTCAGGACGAACCTAGTAGTGACATGATAAAAGGCCGTGTCAGCATTGGTTATGAATCCAACAACAAAGTGAGAGAACTAGGAGTCGATGAGAAGAAGTTCATCAGTGTTTCTTCAGACAAACAACTTGAAACCCCAGGGAGAATGGTTACTGATAATTCACCAAGTGAAGGTAGCCACGGGGCGAAGGTACCACTTACTAATGAGGCAGCTGATAAGGTTATTAAAGAGATCTGCTCTGGAGAGAATGATTCTACTTTGTCCAAAGAGGAAGCATGTTTGAATGATTACGATGCTAGAGATTCTAACAATATAGGCAATAAGAGCCGCATCATTAACTTATCTCGCGCTACTTCTGCTATGGCAAGTCCTAGCAAAACAAGATATATTCCAAACAGGTTGCTGTCATCACGAAGTGGAAAAGAAAGGTACTCTGATCTCGATGCTGATATTCAACCCCGAACAAATAGGTGATTGATCGTCCTGTGATCAATATATTGGTGGTTTTTCTTTTTCTGGTATGCTTTACGTCTTTGATCTCATTTTTTTTTCCCTCTTATGAATCTTACTTTTACAGAGAAGAGTTTTATATTGGTGGTTCAAAGAAATTTGTGAAAGATAGGATTCATGATCGGCCATTCAGGAATTCATTCGTACGTGGAAAGGGGAGGGGTTCTGGCAGATTTGGTTCCATGCGCAGGGAGTGGGACTCTGATAGTGATTTTATATCTGAAAATTATAGAGGCCCGACAGATTATCGGGTCATTAGGCGCAAGTCTAATGTCGATCTCGACTGCAGTGGTTATGATGTTTCCCAAGATGGTGCTGGTTTGGGTAGGGGCAGAAGGAAAGTGATTAATGATGAATTTCCTCCATTGCGCCGTCAATCATTAAGGACAGGAGATAGAGATGGTTCCAATACTACAAGGGGCATCCAAATGTTGCGCAGAATGCCTAGAAACATGAGTCCTAATCGATGCCCTGACGAGGATTGTTCTGAAATGATAGAAGTACGGCATGGTAGTAAATTTATGCGCCATTTGCCCGATGATGGGATGGATCCTGTCTTCAATCGCCAGCCTGTGTATGAAGAACTTGACGGCCAGCCTCCTATGCGAAGGAATCGAAATTTTCCAATCATCCATGGAAATGGTTACCATCCTCGAATGGGTGGGGGGTCAAAGTCACCTGTTAGGTCCCGAACACGGTCACCAGGACCATGGTCATCTCCTCGACGAAGATCTCCCAACGGTCCACCTCCAGACAATATATTTCGGATGGGAAGGATGAGATCTCCCGACCCCTTCCGCAATGAAATGATGACAAGGCGTCGCGGTTCTCCACCCTTCCCCACCAGGCATCCTAACGAATCAAGGGATATGGATTCCGAGCGCGAGCAAGGACCTCATAGACCCGCCAATTCCCATCGGAGGAGCTCACCCGGTCGATCTTTTCCAAGGCCCCCTCGGAGGGGCGATGTGTTGGACTCTGAGGAGATGGTTGAAGGCAACACCGAATTCATAAACAGTCCACTACATCCCGGCAAGTTTCACGGCGGCGAGGGAAGCTCCGAGGAAAGGAGAAGTTTTATGAGGAACTCTGATGAAAGGAGAAACTTGAGAAACTTTATGGAGAGACGGGGGCAACTCATGCGTCCCTTCCGGCCAACAATGTACGGCGGCGGCGGTGAGAACGATGATGAGTTCCAATTCCATCAGAATGAGGGTGGCCCTAGGCAGTTCAGATTCTGTCCGGACATGGACAGTGAATTCATTGAAAGGAATAACAATAATAACTTGCGAAGGGAATTCGACGACGGCGGGCATGTGAAGCATCATCATCATCATCAACAACCCATGATGCAATCAAGACGCATTAGAAATATAGAAGAGCAAGGAAATGTGGAAGGGACATGGCACGAGGATGGCTACACGGACAATAGAATGAAAAGAATTAGGTTCTGAAATGAAATGACCGTACTGTCATTAGATCATCGTCTTCATCATCCCATTCCATACCTACAGTCTACAGTTGGTTGAGTTGTTTGTTATGACGTTTATATATATCAATGATTATTGGGTAATATAGTATATAAGCTGTATGGACTGCGAATTTGCGCCATATCCTTGCCCTATGGGCGGCCCGATCATCGGAAGATCGAAACTTTGACAACGGCCAGGTGATTGCAAAGATCAAAGGTGAGGTTTGAGCATTCTCGAATAATTTTTTTCATTTTATTGTTTATATTATGGTTATCAGTTCTGACTAAATAGGACATTGATAATTTTTAAGCGAAAAAGAATAAAAAGAACAGAAACAAAGAAGCTTTTATTAATTTTGTTTAAATTTAAGGTATAGTATTACTTAGCTGTTAAATTATTTTTAATACATACTACTAGTAGTTTATTTTTTACTGAAAATATAAATAAATGATAACTTTTAAATTTATTGATATTTTTGTTTACTTCTAAAATTTTATTAATATTAAAAATGTTAATTTTTAAAATTGTTTGCTTTTAAAAAACAATAAAACACTATTATTTTCTTTACTTATAATTATGAATATTTAAAGGGCATGATTTACATTTGAATAAATACGTTGGTATCAAAAATAAAATTCAAATTGGCGTTTAAGTTAAGGATCAAAGTTAAACTATAAGAAAAATACTACGTAGAACACTTGTTTCTTCAAAGATGAATTAAAAGGAAAAAATAGAAAAAAAGAAAAAGAAAAAAGAAGAAGAATAGGACACTAGTGGAATTGTTACGGGGTCCAAAGTCCACTCCTTGTCCTATTGATAATTTTTTATCGTGTAAAATCGTTTGCAGTTGGAGATGTGTTAGAATGATATTGGAGGCCTCATTTTATTTGCGCCTTAAACCTAGTGTGTTATTAATTACAGAAATCCTGATAATAATTTTCATACTTGCTGTTACTAGGGGTGAAAACGGGACGGATACGGGCGGATAGTACTCGTCCCGTATCCTATCCCATATTTTTTTTTTGTCAAATACGGAATCGAATCCGAATAGGCCGGATACAAATACGGATTCGAATATTTCGGGGAACGGATGCGAGACGGATTCGGGTTTTAACTCGGATAATCTAATAATTTTTAAAATTAATATTTTTTTTTATAATTTTTAAGAGAAATCAGAATATACTCCTATGTAAGCTAAACTGATCTTTTAAATTTTCCAATATCATTAGTTATTTCGTTCAAGACATCTAAATAATATCACTACAAGATGTTATGTACTACAGTTTAGATGCAAAGAACCTAATGATGTAGTCGGGTTGATTAATATGATTTGATTTAATTAATTATATATGGCTTTCAAGCTTTTGATTACATTTATACATGTATTATTACTTATTTATTTTATAGTTAATATAATATATTATAATATACATATATAAATATATATAAATTTTCGGATATTCGGATAGAAAATACAGATAATATCCGCATGATATTCGGAGTTTTTCGGATACGGGCGGATTTACGATCCCATATCCGGTCCCGTATCCGCCAAATATCCGCCGGATATAAAAATTCGAATTGGGATTCGAATGTAATCGAATACGGAATCGCATCGTGCGGGAATTATCCGTCCCGCTTTCACCTCTAGTTGTTAGGATGAGGACTTCGTTTAATAGTCAAGTCTCTGACTTCGCCAACTGGTTTTCTATTCATCTCTTTTGTCCTTTTATAATTTGTATGGTTTGAGTTTGCACCACTCATTTCCTAATCTATATAGGTTGTTCAAAAAAAAAAAAAAAAAAGGTTGAAAGGTTCATTCTTATTCTTGTATTTACAGTTTGAGCTTATCTGATGAGATTACTCATCTCCACATTGTAAATGCGCAACGACCAAAGAATTCATAACCCTGTGTTAAAAATGGAAAAACAAAATATGTAATTTATGTGGTTTGAACTTTCACATACTTTTGCCTGATATATATCAATGTTTACCAAAAAAAATGAAAAAAATAATTAAAGAAAATTACCGAGAATCTTAGCCAGCAAGCTAAAGAGCTAAACCAAAGTCGTCTACAATACAGCTACCTCTATTGAATTATTGTTACTTATTACTACTATTACAATAATATGGAGCAAATCTCAATCTATATGCCTCAAACTTATTTTAAAATAGTCAACTTCATGCTAATTTTTTTTTATTTGCCAAAAATACTTATAAAAAGTTTTTTTTTTTAAAAAAAATATTTGTGATAAAGTTGACCATTTTAAAATAATTGAAGCATATAAAATAGGGTGTGCTCGTAATATGTCTAGCAAAAAAGAAAAGAAAAGAAAATTGTGGTAAACGTTTTTATCACAAAAATAATAAAGTTGAATAATACCATAACCCAATAAAATAAATAAATATTTCCACGTCCGTGGGACTATCTCCTATGCGTAACCGAGTAATTAATTGAAAAGCGCGGGAATTAACTTACACGTGTAAATCGAGGATTCGAGTATGGCAAAAAGTCTTCAACAATGTAATAAAAAAAGATGACACTGAAATAAACGAAAATTTCTTCAATTCCGTCGTGCATTTCTACGTAGGATTGACCTCGCCATTGAAGGTTTCATTGCGGACGATCGATTCCCGTTGAATCGGTTTTCGTTTGCATTCTCCGTCCAATAATCCCCAAAAGATTACCCATTCATCATTTTCTTCGTCGATCCTCCTCCTCTCCAGTCCCCGCCCCACCCCCTCGCCCGATTCAATTTTTGGGTAATTTTCTGGTGATAATTTTTCATTCGAAGATCGGTTTTTCCCTTGTCACGATCGATAATTGGAACGACAGAGGTAGAAAAAAGAGTCGGGAAGAAAGAGTTGGATCGTAGTGAGTTTTCGTTATTTGGGGAAAATGGGTTCAGATTACAATCATTACAAGATGTTTGGATACTTTAGTCGGAAGTTCAAGATGACGGAGCCGGAGCCGCCGGAGGGCGTGGTTCAGGCGTTCCGGCTGTACACGGATGGAGGAACGGAGATGAAAGCGGATCAACTGTGGAGGTTCTTGGTGGAGCATCAAAAGGAGCATTGGCGGACCGTCGATGATGCCAAGGAGATCATGCGCGTGGTGTTGGAGAGACGGAACCAAACGGTCGGCCTTGATACCTTCACCATTTACGATTTCTTCTATTTCCTATTCCAGGATGATCTCAATGGTCCGATTAACCCTCAGGTCTCTTTCTATCTATTTGTTACTTCCATTGATTCATGACAACTACAAATGTGTTGTGCGGTAGGGCTTAGGAATTGACCCAAAAAAGCTTTGGATTTACTGTTTGATTCATTAAAGAACACGGAGTTCGGTCATTTGATCAATTCTATGTTGTTCCGGGTACAAAAGTGCTGTAAAAGTTTACAGATTCATTGAAACGACTTCCATACTCTGAAGGTTTAAATTTCTTTGAAGTCAACTGAGAGAGCTTTTCAACTGTCCTACTTTCTTTTTTTCACTCAATATTACATATTGAGATGTATAAGAAACATAAATCCAACCCATCGGATGAATCCACCTTGCACATGAATATCCAATATAAAGAAATGGGTTTACTATTCTAGTTGTGTTGGGTGAAATTCAGGGATATCTATAACCGAAAACTTTAGGTATGAGAAGGGTGTAAGACCTTTTTGATACAATTTATATGAACTTGTATGTAGTAATTAACTTTTTAAGATAACTTTAGAGGAATGCAGACAGTATTGGGGACAGCAGAGGGATGTTCCCTTGCCTCAAGAATCTGTTTTTCTTCAAATCCAATTAATGAGGAGTGCTGCTTATGTTGTGATACAATACCATGATTGCTGAACTTGAGTCCATTTTCTTTCTATGTATCTCAAGGAGTTACAGGCAGACTATTTTTCGTGCATCATATTCATAATTTAAGTGGCAACAAGTTTCACTTTTTGTTGACGTATATCGCGTACATGTCCAGGTACACCATGATATGACTGCTCCATTGCATCACTACTACATATATACAGGTCACAATTCCTATTTAACTGGAAACCAATTAAGCAGTGACTGTAGTGATGTTCCAATCATAAAAGCTCTGGAAAATGGTGTCAGGGGAATAGAGCTTGATTTATGGCCAAATTCTGCCAGAGATAATGTGCAAGTTCTGCATGGAAGGTGCAGTAATCTTCTATTGAATGTTCTATTTTCCATTTACTTTTTAAAATTTTCCTCAATAGGTGCTATTACCATCTGGTGTCTGCACATATTTGTGTATGACTTCTATCCTCGTTGGGGGAAATTTTTTTGGTTAGCATATTCACAAAGAGAGAACTAACCTTCCATCAATCTTTCTGGACCGTGCGAAGCTTCAGGAAACGTAAAACAAGAAGGAATCCATGCTTAATCACCTATATTTTGAAAATTGATGTTTCAACTGTCTGTATATATCAATTGGTGGCATGCGCATTCTGTAGTTTTCCATTTATTTATTTTCATCATTCATGAAATGTGAAGTTTGATCAATTTTCAGGACCCTCACGGCTCCTGTGCCACTTCTCAAATGCTTTGAGTCGATTAAAAAACATGCCTTTGTCACGACACCATACCCTGTTATCATTACTTTAGAGGATCACCTTACACCTGATCTTCAGGCTAAAGTGGCTGAGGTAATGCCTAATATAACCTGCACAAACCATATCATTTGTATATTTTTTTAACTTAATGGTATGAAATGAGAATCCCTTTGTTACCAGATGGCTACACAAACATTTGGTGATATGTTGTTTTGTCCCGGGTCGGGCTGCTTGGAGGAGTTCCCTTCGCCTGAAGAGTTAAAGTATAGAATTATATTGTCAACCAAACCACCCAAAGAGTACCTTGGAGCCAACAATAACAAGGATGGAGAAAACAAGGCTGATGAAAATAAGGATGGAGATAATTCTTCATTGAAGGATGACTCTGATGATGAACCTGGAGTTGATTACAAGGTATGTGATAGCAAACAACATACGTTTCATGAGTGAGACCATTGCATTTTGATTTGGAGTTAAAAATCATAAAAAGTTTCACATGTTTGATTTGAAATATTGTACTAATATAGAGGTATTTTTGGAGAGTGTAAATGTGTGGCAAAATAGCACACAATCATTCTTTAGTTTGTTCAAACATAAGGTACTAATGCATCCTTCTCTCTTTCCTCCCTAGAACAGAGTGATAGCGATGACGAAGCACCATGTAACGACAGCATGAGATTGAAGTCAGTCAACTATACTGCACCAGAGTATAAGCGCCTGATATGCATTCATGCAAGGAACTCCAAAAACACGCGCTTGAGCCATTGTCTAAAACATGACAATAGAGCTATTCGCCTTAGTTTAAGTGAGCAAGAAATTGAAAGGGCTGCATCAGTGTATTCTACTAGAGTAGTGAGGTACTCCCTATGTAGTGGTTTTTATTCTAATTGTGTCTTAATATTCTTAAATGATATCTTTAGAAGATAAAACCTTCCCTTGACATCTTCTGTCCATGCTCATCATTGGTAGGTTCACTCAGAACAATTTATTGCGGGTATATCCTAAGGGAACTCGTGTAAATTCATCGAATTATAGACCAAGTACCGGATGGATACATGGAGCACAAATGGTTGCCTTCAACATGCAGGTTAATTTTTATCCATGTTTCATGATGCATTTTTACCTACTCTGATGAGTTTTTAACTCCTAATTCACATTGGATGGCATAATGTGCAAAAGTATTCCTTAGTTCATGAACCAAATTCGATCTGGCATTATATATTGGGACAACAAAAAAGGAAAAAAACAATTAACAGGTTCATAGTAGACGGTAGAAATTGATTCATATCCAACTGTTAAAGCATCTACCATCAACCTCCATCAAACATATTAATGTCTATAGACATATTTCTGTTATAAGAACATCTTAACAAACCTCAAATGAATGACTCGGTATTTCTAGCTTTGACACTTTGTTAGGGTCTTATGGATAAAGATTAGGTTTCGGTTTCTCTCTTTCTAGCTGACTTAGCTCTATCTAGTGATTCAACAGGGATATGGAAAATCTCTGTGGATGATGCACGGTGTGTTTAGGTCAAATGGATGTTGTGGATACGTGAAAAAGCCCGATATACTCATGAAGAGAAGTGCAGAGGATGTGGTGTTTGATCCCAAATTCCCATGGGCTGTGAAGACTACATTAAAGGTACATAGTGAAGAAGTCTGGATGGGAACCTCTTTAATTCCCTTCATGTTGCAAAATTCAAGTGTAGATTGTATAAATCCATTTAACTTTTTGATAGGTGAATGTATACATGGGAGACGGCTGGCGAATGGATTTCAGCAAAACACACTTTGATAAGCATTCGCCTCCAGACTTCTATACAAAGGTTAGTGAAAACCTACCATTCAAAAATCATGTAGGTTGTACCATGTTGCCAATTCTTCTCAGAAAGAAGTAACGATGTGTCATTTGTCCCCCATGGCAGATTTATGTCATTGGTTTGCCACAAGACGCAGGAAAGTCAAGAACGAGAATCATCCTAGATGACTGGATACCTCGATGGGAGCAAGAGTTTTTGTTCCCATTAAGGATTCCAGAGCTGGCTCTGCTAAGGATAGAAGTCCGTGAATATGACAGATCGGAGAAGGATGATTTCGGAGGGCAGACGTGCCTGCTCATCTCGGAGCTCAGGCCAGGCATTCGATCAGTCCCACTCTACAGCAAGAAGGGCCAGAAGTACAAATCTGTGAGGCTTCTTATGGGGTTCTCGTTTGTATAATAAAATGAAGAAATTTGCACGTTTCATCTATTATACCATATTTGTATTTATCTGTGAGCTATTTTGAGCAGATATATGTTGTGTTGTTGGGATCATCCATGAGTTTTGGATATATGTCCAAAAAATGTCTGTTTCTATATTGTAATGGCCCCATGTGATGGAAACAGTTGACTGATGCTTGGAATGTCCATTTGTTGGATTCGTCCAAGGAAGAATGTCTGAAAACGCCCTCCCGGATGCTTGGCTTCTTATAAATTGAGTTAATAGTACATCAAACTTTACTCCTTTCCGGCCGTTCCTCTCCATTTGCATGTCTGATTATTGTGTGGTTTGCTGTTTCATATGGGAATTTTTGTTCACAAGTCACAACATAGATACTTCTTCCCATTCTAAAGGTTCGAGTAGAATGGCGATGTAAGGCAGGCAAAATTTGATC
The DNA here is from genome assembly GCA_030278955.1 of Hygrophila difformis. NCBI lineage: Eukaryota > Viridiplantae > Streptophyta > Magnoliopsida > Lamiales > Acanthaceae > Hygrophila > Hygrophila difformis. Next base: position 7,324,285 of record JAOANR010000008.1, read on the forward strand.
ATAATAGCTGTCGATCCTGGGAACCTCATCTCCATCAAACACCATCGAAGAAACCTCCAATAAGCACTGTCGACGGTTGATCTCCCTAGCAAGAAAGTCGACTAAAGAGGGCGCCCATAAATTCACCCAAAAGGGGTCACAGGCGATTAACAATCACTTTAATAATGACATTATATATAAGAGACATTACAACCATTATTACATAAGCTGGTCGACCTCAACTTAAAAGGAATTTGGAATATCCACTTTACAATCCACTCCTCCCCAAGGCAACTTGGAAGATTGGATCTTTTTTCAGTACTTAAATCCCAAACAAAAGGCCACAATTTGCCCACCACTGCCCCTAACTCACTAGCCCAACTCAGCACTTTAAAGAGAAAAAAAAATAATACGAATTGATTAGGGTAAACTAAAGTCCAAAGTTTGCCATTCGGAACTTTGAAATATTCTTCGCAGTCCTAATCCGATGGGATGATGGGATACTTCAGTGTCGGCAAGAAGGGTATTTATTTCCCATTTTCCCCCATCCATGTGCGATGACGTGCTCAAATATTTAACCTTCAAAATTATCAATTTCAAGAAATAAAAATAAAAATAAAAGCTACCGTTACTCACAAACACAACCGTTACCAAAACGCCGTCAATGTCATGCGTTTCAATTCAAATGTTTCAGCTATACCGTTGTGAAACCTATTATCACAGACCGGGGATCACAACTCCCGCCACACGCGTCCTCCATCCACAAATTCCACATTCGACAAACCCTCAACGCTTCAGATCTCTTCCTCCAGATCGCTTCTGCTCATTAAAAGTTTTCACCGACATTATTAATTGATTTCTTTATGCCACTACAGAAGTGCATTATATCTGGTGGGTATGTGTATATGAAGTGATGTGTGAGTATAAAAAAAATGATGGATGGAGGTTATGAATAAAAAAAACTAATAAAAAAATAACCTATCACTTTACAAATACAAATGGTTACATATCATTTTTAGTACTGCCTGTACTGTACTGGCCGATAATTATTATGCCATTACAGGAAACTGGATTGGTATATCTATATATGGCGTGGCCAATCCGCGGTGACGTGTCCGAACATGGGGTCCACACCTCATCCACAACTCCACAGCCAAAATTGATATACTATCAGTTATGGGAAAATATGGATGTATACTTTAATTGATTGCCCCATCTCGTTCTTCACTATCGACCTCGCTCGCGAAGCAATCAATGCATCAATCCTCTTCCTTCTCTATACTTCAAGCAATCTCCCGATTCTCAATCCCAACCCATTTCTAATCCCTAAATTCCCCCTTTTTCTCTCAACCGGCCTCTCCCTTTCTCCATCGTTATCGGAAGGAATGTCCAAGCAGACCTACCGCGTTTGCTTCTGCTTCCGCCGCCGCTTCCGCCTCGCCTCGGCGGAGGCACCGGGGGACATCAAGGAGATCTTCAATCGGTACTCGGAGAACGGATTCATGACGCCGGAGAAGCTGAGGGAGTTCCTGGTGGAGGTGCAGGGGGAGCAGGGTGCCACGCTGGAGGAGGCGCAGGCCATCATCGATAACCTCAAGCACCTTAGCCTATTCCATCGCCGGGGGTTTAATATCGAGGGCTTCTTCAAGTATTTGTTTGGGGATAGCAATCCGCCTACCAATCCTAACCGTCAGGTAATTTCTTTTTTCCCCCACCTTTTTGTTTTGGAGGTTTGTGTAATTCTGTGGATTTCGTTTCCATTTTGGATGAGGTTTTTGTTAGGAAGTTTTACTGGTAGAGAATTACAGGTGATATGTAATTAATTCAGTCCATACGGTAGGAACAGTGAACAATTCCAATCAGGTACAAACTTGCCATATGAATATGATCGCTCACGTGCTTCTGCGCCAGACTTAGGCAGCATATACTGCTCCCTTCCTCCAGAGTTTAGCCTCTTTTTTGAAGTAAAAAATGTTAGTTACTTAGTTGTCCTTCGAAAGTATTATCAAAATGACTTCCTTCATGACTTAGACTGAAAGTTTATTCTTCATCAGCATCGTGTTGTTTCCAATTTGTCTTTTGCTATTTGTTTCTCAATTTCAGTTTCTAAATAATTCTTTTACGGACGTTCTTCATGTATGACTATATAATAATTATATTCTTCAGGTTCACCATGATATGAATGCACCCCTGTCACATTACTTCATATACACAGGGCATAATTCGTATCTAACGGGAAATCAACTAAGCAGTGATTGTTCTGATGTTCCCATCATACATGCGCTGCAAGCCGGTGTAAGAGTTATTGAATTGGATATATGGCCAAATTCTACAAATGATGATATTCAGGTTCTACATGGGAGGTATGCCACGTGCATTTGTTTCGAATAAAAGATTAAAAAAAAAGCCTCTTTCTTAAGTGGTGTGACAAAAAAAAGAGAAAATCTTGTGTATTAAAATGAGATGGTGGGAGTAGTATGTAAGTTAGTTTTTAGGTGAAACTCGTTGATACTGGCTATATTTGAGTAGTTGTTGATTGCATAGATCATCCCATTGATTTGATCTTTACTACATTACAACATAATTATATTAGCAACCATCAATGCATGCTGCACATCGAATTCCCAAATTCGGAAAGACACTGACAGATGGATAGAGTAACAGTTTTCCTATGTCTAACAATTTCTGCAAAAGGTAGCAGTTTAAGCATATTCACTTTATATCTTTCTCTCCCAGTCAAAAATTGTGAACTGTAGTGAAAAAATGTATGAAAGAGAATCTCGCCCTGTTTCATAGCTTATCATGGTGATTTTGTGCCCAGAAATCAAATTTGATAATGTGAACCACATTTCTTTTCATGATATTGATTACATGTATATGTGTAGGACGCTGACCTCTCCTGTTCTGCTCCTGAAGTGCTTGCAATCAATAAAGGAACATGCATTTGATGCTTCCGAGTATCCTGTTGTCATTACCCTTGAAGATCATCTAACTTCAGATCTCCAGGCTAAAGTTGCTGAGGTGAGTCTACAAAGTCCACAATGGTCACTAATCAATTTCAATGGCTTTACAAGGATTTCTTTTTATGACTGAGTTTAGATGATCCACCAAACGTTTGGAGACATCCTGTTTGCCCCCGATACAGAATGTTTGGAAGAGTTTCCATCTCCAGAAGCACTGAAAAGAAGGATAATTATATCAACCAAGCCACCTAAAGAATACTTGAAGGCCAAAGACGAAGAAGTAATTAAGAGTGATTCCCAGAAAGGAAAGGATTCCACAGAGGAAGCAGCTTGGGGGAATGAAATCAAAAGTTTCAAACGGAAAACAGATGTTGAGGTTGGCTGTCTTCTTGTGCATTGATTACTTACATTTAGATCTGTGTAGTTCTTAATTGCTGTAACATTCTCCTAGGATGATTTAGACGATGAGGAAGATGAAGACGATGTAGAGGATCCTAAGAATGTAGCACCAGAATATAGGCGTTTGATTGCTATTCATGCTGGAAAAGGGAAGGGTGGGATGAAGGACTGGCTCAAGGTTGATCCTGATAAAGTGAGACGTCTCAGCTTGAGTGAGCAAGAACTTGAAAAGGCAATTATAACATATGCAAAAGATATTGTCAGGTACCATTTGATCATACACAATGAAGTTAGTGATTCCTCTACTCTGTTCATTCTAAAATTTTCTGTATTAACTGTTTTTTGTTTCGATAACACATATTGCATGTCTGAATGAATGGATAACTAGATAAATGCTGATCTATCTGAGGTCATGGTGAATGTAAACTACAAAACCTAAACCTCAACCGTCAATTATTGATAAATACTTTGTGCAAAGATTACAGCTAAGAAGATTGTGCAAAGATTGTATACCACTATGCCTCCGTGTTATAAGACAGCACCATTTTGACTTAAAAATCGAACTGGTAGGGGTCCAGTTTTCCCTGTTACTCTTCAACTTATATAATATATTATGAATAATGTGTTCACATTATATTTATGCAGTAATAGTGTAACCACAATAAAAAAAATAAAAAAGAAAAAGAAAGGACCCATAGATGAGGTCTGACATTTAGATTATAATAATTTAGAAGAATTCTTTGCTTGACTTTGTGAAATCTGTTTGCTTGCTCAACGTGTTAAGTAAATTCCAAAACTAGAATTTTATCCAGTTAGACATATTCCTGTTTCTAATGCTGTTCCTGGAATAAACAAGTAGACACTAATTTTATTACAGTAAAGAATAGCATTGCTTTTATTTGAATGAATTTGCTTAAGAAAATGTTGTTTATGCCTAAAGGGAAAACATCCTTTCTTGTAACAGTTTCTAACCTATAGATTCCTGCTAGCTGCACCTTCAGTGGTGTTGTGGATGTAAATATTTGTGGGCTACCAACTCCGTTGAGCATCTTTTCATATCTGGGGTCTGGGGATTTCTGACTCTGTTTTTTCAATTCTACTTTTCTATGTGCTTCTCATCCAGGTTTACACAAAGGAACATGCTAAGGATATACCCGAAAGGGATACGTTTTGACTCATCCAATTACAATCCTTTAGTTGGATGGACACATGGAGCTCAAATGGTTGCATTCAATATGCAGGTTAGTATGTTCGAATAAGGAAGACAAGGCACCGAAATTCTAAATCACATGCATTACTGTTGCTAAAATTGATATTAAACTTTACTTCATTGGAATTGTGGAAAGTCTATTGCATTGTGACGCTGCTAACACAATTGCGCAAACTAAATATAATAATTTCTTATGTGGCAACCATTTCATTTTTCCTTTTCTCCCTGGAAGTTCACCCAATTTTTATGCATCATGTCTCGACAGGGTTATGGCAGATCACTTTGGGTGATGCAAGGCATGTTCCGGGCCAATGGTGGTTGTGGATATGTGAAAAAGCCTGACATTTTATTGAAAGCTGATGCATATGGCGAGATCTTTGATCCTAGTTTACCTTTACCCATCAAAACTACTTTGAAGGTATACTGGATTTTTCTGTCGCGTTCTTATCCTCTCCATTTCCTCAATTTGTTACTCTCAAATTTCGTGCCTATTACATAGGTGACTGTCTACATGGGTGAAGGATGGTACTATGATTTCAAGCATACACATTTTGATGCTTATTCTCCTCCTGATTTTTACGCTCGGGTAAGCTAACCTACTTTCCAGTTTCTCCAATGGGATGCACCGCGATTGTCTTTACTCTCTGTGTTAATCTTTTTATTTGCTGTTGCCACTTGCCACTGTTAAACTAAATATTGCACAAATGGATTGATGAACTGCCTCATTAAAGGTGGGAATTGCTGGAGTCCCTGCTGATACTATCATGAAGAAAACGAGAACTCTGGAAGATAACTGGATACCGACGTGGGATGAGGTGTTTGAGTTCCCACTGACGGTCCCTGAACTTGCACTGCTTCGTATTGAAGTTCACGAGTACGACATGTCAGAGAAGGATGATTTTGCTGGCCAAACATGCCTACCGATATCGGAGCTGAGGACAGGCATCCGAGCAGTCTCACTTCACTCTCGCAAGGGTGAAAAATACAACACTGTCAAACTCCTAATGCGATTCGAGTATATATGATCCGTGCAAGCATGCTTTTATGTAATTTGTGGTGCAACTCTTGTTAAATTACCAATTATGTATGTATATATATATATGTCCATATATGCACACACAAGGAGGGATATGGTGCGGCACCTTGTGGGAGCTCTTGAATTTTAGGATGCTTGTTCATCGAAATATTGTGTGGTTTTGCGTGAGAGGTGTGTGGAGTTGCCGGATGTCGTGGTTTGTTTTGTTTTTGTTGTGCAGAGGCGTGGTCTTAACTCTCGAGGTTGAGGTTGTTGAACACACGGTTGATCTGTTCATTTGTATGATGTCTGTTGTAATAGATACTATGATGACATGATGTTGTTTCTCCTTATACAGTCGTATTTGGAGGTTAGTTGCTTTGTGGAAATATTCTTTCCACTTCCCCACGAACCGTCATATAATTAGTTAAAAAACTTAACATGAAACCGGGAAGAATTTACCGTCCAATGTCCATAAGAAGCAAATTTAGGCTTCGGGAAAATTTTCCACATGAGAGTTAATGGGCTATTAGTATTATTACTAGCATGAATTAAGCATTCAGCAATATATACTGACTGTATAAGATAAACAGGTACGATTTTGTTTCATGAAGTAAAAACTCAACAATAATAGATGAATAGTGTTTGTGTTTGCATCATGCTGAAGCCTAACTGACACTGTGTTGCCTAACCTTTGTTGGCAGGTGGTAATTTGTCAGACAGTAAGTTCGTCATTCATTATAAATACTCCGGTAAGTATTTCTAAAATGAATTGACAAAACAATTGTGAAGTATGTATGACTCAACTGTATGAGCATTGGGCAGAGTCGCATAAAATAATCTCTAACTGGACGACCCGAATAAAGCGGAGTTGAGTCATCTGATCCATTCCGGTAAGTATTCGTCATCCAAATGCCTCCGCCGCCCAAAATGCCCTCTTCCGCCCAACCCCCGCCGCTCTCATCTGATTCCGACACTGATTCCGATCCCTCTTCCCCTTCCCAGACCTCCTCGTCCTCTCGCCACCGCCACGCCGATCTCTCTTCATCCATCTTCCAATCCTACCTTTCCAATTCCACATCTCATCACGATCACCATAATCAGGATCTCCTCAAGATCCAATCTTTCCTCGTCTCTTCCCGATCCGGCGCCCTTTCCTGCCTCATTTGCCTCGGGCGCATCAAGCCCACCGATCCTACATGGTCCTGCTCATCCCGCTGCTTCGCCATTTTCCACCTCCTCTGCATCCAGTCCTGGGCGCACCAGTCCACCACTCTCGCCGCCTCCCGCGCCTCCACCCGTGCCGCCGTTCCCCCCGATGAAAATTCCCTTGTCTGGCCATGCCCCAAGTGCCGCATCGAGTACGCCAAAACCCAAACCCCTAAAAATTACTACTGCTTCTGCGGCAAACTTCCGGACCCCCCTCGTGATCCCTGGATTTTGCCCCATTCCTGCGGTGAAATCTGCGGCCGCCCGTTGAAATATAACTGCGGACATTTTTGTCTGTTGTTGTGCCATCCCGGCCCATGCCCCGCCTGCCCCAAATTAGTCAGGAACAAGTGCTTCTGCGGGAAATTGGAGGATGTCAGGCGATGTGGATTCAAAAATTTCTCGTGTGATGATGTGTGTGGGAGGTTATTGGAGTGTGGAACTCACAGATGCAGGGAGATTTGCCATGATGGACCATGCCCCCCGTGTAGGGAGAAGGGGGTTTATAGGTGCCAATGTGGGAAGGTGGAGATTAAGCGAGAGTGCTGTGATAGGATTTTTAGGTGTGATAATGCTTGCAATAAGATGTTGGATTGCGGCAGGCATACTTGCCAAAGAGGTTGCCATGTGGATGCCTGTGAGAGTTGCCCTCTTCAGGGAAAAAGGACTTGTCCTTGTGGTAAGAGAGTGTATGAAGGGGTGGCGTGCGATGTTTCGGTTCCTGTATGCGGGTCAACTTGTGATAAGCTCTTGAGCTGCGGGTTCCATAGGTGTCCAGAGAGGTGTCATCGTGGACCCTGTATCGAAACTTGTAGGACTGTCGTCACGAAGCCGTGCAGGTGTGGGAGCTTGAAGAAACAGGTGAATCCTTGTATTAGTTGGTTATTTTGAGATTTCAGAGTTCTGCATGCTTTTATTTCTTTGTTGATCGTTAGCTATGTCTGTGTTTGATGTGGGGAATGGCTGATTGAATTTAGAATAGGTTCCTTGCCATCAAGAGTTGACATGTGATAGGAAATGCCAGAAACTCAGAGACTGTGGGCGGCATGCTTGCAAGCGTCGTTGCTGCGACGGGGATTGTCCACCTTGCTCCGAGGTTAGTTGGCTATTGTTATAATGCTCCATGAATTATGAAATGCAGGTTAAACTCATTTATGACAAACTTTTTGGGGGACAGATTTGTGACCGAAGGCTTCCATGTAGGAACCACAAATGCCCAGCGCCATGCCACAGGTTCTTTTCAATTGTTTTCATCTTTGATCCTTTTTATTTTTAACATTGGTGATATTTTCTGAAAAGTTACTTGGTGTACTAACATAAACTTATACTATAGAACAAGGAATTATACTACTTACAGAGATGCATGGAAACATAAATCTACCAAGTAATGAAAATGAACAGTGCAACAATCTCTTTTAAGTGCAGTATTAATGTATTATAGTATCTCTTAATTATTAAGATCTGATTTGATATTCTCAAATTTGGCTCTTAAGTGGTAGTTGCTTTTGTATGAGAATAAGATGAAATGAATGGGCCTCTGACATGGAAAGGATCTTCATATAGTTCCCTATATTACAAAAATGCAATGACGTTTAAAATAAAATTGTCAGTGTATATATTCTTGAAATGAATAACTGGGAATGCGTATCAGTGGATGGTACATGATCTATATGTTACCATTCTTCTTTCAATGGCTGATTTAGGAGATCGCCTTTGATAAAAAGAAACCTCATAACACTATTGGCGTTTTTGAATGGATTTGGCTGCTTCAGCTAATCAGCTGTATCTTTGTTGTTTAGGAATTGGATAGAATACATGTCTGTTTTGTGTATTAATTGGTGGACTTCTGGATGCTGACTCAAAAATTTGAACTAAAGAGGAAAAGAAAAGCAGAAATTAAAGAAGTTCTAACTCCATGTTCAACGATCTTTAAATCGAATAAAGAAATAATAAAGTAGGTGGAGAAATATAACATTATGTGCCAATTACTATTATGATCATCATATATTTCTTGTAGAGGCGCTTGTGCTCCTTGCCCATTGACAGTGAGAATCTCGTGTGCATGTGGAACAACATATTTTGAGGTTAGCATTCTTGAACCTTTTCGTTAACATTTTTGGGCCCTCAAGGTCCGTGTCTGGTTTTTTATATGTCCATTACCTAAGTTCTGAAAAATTCGAAACATTATCCAAATTTATATTCACCTGTGCTATAACCCTTCAATGGTTGGTCTGGTGAATGGTGTCATCACGTAAGCTGTTCCAATCTGCCGTCATTGATCATTGTCAATTTCACCTCATCAACATCACATCACTTAAAATGCATGGCACACAAATTATAGTGAGATTTATTGGGTGTATAACCTAATTCAATGGACTGCACTTGCAAATTAGAACTTGAGACTTGAAAGAGGTCTTCAGGCTAAAGTCAAAACATTGTTACAAAGCATGCCAATTATCAGTGGAATTCAACTATCTGTGCTTCCGAAGTTAGTGGGCTTTCTAAATGAAATACTCTAGAATACAGTATCCATTTAGATCTATTGCAGACACACATTCAATATGTAATTGAGAATGCGCCATTGTATCTTGCATTTGGTTAGTGTTTCTGGTGGTACTTTATGTGGAAGATTTTTTCTCAGCACAATTCGCAGTTATACCTTAGTTCCCATTATAGAAGATAATTTTGGACTACTAGAGTCCTCACCAAATATGTTGTTATAAAATGTTGAGACATCTAAATTTTTGTTCAATTTGACATGTGATCAGGTTCCTTGTGGCACAGAAACCAATCAAAAGCCACCGAAGTGTCCAAAACTATGTCCTGTAGCTCCTCTCTGCCGGCATAACTCAACTTCCAAGGTAGTGTGGTCTGTTTTCTTTATCATGCAACTCTGTTCCTCGGATGTTTTAGGCTATAGAATAAGACCTCATGGAATTCAATTGATACTTTATTGTGTTGCTTTCAGTATTTGATCTCTGTTGTTTAATCTTGCCGAATCCTGATTTCAACAAGCTTTTGTGTCTGCATTTTCAAGCCACACAGGTGCCATTATGGTCCTTGCCCCCTTTGTCGCCAGATTTGTGATGAAGAATATTTAACATGTGGTCATAAATGCAAATTAAGGTTGGACTTAAATACCTGTGATTCATCTAGTATGATCCTTCATGATCAAGTGCCTTTTCAGTTCTATTATTTTTTACTTCCTCCGTCTCATTATTTTTGTTACATTGGCCTTCAACACGTATGCCGAGACACATTTTAAACGGTTAATAACTTAAATTGTGTACAACGAAAAATTATAAAAATTTGATTGTCTAAAACTACAAGATTAGACGAATCTAACAAGATCTCACTTGACTATGTTTTTTCTTATATAGCTATATTAAAAATTTGAATCAAAGTTAAACAGTGAATAGTGCAAAAAAACCATCCGTAACAAATATGTTGAGACAGAGGTAGTATATGATATGCAGGTGCCATGGACCTAGACCTCCTCCCCGTCCTGAATTCACTTTGAAACCCACGAAGAAGAAGTTAAACCAACCAAGAGAAGCGATACCTGGTTCCTCGTGTCCTCCTTGCCCTGAACCTGTGCTGAAGTCATGTGTTGGCAATCACATAGGAACAGACAAGATGGTTGGTTTTCTAACACTGTAATTGCCTTTTTAGTACATCTTTCTTTGGTAATTTTGCACTTCGTTTAGGGCGAGAAAGCAGTCATACCATTGCCTTGCTTCCTTTATTCATCTTGTTGGATTATACTTATTGCTCGGGTACCTGGTCTTTTTCCAATATCAGATGATCTGCTCCAAGGAGATGGAATTTTCTTGTGACAACCTGTGTGGAAATCCCCTTCCTTGTGGCAATCATTATTGCACTTATGTGTGCCATGCTCTGAAGAGTCGCCCTTCAGACAAGACCAATGTGTCCTGTGAAGAGTGCACTCTCCCTTGTCAAAAGGTGAACACTTATTATGATTCTCACTGCTATTAGTTTTAGGATCAGAAGAGTTTTTGTGTTACTGTTTAAAGTCAGTGTTATGTCATTCCTTAGCCAATGTTTTCATGTAATCCATCTGCAAGGGCGTAGTTGTTTGTGTATCTGCTTTATTGAGAAATGAAAGCAATGGCATGGCATTCAACACATTTTGGTACACTTCTTTTAGGAAAGAGATCCTGTGTGCTTACATCCTTGCCCCCAGCGATGTCATCCTGGAGAATGCCCCGCTTGCAAAGCTTTGATTAAACGTGCGTGCCATTGTGGGGCCATGGTACATGTTTTTGAGTGTAAATATTTCAACTGCTTGTCAGAGAAAGAGCAAATGGCTGCTCGTTCATGCAAAGGGCCTTGCCATAGGTAATTTTATAAACGTGCTTTAAAGTCGCTTTTGTAGTTCATTAAATATAGAAGTTTTCTGATTTGTGAAAAGCAAAATTGAATGTCATGGTTCAAACTGTAGAGATGAGCTGATGAGGTTAGATTAAATGTTGTATTTACCCAAGTTTTTATTTGTTTTTCCCATCCTAGTGTGCAAATAATATTAAGGTTTATTTTCCCATGCGTTCTTTTGTCTTCTCAAGAGGAAAGCCAAACTACTACCTTAAAAAAAAAGTTGATTCCTAGATAGTGTCCTTGTTTTGGGGTTACTTGTCATTCAATGCTAGGTTAATTTTCAATCTCTGGCATGCAATATGGAGTAGCTTTTTTCATAATAATAATATTAAGAATACAATGAGAGGAAAAATCATTAAGTTATCTTTTATTTCAAAAGAAATCTTAGTTTGCTGATTAGTTCAGTATTGTTTGTTGATAAGTGGAGTTCAGCATCAACTGTTGCCTACTTTCTCTAGTGGTATTCATGTTATACTACTTTGGTCTGGAATTTACTAGATCTGTGTTTGTACCCTTTTTGAATTATGTCTTGGTTAGAAATAAGATCTGTGTTTCTCTAGTAGTATTAGAAATTGGATCTGTGTTTGTACCCTTTTTGAATTATGTCTTGGTTAGCAGTATGTTTTCGTTCTGAATGATTTTGAAAGAAATTGGTGATTAAAAGAAAATATTTAGGAAAAATGAAACAGATAGACCGAGGAAAATAAAACTGAAGCAAAATCTCATAATTTTTTTGGTCTGAGGATGTTATTTTGGAAGTTAAATTTCAAAATAAGATTACAAGACTATGACTATTTGAAGCATAATAATGGTAATTTAATCCAGATTTTTTCTTTTTTGCCCTTTAATGGAAAAGGGGAGCCAAATTAGTTTTTGCCTTGAGAAAGTCAATTTATCAATCGGAGAACTACAATTTCCTTCATTTTTTTAAAAAAAATTCCTTCTTGCCCTAACATCTAAATCATTTTGAATCATAGTTCATGTTTTTGTATGCGCACCATTCCACTTTGTACCCTCTCTTGGTTTGTGTATATGTGAGTATAATATGAATCTGTTTCATACTAACTATTTTGTATCTGTAGAAAATTGTCAAATTGCACACATTTATGTCCAGAGACGTGCCATCCTGGACCCTGTCCGTCCCCTGACAAGTGCTCTAAAAAGGTATCTCCGTCATATGCACATCTGACATCACATTTGTTTATCTACTCAATTGCAAATTTACTTTACAATGAAGCTAACTCAACCTTCATATATGTTGATATTGGGTGAACAAAGCATGAGGAAAAGAAGAAAAATATATGAAAAGAAAGGAAAAGAAAGATTCTATAAATCAGGTTGTTATGGAATAGTTTAAATCCTAAAAGATCTCATATGAATTGGTCGTGCTGGTGACATTTATGTTGTCATAATTCGGGAGACTGAGGATAGGTTATGACACGGTGGGCGTGTAAAAAATAGCTTGACGACACAAGCTTCGGGCCTGCACAGTGTCATAATTCCGTTAATATAATGGTTTGATTGGTGTAAAGCCTGAGATCTTTCATCAATTGATAGTTACATAAAGTGAAGCGTTTTATGAGTGTGATTTAATACTAGATGTTTTTTCAACTTCTTGGAAATGCCATAATAAAAAGTTGAAGAAAATTCCAGTGAAATAATAAAGGTATGTTGCTTTGTGGATTCTTAGGTAATGGTTCGTTGTGCATGTCAAACCTTGAAAAAAGAGTGGGTATGTGAGGCAGTACAGGATGCATATCGGAGTTCAGGTTGTGATCCAAAAGATGTACCCAAGAATCAATATGGAGTTGGACTTATTCCTTGTAACAATGAGTGCAAAAGTAAAGTGAAGGTCCCAGATGCAGAGTTACATTTTCGTCATTCAAAGCCCAAGGAGGTATGTGTTGTTTTGTCGTATGGAAGACACAAATAGAAATTCCCTTTCTCCGATATTCTCTCGTCTTGTATTTTTTATTTAGGGAAAAAATATGAAAGAAAAATTCTCCTGTCTTCCTGAAGTTCAACATTACCCTTCTCCAAAAAAACACCCAAATCCCTACATCGACATAACTATATTTTAGTATAATCTCCCAATCTCATCAGTATTATCACATCACTGCCACTTCGTTTCAACAAACTTTTATGTATAAAAATCACATAATTTGTCCTGTAACAAAACATGAATGGCATGTTTACAAGCAGTGGTCAGCTTTGTTAGATTATTTAATTAAGGTTAGTTGCATGTTGACTTTAATGGATAAAATGCTTTGGACTAATCAAATGCCCATAATTTGGGACCGTGACATTGCTTTTTCCATTATTTGGCAGGAAAAAGAAGAGCACGATAAAGCTAATAATGCATCGAAACGCAGAAGACGAAAACAAAGGGTGCACGAAGAGGAAAGAAGCTCCGTACTGCAGGTATGTCAATTCTCTTATGCAAATATGCAATGAGTGTGGTTGTGAAACATTTTCCTCATGATAAACAAATTCGAGGTGCAGAAAATTGTTGCTGTCATTCAACGCGTCCTCCTCTTCCTTTTCGTTACTGCTATAGCCATTGCATCTGCATACTTAGGCTACAAGGGTCTCATGTGGCTGTCTGACTGGATGAACGAAAATGAAGCTAAACAGAGAAGAAGATACTCGCGATTTTAGTCTTTCGTTTATTTGCTTAAAGTAAATGATGAATGGACTCGAATTCCCAATCTGCACAGCTTCTTTCCTACTCAAGAGTAATGAAGACGGGTATGTCAAAAATGCAGACTGGTCTACTAGATTCATGAGAATTTTGTTGGTATATTATTTTGTTACTATAGTACTGTATTTCTTTTTATCTAGGAAAGTTCACAGTTAGAATATACTCCGAGGAACCCTTGCATTTTTATTGTTGTTTTTTTTTTTTCACCCATGGACCATGGTGAGCACAATCTGGTTTCTGGGGGACTCGATTGTTTTTGCGATTCTACATAAATTTTGATGATATTTGTACTGATTGTATTTGTGAACCCCTTCAATCCCTACAGGCCTCGGCCTGCTATTCTGTGAACTTACTGACAATAGTTCTTCACTATTTCATTACATATGGGCCTGCTCTTGGTTTGATTGATGTCTTGTGAATACGAACTTCGGAGTTCAGTGATTCAGGTTCCTACTTCGCCCTGTAAGAATTGGATGTTTGGATGACACTTACCATACCTTTAATGTACTTGACGGTATCTCATTATTATATAAACATAAAAAGTGTGATACTTTTTTCATGTTTGTATCATAGCAGAACTAATTAATGGCCATAAACTATCCATTAATACAAATCTTTATTACGAAGATATTTTGGGATTAAGGAAGATAGCCTCCTAAACCTTTATTAGGTAGGGTTAGCATTGCTGTTTCAATATCTATTACTAAAAATTATGGTTGGAAATCAGGAAAATGAAACAACAAAGACATTAATAATACCGAATTTTAAAAAAGAAAAAAAAAATGATACCAATTTCTCTAATGTTGAACGTGAGCATCATTATTGTGATTCTAAGCCTAAGAAGTAAGAACCCTCAAAAGTTCAACAGCTCCACCGCATACAGGCCGATTTGGGAGGACCATACGCATAAAAAATCCCAAAATAATTGATGAATAAAGAATTGCAAAATACTACTACTACTACTAATAATAATAATAATAATAATAAAGTGAGAATACATAACAATCTTGAAAAATTGAAGAAACTATCTAAAGATGTTGTTGAGAGACAACCACCGAAGGTCCAAGGGCATGCCTTACAGTAGTGAACAACTTTACTACAATGAAAATGTCATAAATAATAAATCTCCCAAGTCAAGTCTCATCTAATGACTAATGACTAATGAGCCTCTAACGGTCTAATCTACAATATAGATTGCTGGACCCCTTCACGTCAAAACTTCTCGTGCAATTGAAAACACAACTTCCGTTTTCCATGATTCAATAGTAGTTGCACAAGCATGCATATATAATGGATTGTTTTTCAAATAATGTTCAATTGAATTACAGCTGAGAAGAGGAGCAAAAAATAATACTAGTAGTAACAATAATGATGAATTATTATGTGAAGGAAAAAATGATGGCCGTTTACAAAAAAAAATCCTACACTACAGCTCATATATATGTTAGAACGGGACATGTACACAAACAATGCCCACAAATTAAGCACCACCAGGCAGACATAAATAAATAGATTAAATATCTCAACAGAATAATAATAATACAAGAGCAAGATGAAAGAATGATATGTATTACCCAATGTCTGTTTTCTTGTCCATTTCTGATTTTTAATCTGAAACAATGGATTGTGGACCACTGGAGATGCTGCCGTGGCTACTATCTTCGCACAGTGCCAAAGCTCGTTCCAAGTTGGTGACAACATCGGTCATCGTAGGCCTATCCTTGCCCTCCAAATGCACACAGTGCATTGCAGTGTAAGCCACCAATTCCACCGCCTCCGACTCCTTCTCATCGGGCGGGCCGACCCGCGGATCCAGGATCCGGGCGAGTTCTCCCGCCATGATGGCCGCAACAGCATAGTCGACCACACTGATTGGCGCGCTAGTGCTACCACTGCCATTACTTTTGAATATGGCCCTTTTCCCAGTGAGGAGTTCCAGCAACACCACTCCAAGGCCGTAGACATCGCTCTTTGCTGTCAGGACATTGAGTCCGTAGTACTCGGGGTCTATGTAGCCCACGGTGCCAGCGGCCTTGGTTGGCTTGTAATCGGTATCGTTCTCCGGTCCCATTAGGGATAGCCCGAAATCGGAGACTCTTGCAGTCCAATTGGCGTCGAGCAGTATGTTCGAGGTCTTGATGTCTCGATGGATTATAGGCGGGACTGCATAGGTGTGCAAGTACTCAATGCCGCGTGCGGCGTCCAGCGAAATCTTGATCCTCAATTTCCATGAATTCAGGACGCTGCTGCTCTTTTCGACGTTGTTCTTGTCGTGTAAATGATCGTAGAGAGCTCCGTTCTTCATGTACTCGTATACCAGCAGCCTCTCATCCCTCTCCTCGCAGTAACCAACAAGACCAACTAAATGCTTATGATGAAGCCGGGATAGGAATGCCAGTTCCGATTCAAATGCGCTCTCTTTCTCCTGGAACTTCCTCGTCTTCTGGCTCGTCTCGCTTCTTTTTATGGCGACTTCACGGCCATTGGGGAGCTTCCCTTTGTAAACGATCCCGAAACTCCCGGAACCTATCTTGTTGTCTAAAGAGAAATCATCCGTAGCTGCAGCAAGGTCTGAAAACAAAAACAACTCAGCCCTTTCTGCGTGCTTAGTCGATGTTCCGCTCCTCTGGCGCCTGAACAGTCTGGACCCTTGGCGCATTAGAGTAGACGACCGCAAATGTGGAGGAGGAGGACTGCCATTGGATGGCTGTGCAGCATTCGACCCCGTAATGGTCGGCTGCACCGAATTATGAACCTTCTTCTTCCCAAAACAAGCACCTGTCCATAAACAATGAATCAATGTACAAATCCCAGCCAATCCACCAATCGATCCAACTATTGCAAAAGCAAGTAAACCCTTCCTAAGCCCTTTTGATGGGGAAGAAGTAGGACTGATCGGAGGCGGCGCAAATGGGGGTGCGGCCGGGGGAATTTGAGTGTAGATATCGCAAGGACGACACATGTGACCATTTCCAGAGCAGAGTATCTGAGATTGAGGGTATAAACTGCAGTTACACACCGTTTGGACGCACGGCCAGGGAAGGCTCTTCTGCAGGGGAAGCACAGCCCCTGAAGCATATTGCTGGTAAGGCCAACCAGGACCCCAGCACATCACTGTGAAATTCCTTGTGATCAAGCCACAAGTGAAATCGAAACCTGCAACAATTGATTCGAATGAGATTCCGTCAGTAACACTGTTGGAGAATTCACCGGCTCCGCCCCAACACACCACTGTGCGATTGAGGCGTGTGATTGCACAGCCGTGGTTGTTACCAAGGGCGAGCCCTGTGAATTCATGCGCCTCGTTTGAAGGTACGTTCAATTGGCCGGTATCGTTGTTGCCTTTGCAGATTAGGAAACCCGTGGTGTTGATCCCACACGCGAATCGTCCGCCGACCTGAATGCTGGTCGTCGAGGAATTCGCGAACTCCGATTGTATTGAAGCGGAAATCTCCTCCTCTCCCCAGCACAAAACCTTAGTATCGTTCGCGAGGCCGCAGGAAAATCCCAATCCGGACGAAACCGCACGGAATCGAGAATTCGCCGGCGGAGATCGAGCGGAGGGGGTACGGCCTCGCCAGCATATAACATTGCCCCCAATCGTGACGTTCCTCACCGAGCAAATTTGCGAGTCGCCGATAGAGAGCGAAATCAGCGGAGCCGAAATGTTGTTGTAAATCCTCTTGGGGCGGAGGTCGGTGCCCCAGCAGAGAAGGCGGAATCCGTCGGAGCGAACGGCGCAGAGAGTGTCGAGACCGCCGGCGACCAAGTCAAAGGAGGTGGTGGGGAGGATGGGCGGCAGCATTTGGCCGTCGCGCCAGCACTGAATCCAATGGATTGGCTGCTCGGCCACAATGGTACAGATAGTGATGTTGGAGCCGTAGACAACGGCGAGGGTGGCGGAGGAGCCGCCGAGTGCATTGGCGGAGGGAGGAGGAGGGCAGAGGGCGGCGAAGAGGAAGAAGGTGGAGGCGAAGGAGAAGGAGGAGAGGAGAAGCGGTGGTGGCGTCATGGAAGGGGAGGCAGAATAAGGTAGAGGTGGCGTAATAGTCCGGTACTCATCTGTTAGAAAAGGAGCGGAGGACAAAATGAAAAAAGGGGAATGAGAGAATTGAGAAATGGAAAAGCAGAAAACTGAAAACAAGACGCAGAATGGCAAGTCGTTTTCAGATTGCTTCGGCAACTACTTCCCACTGCACCATATAATACTCCCTCATCCTCTCTCATTTAACTTGTGTTGTTTGACTTCTGCATATAATCTAATACACTCTTTCAATTATTAATATCTCAAAATATTTATAGTGAAAAATTATGTAAATAATATATTATAAAACTACATGATCATACGATTCTAACAAGACCCAACTCGACTATTTTTTTCCAATGATATACTTACAATAATATTGAGTCAAAGTTAAACAATGAACAATGTCAAAAAGTCAGACATGACAAGTTACCTGGGACTGGGACGGAGGGAGTACTGTCCTAATGTAAATTTAATTTTTTATCCCCCTCTGTTTTATACTAGCAATTGATCATATTTTAGCCTTTAATAAAATATTGTACTTCTCTCATTTTCTTTTGTACTTTACCCTTTTCTTTTCTTTTTTTTTTTATTTTATTTTTTATATTTTTTCACCTATTTTGTGTTATTAAATATAAAAATATTATTACAATTATTTTGAAACCATTAAAAAACGGTCAAAATAGAATTGAAGGAATACTTTATAATTGAGATTCTATGTACACGTTCAACGTTTACCATGTTTTAATGAAAATATACTTATAATATACACACAATTATTTGGGTAAAATCAAAAGAAATTAGATGGTTAGAATTCCATGATTACTCAAATTAAACCACTTGTTGGTTAATATAAATACAATTATGCTGGAAAAGAATATTTAATAAAACAATTTCTTTTGGTAAGTCTTTAATGCTATGTTTTTTTAAATAATTAGAGTTTAGAAGTCAGAGTTTGAAAAGCTAAATATGGAAAAATAAGTGTTCAATTATAAGTTAAAATTTAGCAGTTACTTTATTTTTAGTATATATTTTAAAAACTAAATATGTGAGTTTTCCCAAATACAGTCTCACGAGAAAATGATTTAACTTAGGATGTTTGTGCGTTTTGGGACAGATTATCTGATTATTGCATTTGCAAAACGCAAATAATCAGTTAAGCCTCTTTGTGTACTAACTTCTAATAATCTATTATTTGCGTTTTGAGGGAATGAAAACGCTATTTTCTTGCAGCTACAATTTGGTGCTGCAAGAAAATTGCGTTTAGCTAAAAATAGATTTTACTATATTGTTACCTTTTGAGGTAATGAAAAATGCAAATCCAAATACTTTTTAATGATTATCTGATTATTGCGATTTGAAACAGCATAAACTCATCCAAACACTTAATTTTTTACAGCACGTTTTGTTACAGCAATTATCTGATTATCCATTTTCTAAACGCTGCAGCACTTTTTAAAACGCACATCCAAACACCCTCTAAATTGAGTTGCTACTCATGGGATCTCAAGTTTCACATTTTTTTTTTGGTTACGGAAAACATATATTGCCATGGCCATTCTCATCATTTATATTAATTTTTTATTCAAAATTTCAAAATGCTTGAATTTTTAAAAGTCATAACCAATTATTTTTTTAAGGGAAAAAAAATTAAAGTCACACCTAGCTACCCTTTAACATTAAGCACAATGGGCGGTGTTATAATATTATTTGTTTATAATATATAAAAAAAAGAATTTAAATTTGAAATCATTCCCTTTTCTAGCAAAACAAATTTGAAATAATACAATTCTATTCATCCGAAATAATACAATTCTACTCTCATCCTTGCTGACCAAATCTTGTGTAAGAGCCTGTTTGGATTGGCCTTTTTCAAGTGTTTTTGGCTTTTGCTTCTGCCAAAAGCACTTTTGAAGGAAAAAGAGTGTTTGTTTTGGCTTTTTAGAAAAAGCAAAAGCACCTCGAAAAGCTGCAAAAGTGCTTCTGGGAGAAGCAGCTCAGGTGGTGCTTCTCCGAAAAGCAGAAGCCCAAAGCACCTAGTAATGTGTGCAGAGTCATAAATGCCCCTATTAATTTATTTAAATTACACTATAAATATATACTATCATATATAAATAGCATATCATTTTTGGTAATTTACACATTTCAAAAGCACTTTTCACTTTTATACATCCAAACACACTATTGAAAAAAAGCTGCTTTTTAAACATTCCATCCAAACACAAAAGTTAGTTGCTTCTGCTTTTGGCTTTCACTTCTGCTTCTGCTTTTAGCTTCTGCTTTTTTTAAAAGTCAATCCAAACGGGCCCTAAATTGTGTGGGCGTACGTATAGCACCTCATGGCACCCCAGGCCCCAACCCCAATAATACATCAGGTGGTGTGACTGTGAGGGGCTTATGATCCTAATCCCATGTCCCAAAATTGGGAAGTAATAAAGGAAGGTTATTGTCCCAAACTCCCAATGTAGGAATTAAATGTAGTATGTACACAATCCGGTTACGGTACAACTCTTTCTAGAGCCTTCAGGTATAGACATCACAAAAAATGCATCTCGCATCACATAATATTTCTCTGAGCATCACATTTTTGGCATCACACAACACATGTCTCTCAACACACAAAATACACCATTTACATCACACAACACAACTCCCACATCACACACATGGTGGCTGCATGTGCAGCCACCTACACACTAATAACACCTTCCGTATGTACAATAATCATATTTAATTTTAATGCCTATGGTAAATAACACAACCGAGTTTGGAGACGAATTTTGAAAATTATATATGAAAAGTTATAAGGTATTTGTTCAAAATTAAACTTTAATTCGAGAGTTCAAGTTGAGCATAATCAGGTTCCATTCAAGATGTGTTCAAATGAATTTTGTGCCTTCAACAACTCCCGACTCGGTGCTCAACTTTTTTTTGAAAGGTTGTTAAAACCTGATTATCTTTTGTTTAAATAACACCTTTTCGCTTACATGCAAAATCTTTGATGGTTGACTTGTGGGAAAGTGGTCAACACTCAACAAGACAAGGTTCTTTGCGTTCAATTTGTACCGTGTTTGAGAATAATATAGTATATCCAAATCACACTTTTGACTTTCTCTACGTGTTTGACCCATGAAAATTTAGCTACTTCACAATTTTCAAACAATTAAATGGTCATTTTCCGGATTAGTTGTTAAAACTCACCTAATGATCATTTATCTTTAATAATTTTAAGAAAACTTGACAACACTAATTATATTTAAGTCTCAAATCCTTTTCGTATATCATTGGATATAATTAAAGGGACCAAATAGAAAATGAGTAGATCACTAGAACCTAAACCCACATCCAAATCCAATCATAAGAGCAGAACTTTAAGAATTTAGCCAAGTCTTAATTAGCGCAGAGAACAATAAATGTGAAATTGTTATAGAAATAACTATCTTTATTTATGTATGTGTACAATAAAATGGTATATGGCTTATTAGCTTGTGTTTATAGTGGAAGTATTGTAATGGAAATTGGGATTAAATGGTGAAAGAAAGGAAGTTTAAAGGTGGGATAATAAAATGGATAAAGTGTAATAATTATGGCTATGAAATGAAACAAATATTAAGCTTGCATAAAATTTTTCTAACTTCTCAATACATTACATAGGCTATTTATAAACTTTTTTATCCTCTCACTATTTACTAACCTCATGATCAAGGCATATACATTTCAAGACTTTCACATGTCTAACCTTATGATCAAGGCATGAACATGGATGTTGAACACTAGACATTCACATGTTTTGTTTACATGCATAATACTCCCCCTTGAATGTCGTCAATACGAAGAATATGCCTCGTTAAAACCTTACTTGGAAAAAACCCAGTGGGAAAAAATCCAAGTGAAGGAAAAAGAGTACAGTATTCTTGTATCAGATGCTCCCCTGATTTGGACATCATTTTAAATCTCGAAGCCGCCGCATTCCAATTTTCTTCACGAGCTTCTCGAATGTTGCAGTCGGCAATGCCTTGGTAAATAGATCCGCTAAATTATTTTCTGATCGAATTTGTTGCACATCGACTTCACCATTCTTTTGAAGATCATGAGTGTAGAAGAATTTTGGTGAAATATGCTTCGTTCTATCTCCTTTGATATAACCCCCTTTCAACTGGGCTACACAAGCCGAATTATCTTCAAATAAAATTGTTGGGGGCATTTGTGGTTCAATGATTAAACCACAACTCTTCAATATATGTTGAGTCATTGACCTCAACCAAACACATTCTCGACTTGCTTCATGGATTGCTAATATTTCGGCATGATTAGAAGAAGTAGCAGTTAGAGTCTGCTTCATTGACCTCCAAGAGATAGCAGTTCCACCACACGTGAAGATATAGCCTGTTTGAGATTTGGCTTTGTGTGGGTCTGATAAATAACCTGCATCGGCATACCCAATTAACTCATGTCGAGAGTCTTTTGGGTAAAATAACCCAAGATCAATTGTTCCTTGGAGATAGCGAAAAACATGCTTTATGCCTTTCCAATGTCGTTGAGTAGGGCAAGAGCTGAATCTTGCGAGTAGATTGACTGCAAACGCGATATCAGGTCGCGTGCTGTTTGCAAGATACATTAACGCACCAATTGCGCTTAAATATGGGATTTCTGGGCCAAGTTGCTCTTCATTATCTTCTTTTGGCCTAAATGGATCCTTTGCAGGATCAAGTGCCCGAACGACCATTGGATTACTTAGCGGATGAGCATAATCCATTCGAAATTGCTTTAATACCTTTTGGGTATAAGCTGATTGATGAACAAATATGCCCATTTCCAAATGCTCAATTTGTAGGCCAAGGCAAAATTTCGTTTTCCCGAAATCTTTGATTTCAAACTCCTTTTTCAGATATTCGACCGCCTTTTTCAACTCTTCAGGAGTTCCAATTAGATTTAAATCGTCAACATAGACTGCGACGATCACAAATTCTGACCCATTTTTCTTTATAAATACACAAGGGCTGATCGGGTCATTTGTATAGCATTCCTTTATCAAACTTTCACTGAGGCGGTTGTACCACATTCGGCCAAATTGCTTGAGCCCATACAACGATTTTTGCAATTTGATGGAATAATTTTCTCTGGGTTTTGAGTTGCAAGACTCAGGTAATTTAAACCCTTCAGGTATTTTCATATAAATATCATTTTCCAATGAGCCATATAAATATGCAGTAACAACATCCATCAGCCTCATTTCGAGATTTTCTCGTACTGCTAGACTCATTAGATACCTGAATGTTATTCCATCCATAACTGGGGAATATGTTTCCTCAAAATCAATTCCTGGTCGTTGTGAAAAACCTTGGGCTACAAGCCTTGCCTTATATTTGGCAATTTCACTATTTTCATTTCTTTTTCTCACAAACACCCATCTGTAGCCAACAGGCTTCACATTTTTTGGTGTTTGGACAATAGGGCCGAATACTTTTCGTTTATTCAGTGAATCTAGTTCAGACTGAATCGCATCTTTCCATTTTGGCCAATCATTTCTTTTCCGACATTCTTCAACTGATCTTGGTTCAGGATCCTCGTTATTTTCCATTACATCGAGTGCAACGTTGTATGCAAAGGCATTATCAACGTTTGTTTCTTTTCGGTTCCAACATTTCCCAGTATTGATATAATTGAAAGAAGTTTCAATAACTTCATTTTCTTCTGGGTGAATATTTTCAGGTTCAACCTTTTCGGGGGTTGAATCAATTTCTCCTTCGGGAGTATCATCTGTGATTGATTTATCACCCATATGGATAATTTTCTTCTTTCGTGGATTTTTATCCTTGGAACCCAAAGGCCTACCACGCTTCAGACGTGCAGTAGGTTCATTTGCACTTGGAATTTGCCCTTCTGGGACATTTATATTGGCTGGTGCATTTGTTGCATCATTTATATATGATTTTGTGACTTTAGCAGCATCATTAAAAGCATCGGGTAATTGATTTGCAATTCCCTGCAAATGCACAATTCTTTGAACTTCAAGTTCGCATTGCCTTGTACGAGGATCAAGGAAATCAAATGGACTTTGCCAAGATATTTCCTTTTTCAGTTGATCATTTCCTAGTTCGCATTGCCTTGTACGAGGATCAAGGAAATCAAATGGACTTTGCCAAGATATTTCCTTTTTCAGTTGATCATTTCCTCCCCCTAATGTCGGGAATTGAGTTTCATCAAAATGACAGTCTGCAAATCTTGCAGTAAATAAATCACCCGTTTTTTGCTCAAGATATTTAATAATCGAGGGTGATTCATACCCGACATATATGCCCAACCTTCTTTGAGGTCCCATTTTTGTGCGTTGTGGTGGCGCAATCGGTACATAAACCGCACACCCAAAAATTCGCAAGTGGGATATATTGGGCTCCTTTCCAAACACAATTTGTGTAGGGGAGTAGCTATGATAGCTTGTCGGCCTTATTTTCACAAGTGCGGCTGCATGCAATATAGCATGTCCCCAAGCAGAAACAGGGAGTTTTGATTTCATTAACAAGGGTCTTGCAATTAATTGCAATCGCTTAATAAATGATTCTGCCAGACCATTTTGCGTGTGCACATGAGGCACAGGATGTTCAACAGTAATTCCAATCGACATGCAGAAATCATCAAATGCATGTGATGTATATTCTCCAGCATTATCAAGGCGTATTTTCTTTATCGGATGATCTGGAAACTGTGCTCGCAATTTTATAATTTGTGCAAGTAATCTTGCGAATGCCAAATTGCGAGTTGATAATAAACAAACGTGTGACCAGCGTGATGACGCATCAATTAATACCATAAGGTACTTGAAAGGTCCACACGGTGGATCAATAGGTCCACATATATCGCCTTGAATTCTTTCTAGGAATGTAGGGGATTCAATTCCCACTTTTACTGGAGATGGTCTGGTTATCAATTTCCCTTGTGAACAGGCTGCACAATTGAACTCATTTGGGTTCAATATCATTTGCCTTTTCAATGTATGGCCATTTGAATTTTCAATAATTCGCCTCAGCATTATACTGCCAGGATGCCCAAGTCTATCGTGCCAGGTAATAAATTCACTAGTAGCTTTCAAGCCTACTAGGTTATGTATTTCTGCGGCACATATTTTTGTATAGTATAAGCCAGAGGAGTAACATGGCAATTTTTCATTCACAAATTTTTTGCCATTTTCAATTCGAGTTATCAAAAGATACTCGTGATCTGCCTCTTTTGAAGTTTCAATGTGATATCCATTTTTTCGAATATCATTGAAGCTCAGTAAATTTCTTCGAGCTTTGCGTGAGAACAAGGCATTTTCAATTGCCATTTTTGTCCCTTCAGGGAGAAATATAACAGCTCTACCGGAGCCTTCAATGCATTTTGCATTACCGCTTATAGTTTTCACTGCGGTCTTTTCCAATTTTAAATTGGAGAAATAGCTTTTGCTTTTCAAAATGCTATGCGTTGTTGCACTGTCAATGAGGCAGATATCATCTCCGACTTTTGAATTTCCAGCATCCATTTCTTTACAAGAATATAAGAATGTTAATAAACATCAGCAATATAAATATTATTAATGCAAAAGCATATTTATATTATACATGGATAATAAAAGGGAAGTACAAGATATCATTATTTATATTAAACAGGAATTATAAAAGACAAGTAAAATATATATATATATATAGCTATATAATATATTATTTAGTAACAGTATCTGGCTCAACAAAATCATCAGCTTCCAGGTGTGTGATATTATCATTTAATATATCATCATAAGTATCATCGTGGGCATTATGGTGTGCTTCAACACCTGGTCTTTCTTTTCGTTTCGAGGCCTGATACAGTTCAGCTAAGTGTTTAGCTGTGTGGCATGTTTGAGCCACATGGCCTTTAATTCCACAACGATCACAAATTTCATCATTTTGTTTATGCTTTCTTGCATAATTTCTTTGTTGTGGTTTGTAAGGCCTTCTGGTATCATATCTGCGATTTTGCTCAAATCGAGGCTTATTTCGATAATTATTTTGACGAGATGATTCACCTCTGCCTCGATTGTGATACCGATTTTGGCCACGATCATCATTTTGATTTTTAAAGTGCCCACGATCACGCACATATTTCGATGATTGAGCCGCGTTCACCTCAGGGAACGGTTTTGCACCTGCGGGCCTAGATTCATGATTTCTCAACAACAATAGGCTGTTTTGTTCAGCCAATAATAAGCAGGTGATAAGATCAGAATATCTCTGAAAACCTTTTTGACGGTATGTCTCACTCAATACTGAGTTTTTAGCATGAAACGTAGAATACGTTTTTTCAAGCATTTCTGCTTCAGATATCTTTTGCCCACATAATTGCAATTGGGCCGTAATTTTGAACACAGCGGAATTATATTCCCGGACTGTTTTAAAATCCTGAAGTCTCAGGTTTGTCCAGTCATCAAGGGCTTTTGGAAGCACCGTCTTTTTAAGATTATCATATCTTTCTTTCAGCTTTTCCCACAATGCCAGTGGGGATTCCACAGTCACGTACTCCATTTTAAGTGCCTCTTCGATATGATGGCACAAGAAAATCATGGCTTTTGCCTGATTTTGATGGCTGGGATTTTTGCCTTCAGCAATAGTATCTTCCAGACCCATTGAAGTAAGATGCATTTTTACATCTCGGGCCCAGGACATATAATTGCTTCCTTCAACGGTTAAAGGAGCAAATTCCTGCTTTGCAAGGTTAGCCATAATCTTATTGAAAGTTTAGAAATAAGAGATTATACCTCAAATGATAATCTGGACAGAGTCTCCTCGTGCTGATAACGTGTTATAGAAATAACTATCTTTATTTATGTATGTGTACAATAAAATGGTATATGGCTTATTAGCTTGTGTTTATAGTGGAAGTATTGTAATGGAAATTGGGATTAAATGGTGAAAGAAAGGAAGTTTAAAGGTGGGATAATAAAATGGATAAAGTGTAATAATTATGGCTATGAAATGAAACAAATATTAAGCTTGCATAAAATTTTTCTAACTTCTCAATACATTACATAGGCTATTTATAAACTTTTTTATCCTCTCACTATTTACTAACCTCATGATCAAGGCATATACATTTCAAGACTTTCACATGTCTAACCTTATGATCAAGGCATGAACATGGATGTTGAACACTAGACATTCACATGTTTTGTTTACATGCATAATAGAAATATTTTTATATATTAAATGAAATTTTGATTTATATGATTTTAAGACAAGTAGCCACACAATGAGGACAAAAACAAAGAGTACTAATAGCCAATTGGAATTCATACTGACAGTAAGAGCAACGAAAATGAAATTAAAAAACGCGTCGCAACTTAACCGCGTCCACAGGACATACAAATACATACAAAAGGTTTAGCATTTAGGTTTGCAAATCAGTGGGACTGTATTTTACTGCTGAAACATAATTGTGATTCTGGCATGGTTGCCCATGCCATGATTAGGATACCCGAGGGCCCGTGTTCGCGACAGAGAGCTAAGAGGTTCACAGACCAAGTGCCCGGACTGCTACGGACTTATGCTGAAGAATGGGAGTAGACGAAACCAACATTTGAAGGGAAGAGTATGATCAGGTTGGAGCTGAAGGAAGAAGGAAACGAGGTGGGAAAAGAGTTAATGGATTCTGGAGGCAAGACCCACGCTTTGTTCCCACACTGCACTACCCACGCGACAAGGTCGGGACATAGCGTGGAAGCATCGCAGAAGACTTAGCCGACAGAGCGTAGCCGACAAAGCAAGGACATACGTCGTTGACTTAGCCAAAGTCTGGAGAAGCTTTCCGCGCGATGTGCCTATGCTTCGTCGTCTCTCATTTTCCGGACAAAGCGCGACCAATTCCGGAAGCAGCTTCCTACATTCCCGCACGCTTTGTTCAAATAAGCATAGTTTGTCTGCTACAGTCATAGCGTGTAGCGTGTATCTGTTTTCCATTTTTCTTTATTATTTCGTTATGTTTATTTCTTTAGGCTTTTCCTATTTTGGGCCTAACTCA
Source organism: Hygrophila difformis (assembly GCA_030278955.1). Taxonomy (NCBI): domain Eukaryota; kingdom Viridiplantae; phylum Streptophyta; class Magnoliopsida; order Lamiales; family Acanthaceae; genus Hygrophila; species Hygrophila difformis. The sequence goes on from JAOANR010000008.1 coordinate 7,352,209, forward strand.
TGTAATTAGGTCAATTAGTTATGTTTAGGGCATATTTTTCCCTAGGCCTATCTATATATAGGTTCTCCTTCAAATTTGTAAACAACTTTTTGAGCAATTTGATGAAATATTTTCCAAACTTGTTCAAGGGGTCACCGAGAGTTTTCTCGTCTTTGTGAGCTTTCGATTAGCAAACTCACCTTGCAATCCTTTAAAGTTGGGATTGTTGGAATCATCCAAGGAGGATCATCGGAAAGAGGAGATGCGCTTGATCGTTTCGGGTCATTCCCCATCTCGAATCTTTTGATCGAATTGGCAAACTTCGCTATCGTTTTTATTTTCCGCGTTCGTGTTGAAATCCTAATATTATCTGGAATCTCGATCCATGACAGATTCCCAATTTTATACATATTCATTGACTGCCACCAACTGCCCACAAGAATCAAGGTTATAAGGTAAAACAGAACTAGATTCTTGTGTAAATTCATTAATCAAATATAATCAATTTATTATTGTCCTTATGTGTAATTTTTCTTGAGAAAAAAATGAACAATTAAAATGATACCAACAATTTGATATGTGGTATTAAAGAAAAATATTTGTGAATACTATCAAAAATCTTAAAATTAAATGCAATGGATGTAAGAATTATTTTTAGTAGGAATATGTAATACTACCTCTGTTCTCTTTTAAATGCACCATTTCTGCATTTCACGCCGTTCAAGATACATTTTTAAAGGTTAATAACTCAAGTTATATATAAATAAAAATTATAAAAATTTGATATTATAAAACTACGTGATTAGACGAATCTAACAAGATATCACTTGACTATATTTTTTCTTATACAACTATGTTAAGAAAATTGATCAAAGTTACTCAATGAATAATAATTACTATGCAAATGTCTCACTTAAATGAAAACGGAGGTAGTATGTAATAGGGTGGAATTAAAGAATAATCAAATGGATCAAAAACTAGAGAAAAGACCAAGAGACATTGGGGGAAAAAGATGCACTTTTTCCTCATGGGGTTTAAATTTCCAGGAAATTTCAGGAGAATATAATTATGCCAATTGCTTGAGCTTTAATATCAACATGAAGAAAATGGGGATCAGTACTTAGCCAAGTGGTTAAGTCCCTAGGCTTCCAACGGAAGGTTGGAGGTTCAATCCTCACCGGCCCCCTATCCATCCCTTTTATTCCCTATATAACTTGTATGGCATGAGCTCCCACCACCCTTTTTTCAGGCCTTCAATGGCTCCTTAAAAAAACATGAAGAAAATGGGCAGAAGTAAATTACTGGAACTTTCTTGAACCAATAGTTATAAACAGATATTTTTTTTTTTGGTGAATCAGCCTAAGAAGACGAGCAAAAACAAGGAAAAATAAAAATGAAAAAGAGGAAACAAAATTAAAACCGAGTATAAACTACTCCATTCGCATCCTTAGAGAGTAAGGAGGTGAGACCATCCGGGGGAAAAGCCCAGGTAGAGTAGAACTCCTCAGAATTAGCCGCTGAACGAGCAATCCAATCTGCCACTTGATTGCCCTCACGAAGAACATGTCGAAGAGAACATCCACTCATGCGATGCAAAATGCTTCGGACTTCTTTAATCAATGGCCAAAGAGGGTGGTGCTGCGTAGCCATCCCCAGCACCAAGCGGAGCACCTCCAAGGAGTCGATATAGCAAGCAGCTAAAGGCACACCAAGTTGAACTGCTAGGAGCAAGCCAAACCGAAGGGCAAGCAACTCAACCTCCATGATCGACCGGCCACCGAGGCAGCCTCCACAAGCTCCAATCCAAGCTCCTTCATGCGTCCTTAAAATCGCTCCAAATCCAGACTTCGCAGATTCCATTACACAACCATCCGAATGAAGCACATTTCCAACCACCTCCTCCTCTATCCAACGAACAGGCCGAGGTATTCGGGGCTGCCTAAGCCTAGAGTGACGCTTTGAAATAGAACCATGCAGTACTCGAGCTTTAGAGAGAATTTGAGCAGGCCTCAAACTCTTACCACTGAAAATTCGGTTGTTTCGTTCACACCACACAACCCATAATATAGCAATGAACTTCGATCCCCAAGTGCGCCATGCCCATTCGAACCAATGTCTACAATCCGCAGTGTCCAAGGTAGTAATCACATCACCAGTGTAAATGCCAGCTTGTGCCCAGACCTGAGACGCCCATACACAAGAGAAGAGTGCATGGCTCCAGTCGTCAACGTGTTCCCCGCAGTTGGAGCTATAAACAGATATTGATTGATAAAGAAACTTAATTAAGATTTAGAATTGAAGAATGAAAAGGACAGTAGGGCAATTAAATGGGGGTGAGCTAGTTTTGATGTGAAATAATTTATTATTTATTGATTTTTTTTGCACCATTGTAAGAAAAGAGGGTAGAGACAGAGATGAAGTGGTGATCAATCCCAAGTAGATGTCCCAATTCCCAAATGATGAAAAAGGGTAGTGTCCTTACTCATTTAGGGTTCCATGTATTTTTCAATGCCCACACAGAAAAGTTATTCATTGGACTTCTTTCGTTTTTTCAATTCACAATTGAATTACAGACAAAGGGATCATTGTAGATCTGGATGTTTATGGCATAGATAGCTGCCTCCATAGACTATATATACATACACACTTGATAGGCATTTGTGGGTTTGTGGCTAATTCATTACATGTTTGTATTATGTTGCACCAGTATTACATAATTACACTCTTAGCTTGGGCCCACGAATATTATGATATTGTATTAAATATTCTTAATAATTATATTTTGATGATATAGGTTTAGTAATGGGAGTTAGTAATTTTTGATAAACAACATATACATGCTAGGAAATTAGTGATGAGATTTCATGTCATACAAATTATAAATAGACAAGGGGAAGGGATATGTAGGGGTTGGGTGGGTAATCGAACTCCCAACCTATAGCTTGGAAGTTGTAATTGAGAATGATGATATTGAAATTAGGCTTTGGTCCTGTTTGGGAATTAGTTGTTAGCTGTTAGCTGACTCTGTGAGTAATAATTAGTTAAAATTAGCTGTTTGACAATTTCGAGACTAACTTTTTACCTAGAATAAGCTAAAATTCAAAATACTGCTATTTGCAGCGGTTTCAAAAAGAGCTGATGAATACTGTTTTAAGTTATTTTGTCTTTTTAAATAAACTAATTCAGTTCAAATTGCCTAGAATAAGCTAATTTCAATTAGCTATTTTGCCAAACAGGGCATTTATATGATGATGCTCCTTAGGTATTTTTAGTTTATTTATGTACTTATAAAATTCTCTAATTTTTTATAATTTATTATTTTCTCCTGTTTTTTTCTCTCTCTCCACATGATTAAGCTTAATTTTAATTATAGGGGATGGAGACGTTCGATTCCCCACCGGCCCCCTATCCCTCCCTTTTATTTTCCTTTGTAATTTTTGTGGCATGGGCTCCTACCACCCCTTTTCTAGCCTGTATATATATGCTGTTTAGCCAAAAAAATTTAATTATAGTTTTAAGATGAAGATAAAGATTTGATCAAGTGGTTAAAATCCATAATTTCCAACTTCGATTCCACTATCACCTCTCTTTGCCGATGACAATTGGGTGTAAATTGTTAAATATGAAGGGGTATGTAGGGGTTGGGTGGGGAATCGAACTCCCAACCTATAGCTTGGAAGTTGTAATTGAGAATGATGATATTGAAATTAGGCTTTGGCCATGTTTGAGAATTAGTTGTTAGCTGTTAACTGATTATGTGAGTAATTTGAGTAATAAATTAGTTAAAATTAGTTGTTTGACAGTTTTGAGGCAAATGTTTTACCTAGAATAAGCTAATTCCAAAATGATGCTATTTGCAGCGGTTTAAAAAATAGTTGATTGAACACTATTTTAAGGTACTTTGTCTTTTTAAATAAGCTAATTTAACTTAAAATGAATAGAATAAGCTAATTTCGTATAGCTTATTTGCCAAACAGGGCCTTTGTCTTTTTAAATAAGCTAATTCAGTTCAAATTGCCTGTAATAAGCCAATTCCAATTAGTTGTTTTGCCAAACAGGGCATTTATATGATGATGCTCCTTAGGTATTTTTAGTATATTTATGTACTTATAAAATTCTCTAATTTTTAATAATTTATTATTTTCTTCTTTTTTTTTTCTCTCTCCACATAATTAAGCTTAATTTTAATTATAGGGATATTGGGACTTAGCCCAAGTGGTTAAGTTCCTCAACTTCCAACGGAAGATTGGATGTTCGATTCCCCACCGGCCCCCTATCCCTCCCTTTTATTCCCTTTTGTAATTTGTGTGGCATGAGCTCCCATCACCACTTTTCTAGCCTGTATAGGCTGTTTAGAAAAAAAAATTAATTATAGTTTTAAAATAAAGATAAGGATTTGATCAAGTGGTTAAATTCCATAATTTCCAACTTCGATTCCACTATCACCTCTCTTTGCCGATGACAATTGGGTGTAAATTGTTAAATATAGTACTATATTTTAAAATAATACAAAATATTGACTGCTAGCTGGTAGGTACTAAAATCTGTATTTGTAAGTTTCTAACCAAAATTAGAAAGCCATCTGTAATTCATTTATACTTCACAACAAAATAACAGAAAAAGGACCAAACAATAGTAATAATCAAGAACATGAGATTGGTGTCTCTATACCATCAAATGGGACATTTTGTTCTTTCATTTTTCTGAATGAATATTATGGTAACCTTGTTCTTTTCTCTTTTGTCCCCCTTTGGCCTTTTGCTGTTTTTGGCTGTAAATTACTAAAACCATTATCTTGAATACTTTCTTATAAATCTTAATTGATGCTAAAAGAAAACTTAAGTATGGTTCATATATCATTTTGTCTTAACAGATATTATACGGCGTTCAAAACTATATTTCACCATATATTTGCAACTTTATGTTTTGGGAGTAAATAATTCTAAAACTTTTTTTCTGGGATAAAGTTTTACCTAATGGTTAAGTTCTCATTTTTAACTTATGGCTGTGGGAGGATGTCAATTAACAAAAATCTAAAACTTCTTCCCTACCATAATGGCATTTATAACCTCTTTAGTATTTGGCACTAGGGGTGGGTGTGGGGTCGGATTTGGTGGGTTCGGGTTAGTCGGGTTCGGGTTAATCGGGCTCGGGTAGAAAAATAAATTACCCGCCCATTACCCGACATGTCGGGTACCCGATCGGGTCGGGTACCCACTCTTTTTTCTAAAAAATTAAAGAAAAAACTTTTTTTAAAAAAAAACAAACTATTAAAGAAACTTTGATAAATTCAATAATCATCATCATGATTTACAATTTACAAATGAATAAGAATGAGAACATACTCATTCATTAATGAATAAAAGACAAGAAATGACTAATAATATTTCGAAAAAAATAGGGATTGAGGTTTTACCCTTTTGGTTTGCATAAAATTATGTAATTAGAAATACCAAAAAATAAATACTCTCTAAATTGTGGGAAATTTTTTTTAAAGAAAAAGATAGACATTTTTTAATAAATAAAATAAAATACTTTTTTTTAAAAAAAAAGTCGGGTAATTCGGGTACCCGATCGGGGAATTCGGGTTCATTCGTAAAACCCGATACCCGACCCGATCTACTAACTTTGGGTTCGGGTACTCGACTTCGGGTTTTTCGGGTTTGGGTACCCAACCCGATCCCACTATTTTTCGGGTTAGGGTCGGGTACCTATTAACCCGCCCCATTTTCCCACCCCTATTTGGCACTATTACTTTACTTACTAATAATGTTAAGCTAGTGTTGATGTTTTTCTAACTTAAAATAACAATTTAAATAAAATAAAATAAAATCAATGTGAAAGGCAAAAATAGAATGAACAAAGACACCTAACAAACCACCTTACATTTACCAAAACAAACTGACAAATGAATAAATACATTCATAAATATGGGCAGTTGAATGTAAACAAACAATTTAAATTTCAACTTCACACACATTTGCATAATTTTCGAGGCACAAATTTCTCAAGAAAGAAAAAATCTCCAGTAATGAACCAAATATAATTTAATCAAGATATTGCTAAAATGACCAAAGGTTTGTTCACCTAAATAATAAAGTAGCAAGAACAACAAGGGGCAAAGAAATTAGGAATAAAAATTTTGGCCACTCTTTAAATGTGAAAAGTGTGACTTTTGCCCAAAGTAATTGAAGTGGCTATATTAATTTCCACCCGACTATAATAATAATAATAGCAACAAATTAGGACAATATGTACTCCCATTTTTATCATTTGTTCCATAATAAGAAAATTTTTGTAAGTAGATTAAAGTTAAGAAATTCTTGTGTGAAATGTTATCATGTGAGTAAATACAAACTTTCTTACAAAATGGTGGTGGTTTAAAATGTGGCAATTTTACTTTTTGTTTGTGTTATAAAGCCCATAGTAGAAAAGAGCTCCTAACAATATTTACACCAATAGTTAAAGGGGGGGAGGGGGTTATGCATGTAATGTCATACAATATTTTATGGGATATCTAACATATGATTAGGGATGTAAACGGGTAGGGTAGGATACGGATTGGCCTCCTCCACTCACTATCCGAAATTTAATTATATTGTCTTACCCTTACCCTACCCTATTACCCGAAAATCAAGCACTGGGTAGGGTTCGGGTAATACCCATCGGGTAAACGGATACCCGAAATCTTGAATATTATATGGTTAACCAAATCTATCCGACCCAACTTTAATAAAGAAAAAACTTATAATTTTACCATAAAAAATAAATAAAACATTCATGTAATGTACGAAAACAAAATGCATTATAAATTTAAGTTGAAAATTAAAAATAACATATAAAAGAAAACCGTAAAGCCACTGACTATTCTTAAACTAGTAGAAAAGTGATCAAATCTCTTTTTTACTATCAAATCTCATGCACTAACAAATTTGAATAAATATAAATGTATTAAAACAAATATATAAATCTATCTAAATATATATATATAAATATAAATAGCTAAATATATAGTATATATTTATATATAAATAAATATTAAATATTTATTCGGGTAATCGGGTAATATGTAAAATCTGTACCCTACCCGCATCTAATGTTATTTACTTCGGTTTCGGGTAATACCCTACCTGTTACCTGATTATGCTTACCCTACCCGCATCCGATACCCAATTACCCGACGGGTACCCGACCTAAGGGTAGAGTTGACATCCCTAAGTATGATTACATAATTGGGTCACGATTCATATAAACATGACCCATAGGATTGAAAATTGGGGCATGGTTTGACAAAAATAAAATAAACCAAATTAAGAGAGATTGAATGGTTCAACTTCAACATTAATTTTTTTCAAAGCCCAATATTTAGGCTGCAATTGCAGCATGGATCGGAGTCACCGGGTCGGGTCAGTCTTTATCCTTTCATCCACAGACCACAAATGCACATACAGAACCAATAGACAGACTTTGAGCTTAATTAGTAAATAAACAATTCTTTATTACGTAGATGAGTCAAGAAAAGCCGCAGTCACAGATATTTAGGGAACACGATAAGAAAAAAAGAGAGCTGGTTGCAGCACAATTCTCACAGTGTCAGCTTTTCGATCTCCCTTCTTTTTTTTTCCATCTTGCATTTGTTCCACAGGTCATCAGACAGACATCAGGCCTCAGCTTTAGCAACGTGGGATGCTTCTTGAAAGTTACTAAAACACTAGTACGATTTCAGACGACCCCTTTTGGTCCAAACAATGTATCATCATGTCTGGCTGTCACCAATAATATTCATAAATTTCTGTGTCCTCCAGGCGCATGGTGTTCATTGCAATCATCAGTGAAGATTCTAGTTACAGGTTACTCCTATAAAATTCGAAGGGTAATAGTACCAAGAAAATAAAAAAACCCTAGGTCAAAAAACAATTCTTTATGGTGAGACAAACTTTGCCACAAGATAATTTCAATATGTCACAAGATAATATTCCCAAAGACTTAATAGACCATGTTTACTTTTAGGGATGTAGTAATTTATTAATCAATGAATAGTCAATACACAGGAGACAGGACTACTTTGACTTGGGTTAATATAATTATTTATTCTATACTCTAACTTAATCATACTGATCCTTAATTATGTTATTAAAGACTCTGATTCTCTAAACACTAATGTAATTAACCTTATAGTAAAATAGTTTATGAGAACTGCCCTCATTGAATATATAATAGACCTTACCAGAAAAGGATCCTTTTGCCATGGGCCACAGTCCATACAAGTGCATATATATATACATGAGGGCACATAACAGATGCATTACAGCATAATATCCCAGATTTGAGGATCTTGTAGGCAATATATATAAAATAAAATGATGCTGCCTGCCATTGCCAACATGTAGTAATAAAAATAGCCACACACTGCTACCATCGTCACAGCCTTTGTATGCAGAAAAGAAATTACAGAGTCAAGGTGGCTTTACAGGCTTAATTACAAGTTACAGCATGACTAGAAGCACAGTGCAACAATAATAGTTACAACTCAATTGGCTTGTTCATCGACCATCGACCATATAATTGTTACATGTATATGTAAGGGACTTATTTCCCATATGGATTTTCATTGTATTCCTAGATTAAGTGCATTATTATTTATATGCTTAAAGCCTGTAAAAATGCGTTCGACACATAACTGAAAGATGAAAGATAATGAGATAATTTTGTTTGAATTTAAATACAATCACATACACGTCAAAATACCTATAACAATGAGTTGAAATTAAATATTTTAATTAATAGTAATATAACCAACAACAGTTGGCTTGAGTGAATTGAGGCTTTAGTCACTTAAGTAAGGTCTCGGGTTCGAGCATTGTGTACGCAAAAAAGTGCTTTGGAGAGTTGCCCTTAATTACTCATACAAATTCTCGAGGAATTACTCTTGGGTCCAATGTAGTATATGAATACCCGGTTATTCACCAAAAATGGTAGTAAGATATGAATTGTCAACTTATCAACCCATTTGAGAAAGCACACTTGGCAAACTCACCTTGCCACAGACATCTCACCAATTGTCATGCAAAGCATATACTACTTCGCAACATATATCTTACCAAGAACCAACTAAAATTACCAATTAAGAGTCTGTTTGTTTTGGCTTATTTTTTCTCCTTTTGAATTCTGCTTCACTCAAAAGTTCTTTTGAATCTTTTTAAGTGTTTGTTTTGACATTTTCTAAAAGGAAAAGGAGAAGCAAATGTTAAAATTCAACTTTTTTTTCAAAATAGGTAGGAGGTTACTTTTTTTAAAAGGAGAAGTCATTTTGGAATAAAAATACAAAAATATCCCCATTTAAAAAGGAAATAAAATATATTGTAAATATCCTTACAATATTTCTGTCCATTTTAATAATTTTAATATATCAAAAGTCCTTCTACGCACAATTCATCCAAACATGTTTCAGTTGAAAATCAACTTTCATAATATCAATCAAAACAATTATTTGAGCAGCTTACTTTTGAATTCTCCTTCTCCATTTACTATTTGACTTCTCATTTTTTTTCAAAAGTCAAAACAAACACGCGCTAATAATCAAATACACAAGATTGTTTTTGGGGCACAAGCTTGATAAAGATGTCTGAAAAATTGAGCCAGAAGAAGTTTGGGCCAAGACCCATGTTATGTTTATGTATATTGGATCAAACTGAATAAGGGATTGGGATACAATTTTGCCCACACGCATTGTTAAGTTTTTGTTGTCACCATTCAATAACACTACTATTGCCCTGCATGTGTGAATATAATGTCGATGAATTCACTTTTGTCGCACAATTTTGCATAAAAATTGCATTTTGTTCACACTTAATAAGTAAATTTATTTTTCAGCCTACTGCTAAGAGCTACTGGTGAAAATTCTATGCAACCATAAAATTTTGTTATAGTTGGGAATTGAATTTTGTTAATATTCCTCCAATAAATCAAAGTAATTGCATTTAAACTATGCCTTGATGCCTGAAAATGTGAAAATTTTAAATTAATTAATTCAATATTACTTCCCAAGAACCAATTAATTAATGCACAAGGAGATGAGACTTGGCCTAGCGGTAAGTCTCCTGACTCCCAACATTTAGGTTAGGGGTTCGGTTCTGCACCAGCCTCCTTTACCTCTCCTTTATTCTTTGTTACCTCTCCTTTATTCTTTGTTATTTCTGTGACATGAGTTTGCACCATCCTTAAAATATATTCCCTCCGTCATCAAATGATATTAACATTCCATGTTTTCACGTAATTCAATGCAAATGTTTAATGATTAATATCTCAAATTGTACAAAAGTAAAAATAATAAAAATTTAATATTCTAAAACTATGTGATTAGACGAATCTAACAAAATCTCACTTGACTATGTTTTATCTTATGTAACTGTGCTAAAAAGTCGAATCAAAGTTTCTCAATGAATAGTGTTTACTATGTCAACGTTAATATGATTAAATGACAGAGGAGTGTATATATATATATATATATATATACTCCCTCCGTCCCACCACACTTGTCTTGTTTGACTTTTTTACACTGTTCATTGTTCATCTTTGACTCGACTTTATTTCAAGTATATATTTAGAGAAAAATAATCAAGTTGGGTCTTATTAGAATCATATGATCATGTAGTTTTATAATATATATTTTGCATAATTTTTCATTGAACATGTTTTGAGATATTAACAGTTGAAAAAGTGCATTGGATTGTGTGCAAAAGTGAAACAAGACAAGTTAAATAGGACGGAGGGAGTAATAATTAATGCACAATAATATTTGGTTTGTCAATAATAGAAAGTAAGGGTCCAGCCGTCCAGCAGGTAAAACTTTATTTAAAATAGCTATCCCGTTTAAGCTACATTAATCACTATATTACTGCAAATCCTAAGACTAAGATTGAAGCTGGAATTAAAATCAAATAAAATCTATCGACCAAACTGATAGAAATTGCTCGTCTCATCTTTTTTGAACAAAATATACCAAGTTTTAACATGTTAATTTCTCCTCTTTTTTTTTTTTTTTTGGTGAACTTGTTTTTTTTAAAAATTCTCCTTTCTTGATTGAATCATGATTTGATAATATAAATCAATTCATTAATTACGAAAAAATAATAAATATATCTAATTAATTAGTAGTAAATCCATTATATATTGTTTTTCTTCCCAGGCAAGATGTCTGGTTTGACTTTTTGATACTGTTGATTGTTTAACTTTGACTCAATATTATTTCAAGTATATGTTTGGAAAAAAATAGTCAATTTGGATCTTGTTAGAATCGTATAATCATGTAGTTTTATAATATATATTTTACATAATTTTTTGTTGAATATATTTTGAGATATTAAAGATTGAAAAAGTGCATTGGATTGTGTGCAGAAATGAAACAAAACATCTTAAATGGGACAGAGGGAGTATTAGCCAATTGATTAGGAGTTCACGAAAGTAAATGGGCTTAGTAAAATTAATTAATGGGCCCGTGTAGAAGCACGCATCAATTGATCAGAGGTGTACCCGTGTAGGAGCACGCATCACTAATTTAGTACTCCCTCCGTCCCACGAATTGTGGCCCGTATTCCTCTTTGGGCTGTCCCACGAATTATGGCCACTTTCCCTTTTTAGATAAATTTAATTAATATAAATATGATTAGAATCTTAATGGTTTCTAAATCCCATTAAAAGTAATCACTTTTACTATTCTGCACAACTCCCAATACACTTTTATTTTTCTACACAAAGTCCCTTACATTTCTTTAATTCTTCATATTTTAAAATTGGTACAAATAAAAATTATATAAAATATATATTCTAAATCTAGACGTCTAGACGATTCTAACAAGACCACACTTGAATATTTTTCTCTAATTAAATCATTACAATAGTATTTTGTCAAAGTTAAACAATAAAGAAAGTCAAAATTCATTAAAATTTTAAACACAAATACCCACATCACTTTAACCAATAAACCTCACCACACCCCACCACATAAATTACCGTGCCCAAAAGAAACGAGCCACAATTCGCGGGACGGAGGGAGTAAATTTTTTATTTTTTATCTTTTTTTTTCCGGGGAAAAGGGGCGAAGCAAATTTAAATTTAGTAAAATTAATTATTTTTTTTGGAGACCCATTGAACGCTTGGGAAATGCATGGTGGAAGCCCATGCCACACAAATTACAAAGAAAATAAAAGGGGTCGGAGGGATTGGGGCCGGTGGAAATCGAACTTTCAACCTTCCGTTGAAAGCCTAGGGACTTATCCTTGGGCTAAGTCCTCGTCCCATTAAAATTAATTAATTAGTGAATGGTTGGAAAATTGGACCCATCCACAGGCCACGTGGAACAAATGGGCTTGGTTGGGAATTGCAAAATCAATTGAAATAGCCCGTTTAGTGTTGGGAATGGGTTGTCTAACGGACCATGTCTATTTTGACAATTCTACCAGTCCTACGTATATATTTCATCTAGGGGTGAGGAAAACTCGACTCGATACTCGATTAGACTATTAAATTTTAAAAATATAAAAATAAAAAAATCATTAGACACAATTTAAGCTTTATCAAGACTAACAAACTTATATTTTGCAGCATAATAAGTAAAACTGTCAATTTAAATTCAAATTATATATTATCTAACCTAGTTAAATTCAGGCTTGAACTTTAAATTTTGCTACTGTTCAGGCTCGATACTCGATACTCGATCACCCCTAATTTCATCCGTTTCTTTTTAGTTGTCTTTTTAGAAAGTAAAAATGTTCCAAAATAATTATCATTTTTGGTTAATTATAGATAGTTTTTTTGGTAAACTGTGACACTCATGTGTCGGCAAAGGGGTGTGGGAGCCCAAACCACACAAATTACAAATGGGGATAAAGGGGAAGGATAGGGGGCCGGGTGGGGATCGAACCCCCAACCTATGGTTGAGAGACGGAGGACTTGACCACTAGAGTAAGTCCCCAACCCCTTATAGATAGTTATGCTATATTATTTTTATATTGTCCTTCACTTTATATAAATGTTATTTGTTGACATTTATTATGAATGAATTTAGTTGAAGGGTAAAAATATAAATTTATGAGTTAATTAATGCAAACCTTGGTTATATAAATTGAGTTGAAAGAGACAACTATTTAGCAACGGAGCGAGTACGTATGATGAAATTAATAATGATGAGTGTGTTTGGTTGTTAGCGGATTTAGCAGCATATAGCATATTGAATCGGCATATTCTCTCACAATTCTCTCTCCAAATCTGCTATCTGCTGCCGAATCTGCTGACTCCCAAACATCCCAGATAGCATGTAAAATGTGAGCATAAAGGACATTGCACTAGGCTTTCAATGCACCCGTTTATCAGATTCAGTGATTCAGATATTATATGAATGATGCCATCAAGTAATAAATTACTCCATCCATACCTCTATATATAGTCGTCTCTTTTAGCTCAATTTCAATAATCAATGTTTGCATTATTTAACTTATAAATTTATATTTTTACCCTTCAACTAAACTCATTCTTAATAAATGCCAACAAATAGCATTTATGTAAAGTGATGGGCAATATAGTAAAAATATAGCATAACTACCTATAACTACCTAAAAATAACAACTATTGTGGAATATTTTTTAATATCTAAACACCTTGTTCATACGCGATAAGCCGCGCCTACACAAATTTACTTAGTATGGCTGCGTTTGGGCACAGACGCTAGCGTTTAGTGTTTAGTTTTTAAAATATGAAGTATATACTAAAAATAGCTTAAAACCTGTATATAGTAAACACTAATTTAAGTAACCGCCAAATTTTAATCTCTAGATTCTAAACTCTGAACGCTCATCTCCCCCAACTTTTAGCTTTCCAAACTCTATACTCTAAACTCTAATTTAAAATTCCATTGCCAAATACCATTATTCAAAATTACCTCAATTTAAAACTATGTTTTACCATTAATTTCAAACTCAAGAGTCTAAACTCTAAACTTCAGATGCTAAACTCTAATTATTTCCCAAACATGGCCTTTATATTAGATTAGTCAAATCTGCTCCTTACCAAACATCCAAAATAACATATTAGATTGGTCAAATCTGCTTAAATATTCATCCGCTCCTCCCTCAATATCTTGTTGTCTTCCAAACAAGTCCACAAATAAAGTTATGCTTTCTTCTTTTTTTTTGGTGAACATGACGCCAAGCGTCGGCAAAGAAGACAAAGCTAAAAAACACTACAGAAAGGAGGTTACAAGAGAGAAAAGCGTAAAATAAAAACTTCAAACCCGCGGAAACCAAGTTCCCGCCATGTCTGCAGCCACAGCTGGAGCCGCCTCATCCGGAGGAAACGCCCAAGTGGTGAAGAATTCTTCCATCCTGGCACCCCGTTTGGCCAACAAATCAGCGACCATGTTCCCCTCTCTCAAAATATGAAACCAATGAATCCCCGATACCTGGGAATTCAGATCTGCAATAAGGAGAGCCAAGGGTCTTAGCCAGTGCCTCTCACTCGTACCATGTCTCAGAATCCTCAAAGCTTCCATTGAATCAGAATAGCAGATGACATCCTCAAGTCCCAGAGCTAAAAGAAGCCGTAAGCCATTCAAAATACCATGAAGCTCAGCAACAAGGTTAGAGGCGATACCAACTGAACCCGCAAATCCTTCAATCCACCTACCATCCGAGTCCCTAATCACCCCACCAAAGCCAGCAGGGCCCGGATTACCGTAGGAGCTACCATCCACATGAAGATAATGGCAGCGAGCACCCATGGGGTTCCACGAAACCCACTTAGGCATAACATGCTTGATTGGTCTTCCAAGGCCTCTATCAAAACAATCCCCCAAAAAGCTAGCCTCCCGAGCAACGGCTACCACGTCAATAGTATCTCCCCTCAAGGCCACCGAGTTTCTAGTCCTCCAAATTATCCACATAATTGCCCACTGTATGCCAGTCCAGCGGATGCAAAATTTGGACAAGTCATTGGAGATGTCTTCATCATTCCCTTGACTAAAAATAGCAATGGATATACCAAATTTTTGCCAAACTCCCACAGTCCAAGAACACTGGAAAAATAAGTGGCGAATGGTCTCTTGATGCAGACCACACACGGCACATACAGGAGATTCAGCGAGGCCGCGACGATACCGAAGCGTATTTGTAGGCAGGGAGACATGAGCTATCAACCAAAGAAGAAAACGGACTTTTTCAGGCGCCCGAATTTGCCAAATCCAAGTCCAAGACCTATCCCGCCTCAACCCCCTTTGATCAAGAAGCCAAGAATAGCCATTCTTCACCTTGTAATTACCATCCAGAGCCCCATGCCAACTAACCGTATCAGGGATGGAGGAGTGCAACACTAGAGGTCCATAATCTCGCACTTCCGACTGAATGTCATCCGGCACATGCGTGGCGACGTGATCCCACTGCCATCTATTATTTTCAAATAGGTCTTTCACTCTCAGGTGAATATCCGCGGTGTGTATAGAGGGAATACGAGGGCCTATAGCTCCTTTCTTGAGCCAACCCGTGCTCCAAAAATTACACTCGCCATTACCAATTCTCATGCGCAGTCCTGAAGAGAGCAGCGGGCCACACTTCACCAATGCTCGATAGAAGGCCGATGCTACCGGACGCTGCTCCAAGACAGGTTGCGAAGGGCCATATTTCTTTGTGATTACACCTACCCAAGGCTTCACTGGAGAACTTAGGAATTCAATGTAGCTCTTCCCCAACAAGGACACATTCATATCCCTACTTGAGCGAATCCCTAATCCTCCCAAGTTCTTCGGCAACGCAATCTTGGACCAACCCACAAGAGGAATCCCACGACCATTAGCATCCTTCCATATGAAGTTCCGAATAAGAGCATCAATTTTGTCGCAAGTATCCGAAGGCAACCATGCCAACTGCATCACATAAATTGGTATAGCAGCCAAGACCGAGCGAGCCAGAGTTACTCGGCCTGCCTTGTTCAAGAGGGTTCGTTTCCATGAGCCTAGGCGAGATTGGAGAGCCTCATGAAGGAACTGAAAATGGTGACGTCTTGGAGCACCATGAAACATTGGAAAACCAAGGTATTTACCAAGCTCATTAGTAAACCCAACATTCAAAATATTGGCGATCCTTGAGCTCATGTCAGGCGGGACTGAAGCGGATGCCAGTGCTTGAGATTTCCTGGGATTAATTCTGAGGCCCGATTGGATGGCAAAATTATGAAGAATGTCATCCATGCACCGAGCACTATCGAGAGAGGCTTCTGAAAATAAGAGGAGATCGTCAGCGAACATGAGATGGGAGATAGGGGGTGACCCACGACCTAGGATGACCGGCCGCCAACTACCTTCATGCACCTTGGCCAGGATGGATTGAGAAAGTTTCTCCATGACAATAATAAATAGGTAAGGCGACAGAGGATCTCCCTGACGTAGGCCCTTAGCTGGGGTAATTGCAGGAAGAGCCTTCAATTCCAAAGGATTGAATAAATCGGAGATCGAACACAGAACATAATAAGCCGGCACAGTGTAACCGGCAATCCCATCTCTGACAGACATTTCTCCAAAAAGTCCCAACAAACATTATCATAAGCTTTCTCGAGATCCACCTTCAAGAGAAATTCCTGTCTCCGACGATGCTTGATGTGGAAAGTATTAATGACCTCCTGTAAGATAATAGCATTTCCCGTGGTGCCACGGCCCGGGAGAAATGCTGATTGGAACGGACCTATATAGTCCTGCAGCACCGGGCGCAGCCGATTCACAAGAACTTTGGTAATGACCTTGTAGCTCGTGTTGCATAAACTTATAGGACGAAATTGCCGTATCTCCCGTGGAACATCCACTTTCGGAATAAGGCAAATGAAGGTCATAGCTAAGGCCGAATCAAATGCCCCATTTTGAAGAGCATCATGAACAAGCTGATATAATGAATTCCCAACCAGATTCCAATATTTCTTGTAAAACAAAGGTGGGAATCCATCCGGACCCGGGGCCGATAGTCCTTTCATGGCACTAACCGCGGTCTTCACTTCCTCCCTGCTAATGTCAGAATCAAGGCCAGCAACATCCTCAACACGAGAAAGAGGAGCCAGGGTCGGATGATCTTGAAAAGTAGGAGCAGAATATCCAAACGTACTTCCAAAGTGAGCGACAATGTGGCTCTGCAAGGATTCTGGTTCCGTAGTCCACTGGCCGTTAATTTCAAGGCCGAGAATTCGCCCTCGCTGTCGCCTCAACATAGTTTGGGAGTGAAAATAGCGTGTATTTCGATCTCCCAATTTTATCCACTTATCGCGCGATTTTTGGTGCCAAAGCATTTCCTCTTGAGCAAGCACCTCATCCAACTCCCGACGTAAATTACTCTCAAGACGATGCATGCAAGCAGAATCCCATCTCACCAAGACCCTGTTCACACCCTCAAGTCGCTTGAGAAGTTTCTGTTTCCGTCGGCGGAGGTTACCAAAGTTCGTTTTATTGAAATAAATTGATGATTCTTGCACCTGCTCCAGTTTACTATGGAAGGAACCCCCCCCAAGTGACCAAGCCGACTCTACCACATATTCATACATAGGGTGCTCAGTCCACATAGATTCCCATCTGAAAGGCCTTTCGCAATGTAACTCATTAGGCCTAAAGCATCTTAGCAGAATACCATTGTGGTCAGAAGCTCTCCTAGGCAACACTTCCACAAACCCTTCATTGAATGCCTGACTCCAACTGGAATTCGCAACTGCTCGGTCCAACCGACGACATGCAAGGGCGCCTCCCGAATTATTACGACACCAAGTAAATGAATCCCCAATGGTGTGAAGAGTCTGCATTCCACAATCCTCAAGCATATTGCAAAATTTCTCAGATTGGCTATGGACAAATTGCATGCCCAGGCTCTCCGAGGAATCAACAATAGAATTCCAATCTCCAATTGCGATCCATGGGCCCAAGATCATAGCCCCCGTCGCTCGCATGTTGGACCAGTCCACCTCCCTTTGCGATGCACACGGATTAGCATATATGGCCGTGAAGCACCAAGAAGCTAAGGCCCTGCTAACAGTAATAGATACCATTCTAGGGTAACAAGCGAAACAGGAGAATGAGTATGGAATACCAAGACGACAGTACCCACAAACCCCCGGCTTGCCCTACAGAATCTGAGATATATAACGACTCATACTCCATACGATAAAAGAATACCTTGAGCCGATCAAACAAACCCCTAGGTTCCATAAGGATGAAGACAGAAGGTTTGTAGGCTCGTAATACATCCGCTATGTGGCGTTGTGTGTTCTTATGCATGGCGCCACGCACATTCCATGCAAGCACTGTAAAGTCACGGTACTCAATCATTGGGAAACAATATCATCTCGATCTTGTGTCCCATCCCCTCGGACCTCGGACTCCTTGCCATCTTCTTCCCAAGTCAAGGCTAAGAAAGAATTCTTTTGGGGAGAAATAGCCGGCTTCGAGCTCTGTCCCGTCTCCGGAGTTCGACGAGGTCGTTTATTCTTAAAGCTCCGAGCAGCTTCCTGAGGATCAACACCCCCCTCCACATTGTAAACCACCAACAGCTCTTTTCCTTTCCCTGGTGTAGGTTTTCCAGTGTTACGTATGTTCACATTGGGCGTTCGGCCTCTAGGGTTTTGTGTAGGTGCCCTAGTCATCCCATCCGGACCATTGCGCCGGGGAGGTCGAGGTGCCCGGGTCACCATAATCCACTCACCATGAGTCTCTGTCGGCAAGGTAGGCTTATTGGCCAAACTCGATAAGGAAACCCTAGATTCCAGTTTGTTAGGGTTTGACTTCCTAGTATCAAGATTTGTTTCCAATCCAGTGTCCATGGGATCCGGATTAACATCCTCCGTATCATTCACTTTAGGAAAACAATCTTCCTGATCATTCGGATTATCAAGTTTCTCTCCAACCTCCTTGTTACCATAATTATCATTATCCTCCGGCGATCCCTCCGGCACAGACTCCGGCTTATTTTCAGATCGATCATGGTGATCGCATGTAGCAAGATTGAACCGAAAACGACCACAAGTAGTACAAATGTGGTGAAGCCCTTCATATGCTACGTTTTGCCAACTTGAATCCACCATAACTCGGCCAATAACCGGCTTACTTAGATCGATTTCCACACATACGCGCGCAAAACGTCCACGCTTCAGATCTTTGGTATTTATGTCAACACGCAGCGGCCTTCCGACCATAGTAGCAATGAGAAGCATCATCTCCTCGTCAAAGAAAACCGGATCCAAATCTGGAAATCGAACCCAAACGGATGTCTTAGTAACCTTCCCAGCCGTAGCATGAGTATCCTTCGACCACGGTGCAACCGCCAGGTGATGATCGAATATGGACCAAGGACCATCGAACAGTGCGTGACGACGGTCTTCAGCAGAAGCAAATTTCGCGATGAAATATCCTCTATCCCCATCCACTAGGTGAAAATGGCCTTTAGGCTTCCAAATAGCCTTCAATTTTTCTTGCATGATTGAGAAACTGAGTCTTTTACCCAACACACGGACAACCAGTGCATCCATAAAGGGCGCACAAAGGCGATTGTAAGCAGCCTCTTGAATCTGAATGCGGGGCAGTAGGGGATTTCCGTCAACCAACTCAAAGGTAACGAGTTCACTAAGGGGAACATTAGAAGCAGCAGATGATTCAAAGGACGCAGGACGCGGAATAGCAATGTCACGGAACGACGGGATCTTCGTCGTAGTCTCAGAATCGGCGGGGGACGATGGGGGCGTAGGGTACGGAGGCAAAGGAAAACCAGAAGAAGCGGCAGCCATTTTTCCGTCAAGTTACTTTAGATTTCCTTTTGGGACTTTCATCGAACAGGTAGTGTGCCAACTGAAAAAGTGATCTGATCTGAAAATGGCAAAGTGCAAATTTCCAGAAATCCAGAGATGCTGTGTAGCAAAAAAGAAACGAGACTCAAATCAAGGAAGAATTATGTTGAGAGTATGAAGAACACAAAGCATCAGCAGCAGCCGCATGCGCAACAAAGAAGCCTGAAGTTCCAAAAACCCTTTTGTTGTCTGATATTTCTAGTTATGCTTTCTTCTTTGCTATCAAAGTAATTAATGAATTGAAGGTAACAAAGACCTCTATTCATTTTAATTACCGACCAGAACCTTGATTATTTATTTATTTATATATTTATATCTATATAATAAATTCTAAATACTTTTTGGCCTGTGCCGACTCTATTGCCCTTATTCAATATAACTGATTCTTTTTAATCTTTAAGGTTTTATCAGTAATTATACCACCATTTTATAATCAATGGCTACAATTAATCCACGTCATCGTTGACTAAACGCTGACTAATTCCAACTCACCATCCACATCATCAATATCTATATATAGAAAATAAATCTGTCTATTAATATAATAAAATCTTGAAAAAATCTTCTTATATACAAGTATTTTAAAAGATATAAATTGCTTAAAACTATATAATATAAATTATTTGTTTGTATATATTTTCAGAAATATTATTATAATATTATTAAATCAATTTAATTTAGGTTATATCAACATAAGGAATATAATATCCATATTTTAAATAAAAAATACAACATTAAAAATATATATTGAAACTTGATCAATAAAATCTTAATCAGTTATAAAAAATTTAATCAAAGTTTAGTCATGAGTTTTGTATATCGGGTCTAATTTTGAAACTTGATCTCATAAATATAATTTTGATAAATAAAATAATATAAAGGAAAACTAAGTATTATTAAAAAAAAAGATAAAATGTTAGCATTTTATTATATTAAATTATCTATATCTACCTATATATAAATCTTAAATATTTTTTAGTTTTATATCAGTAATTATACCACCATTTTAATCAATGGCTACAATTAATCCACGTCATTGATGATTAATCGCTGATTAATTCCAACTCACCTTCCACATCATCAATATCTATATTTAGAAAATAAATCTATCTATTAATATAATAAAATCTTGAGAAAATCTTCATATATATCTTAAAAATATATAAAAATTTTTATGACACTTAAAAGATATAAATTGATTAAAAATATATAATATAAATTATTTATTTGTATATATATTTTAATGAATATTATTGTAATATTATTAAATTAAATAATTTAATTTAGGTTAAAATTTTATGTCTAAAATATATAATCCTATATGAATATAATAACCATAGGACACCAAGAAAGAAAAGGTAAAAGATGGAATTTTCCTTATTATTTATATAGGTATGGTAATTATTACTTTATTTTCTTTAGTGAACTAGAATATGACCACTCATTTATTCAGTTCTTTAATGGCATTCTTCGTGAGCTCTGAGGAAGCCAACAAGCAGGAAGCTTTCTACGCTCATCTGTCCTCGAATATATAATATAAATTATTTATTTGTATATATATTTTAATGAATATTATTGTAATATTATTAAATAATTTAATTTAGGTTAAAATTTTATGTCAAAAATATATATCCTATATGAATATAATAACCATATTTTAAATACAAAATACATCATTAAATATATATATATATATATAGAGAGAGAGAGAGAGAGAGAGAATAATCAATTTATAATATGTATAATAGTAGGGATGATAATCATAGTTTAATTTTTCTATTTATATTTTATTTGCATAAAAAATTGAATTATACTTTGGTATATGTATTATGAAAAAAATTAATTTATTTCTTATGTCATTTAAAAAAAAAGATAATAAAAATTATATTTTATTAAAAATATTATTTTCGTAAATATATTAAAATAATAACATCTATTATTTTAAATATATTAATTGAGTTAGCATTAGTTTGTATTAAAAAAAATTAATACCCGTTTGCGAAGCTCGGGTGAAAAATCTAGTATTTATAAAAGCTGAAATTGAAACCATCGTCGGGTCCCTCCCATGTCCCATCCAGGCTTGTATCTCCTGCATAAACTTGTTCTAACTAATTTCTTTCGACTAAACGCGTACCCTTTAAAGTTGCATTCATGTATCAATGTCCAAAAGCTAAGTAACCTGCAGTTTAATTTAGGGTATTTCATAAATTGCCAATTTAGAGTATTACATACTACCTCCGTTTTTTTTTTTTTTTTAAGTTGCGTTTTGACTGTTTTTTACTGTTCATTGTAGCACTTTGACTTCTATTTTTATTGTAGTTATAGAAGACAAAATATAGTCAAGTGAGATCTTGTTGGATTCGTCTCATTATGCAGTTTTAAATATCAAATTTTTAGAATTTTTACTTGTACGGAATTTGAGTTGTTAATCGTTGAAAATGTGCATTGACATACGTGTAAATGAGAAGTGTAATATTATTTTAAAAAAATAAAAAAATGGAGGAAGTATATGATATGACAGAAATAAAAGATTGTGTCTCAATCATGGTAAATTATGTAAATATTGAGAGATGCGTTCAACCTCGCTCTTAGACTATCTTTAACCATAACCACCCCAACCACCCAACCATCCAACCATCTCATTATTTAATTAATATCTCTCTCCTACAACTCATCAATATCCATCCCAACCCAACCACCTCAATTTTACATCCTCTATCAATAATCACCCAACCATCCAACCATTTCATTATAATTATTCTTATTATTTATCATATTTTTTTTTTAAATTTCTAAACAATAAATTAATTAAAATAATTATAAAACTTAATGATATTTTTTTCTGGAAACATAAATTTTAGTTATAAATTGAAAAAAATGTAAATATTATTAAAAATTAAGAAATAACATACATCAACTAATACATTGAAAACCAACAATTTATTGATTCAATTACAATTGCCAAATTTTTGATAGTGGGTTAAAATAAGGAAATTTTGATAGTGGGTTAAAATATATCAAGATTGGTGTAGTTGTGGGAAATTATAATTCCATATTTATCATTTTGTGGGAAATTATAATTCCATATTTATCATTTTGTAGTTGAGTACACTAGGGGCTTGGAGAATTCTATTGAAGTTGTATAAGGGCACGTTTTTGTCTAATGAGCGATCGGGCAGCTTTTCTGTTTGGGTATCATGATTTTGGGTACTATATAGTTGATGAGCTGGGTAGCTCCAAAAAAAAAAAAAAAGAAAAAAAAAAGAAAAAAATAATAATAATAATAAAATAAAGAGAAAATAGAATTGGAAGTAGTAACAGGTAGCTGGGATCGCAAGTTGATGTTTGTCTCTTCTCAAGTAGGTGCCTTATACTATATTCTGCTGGCCATCCTAATCCAGACCTATAGCCTGTCCCCATTCCATGTTTCCTTGTCCCTTTTCTTTTTTCCCTTTTCCTAGTCCCTTTTCTTTTCAATGCATCTGGAGTTGAATTATATATGCAGGGGAGTCGTGGTGTTAAGCAAGTTTCAGGGATTGTCACATTGACTCGTTACTGGAAGATCTATTGCAGTCTGGGGTGCGTGATCCTGGGAAGGTTGCTGCTAGCTCTCTTTGCCACTGCAACATGAGGAGTAACATTTTTGTGGAGCCTTGCTGAGTACTACAGGTGGGGCTTTGGAGGTGTGGATAAATTTGAGATTGAAAGCATGTATTGGTTTGCTCCTGCTGTGGATACGTGGTTGTCTCTGCTTTTGTTAATATCCTGCAAAATGCCATCTGATCGGGTGTTGCTTGAGCTGGGGCTTCTTTGAAACGCCTAGTGCCATTGAGTGAAGATATGGGGATTCTGAAGCACAAGAATGGAATATTTAATCCTATGCTGTCTCCCTTTTGATCAAAGAGCTAGTTGTCCAAATTTTTTTCTGTTGCCGATTGATTGGATGTCTGACACTTGACTACCAAATTCTGTGTCTTAGGATTGGGATGCATGTTCAATGTATTATCCTTGGATTTAGCAATAAAATTTTTCCCCTCAAAAAAAAAATATCAAGATTGGTGTCTATTTATAGAGAATTAAAAAATAAAATTTTTGATATATTTTATATTACATATAATTATATTAAATAAAAGATATATTAATTAAATGGTTTAAATAAAACCAATTTATAATGTGCCAATAAAATGTGTACAAGTGCAAAAATTTAATTGGTGGAATGAAAGGGACCATGAGGTTGGATATCCCATTTGGTCGACCATGCAAGGTTGGGTCCCAAATAATTTTAATTTTTTTTTTTATCAACTAATGACATGGAGATGCATCCAAGGGGACCTTGTCATGGATATTGCTAGTCTTAGGTCGCACTCGCGAGGAATGAATTGAAGATACACACAATCTATATATAAGTGGTAAGTATAGGTATTGGTATATAATTATTATTATAAGAGCATCCACATCGCCATACCAAAAATTCAATTAATACTAGCATTGTGTCAGATGAATTGAGAATGCAGCGATGTGGGAAGTCAATTAAAATTGGGCCCACCATTTGAGTTCAAAACTATGAACTCAATTAAAACAATGGGACCCACATCTGCACCGTAACTTTTCAGTGTAAGATGAGAGTGGATTGTGGACCCCATAATATAATATATTTTTCTACATATATACATATATATATATATATATGTATATTTATATTTAACTTTCAAATATTACTATTTTTTTAGGGGAAGAATATTACTAATATTTAATGTATATTTGGAACATTAATTGTTTGCATAATAAAATAAATTGCATAAATATTTACAAAAGAATATATATTTTTTGTATTTTTAAATGGTATGTATATAATTAAAATAGTATAAAAAATTTAAATTATTGTATATTTTTATATTGATATTGAATTATTAGATTGTGGGTCCCATTAAAAAGAAGATATTAATTGGTGAAGGGATGTAGGGATTAATTGGAATGAATTAAAATAGTGTTGGAAAAAGTGAAAAGCTGATGTGGCAGAGAGAGGATGAAAATGTGAGTTATTAATTGGAAGATGGATGTGGGTGCCCTAAGGATGATGACAGGAGCACTCGTTAATCGTTAATGGCAATATATAGATGGAACATATGAAGTGAAAGTTGATTGATTAGGGAGAGAGGGCCAAAAGGAACCAACATACGAAAAGCAAATTAAAGTAGTAGTAGTATTAACAGCACGTTTGGAATGGCTTCTAGAGATGTGATTTTGGCTTTTACTTCTGTCAAAAGCACTTCTAATGAAAATTAGGTGTTTGTTTTGGCTTTTAAGAAAAAGCAAAAACACCTCGAAAAGCCAAAAAAGTGCTTCTGTGAGAAGCACCCCCTGGGGTGTGAGAAGCACCCCCTGAGGTGCTTCTCCCAAAAGCAGAAGCCAAAAGCACCTCGTAAAGTGTGCAAGGACTTAAATACCCCCACCACTTAATATGAATTACACTATAAATATATCTTATTATCATATTAAGTATCACGTCCTTTTTGGTAATTACTACGTTCCAAAAGCACTTTCTATTTTTATTCATCCAAACATATTTTTTAGAAAAAACCGCTTTTCAAACATTCCATCCAAACACAAAAGTTACATGTTTTTGCTTTTGACTTCTGTTTCTGCTTCTACTTTTGGCTTCTGCTTTTTTCAAAAGCCAATCCAAACGGGCCCTAATACTCATAATTAACTTTCAATACACCTTTTTATGAAGTATACTACGTATTTGTCTCCATCTGGACGGACCCACATGCATTCAGTGATATGCACATCCTACCTAGGATTAATTGTTCGTGGCCAGGCCAACCATATATATATATACTAGAAATCGTTTCTCGCGCGCTACGCCGCGCGTGAGAAATGTGAGAATGCATATTAGTACTGGAAGTAGTATGAACCCTGCATCAATGTTCAACGTTCAGGAAGTAGTGTATGCACAAAGACAAAGTAATACCAAATGGCATGAACCCTGCATCAATGTTCAGGAAGTAGTATCTTTTAGGCTACAGGCCAATGTCAAAAGGTTAGACAAAAACTGCCAAAAGGTTACGCAAAAGCTGTGCATTAGTAGATGTGTTTTAGAAACCACACATGGTGCCATATTCGTAGTATTTATGCCATTGCAATTGAGCAGAGCTTGCAACGGCTTCTAATCCTCTTTGGGCGGCTTGATTCTAGGATTCCTGGTGTTTGTCTTACTTTTCTTGGATGGGCTTCCAGTGGGGGGCGCAACAGCCTTTTCAGAGAGCATTTGGGGCAGAGAATCCTGGCTTGTGAAAGCAGGTAGAAGGTTTTTTGCTGTGCTGGATTCCTCATGGCGCTGTGCAGAGAGTTTGTGGAGTTCAGGTGTTATGCCAGAGCTTTGGGATTCTGCCATTTGTAATGGAGGAGGTGTGCCTGGAGGAATCTGTGGTGGAGCTGTCAAGTTATGGTATAAATGTTAGATCTAAAGTAAACAGCTATATTTTTAAGAGTTTTTTTTGGGTAATGGAAAGAACCTTCATTCCTGGGGTAGTCTTCAATTTTGTTCAGTATGTAGTTATCCTGGTTGAAACTTGTGGATGTGGATAACTTTTTCTTGATTGTAAGATGGAACAATTGGTGTTGGATCTCATCATTCCGGAATACACAAAGGTCGGTCCTTTCCTGTGTTGGTTAAGATGAATTATATAAAGAATAATTGTTATTGAATGAAGAGGAAGTAAATGAAGGAAAATGAATTTAGGGTAAATCTGTAGTCATAAATTGAGTGAAGAAGAACGGATTACCTCAGCTGTCATCTTCAGGATATCGGTGGGGCTGATGCCCAAAATTGCTTCTGCATGTTCTTCGAAGGCAACACATTCAACAGAATTTGTTTGGTCCTGGAGTTGAAGTGGAATCTTGATTCTGTAGAAAGTAAGTTTAATGTTGCTTGGTTAAGTGAATGGAGAGGTATATGAATTTGATGACATAAGTTTTGGCCAGGAAGAGCTGGACCTACCTTTCTTCGAACTCTAGGTAATCTTTACAGTTGAAACACCAGTACACTTTGTATGGAATTATACG
This sequence comes from Hygrophila difformis, assembly GCA_030278955.1. Lineage (NCBI taxonomy): Eukaryota > Viridiplantae > Streptophyta > Magnoliopsida > Lamiales > Acanthaceae > Hygrophila > Hygrophila difformis. The sequence goes on from JAOANR010000008.1 coordinate 7,379,110, forward strand.
TCAAGGCATGGAAGGCAAGGCAGAACAGACATGGCAGGGAAAGTACTGAAATAGCATGTATTGAGCAACTGTTACTGGAGTCACCGATAAGAGGTAGTTCATCATGTTAAAGGGAAGTAATGGAACAAGTCGGAGCAACAACACTATCTGTTCAAAAGTACATAAAAAGTCCAAGCTTGTATGAGCTGAAGATGGATTTGATCTCTTCAGGAGATAAATTAAGAAATTCAACCCAACCACTACCAAGCAAATAATAAGCAGTAGGCAAGCACTAGCTTAATGTACATATCAAGAAAAAGAAAAGTAAGCAGCTGTGAGAATAAGCACAAACCTTAAATCCTGATCTCCGAATTGCAATTGCAACAACACGAAACTTGGGATAGTCCTTTAACTCTGAGATAATGTATGATCTCCCTATCTGTTTGAAAAGGTAATAAAATATAGAAGTGTGTATTCAGTAGCCCAATGATTAATCTTTGGTAAAGTTAATTATTCAAATTCAAAAAAGTAGAGCAGCTATTCAACATTATTTTAACCCTATGCTTAAAGAATGCTTTAAATGTTTTTCTTATTTTGAAGTGTGTAAAACACACTCACTCAAATTGAAATGCTTATCATCCAAATGGGGCCTGAGTTCTGGTGTTTCTATATGACAGTTATTTTCCTCTCTTTGATTCTTTAGTTTCTACTTTTACTCTTAGCCCAATTTAATAAAACAAGTTTAAGTCACTGTTTTATGTTGTTTTATGGCATGAACCCAATTTTGTATTTTTAACTATTTTTATTGTTAATACAAAAAAATTAATTATAATAGTATATACACCACAATGGGATCAGCAAAAGAACCTACAGGCAATTGGTACATGTATGAAAGAGATAACCGCCACCAAGCTGAAAAGGCAGGCAATTGGTACATGTATGAAAGAGATAACCGCCACCAAGCTGAAAACCAGTAAATTGCAGATGGGTTTCACTTCAACCACGAATTGGTACATATATCAAACAATTATAAAATAAACTGAATAATTTGTAAAATATTAAGTTTAACAGCACTACACAATATAGAGTCAGAAATAAAGATAATAGAAAGGATAGAGCAGTTTCAACAAATCTGGAGTACTGTCACTATGGATTAGATCAAAATCAATGAAATCTTGTATAACCTCTGAAGAGCATCGAAGGAATTCAGATTCAGAAATATGATCAATTTATGTTGCAGCACTTGATTTCTGGATCGGGGTAATCAGTTATGAAGGAATTTTATTAGTTCGTTTTTGCATTTTTTTGCTGTGGTTGGGACTTAGGAGGAGACTCGAGAGGATATCTTGTTATATTAAGTCAAATCCTGCAGGCTGTAATTTGACACATGAAAATAATAAACTTCAAGTTACCAAATTCAACTTAATTACCAACACTACATTATTCATCTAATGAATCAAAATTATCAAATCAGAATTACTTAATCTTAATGAAACGGAAACAAAAACATGATCCGACCAGTTTCGTACCAACAAAAACATGATCCGATCAGTTTCGTACCAACCTCCAATCAAGAATTTAAACCCAAAAAAAGAAAGCTAGAATGAAACCCGACAGCTAAAGAATAGTGTCGAGGAACCTACAGCCCATCAGACTACACTTCGAAAAACAAACTCATATGACACATTCCACAGGCAGCATCCAAGGCCAAAACTATAAAGCATCGCAGCAGCATAATCTAAGATCCATGAAGTACAAAACGAAAACATTATTTCCAACAAGACCGCAGAAGCGAGAAAGCACAGAACCCCAAATTAAAAGCCCTAAAACCCCAAAGTCTCCAATACAGGTTTAAAACAACTAAGCTAACAAGGACTGGAGTTAGCGAAGAGCAACAATGCATAACAATTCACACAACGAAAACACAAGTTAGCGAACCAATGATGACTGATGAACCAAAGCAGCATTGCCTAAAATGTCCTTTCGGTTATCACATTCAAAGCCCTTTCAAGTATCTAATACAATAGAAGGGAAAAAAGAGGCACGAAAAAGTATACAATATACAGTACGCGACTAACCTTCCTTCAAGCCAGGGCACACATCTTCTCCTTTATAAACAATGGGCACATCAACCATTAAATCTGTTCCATCCTCTGCCCATAAAGAATGTGAACCAAAATCCCTGAGGCATGTGTTCATCCTTGAGTGGGTATCAGAAAGAAATGGATAGTGTTGTGACTCATTTTGTTCGTACAGACTAATATAATTACCATCCATACAGAGAGAAATGGATTTAACTAATTCAAGTGAATAACTAATATTTAGTACATATTTTAGCATATTATAGGATCTATATTTACTAATAATAACAACTTCTTCACCAATATAGTTAAGTCAATTAGTATATCTAAAATTCGATTGTAAAACTAATACAATTCTGAATGCATGAATTCTTGTAGCACCATAATCTGTTTATATTCAGTATTAGACATATACAGAGGGCTTTGTAAAAGCTGTTAACTTATACACTTAATAGCAAAAGCTGTTAACTACAAGGCATTTTCAGTAGTGTTAAACCACTACACCAATCAGCAACCCAAAACAATATGACGGAAGTGGCTTAATATTTGCAGTTCAAAAATTAAACCATAAGTATCAAGCACAGTGACGCAACTGTATTATATATGGAAAATTAGAACCACCACTCCCCATGGGCCTCCGAGTTACAGATTTCCTTTCACTCATGTTGTTCTACTTCCTCCTTCCGAACCAATTTAGGGCTTTGAGATGAGGATATTCTGAGTGTTGCTAAACAACAGTAATGGTACCGAACAAAAGCACAATAGACAAAAAAATCACACCAAATAACAAGCATATTGCCTACGCAGCTAGCATCAAGAAGCTAATTATTTTACAGAAGTAAGGATTTAGAAATATTACCTAAACGGAGGGCAGCGAAAAGTTGGGAACGGCGTGATCGGAGCAGCAAGGGCTGGAGATCCAGCGGAGGCAGAACGCAGGAACACAGGTGCGACGGCGAGGATGGGGTATTGAAGGCGGCCCTGTACAGAGTTAAACCGGGGCTCACTTGCCGCGCGAATACAAATAAGGAGATGAACCGAAAGATAAAAGATTACCAGTTTAGAGAAGGGGGAAGGACCGAAAACGCCGCAACCTGCAGCAAGCGACAGCGGGACAGGGGGGCAAAATCCAACAGCCAAACCGTTAGGGATGAAGGATGGGAGTCGCAAATGAACAAGGCTCATACTTACGCCCACAGAAAACAGAAACGAAGAGAAAGGAACGCGGTTTAAAAAAATGCAATTTGGAAAAATTATACCGGGGCTCACTTTCTGTGCGAACACAAATAAAGAGATGAAATCAAAGAAGAAATATTACCAGATTACAGAAGGGGAAGGGCCGAAAATGCCGCACCCTGCAGCTAGCGGCAGCGGCGGCCGGAAGGGCGCTGAAGCGGTGGCGCGCACGGCGACAAATCAGAGAAGGGGGGACAGTGAAGGTGGCGTTTGGACGGGTTAGGGTTGGCGGGGTTCGTTTGGACGGCAGATCCAGGAGACCACCGGGCGGCGCTGGATGGAAAAGGGGGGACATTGAAGGTGGTGTGCGCAAGGCAAACGAGTTCGAGAGCGAAACCGGAATGCAAAGAAAGAGAAGAAATCACACTTACGGGAGAGTCGCCGGAGCAGAATAGACGCAGTGCAAGGGATGGGACGGTTGCCTCGCGCGGTGTAGGGAAGGGAGGCCGGAATCGAAGGCTCGCGCGCAGGACAGCTGGTTCCAACAAGAGGTCGAAAGGATGAGACGGCGGCGGTGTGCAATGGTGCAGAGCCGGCAGCAAAACAGATGCAGAGCCACAAACGCGTAAAAGAAGGAGACCTTACAATAAAAAATCAGTATTTCCGAGCAGGGGCATAAAAGGAATGCCACCCCTACATTTACTATTGCTGGGAATAGTAAAAAATGGCTTGCATATATATATATTAGATATATATACTAGAATTCGGACACCGCGCGCTACGCCGCGCGGTACCGGATATCAATTGTATGTTTTGATATATGAGATTGATGTTTATGAACTTTGTTGTAGGATATGTAACTTGCAAATGTCTAATTTCTTTGGAATTAATATTTGGGAATTGTCATGGTCCATTGTAAATGCGAATTATGTTTTCTGTAGGTGGTTGTAGTATCTGGGTAGAGGAAAACGGTAGAAGAAATGTAATATAAGTTTTAGGGGAGCTTTGAAGGGTAAAGAAATGGTTTGTATGCAATGGGTAAGAAATAGTTATTAGGAGAAAGTATAAAGTTTATGTATGCATAAGAAAAGTGTATGTATGCGTATATGCACAGGTAGCCGCAGATATAGAATCTATTATTTGGTAGGCCAAATATCATGAAGAATAAATAATAAAAAAAAAACTGATGGATTTAAAAAATTCATAGACTCCATGCTTCACTGATTTTGTAAAGATTTTTCATGACGTATTAAAATCCATATTGAATACCTTTAGATTTTTTTAAAAGGAAATTTAAACGTAGATGGAATACCGTATGAGTTTTAGTTTATATTTTTAAATTTTAGATTGAAAACACTCAAAAGTGAATACATTTCCATTAGAGTTGTGAATCCATAAAATATTTACAGACTATATCTTATCTTGTCTTAAACAATTAGAATCATTTATACACACATTTACAATAAAAACAATCAATATAACATTAAATTCATATTGAAATTACTTTAACACTTATCGTAAATTGATGGATTCAAAGAATTCATAGATTCCATATGGAGTTGCCTTGACTAATTTTGTATAGACTTCATGTTGAAGAAAACCCGTAGAAATATTTTGTTACTTGGAGATCGGAATTTGTATAATTAGACCTTTTTTAATAGAATCTATTAAAAGTGACGGAGTTTTAAATTCAATAGATTGTTGAATGCGTAAAGATTTTTTATAACCTTTTAAAATCTATATTGAATACCTTAAGACCTTTTGAAAAGATAATTAAAACTTAGATGGAATACCGTATGAGTTTTACTTTTAATTTTTAAATTTGAGAGTGAAAACATTTAAAATTGAATACATTTCGATTAGAGTTGTGAATCCATGAAATATTTACGGACTATATCTTATGTTGTCTTAAACAATTAAAATCATTTATACACACATGTGATGAAAAAAAGACCCAATATAACATTAAATTTATATTGAATTTACTTGAATACTTATTGTAAACTGATGGATTAAATAAATTGATAGACTCTATATAGAGTTGGGTTGATTGATTTTGTCTAGACTTCATGGTGTACAAAACCCGTATAAATCTTTTGTAACTTGGAGAGCAGATTTTGTAAAATTAGACTTTTTTAATAGAATCTATTAAAATTCACGGAGTTTTAAACAATTAAAATCATTTATACACACATTTATAATAAAAACACCCAATATAACATTATATGAAAAGATTAGTAGTAAGATTCGTCTAGTTTTATTAGCCAAAAATATTATACAAAGGTCAACTTTATTAGCCAACATATTTGTCCCATCGGGTGTGATTGTAGGTTGGTAGATAGATGATTAATCAATGTTATTGTGAATGTAACCACGCTATGTTGAATGATTGACCGAGAGATTACAAAAAATCAAATATATTTGATTAATTATATGGCCAGTAGTTGTATTATGTAGGGCAGTGTATGCATTAATTTGAATAAAACTGCTGCTATTTTTGCAGTGAATAACATTGATACTAAAAGCAGAAGTGTTGAAAGAATAGAGCAAAATAGGCAAAAGGCTATGGTCTATATAGCATGAGACTGCACTGCTACTACAACGCATGAGAGTGCACGGCCCAAAAAAAATAAGCACTTATAGTCTTAGCAGTTGCATAGTCAAAAGGCTAGGGTCTAGTCCATTGGCAAAAGGTTAGCCAAAAGTTGTGCATAAACAGATGTTATCTACGAATTGCACACATTGATAGAAGTTTTTGGGCAGACATCGCAAATGTCCATACTTTGGAGCTGGTGCTAATCCTGTTTTGGTGCCCTGGTTTTAGGTTTCTTGGTAGTGAGCTTAGTTTTCTTTGAGGGGCTACCAGTGAGGATTTCAGATGCACTTTCAGAGGCAACCTGTGGCATAGCTTCTTCTCCACCAAAAGCTGGAAGAAGGTCTTTGGCAGTGGGTGACTTTCCAGGATGCTGGGCGGACAGCTTGTGGAGTTCTGGTGTCAAACCGGAGCTCTGTGCTGGTGTTATCTGAAGTGGAGGAGGTGTGCCTGGAAGGTTATCTGGTACACATGAAACAAATAATTATAAATGTTGGACTGAGAAGAAGGAGCTATGTTTTACGACTTAGGTTTGCATAATGGGAAGGACCTTCGTTGGGGGGGTATTCTTCAAGGCCTGCCAGGAACAGTTGTTGGGAGATCTCATCATTACGGAATGTACAAAGGTCCTCTTTTTCCTGTATTAGTTGCGGCAAACTATATATATCAAAAATTGTTATTGAATAGGGAGGGTAGATAGCATTAATTTAAGAGAAGAAGGGGGATGGGGTTGTTGTGGTGATTGTGCATAATGAGAAAATGACTGAAGGAAAATGGATTACAGTGGGGGTCATCTGCAAGATTTCAGTAGGTGGAATTCCAAACAACAATTCTACATTTTCTTCGAAGGAGACACATCGTACAGAATTTGTTTCGTCTCGGAGCTCAAGAGTAATCTTGATTCTGTAGGGAATATGTGTAATGGCGTTGGTTCAGTTAATTGGGAGTGTGATGCATTGGCCGACATAAGAAAAGGTTAGGAAGAGGGAAACAAACCTTTGCTCAAACTCTAGATAATCCTGACATTTGTGGCACCAGTATACTTTGTTTGGTGGTGCAAGGAGTGCTCTTGTGCAAACTTTACAACCTGTGTATGTGACATTGGCAACCTCGTCCTCTGGGATCTGGAAATTAACAATGCATTGATATTGACCCTGGTTCAACAATGAAATGCAATTAATTTAGCAACATATTCCACTAATATTTGAGCACTGGTGGGAGTTTGAAGCACAGTAAAATTTAGCAATATTTTTCAGCTGAAGGGAATGAGGCCTGAAGGAAGAATATGTAAGTACTGGGGGAGATTGGAGAAGAGTTGCAATGGTGGTAGGTGGGGTGTTTGCTCCAAGAGCTGCGCCTCCTGCATTCTGGTAATTCTTTTCACGGACAATTTTGTCCAATACCTTCTTGTTCTGTAGCTTCCTGAAGAAAAAATAATTGGTTAAATTTGGTGATGCAAATATTTAGTAATGATTTATGTACGTACCATTGGTGTAGGTATGTGACTTCTGGGAACAGTGGATCATAAATAATCATTGTTTGTGTTGTTGTGGACAAGGATATCCCTGATGTTCATTGTGGAATACATAGTGAGTTGTGTTAGTAAGTGTGAGCATTCGGCATTTGAAAGAGAAACATTCATGGCTTATAGGATATTTTTTATGTACCATTAAATGCTGATGCCTTGAGGTTGAATACTGCCACAATTGGTCGCTTAGGTATCTTTGGGATTAAGCTTTGTGCCTCGGCATTGACCAGTTCATTCCAAAAAGTTAGTGTAATTGGCATCCGGCTGTGGATGGGTGAAGTAAAGGTATTCATTGCGCTACAATTGAGGTAATTAATAGATGGATGGATGGAGATGTGCTCACTCGTCAGCTATGAGAATGACTTCCTGTAGGCTGCCACCACCAACACGGGCCTTTGGTTGTGCACAATCAATGACAAGTCCAATGACATCTTAAAAGCAATGGATAAGAATTGTAATGGAGGATATAAGAGTTGTTTGGTGGGCATAATACGAACAGTTAAGCAATAAGAAGTTATGTACCTATATAATCATGCGTCTGTAAGAAAGGCTGGAGGTTTGAGAGCATAGCAAAGTCTGGTTTACCGATGGTGACATCCAGCCTACCCTCTGTAACAGGAGCAATTACTGTTTTTTGGTTCAGCTTGAGCTCAAGGTTTGGGTGGAAATTTGGCAGGTCATTCATTTGAGATTCACTTGTGAGGGCAGATATTTCGTAAGTGGTGTAGAGTTTCAAACAGTTGTCCATGAGGGGGATATCCCTGTCGAATGCACAGCCTCGTATTTTTGTTCCCTAGTTTTAAGAAAAAAGGTTGTGATTCCTTAACAGAGTGTGAAAAGGAAATCAGTGTAGAACATAGATAAATAGTGACCTAATTTCTTCAAGGAAATCAGTGTAGAACATAGATAAATAGTGACCTAATTTCTTCATTCAAAATTCAACTTTAATCAAAGTTATTATGTGGATATAATTGATTGAAAGAAGTTTAAGTTTTGCCATGGGAGTGGTGAGTTAAGGGCCCTTAAAGTGTCCTGCTACTAACGAAAAATTATATGCAGATTGTGAAAGTCATTGTTTTGACAGATACTCAGGCTAATTGAACACCGAAAGTTGGCTTTTGCTGGTTTTTTACAGGTGCGCTACAAAGATTTAATTTTCGATTATTAAGTTGGTTATTGTTAAAGCAAAGCAATATGAAAGCATCATCCTAACATGGTCACGTTTGAGCTCTTTATTTACTATATTACATGCATCTAACTCAAAAGTATTCATTCTTCCACCGAATGCAAGGGGGTTCAGGTATGTATATAAGTGAAAATAACATGAGTAGTTATTCATGTATACAAGAGTAAAGGAGCAGATATCCATGTTAGCAGAATTTGGGGGCTAGATTCGTAAGCAGGGAGCTAAAAGAAATTTGACAGAATGGCTACCTCTGCATCGACGAAGATGTACCGCTTGTATTTGCGGTTGCCTGATTTTGAGGTTCTTACAGACGTCGTTTGGATGAGCATTAGCTTGATCATCCACTGCTTCATTGTTGGGGTGAGGGTGTTTAGAGTGAGGCTGCCGCCTCCCGGTGGTGGGTAGGGCTGGATGTCCATGACCAACGTATAAGTCTTGTTCCGAGCAGGGATTTGTGAAGTGGATGTAGCTAGCACTGTCTGCGAGGGAAATAGATGAAGATGAAATAGATGAGAGTTGAAATAGATGATAGTGTTTTTGGGACGAAAGACTTAAGGGTGTTGGAGATGAAAGAGATGAAAAACAATTTTCGAGTGGTTTTTTTATGTTTAGGTAGTAGATGTAATCATGATGGCTTGCTTGTAAGAATGCAGGAAATCTGCTGCCTGCTGTAGTTGGTGGTATGGGCTCATTGAATAGTTGTTAATTTGAGAGCAGTGATATGAGGGTCATGGACTATAAGTGTTTAAAAAAGGGCTGTGTTGTGTGAATTGTAGACATATAGTATAGTGTATCCTAGTTGTTTGTATATTAGTAGTGTGTATATTATCAAGCTGTGTAACAATATAATATTGTAAGAAGGGCTTGAAATATAACTGTATCCTAGTTTTTTTGGGGATGAAAAAAGGACTCTTGACATTAGTATATTATATCTTGTACTATTCAAAAGCTGCACCCAATTGTGATGTAGTTGTGTGTAACATTGGGATATAGTACTATAACATTGTACTATTATATCCGGACTGACAATGACAGTTGGCCTCATGTAATAAATTGAAGGGCAATGAAGATTTGGCTGTCCTAGTTATAGGCTATTCATAAATAACAATGTGAGCATCATGACTTAAAGCCTTTCTGAATCAAACCTGGGTGTACAAGTAATAGTGAACAAATATAAAGTAAAAGAAATTGAGGGCGAGCCAATGATGCTCCATTTAATCAGGTGCGAAAGCCAGGGGCAAAAGAAATATATATATGAAAGAGTGCATAAGGAACTGATGATTCATAGCAAACTGTATCCGAAGCCCTGAACTGGCAGCAGATTATACATGGAAATGGCGCAAAATAAATTAAGATGTTGGCAGATTACAATCATTATCAACGAACACCGGTGCAATTACATAATATAATAGAGATAAAACGGAAACAGTAACGGTGGTCGATGTTGGAATTAGTAGTTGGAGGAAAGGAGATCTGCTTGGAATAGAACATCATCATGGAGCGGACCGTAGGTGTTGGAAATGATTGTGAACTTCCAGGCTTCACGATGCAGCATCTTACAATGCTTAAAGAAGAAATATTGATCTGTTGTAGAGTCAGGTAGTTCAGCTGAAATGAAGTCATCATATTGTGAAGGATTTTCCATTTTATCTTGGGGATGCATAATTAATAACATATGGACATGTGGCAAGCCCCTTTTTTGGAACTCAACCACATATGAGTAAGCGATGACACGACCCAACAGATTTGCATCAAAGAGTTCATTTTTAAGCTCTTGAAGCTTCACATTGAATATGCGTGCAGTTAAGTCAGGCCGATTTGTGCAATTTTCATTTGCGGAAAGATGTTGTGCAATTTCAATCCACTGTGGAATACATGTCATTATAATAAAAAAAGTCAAGCTTCCCAAACTTTTGAACGAGCGCCATGGCATCCATATAACGTCGATGCATATCACGAGGACCACCAATAAAAGAAGAGGGTAGAACAATTGGTTTCCCAATCTGATTAAGGTCATCCAATCCTTGTTGATTGAAAGCATCTTCAATTCCTTGCATGGTTTCAATTCTTTGTTTTTTTGTTTATTTTGTTCAGAGCGGAAAAAGTCCAGGCGTTGTGTTTCTATTTTGATATATTGGTCAACAACATATTGTTGAAATAACCGCCCTGTCCTGAGTAGGATAGAAGGCATAGAAGGCCGGATCTGAAGCCTATAGGAATAGTACTCACGAATAGAAACATGGCTTTTATCTATCCGCCTTTGTTTCTTTGGTGGTGCTGGAAAGCGTAAAAAAAAGGGATTACTCAAAAATGGAAAATGTGTAAAATGGAATGAAGGAAAACTGTTTAAAAAACATACGTTGCTGGCTTGCATCAGCAGATGGGTCCCCAAGGCTGGTCAAGAAAGCTTCAGCTGTAGCACGACCTTCAGTAATAGGTGAGTTGCGTTTACTGTTAATTAGGTCGGGTTGCCAGCCTAGTTGTCCATAAGCATGGATTAAAGGGTACTGAACGGGATCATATGCAAAAGAGTAATAAGAAACCTTCTTTGGGGTCCCATCGAATGGATAAACCTGGATATCACGTATTAAGTGAGCATCACTTGATTCGCCATCTTGCCATATAACAGAAATATCATCAACAGCTGGAAGGTTATAAACCCGTTTGTCTAAGCGGTTCGTAGTTTTTAGGAAAATTTTGTATTCATTCATACATTCCATATGATGAAGTTGTCTAAAGAATCTTGCATAAGGGTTTGATGACGTAACATTCATGAGCAGAGCAACGACTTCTTTGTTTAGGTTTGGGGTGTTTTGCATACGGTTTTCAAGTTCAATTGTAGCATCATGAAAATAAAGCTGGAGATTTTTGGGGCTCGCTTCACTTGGAAACAAGGAGTTGATGAAGTGGTGCATGATTCCATTGACACGGAATACATACACATTTTGTTCATTACGTTGCATTGCAACATCATATTGCACGCCTAAACTTGAGAAAGCGAATGTATTGTTGTAAGTACGGATATATGGCAGGAAATGTTCAGACAATGCATGTGTTCCGAGATAGAGTTCTTCAAGAATAGGGTGCACGAGCAACGGTTCTAGAGCTAAAGTTCCAAAGGCACAGCAAAATCCTTGTGATTCACCATAGAAAAGTAATGCAGCACAGTGATTACAAGTGGTAGGCAAGGGAGGTTCCCAAGGGGAATTTCTAATGTTGTGCCTACGCACCTGGCCGTTGTTGGGTGGCACGCGCGGCGTATGGGCTTGATCAGCCGATGCGTTACGGGTTGCATTTCCTTCCATGTTCGAGTGTTGTTCGGCAGGTTGCTGACGGAGGAAAGTAGGAAGGCGGGAACATTGATTAGAAGAGGTTATTGAAACACAAACCGAAAAGCATTTATTAAATGTGTGTTCGTACTGAGCGTGCAGAACGGAGGGTCGCGCGGCGACTGGTTGGTGGGTCATTTGATTGGTTTTCTCCTTCAGGTAATGCAGGGCGAGATGCTGCCTGGGCTCGACGGCGTGCAATGCGTTGCTGCTGCCGAGTGGGACCCCCTGGGCCCGAAGCAGGGGGCTGAACGGCTTCCTCAGAAGATGGGCTCCGTTGCTAAGGAAAACAGAACGAAGGGATTGGGGTAGATAAAAGGAGAGTAATGCCTGCTTGAAAAGGCCAGGATGCATAATATGGGCAAATTAAAACTGGACAGTGGAAACCATACCTGTTCTTGGGAAGATGTAGTACGGCGAGTAGGCCGGGGCAGTTGATGGATGTTGGCTGCTGCATCGGTGCTTTGCCTCTGCGCCGTTTCTGCCCGGCGCTGGCGAATACGCTGGCGGTGGGTCATGCCATCTGCAGGTGGCATGGCTGTTTGGCCAGTGTTCGACTGCAACATAGCAAGGTACGGGGAAAGTTGTACATAGTTGTTTAAGCTGTTAATACGAAGGGCTAATGAACGCAGGCATCAACCTCAAAGTGTAAAGTACAAATTTATTTGATTATAAGATAATATAAATTCCCTCAACAAACGGTACGAGCAATAAGCATGACAACCCATATGAGGGCCGAAATTTCTTAAAGCATGAAAACAAATCACCCATATTGAATGTGAGGAGCAGTGACCAAACGGTGCAAGGTTGAATGGAAGCGCTACAATGAAAATTCCAGGAGCAAACCTGAGGTATGGAGGCTGGATGGCGGCGCATAGGCCTTTGCCTTTCGCTATGGGCAGAGGCTTCGTAAATCGGCTCGTTTTCTGGTGCATTTGCACGTCATTTCAGAATGCGCTCCCGACGACTACTGGAGGCTGAGACATGCTCCGGCTGCACCTGTATTTCAGTATGTGGGCTGCGGGCGGGTGGAAATGTGGTGCACAAGAAAGAGCGATGGAAGAACCTGAACAGACAACGAATAAATTGCAGGTGCATATCAATATTTACTTGAGACATAAAACGCAGGTGAGTACAATTATAAGGCCATATCAGATAAATGACATATGACTAAACTCTATATCTCCACAGAGCAGGCAAGAACAATTCATTAAGGGCAAGCAATAAGCTCTACATGATCGAGTCAAAGTATAATGAAGGGAAGCATTGCAGACCCAAACAATGGTGGAAATAAGTTGATTAACAGGAAATCCCATATGCAATCCTTTGGAGGCAGGACATCCCCATAAATTTACTGGCAAACCATGGAATAGGCAGAACAGAACAGGGCAAAACACTGAGAGTGGCGTGGCCCCTGAACCGTGACCGTGGGAAGGGCGGGAGAAATGGAAGGTGCAGGTAAGGAGTTTAGGAAGGCGAAATAGAGGAGGGCACAATCACAACAAATAGCCAAGTAAGTGAGAAAACCAAAGAGGAAGTAAGCCTGCTTCAGACATGTCAAATGAAAAGAAGGGCAAGCCGAAAACAAACCGTTGGATGACGAGGGAAAATCGGCACACAAATGCGGGAGGCAAATTAAGGAGGCAACCGGAAATAGGCAAACATCGAGGGCGGTGCAGCATACGGCGGCCTGCTCCCCGAAACGGCCTCCGATTGGCCCAGCGGCGGCGCGACTGGGAGGTGCGGTGACTAATGTGGGAGGGAAATTAAGGAGGCAACCGGAAATAGGCAAACCTCGAGGGCGGTGCCGCGTACGAGGGGCTGTTCCCCGAGACGGACTCCGATTGGCTTAGCGGCGGCGCGAGTGGGAGGCGCGGTGGCGGCCACCGGGCAGATGTGCGAGCCTGAAGAATGGAGAAATAGGTTGTAGATTGGGGTCGCGAATTGGAAAATTAGGGAAGTGCAGCACAGTGCACTGGTGAAATGCGAACTACGATTATTTCCTTCCAATTCACTGTTATTATAATTATATCCTTCGAATTCACTGTTATACTGTAGATTTCATTCACTGTAGCAGCCAGAGTACTGTAGCAGTTCGCAAAGTATTTATAAATATTAGATATATATATATATATATATCCAGAATTCCATTCCTACTACTCTTTTACGACTCTGGTAATTTGGAAATAAAACCAAAACAAACCCAACATGATATATATATATATAATTATATAAATATTCAGGACGCTCAACAATATACTTATGTTCCTGCATTTCCTCGCACTGGTGGAGTCATAATTCATGGGCATATATAGGCCCTGTTCTCTAGGCCTTAATTATTCTGGTCTGATCTGAATTTATAAGACCTGATCTGGTCTGATCTGAATTTGTCTGGTCTGGTCTGGTCTGATCTGATTCCATCTGATCTGGTCTGATCTGATCTGAATTGATCTGGTCTGATCTTATTTTATTTATATTTTGATTCTAATTTGATTTATGGTAATAATAATAATAATAATAATAATAATAATAATGATAATAATAATAAAATTAATAATTAATTTATTATAATAATAATAACAATAAATTGGTAATTATTAAAAAAATAATTTATTAATAAATTAGTGATTAGTTTATTATTATTATTATTATATAATAGTAATAATAATTAATTAATTGTTTTTATTATTATTGTTAATTATTATTACTAATTTCTAATACAATATTTATTATATATTAGTATTTTCAATATTAATTAATTATTAAAAGTTAATTAATTATAATTATAATTATAGTTAATAAAATAATAATTATTAAGAGTTAATTACAACTATTATTAATAATATTATTATGATTATTATTGTTATTATCATTATTATATATTTTAAACATATTTAATGAAAGTATTTAAAACTATATTTTGAAAGTATTTATAATATAAAATATATTAAGAACGTGACTAGTATATTTAAATAATATTTTGTGAGCAAAAGAATATTTTTAGAAATATTTTTAAATAACTACAATATAAATAATATTTGTATTGCTATATTTTTTTTGCTTTTTATAAAAAAATATTATATGTAATTATATAATTTTATTATAATGATCTGATCTGGTCTGGTCTGGTCTGGTCTGGTCTGAATGTTTCTGGTCTGGTATGATCTGATCTGATTTGATCTAGTCTGATCTGAATGTTTCTTATCTGATCTGGTCTGATCTGATTTTGAAAAAAAATAAGTAATAAGTCCTAAAAATAAGTTCTAGAGAACAGGGCCATAGTACTAAATGATTGCATGAACACCAAACATACATTTTTGTAATTTAAATAATTAATCAATTCAGTTATGGATATAGTAGTAATATAGTACAATAACAAATGATCACTTCCCCAATTGCAAGTCATCTTTTTACTAAAAGAATAGTAGTGTTACATAAAAAAAATAATAATAATAAAATAAAAGAGATAGATGGTGGGTCTGCACACGGAGCTATAGCTGTAAGCTGTAGTTGCGGGCTAGAGCTGTAGGGAGCTGTGGGAGTTGTATCTGTCAATTTTATTTAAGTCTTTGGTACAATTAGCCGTAGATATCATAAAATTAATAAAGGACATAAAACGACAAATATTTATGTAGGCACTATAGGGTAGTTGGTTGGTTATTTGGTTAAAATTGTAATTGGACACAAATAAAGTTGTTAGCTTTTTTTGAATGCTACCTTAGTTAGGTAGTTTCTATTTGTAGAGCTTCAAATTGTAGCTACAGCCCTCAAAAGCTAGTATACAGAACGGAGCTATAATTTTAATATAAAATCAAAAGCTACCAAAAACTCCCAAAAGTTGCGTGCTTAACGGACCCAGTATGGTATGGGCAATAATTTGTACGAACTTACTATTTATTACTCCCCGTCATTTAATCATATTAATGTTGGCATAGTAAGCACTATTCACTGAGTAACTTTGATTCGACTTTTTAACATAGTTACATAAGATAAAATATAGTCAAGTGAGAGTGAGATCTTATTAGATTCGTCTACTCATATAGTTTTAGAATATTAAATTTTTATAATTTTTACTTTTATATAATTTCAGATATTAAACGTTAAACATTTGTATTAAATTGCGTGAAAACATGAGGGAGTATATTGTCGATGCATGATCAGGGGATGGACCCCTTAGCTACAATATACTACTACTACTACTTATTATTATCATGTTTAAATTACTAGTATGAATTAAGAATGCCGTGGGCGGCAATACCTTAGCTTGTTATTCGACTTAATTATGATTAGGCGCTAAAAGGTCAAATTTTGAACTAGATAAAAATAATAACATACCTTCAATCTTCTCATATTTAATCAAAATCAATGGAGAATATATATAGTAACACAAAAGAATCAAACAAGTAAATATCGAGTTATTTTTTTTCAAAAAAAAAAAAGAGAGAGAAAAAAAAGAAAAAGAAAGAAAAAATCGCTATTGATTAAAATTTAAAACCCGCAGCTATATATTATTTGTTGGCACACGCACTTTCGCACAAAACCAATATAAAACATACTTGGGCAATTGGTTTGCTACGTACTTAGCTTCATTACTTTAGATGTTTTATTAAAGCTTTTATTTCCCATATTAAACCTAAATTCACACACATTCGTGAAGTAATTCATAGAAATATACTTATGTGCCTACAGGCTACAGCCACCCCAACACTAGCTACACAAATAATGGATCTGTATAGTAGTATAATATAGTATATGATCTGTCAAGATGGGGTTAATATATTTGATGCATGTGCGATGAATATATATATATAAAATTAAACTATGATCGATGAATAATAATTAGGCGGTACATGGATAATTAAAATGATATAGAGTAGTAGTAGTAAGTACTACATAATAATAAGAGTAGGTAGGTGGGTAGCTATTAGTATTTTGTATATTTAGAGGAGGATTCTCCAAGTTGGGATTTGCCTCTGGGGCCTTTGGTCCTAATGTACAATCTATACTGATCGAAGGTCATTGCAGGGTACAATGCAGGTTTGTTTGGCGTAACCAACTCCTTTGCAGGTTCAATAAGCAAATCGCTCTTTGGATTATAAAAGTAGGCCAATGATATTCGCTCTTGTGCTGAATTCACAATCACTCTATGCTCCACGCTTTTATATTTTGCGTTACTTAGTACCTGTCATCATCATCATGTCACCAAAAAACAAAAAAACTAAAATAAAATAAAATAAAATAATCCCTCAATCAATCATGTATGAATTGAATTTTAAATTGGTGGTATGGAAGTATGGAACCATTCTATCTATACACGCAACTAAGTTTCAATATTTTATTTGAATTTTTTAGCCATGTAGCAAGCAAGCATTTTTCTAAATTATACTACTAACATTTTTTCTTTCTTTTTTTTTTTTTCTTCACTTGGATTTCAATCAATCACATATTCACATGTGTTTCTATCCAAGTTCCAGAAGCTGTATCCACAGCGTTAGTAAGAGGACCGCGCCAATTTGAATTTAACCTTGTTTTATTGTTATATTTTATTTAAACTATAGTTAAAAACTGATCGACTTGATTGCTCTACATTTGACCCTGACCTAACAAGTAATAAAGTGTTGGTATCCCACATCGGTTGTGATGTATCGTATTCATGTATAATTGAAAAAAAAAATTAAAAAGATCGATAAAATAAAATAAAACAAAACAAAACAAAAAACAAAATAAAAATCGTTTATTCACCAAATGCCTTCATCTTATTAATAACTCATAAACTCATTTATCCCAAGTTCACTCATTCATGTCAAAAGCAATTGCGAAAAACGTGTGGAATCGGATAAATTTGACATTTTTTTATAGGAAGAAAACAAAATAAAGTTTGAAAGGGATCGAGAACAGAAGTTGACTAAAACACGGCACTTTGTCGTTCCCAGCTTTTCACAAACATGAAACAGCCAAGTGCAAACATAAGGGAATTTTGGCCACAATAAATGAAGCACTATATTAACTCTATTTAGTGATAACTTTTTCCTTTATCGGTAATGTTATGTGATAACTTTATTAAATCATATACTATGTAATATCGAAACAAAAAAAAAAAAAAGAAGAAGAAGAAGAAGAAGGGGCAGAATCATAGAGTAATCATATAGGTTGCCAATCCATTACACGTGATTTTTCTTATTAAATTTAGTTATGATTTAAGATATAATATATATATATATATATATATATATATTTTGGAAGAGTCATTGAACATAATTATAAACGAAACAAAAAAGAGAGGATAGGGGACTGATAGGGAATTGAACCTCCAACCTTTTATTGAAGTCAGGGACTAACTAGTTGTGCTAAGTTTCATCCCCTATGATTTAATATATTTAATAATGTTAATTATAAATATATGTGTAAAAATATAAGTGCATTTATTAGCGTTTGGACCGCTTATTCCAAACGGGGCCTTACTCGTGAGTCGTGACGACGTTGAATATTTATAGCCTCACTTTATTTTATTTAAAATTCACCTTTCAACCAATAATATATCTAGACATTTTAAAACTATATAATACTCAGACCTGTTATCTATAGACTATATTTATAAATTTTATATGGTAAAATTATTTCTTGGAAAATGCTTGGATGATCTATGGGGTTGCCAATCCGATCCACTACAAATAATATTTCTAAGTTAAGTGATTTGTGGCAGGGTTTTAGTAAAATGTAATTATCATTATTATAGTTATGTGTATGTATTATATGAGTCTATGAGAGTAACTTTTAGGTAAGTTGGCAACCATTTAGGCAATCACTCTTCTTCTTTCTGAGCTTTAAATAGTAAGATATTAAAATATTGCATTTCTATTCATAAAACAATATCTAATGAAGTACTCCCTCCGTTCCTTTTTAGTTGTCTTTTTAGAGAGTAAAAAGTGTTCCAAAATAGTTGTCATTTTTAGATAGTTATAGGTAGTTATGCTATGTTTTTACTATATTGTCCTCCACTTTACATAAATGCTATTTGTTGACATTTATTAAGAATGAATTTAGTTGAAGGGCAAAAATGTAAATTTATGAGTTAATTAATGCAAATCTTGGTTATTGAAATTGAGCTGAAAGAGACAACTAAAAAAGAACGGAGGGAGTAATTATAAAGTCACTGAGTACCCAAAAAAATATAAAGGTTCTATTTTAGAATTATCTGTTAGTTATTAACTGATTATGTGAGTAATAATTAGTGAAAATTAATTGTTTGACAATTTCGAGACCAACTTTTTGCCTAAAATAAGCTAAAATTCAAAATGCAGCTATTTGCAGCGGTTTTAAAATAAGCTGATTGAACATTGTTTTAAGTTATTTTTTAACTTTCTAAATAAACTAATTATCTCACATTGTTCAAACAAATAGCTGATTCCATTAGCTGTTTTACCAAACATTATAAAGAAACTTGTAGGGACATGAGGGAAATTATTGGACCTACTTAGCTTATTAAATTATGACAAATAAATATTAGGACATCGTAACAAAGAAGGTGTTATGATTTATTGATACTATATGGTGGCGGCGGCGGCCAATTTTATTTTTCCAGCAATACTTCTTAACTAGGATGTATTTGAAAAATAATTAAGTTTAGAAATTGAATTCTTTTTTACTTAATCGCAAAAAAAATAAACTTTTATTTGAAATAATCTTAGATGTTGTGTTTTGTATTGGGGTTTCGGGTTTGATTTGAAATTTTCAAGTTAGATTGGAAGAGTAGCTTTTTAAAGTTTAATATATATATATATATATATATATATATATATATTGCCTAAATTTCAAATAAGTTCAAACGCAATCCTAATAATCTTTTTGGTGGGCACATAATATTATCTTATCCAGTAATAATGTGCAAAAATATCACAAAAATAAATGTAACGTGATACGGTGATAGAATGGAATTAATCTATTTTTAAAAAATTAAAATAAAAAATAAAAATAAAAAAAGAAGTTTTAAAAAATAATAAGCTCAATAAGTGGAGACGTAGGACTATTGCCAACCATTTATTTAACTTTTGAGGCACTAATTGTGCACGTTTATATTGTTTTTGAATTAGATCCACATGGGCCTCACAAATGCCTGCTCATCATGAATTCTACGGATATTTTCAAATCTTTTAATATTTTCAAATTTATTTGGGTCAATAATAGTCCCGTTACAAAATGGCAAGTTGGATTTGCATACAACTCATCATAAAAATCACTATATTGTCATACCATACTAAAGTAAAATAATAGAAGTGCTAGTATTACTTATTTTTTTTAAAAAAAAATAAACCGTTTATTTCTACAATTAATCATAGTTATTTT
Organism: Hygrophila difformis; assembly: GCA_030278955.1. Classification (NCBI taxonomy): domain Eukaryota; kingdom Viridiplantae; phylum Streptophyta; class Magnoliopsida; order Lamiales; family Acanthaceae; genus Hygrophila; species Hygrophila difformis. Next base: position 7,399,325 of record JAOANR010000008.1, read on the forward strand.
TGCTCCTCTTCTCAAATTGTGTAAAAAAAAATTATTTTGAATCAAATAAAGTTTCAATATGTTATTTATATTAAAATTGATTGTACACAATATTAATTTTTCAATAGAATTCATGATGCACAGGCACATGAAAGGACCATTGGGACCATACATCAACTATATTATATTGTGCATGTGGGCGAGGTATGCATATAAATGAATGGATTTTGCAATGGAAAGAGATATTCCACCAATTTTATTGTTTTTTTAAAATTTTTTTTAATAACATCTACTTTATGTAATTATCAAGATTATATATAAAATGACTAGTTTCTATTAAAAAAATAAAACGAAAATCTATACGGCATGATAAAAAGTTGAAAAGGTGAAAAGAGGTTTTAAAAAGTTGTATGCACTTAATGTCCTAATAGGATTACACATGTGTCATAATTTCTGTATATCACATGTGATATTTCAACTAAAATTAATTTTTTTTTAGATTATACCAGGATATCCCCAGACTTCATTGGACCCAAGACTAATCCCTCAAGGATCGGGTGGATATTGAAGGATTGTCTCTCTCAAAGCAGAATTCTGCATACACAAAGGCTCAAACCCGAGACCACTGTCAGAGCTCCATACTACTCAGGCCAACTGCGCTGGGTAATAAAATTAACTTTATATCTTAGGTTTTACTATTTCCAACTAAAAACTTTATAAAAGAGGTTTAAAACTCAATACTATAATACCAAAAGAAAAATATGGTACAAAAAAATTCCCTCGAATTAATGTTAGGGGATAGTCATCTTACTTTCTCACAGCTTCATAGCAATTGATGACAAATTGAATCCTCGATATTGAAATTTAAAAATACCATTATTGATATAATCCACAATTAAATTTGGTCTTATTGATAATTCACAATCAAATTCAACTGCTGCACACCATAGCATTTTTGTCTAAACATTTCCATGTGACAAAAAGCTATCAATCATGTACATTTTTAATTATTTAATTACTCCTCCCTCCAAGTAATAGATAATATTTGATTGAATGTTTTTTAGGAGCAAGAGAAAATAATGTGAAAGCTCATGCCACACAAATTATAAAGGGATAAAGGAGATGGATAAAGAGTTGGGGAATCGAACCACCAACCTTAAAGTTGGAAGGTTTGGACTTTGCCGCTTGGGCAAGTCCTCATCCCCGAATACATTATTTAATGTAAAATACTTTGACTAAAGTTTAAAAAATTATATTTATAAATTTTTATTTTTGTCATTTCTGATGGTAAAAGAATACTTTTACTATATATCTTAAAATGGAAATTTTAATCGACACTTCTTTTATACCCAAAAAGGAGTACCGGGCCCTATTTTGTGGACGGATGGATAGGAGTGTATACTTGTAAAACATAATTTGCAGCTGTTATGTTAGGACCGTATGGTACAATTTGTCTTGATGTATTTATTTCACCCTTTTTATTAATAAAACTCCCTCCATTTTTTTTACTTGCAACTTTAGATTATTAACTGTTCAAACACTTTAACTTTCATAAATATACAAGTTAAAATATAGTTAAGTGGGATTTTGTTAAATTCGTCTCGTTCTTGTAGTTTTCAAATATCAAACGTTTGAAATTTTTACATGTATGGAATTTGAGTTATTTAATTGTTTAAAGTATCCATTGAACTGCGTGTACTGTGGATCCATAACAAATTTTTAAAAAATGGAAGGACTATATATGTATTTGACTTTTGCTAAAGTTAAAATGGTAAAATAAAACCCCGCATAATTATTTATCAAATATAGATAAAATTAATAATTAAATATTTTTCTTAACAACCTATACAATAAATAAGAATTTTTTTTAAAAAAAGAAAGAAACCAAAAAAGACATAGTTCCCCTGATTGGGTTGTGAATGTTTTCAATTGGGACTTATATGACTTGTATCATGTTATTAACCAATTCATAGAATAATTAAAAGGCCTCGGCTCTCCTTTTACCAAAAAGAAGAAGAAGAAGAAAAAAAAAAAAAAAAGAAAGAAAGAAAGGAAAAAAAAAAAGACAGATTAATTCACTGTACTTTTAGATCTGTTATTTTTTTTTATTATTTTTTTAAATGGTAGATCCAATGTAATTTTTCGAACTTATAATTATGAAACCCTATCTTTGTGGACTGCGAGTAATTTTAGATTATAAAAAATTATAGAAATTTGCTGGGGACTACAGTTAGGTGAAATTTTGATTATAGGCAAAAGTTTATTTATATCATTATATATAACAAATTTTTGTGTTTGATTTTCTTAAAAAGTGACTATCGACTTTTAATATACTTCCTCTGTTTTTTAAAGATAGCTACGGACCCACTCAGCACGCAGTCCAATGCACATTTTAAACCATTAATAATTCAAATTCGGTACATGTAAAAATTCTAAAAGTTCGATATTTAAAATTTACAAGACGAGACGAATCTAACAAGATCACACTTGACCATATTTTAACTTGTATAACCATGAGAAAACTTTAAGTCAAAGTATATAAGTGAACAGTACCCAGTAGCTAACAAAAAAAATGGAGGGAGTATGTAGTAAGTAGTAACAATAACATGTGTTCATATACATCACGTGAAATATATTTATATATGACTCAATGACGTAAAATACTATAAATATTTTTTTTTTTTCTAAACAATCTATACAAATTAAAAAAAAATAGTGTGATGACTGTCAACTCATAATACTCAAATATATTATTTAGACATAAAATAAATAACTAACCAAAAATGAATGATTTGTTTAAGAAGAAAAAATACCTCAATCTGATCTCCAATATTGACAATAAAAGCATGCGGCACGGGCTTGACAGTGATCCAGCCATCGGGTCGTCGGACCTGGAGGCCCGGCACATTCTGATCCGGCAACAGGAAGGTCATCCCGCCCGGATCCGAATGCGACGACAACCCGAGTGTCAGGTCGGGTTGCGGGCATTTCGGGTAAAAATTGACCCGCAAGCACGCCCCGACATCCTCCCCTCCAAACGCATTCTGCAGGAATTCCTCTTTTAACCCCAAATTGAGCGATAAAACCTTGAGCAGCTCCCGGCCCAGCCGCACGATCTCCGCCGAATACTCCGTTATCACTTCCCTACATTCGTCCGCCGTAAAGTTACACCTAACGTAACCAATATTCCCCACCGGCGACTGCTACAAAAGCCAATCAAGTTCAAATTTTATAAATTGATGAGTGAGGAGCATACGTACCGGAGGGCAGCAGGCAGGGCAGGCCACTTGTCAAAATCCCGCAGGTTGCATGGCAGGTAGTGGAGGTAGTAATAATCGCTCCAGTCCAGAATGGCGCCTTTCTGGACGCCGAGGCGGCTGCCGTACCCCTCGTACGTCTTGGGGCTGTTGGCGTAGGCTTGCTTCACGGCCATCGGCTGGTGGAAGAATTCGCGCCACACCTGCTGGGCGCGGTCCATCAGCTCCGGCCGGACGCCGTGCTTCACCACCTGAAAGAACCCCCAGTCGCGGCACGCCTCCATCACGTCCCGCAGCGTGGCCTCCCGCCGGGAATCGTCGGACAGGCCGCTGAGGTCGATGAGGGGGATGTTAGCGTCGCTGCTGCTGGCGGCGACGGAGATATTCTCCGGACGGGCCTCCGGCGGCTTGATGTATCTGTCGGGGATTGTGCCGCCGTCGCAAGCAGCGGATAAGGATTGGACGCGGACTATCGGCTCCGGCCAATCGTTGGTTGAGTCGGCCATAATTGCTGAATTAATGTTATGCGTTTATATATTTTAGGACAATTACAATTTACAAACGGGGGGGCGATTGTACAATAGTGTGGGAATTTTGTTTTTTTATTCAAAAGATGCTAATTAAGAGAAAGTGTAGACAAATTGGGTAAGCAATAATATAATAATGAGAATAATTAAAATATATATAGTTGAGCTAGGAAGGTGAAAAGAATTAAAGGAGGGATACTGCAGGTGGGGATTAGCTAGGGGAAAGTAGAAGAATAGAGGTGTGAGGGGAAAAGAAGGTGAAGATAGCGTGGGTATATATAATATTACAAAACAGAGACAGAGCAAGTGCGGGAAAGTTAAGGGAGACAGCACAGTGTCTGGTTGTGGTTGTGACCTGACCACATCATATAATAGTATTAGTAATTTATTAAATATTAGTATTGGATATATATACTAGTATATAGTCACATACTATACGTATGTATGTGCAGTGTGCACTAAACTACTACTAATCCATGAATTTGAGAGCGAGGGGCAGTGCCGACATGCGACTTATTGCGACATATATGCGTGGTGTGTCTGTGCAAATAGAGGCGCCGCTACTACTTACCTATTAGTGTCGGAGTCGGACAATGAATAAACAGTAATGATGATAATCGAGTAATATACTAGTAGTACATATGTAGCATACAGTAGTATAAATAACATCAATTGAATTGAGACAATTGTATTTGTATTATTAGTAGAGTGATGACTAGTGTCTTTTCCGACCCACTAATGCATGCTGAATAGGCAATTTGGCAATTGATGGCACTCTCACACTCACATATGCATGCGGAATTTAGTGTGGATAAAATACTAGCTACAGCTACTCCAAAAGCTACTGACCAACTACAATGCACATTTTAAATTGTTAATAACTCAAATTCGGTACAAGTAAAAATTCTAAAAATTCGATATTTAAAAACTACAAGAAAAAACGAATCTAACAAGATCTCAATTGACTATATTTTAACTTGTATATCTATGATAAAACTTCAAGTCAAAGTGATTGTGTTAATAGTATCAAACTCATCAATGTAGCTATCATTTAAAAACGGGGAGTATTATCAAATTGGATGGATGTTTTTTTCCTGATTCGGCCTCTATAAAAAAAAATTGGAATAATGTATAATCCACCTGCACCACCACAGTGGAAATATCTTGAGTGTGTCTGCAGGCTATTGTTTACTAACTCTATTATTTAATATCTCCACCATTTCTACATTTTACGTAATCTAATAAATATTTTTAATTAATAGTAACTCATATTTTATATAAGTAAAAATTAAGTATAAAAAAAATTAATATTACAAAACTACGTGATTAGACGAATCTAATAAGATCTCACTTGACTATTTTTATCTTATAGAATCATGTTAAAAAATTAATCAAAGTCACTCAATGAATAGTTGTTACTATGCAAATGGAGCAAATATATGAGAATAGACGAAGTACTTACTAATTAAATATTTTTTAATATATGTATTAACTGTTGTAGGAGTTATATAAATAAAAATAAAAGAATGCTTGTAACCAAATTTATTATTATTATTATTATTATTATTATTATTAACAATAATAATAATAATATGTTATATTATTATCTCCTGTTTGAACTAGTTAAATCGATGCTAAAAACTACTCCCTCCGTTTTTTTTTGTTAGCTACTGTTGACTAATGGGTACTGTTCACTTATATACTTTGACTTAAAGTTTTCTCATGGTTATACAAGTTAAAATATGGTCAAGTGTGATCTTGTTAGATTCGTCTCGTCTTGTAGATTTTAAATATCGAACTTTTAGAATTTTTACATGTACCAAATTTGAATTATTAATGGTTTAAAATGTGCATTGGACTGCGTGCTGAGTGGGTCCGTATCTATCTTTAAAAAACGGAGGAAGTATTTAAAAAATGATTTGCCAAGTGGGAAGCTAAGTAGTACCTTGTTTATATTTGTGGGATGAAAGAAGACATGATCAAGTGGAAGTTCTTGATTTCGAAATTAGTAGTATGAAGTGAATATCACGGGGAAGGTTAGTCCAAATTATTTTATCATTCAGTCCCCATTTCTCAAGCCAATCTGCAGCACAATTAGTTTTATGAAAAAAATATGTAGAGTATTTTTTTTAAATCCTTTGCCTTTTCCAACTGGCTAGGGCCTAGGTGTATAGTGTAAATGAAGTATGAAAGTACACGAGAGTATTTCTGTGTGTATATATACTCTCATAAGAGAGGACGATGACGTATGTATGTATATACGTATGTAGTAGCTAGTACATACTAATGAAAGAGTTTGTAGTCCTCTTTTATGGCTCGTATTCAATGCACGTTTTTATCACTTCCACTGCAGAAGTTTCAAGAAATACATATTTTAAAGCCCAATTGCCAGCCTGCCCACCCAGACTCCTGTTGTTCTGATCTACTCCACTTCTATACCCTTTATCTTATCTAATCCCTTCCAATTAAAACTACGAAACTAATAAATAATACTGTAAGTACTACTACAATAATACTCCTACATACGTTTGTCCGAATCAGGACCAATTAAATGATGAACCCAATTATACAAATAATAGCTTAGATAGTTTGTATGGTGTCTCATTTTATCAATTAACTGGTGATTACCAATGTCTTTGGAAATTAGCAACTAAGATACATGGTCTACTGCAGGCATATTTGAAGGATAGTGTATTCGCGAATGAGTTTATTATGTTCGTAGTTAATCTAATCTCAATTGAAAGACTGGATCTTTTTTTTTTTCTTCTTTTCTAATCCGAAGCCAGATAAAGGGTGGTGGGAGCTCATGTCATAAAAATGTATAAAGGATAAATGGGAGGAATAGGGAGTCGGGTGGGGAATCGAACCCCCAACCATACAAATTATTTAGATATATAGATATATATATATATATAATTAAAATGGGTATAGATAGTTCATCATTCTAAAAATATACAAATTTGGGGTGTATATATATATATTAAAATTATAAATATTAATCATATAAGAAAATAATGAAGTAGGATACTCTATACATCCCAAATTTTGACTACAAACTTAACATCACTTAACACTATATACAATCCAAATTTATCAACTCAAAATACTAGTCAAATGAGTACATTCAAGCTTGATATGTTATTTTAAATTAAATATAAATTTAGTATCTATAAACTACCAAATTTAATAATTTAATTAATCATAAACTGCCATAACTTATCTAGCTAAATTAACATATATACTCAAAAATTAAGTATTAATAATATATGTATATATATATCCTAATATAGGTAAATTAATATATACTTGTAATAGTATTTTTTTTAGGGGGAGCCATGGCTCCCCCTAGGTAATACGTGGCTCCGCCACTGATAGTGTTTCGTGATGAGTGGTTGTTAGTGCTACAAAGAAACCGTAATCAAATCAATTATTTATTGCATTGCTCAAATAAATGTTGCATACATCACAAACACCTAATCAACTATCACATAAACACACTCAAACATCCCTACATGCCAAAAAATTGGAATGCATGTGTCAGTTAATAAATAGCCTTACATTTTGAAACATCACAAACTGGAGCACAGATATCACACGGATCTACCTGCACCTTAAGTTGCCAGAACTGTATCCACTTCCGAAATTGGATTAAATCAAAAGGAAGTACTCCTCTAAAAGGAAATTATTATTAGTTCAACTGTTTGATAGTTGTTAACCCCATAAAATATTAGGCCCAATTAAATTAGTCCAACCCATTTTTCGGGAGGCCCGGTCCAATTCAAGAATTATCCGGATAAGGACCAAGTAATGAGAAGCCGCCATAAGAGTAGACTGGAGAGGGATTATGGTACTCTGAAGACACATTGAAAGCAGAGAGGATCAATGGACTTCAATATGGGGCGCCATCAAAGGGAGAGAGTCAGCAAAAGAACAAGTTACTCCAAGAGAGGATCTGACACATTTAAGGCGGCGCAACATCAGGGAAGTGATTGCTTGTAACGCTGCAGCCCACATCAAGAGGATGAATGTCGTGGTCCTCCTTATAAATAGACGGTGGTTGCATCCCAAGAAGGACATCCACACACTCCCAAGAGGAATCTGCATTTTTATTATTTTACTTTCTGCAATCTTTTCTTTCTGCAAGTTTATTTCGTGTTCTTCAATTCTGCAATCTTTATTTTCTTTACAGCTTTATTTAGATTCATGTAATTCATTTCATAAACTTTGTAATCCTCTCAATATTCATCAATCAAAACTAGAGGTTTATTCCTCCAAAATTCTTGGTTAACAAATTGGCACGCCCAGTGGGACTCGAGTAGAAACCATATCCGCTTAGAGTGTATGCTACTTAGATCTGGACGAGTAGTAAGAGACTTAACACAAAAATTTGAAGAAATGTCGCTCCATGAAGAAACTCCAGTAAGAACACCATCTGAGAACGCCGATAATGTGGCGACTACCTCTTAACCATCACAAGGGATAATGCAAGTCCCATCCCTTTCGGAACAGATGCGGCTATCGATGACTGAATCGATGGCCGAATTCATGCCTCTACTTACAAGGCATCTCATGGACTTGTTGCGGCCTGCTATGGCCGATCAGACTGACAAGATTTGTGGATCCCTGCATACTTCGCAAGAGGGTTCTATTTCAGCGAATGGCACAAATGTGCCACCAACCATCCGAGGGCCGTATGGCGGCCCGCAGAGGACTTGGGGGACTGCTTTTGGCCAGCCGCCACTCTCAGAGTTTGGAGGATTGGCGAGTCTGCCCCCATTCCCATCCACTCATATTTTCACTCCTGCGGCACTTAGTATACCGAACTTCTGCTATGCGGCACCTCCCGTACCGATGTATGCTTCATCAAGCTGTTTGGTGGCGGCCAGCGCTATACCAGGTTGTACGGCGGTCATCGATGCATTCGGCATGACATCACGCCAAGCGATTGCGGTGCCCCCAAAACCTAGTTGGATTTCGCCAACGCAAGGGGCAGGCACCACAGCCATATGGAGTGGCTTGGACACCTTCTACGCCTCCCACAACCGTCATACCAGTACCAACTCCCGTACCGAACCCTATTTGTATGCAGCCAGCGCCAGGGGGGCAGATGCCACAACTATATGGGATGGCAGCGACACCTACCACACCAACCGCCATGTCTCATGCCACACCTCCAGCGGCCTTGCCTCCTATGCAGGCACCCGCTGTGTCATCTGATCAACTTGCAGATATGATGAAGCAGCACTTCGGGATCCAATTAAGGCCGATAGAGCGGCCTACTTACAGAAAGCCCTATCCAGACTGGGTGGATACGATGCAGCCCTATCCGAGAGGGTTCAAGATGCCCGAATTTACTGTGTTCTCGGGGGATGACGGAAAGTCCACTGTAGAGCATGTGGGCAGATTCACTGCACAATGTGGTGAAATGGCGGCCAATGATTGGCTGAAGCTGAGGCTGTTCAGTACATCCCTTACTGGACCTGCCTTTGCTTAGTATGCATCTTTGCAGCCTAATTCAATTCAGAGTTGGGCTGAGTTGGAGAGAGCCTTCCACGATAGGTTCTACACTCCTTTGACACGTGTTAGTTTAGCAGAGTTAACTAATGCTAAACAATTTGCCGATGAAGCGGCGATCACATTTATCAATAGACTACAGCGGCTTAAGAGCCGATGCGCAATTGCGGTCCCTGATAGGGAGATCGGCAATATTGCAGTAGCGAATATGTTGCCAAAATTGAAAGAGCATTTAATTGTGCAGGATTGCATTGATCTTGCCCAGTTGGCCGAGAGAGCGGCCCGCTTGGAGAAATTCCTTGAGGAACAAGATGAGAAGCGTCTAGCTATACACAGGACTCGTTTTGAGGAATTGAAACACAGTAAAGAAGAAGACGAACCAAGGGTGGTGGCCAATGCAGTAACCTTGGGTGGTAAAAATTCTGGATAGTGGCCCTGGGACGCCATCAACAGCGGCCTTGGAGGAGGCCTAGTTGGAGCATGAGGAGTAGCGGCCTGAGCTGATCTCGCAAGCGCCTTATGATGGCTGGCGGCTGACAGATCTGGCGGCGCTGCAGTGTGCTGGCGGCTGGCGAGGACAAGGCTGGCGGCCCGTGGCAGCTGGCATGTTTGGGAGTCCTCGGGTCAGGTTGGCGGCGCGTCGATGGGTGGCGGCCCTTAGACTTGGCGGCAGCACAAGGCTGGCGGCGAGACCAGGCTGGCGGCTCTCCGGGGTGGCGGCGCTGCAGGACGCTGGCGGCCCGAGCAGGAGGCGCTGGCGATGCTCCTTCTCGCTGGTTGCGCTCTCCTCGAGCTGAAGGGTAAGCAGCTCTAAAGAGAGGGGACTGGAGTGAGGCAGCGTCCTGGCGGCTGGCGTCGGCCCTAGCGGAGCTTTGGAGCTGGCGGCCGGGGGTGTTGCGATGGCGGCTGAGGCACCAGGGTGGCGGCCGGAGTGCCTTTGGTGGCGGCTTGTGGCGTTTCCAACGGCGGCAAGAGAGCAGATGGCAGCTGAGATGCTGAGCAGACACAGATCAACACGAGCGGCGGCCCGGACTAGAGGAGCTGGCGGCGGCCTAGCAGATGTTGGCACCCCGACTGGCGGCAGGTTCGGCTTGCGGCGATTGGCTGGCAGCTCCGATCAAGCTGGCGGCGCTCGGGGGTAGGAGATAGCGACACTCTCCTTCGCTGGCGGCCTCTTCGTTGGCGGCTTCTTCCGGACGTGGCAGCGCTTGAACACCTAGTTGGCGGCTCGCTACTGTTGGCGGCACGCAAGCGAAGGCAGCGGGATGAAGCTGGCGGCCCAACTCGGGAGGCTGGCGGCGACGAGTGGCGGCTACCACGCAGCTGGCGGCCGGGCGAGGCTGGCGGCCGGGCGAAGCTGGCGGCCGGGCAAGGCTGGCGGCTGGGCGAAGCTGGCGGCCGGGCGAGGGTATGCTGGCGGCCGGGCGAAGGTACGCTGGCGGCGACAATTGGCGGCTACCACATAGCTGGTCGCCTAGAACGCGAGCAAGCTGGCGGCTTCCCCGAAGAGGCTGGCGGCCTGAGGGTATGTTGGCGGCGCATGAAGGTCTGGCGGCTCAACAAGGGTTGGCGGCTGGCAAAGACCTGGCGGCGCGTGGTGACTGGCGGCGCTCGAGACCAGGCAGCGGACGACCCTCGACTGGCGGCTTGCGTCACGTGGGTTTGGCAGCCGAAGAGAGGGCTAGCGGCTCAACCAAGGAGCTGGCGGCGCGTCTGGGGATGGCTGCTGGTGACCTGGCGCCTCGTGAGAGGAGCTGGCGGCCATGGACCTGGCGGCTGGCGTGGAGAGCTGGCGGCTGAAGCGTGGGCTGGCGGCGCATAGGCTGGCGGCCAAAACTCATACTGGCGGCGTTGGACCTGGCGGCTGGCGTGGAGAGCTGGCGGCTGAAGTGTGGGCTGGCGGCTGAGTCTGCTTGGCGGCGCATAGGCTGGCGGTGCGTCTGCTGATGGCGGCTCAAGGAGGTAGCGGCGCTGCAGCGTCTGGCGGCGAGCAAGGTTGGAGTTGGGCTTGGCGACGCTCACACCCTTGGCAGCCCTTCACGTCTAATGGTGCCTTCGACAAAGAGATTGGCGGCGTGTCAGTAGCAGCGATGACGGCTCTCCAGGCGGCTCCCCACGGCGATGATGGCGACCTGACGGATGGCGCTTGGCGGCCGAGGATTCGATGGCGGCGCCCGGAGGATGATGACTGCGGCCCGATGGCGGCGCTCGCGGCGGAGCAGCAGCTGCCTAGCAGCATTACACGACAGGCGACTGAGGTGTTTTGGGTTTACCATTGGTCTAAATGGACCTGGATCAAACGCGCAAATTTGTCTTAAAAAGGCTAATCAGACAAATTACGCGAGGGGGGCATCTGTTAACCCCATAAAATATTAGGCCCAATTAAATTAGTCCAACCCATTTTTCGGGAGGCCCGGTCCAATTCAAGAATTATCCGGATAAGGACCAAGTAGTGAGAAGCCGCCATAAGAGTAGACTGGAGAGGGATTATGGTACTCTGAAGACACATTGAAAGCAGAGAGGATCAAGGGACTTCAATATGGGGCGCCATCAAAGGGAGAGAGTCAGCAAAAGAACAAGTTACTCCAAGAGAGGATCAGACACATTTAAGGCGGCGCAACATCAGGGAAGTGATTGCTTGTAACGCTGCAGCCCACATCAAGAGGATGAATGTCGTGGTCCTCCTTATAAATAGACGGTGGTTGCATCCCAAGAAGGACATCCACACACTCCCAAGAGGAATCTGCATTTTTATTATTTTACTTTCTGCAATCTTTTCTTTCTGCAAGTTTATTTCGTGTTCTTCAATTCTGCAATCTTTATTTTCTTTACAGCTTTATTTAGATTCCTGTAATTCATTTCATAAACTTTGTAATCCTCTCAATATTCATCAATCAAAACTAGAGGTTTATTCCTCCAAAATTCTTGGTTAACAATAGTACTAGCTTGTCTTTCTATAGAAAATACAATGTGACTCGTATTTTAAGCGGCCCGCAGTTTGGTTGCTGGTTTTTAAAATACCAACATGCATTTCACTTTCTCAACTTGTTTGTCGAATATTTTGCTTTGCAAATTGCACACTATATTCAATTTCGGTTTAATTAAGTAGCGTTTGCATAATTTCAACTTTTGTTTCATAAAGAAATGCCTTACCCAAGTTGTCCTCACCCAAGTTGTCCTTTTTTCTATTTGTTTTTATCTTTTTTTTTTTTAATTTATAAATGAAGTATACTAATATTTTTTATTTCTTGATAAAATAATAATAGGGCTACGTAACTATCCATGTATTTTGATGAATTTTGTAGGCCACCTTAGCTTGCCCATTCTTCCTAAATACGTACAGCATGGGATAAAGGGACCTTCATACATCCACTGTTTTAAATTTCGATCGAAATTTCGGGTTTCGGGACAACTTAAAACGAAATTTTACCTATAATATTTTTTTGCAAAATTTCCTCCGAAATTTCGCCCGAAACCCGAAATTTCCCAAAATTTTTACTTTTTTTAGAAAAAATATTTTTTTTCTAAATTTAAAAAATATCTTCTTTTAGAAAAAATTTAAAAAATAAAATTTATGCTTGAACACATGTTGATTATGTCATCGATTTTAAGTCAAAATATTTTCAATCAATATGGTTCATGATATCAACAATATTATGAACATAGTATATCATGGAATGAGTATTTTCAGCATATTGCTAGTTTATATAGCAACAGAGATGAGGTATTTTGGAATTTCTTCATTTTCATCATCTCGACTCGATGTGCTTTTCTAAAAAAATTGCAAATGTCTCCGAAATTTCCCGCGAAATTTCAAATATCTTTGAAATTTTCATAAATTTATATGTCCGATATCGGCACTGATACCGACATTTAAATACTTGCATACATCTGTTCAAATAAATTCTTCTAGAAAAACATATAATCGTGTAAGCTCCTCCTAGGAATTTGATTTATAGTCCTTTCTTTTTTTTTGGCGATACAACATGTACAGGCTAGAAATTTATAGTCCATATTGAATAGGCTTTTATCAGCATGTTTTTGGCAATTGTTTCCAATCAATGTACTTAATTTTACTCATATTTGTGCGTTTGGATTGGTTACTTCTAAAGCAAAAAAAAAAAAAAAAAAAAAAACTCCCTCATTCCTAAACAATTGTCTATTTCATCAGCTCAATTTAAATAACTAATATTTAAATTAATTAACTAATAAATTTATACTTTTATCCTTCAATTAAACTCTTTCGTAATAAATATCAATAAATAGCATTTATAAAAAAAAAGTAAAGAATAATATAGTACAAATATAGTATAACCATCTATAAATAACAACTATTGATGGAATCTATATAATAAATCATGAATACTTTTTGGCATGTGCAGACTCTTTTGTCCTTTATAAATTTAATTCATCATTCTTAATTTTAAAGGGTTAAACAGTCATTATACGCTCATTTATAGATCAACGGTTCTTAAGTTTACACGTAATCTGCTGACTAATTCCACATTATCGGACACATCATCAAAACCTATATTTAGAAAATAAATATATGTATTAATAATATAACAAAATCTTGAGAAAATCTTCCTATATATTTTAAAAAGATATATTGAGAATAATACAGACCCATGTTTGATGCTTTTGTAAGTTTGTACATGTATAATTTTATTGCGGATTTCAATGTATTATTTAATTTCGAAGGAAATGCGGGTTTAGGCTGTACATCACTATTTTTCTCTTTCTCCCTCTTTAAACCCGACCTATCCCCTTCCCCAGACTTCCCTGCTCTTCGAATTCCTTAGACACAGCTACTCCCCATCCCATTGACTAATTAATTTATCTAAATTAGTTAAAAAAATAATTAGATTAATTTTAATTTTTGAAATAATATATTTTTTATGAATCATAAATATTTGAAAATATAAACATTGCAATATTTAAATAATTTAAACTATTCAATAATACCATAAAAATAATACAAGTACAATACAATATATTAGCATCAAACACTGTATAATTATAATACAGTGTGCCACTAAACACTGTATAATATTAATTTAATACAATACATCATAATACAATACATCTGTATTAAATAATACAATACAATGCACCTTAATACTATACACCGTGCCAAACATGCCCCAAAAGACTTGGTATCGGAGTATGAATTCGATTTTAAGGCTTATAATAATAATGAATTAAAAAATAATAAAAATATAATTTAATTAAATGAAAATTTTAACTACCAATTTTTTTTCGTAATCAATATGGAAAAGAAAAAATTGAGAAGATATTATCGACAAAAATAATATTTAAAAATTAACAGATAATCAAAACAGTAATTATAATTAAAATTTGTTTTATAAAATTATTGATTAGTCCATAAAAATTAATCACAACAAAAATTTAAAATACATTACATAATAAAATATAAGTTTTAAATGATGAAAAGATAACAAAAAGGTATAAATAATATTTTTTTTTAAAAAAAACTTTAGGGATAATAGTGAAAATGTACAACATATTAGGGAGTAAAACTAATATTTTTTTAGAACCTTAATAATGCAAAATATACTCAATCAGTTCCGGTAACACTGTTCAAAAGTTTTGGACACGGTATTTTAGGTATAATAGGTTATTGTGATAAAGCGGAGTAATTAGTTGATGCGATGTTTTAGTTCATGTTTATGGAGTAAGTTTTTTAAAAAAAGTGAAATGTGACAATTGTAGTGGGACGGACCAAAAAGAAAAGTGAGGCAGAATTAGTGAGACGGATGAAGTAATTTTTTCTAATTTTGAATAGTTAAGGGGTATTTATTTTCCACTTGCTCTCATTATTTTAGATATGAAAGAAAACTATATATATATATATATATTTTTAACAGTAAAACTAATTTATTTTATATTATTTCCGCATGAGTTTGAATTTGCTTCATTCATCTTATTATCTCTTTTATTTATTTTTTTAATTTTTCGTTGTATGCATTTCAACCACTATTTAAGCAAAATATTTTGAATATCATGTAATTAAAAAAAACTCTATATTCTCATTTTATATCGTCATATTAATTTAACACCCATGCGTAGTGGGCGAAAAAATCTAGTATTTTTTAATTTCTAAAAGTATTACTAAAAATGAACGGAGTGAGGTATTGCAGGCCCAAACTAAAAGCATAAATAGAAAGGAGCCCATTGGACTTGGGCCTAGTTATTCGGTTTGGGTTACACATAGACATCTGGAATGTGGTTAGGAATTAGGATTTGGGTCGCGTGGCATATTGCTACGCGTATTTGTTTATTTATAGTACTTCATAATGAATCGAATAAAAGTGATTTTTTTTTTCTTTTTCTGAACCGTCTATAAAGGCTAGGAAATGCGTGGTGGGAGTCCATACCACATAAATTATAGTAAAAGATAAGTGGTGGTGGAATAGAAGGCTGGATAGGGAATCGAACCCATAACCTAAAGGTTGGGAGTAAAGAACTTGACCAATAACCCAAGTCCCCATCCCGAATAAAAGCAATTTTAATTAAAATTTGAAATTTAAATTATTAAATTCTAAATTTAAAACAATTAAGTGGTATATATATTATTTTAATTCATTCTATGTATATATTAATTTATCTATTATTTATTAATAGTAGTAAATGGTGCAAATCAAGTTACTCACTATAAAACCTTCTGAAAAATTTCTTGCAGTGACTGGTTATAATCCATGAATTTAATAAATATCTTTAACTAAGAAAAAATTGGTTAATCGAACTACTCTTAAAAGAATGATAGGATGAGTATATTTTACATTTTATTTTGCACGATTCACAACAAGAAAACTTGCTTATAGTAATATCTCATAAAGTGTCAATAAAAATGTCTAATCGTAAAATATAAGTTATATATATAGTATATAGTTTTTTTTTTAAAAAAATTATAGTTATATTTTAGCGACACGCAAGTATTGCCAGACATATATATATATATATATATATATATATATATATATATTTTTTGGGTGATTATTGTTCATGAAATTCATTGATGGACGAGAGAGCGACGGAGGTTTTAGTTGATGAACTGGTACAGTTCTTCGTTCTTGTCGTTGATTCCCTTGATTGTAATATCGAGAGGTCAATCGAGTAGTCTCATGTAATATATTGTCATTTTTTTTGCTAATAACAGTTGACTCAGTAGATATATGAAACTCTAATCATTTAAGAAAATCTAGGTTTTGAGAGAGATCTACTCACCTCAATGTACTAGTATTTCGAGATTACTCTTATCCCTAAAAGAAGTTTAACAAATTACTTTTAACCAAAAAGTATCGTCATATTTTTTTAATCTATTTTTTTGTAAATTACGGATTTTTAAGTTTTTTCTAGAGTACACTTTTCAAAGGAAATATGCAACTTAAGGTGATGTGCTAGCTTTGTCTTAGATAATGGTTTTATTTTGATTTATTGTTAGAGTCAGTTATATCAACATTGACTTAATATTATCGTAATTATATAAAAGAAAAAAAATATAGTTATGTGAGTCTCATTAAATTTGTCTAATCACATACTTTTAAATTATATATAATTTATACAATTTTTTATTACACAAATTTTAAGATATTAACAGTTGAAGTTGAAGTGCATTGAAATGTGTGTTACGAAGAAAATGAACTAAAATCTTGGGTAGGAGGAAGTCCTGGAAGAATCTTTTTGAACTTTCAGAAACATATACTAGAAATATTTCTACTTTTTCTCTCTTTTGAAAGATGATCGACTAAGGTGTTGCTCTCTTTTTTTTTTTCCTTTTTTTTTTCTTTTTGGCCTAATAAGTATGTATTGGCTCATTTTATTTATTTAATAAGTGAAATGTCAATAAGTGTTTTTATAAATAAGTAATTCTAATTTTCATTTATTTTTAATTATTCCATAAGTGATAGAATTTCACATATATATCAATATATATATACAATATTATATTATATTATATTTGTATGCATAATTTTTTATATATGGAAATATAATTATAACACATTTAAGTAAAAATATTATCATAATAATAATAATAATAATAATATTGATAGTAATTATTAATTAGGATTCAACGCAAGTGGTTAAGTCCCTTGACTTCCAACGGAAGGTTGGACTAGACCTGGCAATATGGGTAAACAGGTCGTGTATGTTATACGTGTCAAGTACCTGTTTACCTGTTTGATCTGTATCTGTACACGACCTGTTTTTAGAATTTACCCGTATTTCAAAACCTGTACACGACCTGTTTCAAAAACGGATCACATGCGTGTCGACCTGTATACACGTGAATTTGAACATGTGGACACGCGTGTCGAATTTACCTGTGACCTGTTTACCTGTATTTTACCTGTTTACTTCTATTCTACTAAATTATATCAAATTACTTTTTAAAGTTTTAAAATAAAATATAAAATATTACATTCCCATAATTCAAATCTTAAAATTCCTAATAGACTCAGCAATTCATCTTCAAACATTCAAATACAAAAGTTCAAACTTAAAAAAAATCCAAAGTTCAAATCCAATATTAAACATAAAGTTTACCTTGTGCGTATTTTATTTAAATTTAATTCTATTGTACTTAAAATATACAGGTAAAATACAGGTAAAATACAGATATGTGTCTGATTCAGATAACAGGCGACCTGTATAAAAAAACAGGTCAATTCGGGTAAAAAACAGGTCAATTCGGGTAAAACAGATAAACCTGCATTTGACCCAAATTGTATTCGTGTACTAAACGGGTCGACCTGTTTTGACCCGTATCTGTTTTTTGAAGACCCGTACATGTAAAACACAGGTCGTGTACGTGTCGTGTCTACGTGTATTTACCCATATTGCCGGGTCTAGGTTGGACGTTCGATTCCTCATCGGTAGGGATGGCAATGGGTCCGGGTCAGAACCGAGAACCGAGAAAGACCCGAACTTGGGTCGAGTCTTGGGTCTTACAAAAATGGAACCAGAACCGACCCGTTGTCATCCCTAAAGATGGCAATGGGCCCGGGTCAGACCCGGAACCGAACCGAACCCGAGCCATGGGTCGGGTCTTGGGTCTTGGCGGAATCGACCCAGACCCGACCCATTGCCATCCCTACTCATCGCCCCCCTATCCCTCCCTTTTATTCCCCTTTGTAATTGTGTGGTATGGGCTTCCACCACCCATTTCCAGGCCTTCAATGGCTCCTAAAAAAATCAATATTGAAATAAATATTAGCAGCTTATCACTTATTAAAACGAATTTAACAACACCTAAGTATATACTCCCTCCGTTTTTTTAAAGGTTACTTTTGACTTTTTTTACTATTCATTGTAGCATTTTGACTTCTATTTTTGTTATAGTTATAGAATACAAAATATAACCAAGTGAGATCTTGTTGGATTCGTCTCATCTTGTAGTTTTTAAATATCAAATTTTTAGAATTTTACTTGTACCGAATTTGTGTTATTAAGACTATAAGAAAAATTCTTTTTACCGACCGCACCTGCGGTCGGTAACCCCGGAATGCGGGTCGTTTCGGGGCTTACCGACTGCACCACCGACCGCAAGGGTCGGTCGGTAATACCTTGGTAGGTATTTTTCCTCCGACCAAAAAAATTTGCCGTCGGAACCTTGCCGACCGCATTACCGACTGCACGGTGGTCGGTAAATTTTCCGACCGAATTACCGACCGCAAATGCGGTCGGTAATGTCTGGTCCTAAGAGGTCCGAGGAAATTTACCGACCGAATTGGATCCCTCGCGCGTGTGGCCATCTGTGCACTTCATGTTTCATGTCATTGTATGAAATATTATATATATAACCTATATAAATAAATATATACATATAAATGTGTAAATTAGAAATTAAAATTAAAATTATATTAATTAAAAAATATAAAATTTCATTAATTAAATAGTAAAATATAAAATAAAATAATTAAATAAAAAACCTGAAATCACTTAATTAAATAAAATAATTAATAAGATTATTTTGAAATTAAGATAAATATAAATTAATATATAAATAATTAAATTATAAAATAAATAATTAATTAAATGGTTGAAATAAATAATAATTAAATTATAAAATAAATAATGCTCAAATGAATGAATAATTAAATTTAAAAAATAATTAAAGAAACATTTATTAAAAATAAAAAATAAATAATAAAAAATGGAAAAAAATTTAGCGACCGATATTTCGGTCGGTATTGCGGTCGGTAAATTAAATTATTTTTTCTAAAAATATTAAAACTTTTAAAAAATTGAAAAAAATTGAAAAAAAAATTTACCGGCCGCAACTGCGGTCGGTATCACCGACGGAATTAAATTTGGTCGGTGCAGCGGTCGTCCGGAAATCGGGTCCACCATAACGGCTCTAAATTACCGACCGCATGTTGCGGTCGGCCCTGCGGTCGGTAAATCCGACCCGCAACACGTCGGTCGGTAATTTCGGTCGGTAAAACACAATTTTCTTGTAGTGTAATCGTTGAAAATATGCATTGACATACGTGCAAATGAGAAGTGTAACCTTAAAAAAAAAACAAAGGAAGTATTTTAGAAGTATTTTGGAATTGAGTTATTGGATAATTTTAGTATATATATTTAATTATATTAATTTAATACATATATATTGTGGTGTTAGAATTGTACACATGATTAATCTTAAATTTAACTAATTATTTTAGAATGAAAATTTCAAAAGAATTTACACACTTTTAAGATACTAACTAATATTGTTAATTGAATAAACAAATCCACTTTTAGTTTATTTACAGTATTGTTTTCCCAGAACCCTTTTTCCCTTTTAATTTCCTTTTAAAAAAAGTTGAGAAACCCATACCATCCCCACTGACAGGTGCACTCCTCAGGCCTCAAACATGGCAATTGGCATTCGCAGCTGCCTGCAAAAAAGCATATACAATGCTTTAATTCTTAAAAATATGCTTGCATATTAGTATAATACCAAAAAAATAAAATAAAATAAAAAAAAATAAAGGAGACAAATAAATTTAATATTGATCTTGTTTGCAATGTTCCTCACAAAAGGTACCTACAGACACAAGGGTTTGTGCGATTGTTGGGATCAAAGTACGGTACAATAAAACCCTAGCAAAGGGAGACGTACGTGACAATATTTAATTGAATAGCATACAGAATATATGATTATGTAAGTTCTCTTTTATCCTTTCTAATTTATTGTAGAAATTAAGCATATCCGAACATGAGTGACAAATATATTTTAAAATACATTTTTTTCCATTAATATAAATATATATATATATATATAAAATCTGTTTATAATCTTTTTTTTTTTTTAAATATCAATTGTGAAATCAGTATAACCTTCATAGAAATTTTTGTATACTACATAGTAATAGGTTTGACACTGAAGCCTTTTATTTGCGCAATTAGAGCAGCTATATCTTATTGAATTTTTGTCCCCAACCCTATTTGGAGGTGTTTGTTTAAGCCTTTTTGTGTGTTAAGGGTTTTACTTATTTAATAATCCACTGAACAGTAGTATATAGTTAATCGATTGTCCTTTTTGCTTGCAATTAAGGGTCGCTAATTGGCCGTGCACAAAATTTCACAATGGCTTCATCCGCTGAAAATCCTCCCCACGACCACCACCACCACCACCTCCCTACGACCACCGCCGCCCCGCCGCCCACGCCCTCTTCCCAGCTAAACCTCCCCTCCGGAGGATCCACTTCCTCCTCCGACTTCCTCTCCCACCTTCTCCACCGCCTCCCTCCCTCCCTCTCTCTCTCCCTCCCCTCCCGCCGCACCCCTTCCTCCTCCTCCGCCGCCACCGTTGCCCCTCCTCTAGTCTCTCTCTCCGATACGGCTCCATCCCTCTACTCCGCCTCGGGCGAGCTCGGTTTCTTCCAACTCGAGGATCACCGCATCCCCGGCCACCTCCCCGCCGCCGCTGAATCGACCGCTCGCTGTCTCCTCGACCTCCCCAAGGATCGGAAACAATCCATATTCCCGGCCAACTGGCCTCTCGGCCACGACGCGGGAGACGACGAGGAAGACGGCGCAGCCGCGACCGAGTCGTTCTGCGTCGACTCGGCGTGCTTGGCCGAGTCATCATCGGCCGCTGACTTGGACTTGGGCCCGTTGCGCGAGTTCATTGAAGAAATGGAGAGGGTCGGGATGGAGGTGGTGGAAAAGCTTGCCTCCGGCGCTGGGTTCCGGTGCCTGGATCGGGAAAACATGTGTTCCCTGCTGTGGATATCTGACGGCGGGGCGGCGAATAATGAGCCGGTTCGGGTCTACCCGTACGTGGTGGGGCTGCATTACCAGACGACACGGAAGCAGAAGCAGGCATTGTTGTTGTCGGATTCGGGCTGGGCCAATGTATCGGGCCGGTCGGGGTCCGTGCTCGTCACTGTTGGAGACATTGCTCAGGTCAGGGCGCCTCCACTAATCCTTGTCTTCAATATTTTTTTTTTTTTTTTTCGGGGAAATGTCTTCAATGTTTTTTTGTTTATTTTATCGTCATTAATTTTGTCTTCATATTAACTTGGCTTAAAATTTTAAAAACATCCACTTATTGCTTTATTCAATGTAGTTTTTTTTTTCCATTAATATTATATACACCTCTTAAATTATGAGAACATAAAATATATATATATATCTTTTTTCTATATATAAAATTTATTATGGGTAATTTATTATATATATATATATATGGATATTATTATTATTATTATTATTATTATTATTATTATTATTATTATTATTATTATTGCACACGTGAAGGGCATATATATAATTATGGTGGTGCTCGCCAGCCATATTGTATTATTGGTAGAATACTAGAATGGTTAGGTGCTTACTTTTCGTGTTGTGTGATAGTATAATATAAATATCATATCATATGAGCAGATGGCTATGAGTTTTTCGCAACTATAATTGAAATTGTGATATTTTTCTGTATCCTAATTAATGACGTGAACAAGATGGATTTAGCTTTTGCCTTCATCCAATCATTCGCTTTTGACTATCAATTTAATTTTCAAACAAATCAATTAGTACTATATTTTTCAGCTAGATGGCTTGACGGGACTTAGATTTTTTGGGGGAATTTTTTTAATTAAGCCTTTTTTTTTGCCATTGAAGGGTTATCTCTACATTAAGAGAGAGACAATCCTTCAATGCCCACCAGATCCTCGATGGATTAGTCTTAGGTCCAATGTGACCTGGGGATACCCTAGACATAATAATAATTTCATTTGCACTATTACCCCCTTTCCTTTTTATTCCTTCCATCGTTGGTATTGAAGAAAGCATTATTATATAGAGTATATAGTTATCAATAGTCCTAGTTGATATATTTTGATAATTTACTAATATTTCTTAGTAAACATAAAGATTCTTAAAACTTAAAAGAGAAATATTTGGGAAGGGATGAAGCCATGAAGGTATATACTATGTTAATAACAGAGGTGACAACAGGTTTGGAGCAATGGAAAACTGAAAAAGGTGAGAGGACAACCGATTCCAAGTTTAAGCGACGAAAATAACAACGACGATTCACGTTGCATAACAATGTCATTGCTCATCACCTTGCCCATTGAGAGTACCGTCTCCCCATTGATTCCCAACTTGGTGGAAAGTGATGCTGATGAAGATGATGATGATGATCATGCCGAGGACAACAGAACAAAGAGGTTGTTCACTTCTTTTTCTTTTGAGGATTATGCGTGGAGAGTTTATCACGAACGCTTAATTCTCAAGGATCCCCTTGTCAGATATCGTGTTTGATCGATTCAATTTGTTCATTGAAGGGATGCTAAACATGTCTTAAGAATGCTCCATGTATGGTCGATGTGATGATGCTACAATTGAATGAATTTTTGGTATTTGGTTTTGGATTCTTTTGGGGGTTCTTTGTAGAATTTGTTGAAGATTTTTCTTTTTATGGGGAGTTTGATGTTATGTTATGGATTATATTGTTGTTGGTTATTATTATTGAAAGTCATATTTGTTTTTGTTGGAATTTCATAGTACATAAGTCTTAATTACATGTCAAATTGTCAATTAGTTTTTTGGAGATTTTACGAGAACAATTTCATGTAATTTGTCCTCTGGATTGATGCTGCAAGAAGGCAAAATTTGCACTTATTATTATGCCCACAACAATTTCAATCTATTTTAAGTTCTAGCCATGTTCTATTAAAGACGATGTTCCTTAATTTTGTAGCACACAAACCTTATTCAAGAATGAATATTGAATTAAACAAAATATAAATGATAAATAATATTTATTAAATATAAATGTTTAGTTTACTTGCAAGTCATAAATTATTATTTGAACTAAAGTTAGAAACACATCAAGTTTAAACAAGCCCAATTGAGGGATCCAAAATGCACTACACCATGATACATAAAAAGGGACACTGCCCATTTAGGTTATTCTGGGAATTAAATTCACAATTGGGCCAAAAAAAAAAAATTAAAGATTTGGTAAGATATGAATCATACTAATAAGTTTGGTTTTTGGGCAAAAATCTCCAAATGAGAAATAATCAAATTGTCAAACATATTAAATGAGCATTCCCTTTAGGTTTGTACAACTTCAATTTATTTCCAGTGAGTCTTTTCTCGCGTTTCATTCCCTTCTTCAGGTGCTTCATCTCTCCCGACCATCATTAACAAATAACGCATTCTACTCCGTGAAGAATCTTACTCATACACACCTTATTTATACTGCAATTATATACGTATACTCATTGCCTGAGTATATCTATGTATGTGTTTACTCGAATGACAAAATTGTTGTGGGCTTTGTTCTTTTGCAGTTCTTGGGAGAATTGTGAATTCGACCGTCACAAGAAAATTTAGGGATATAGATTTTGTTATCGGCTTCAATGAGGAAAAGGGCTCGAATTGTTGAACCAGAGGTTTGTTTTTTTCTGTAATGTTGTTTTTACTGAATTTTAATTAGTTTTGCAGGGATTACCGTCTCTAACCATCAGTTTTCTGAAATTTCTTGTTTGCTTCGATGTTGATTAATCTCTGAGTACAAATGATTGTGGTAAAGATGTTTACTTTGTTGTATGATTGAAGCAATTTGATCCGAGAATTGAAGTGGCGGATTGTGTGTTTCTGTGAATGGGATTTTCGTGTTAGAAATGTATTGATTTGTTTTTGTTGTTCTTGATTGATTTGTTATGGAAGGTTGAGTTGGATCCCCTGGATTGTATCAGCTTGCTGCCTGATGATATCCTTATATCGATTTTATCCCGACTGACGCTCAAGGAAGTTGCGGTGACCAGCAATTTGTCGCGGCGGTGGAGGTATTTGTGGACTCATGTAGCTGGATTAGACTTCGATGCTAATGACACATTGGATCGAATTGCTGCTGACCCCAAATTACGGAGCTCGGAGAGGAAGAAATACATTAATTGGGTGAACCGTGTGGTGAGGCAGCATAAAGGGCCGACATTGGATTCATTCCGGATTTGTTTCGACCTGGACAAGAGTTCAAAGTGCGCCATTGATAATTGGGTTAAGTTTGCTATTGATAAAAGAGTTCAGAGGCTTGAATTGGACTTGTTGGAGAATGGAGAAACCCTTCGCCTGCCGATGAAGAACTACAATTTCCCTTACAAGCATCTGAGTCAGTGTAAAGGGTTGTTGACAAAGAATGCTCATACAAATTTAGGTCAACACAGCGCTTTGACAGGGCTGAATTTTCTCAAAGCTCTCTCATTGAAATGTGTGAATATGAGTGAAGAAGCCCTGACTGGCATTTTGTCAAACTGCCTGGCTCTGCACTACTTATCCATTCACGGTTCGGGGGATTTAGTGAATGTTAAAGTTACCAATCCATCACTTAATTTGAAGCACCTGGAGATAGTTTTCTGTCTTGGGATAGAAACCATTGAGATATCTAATGTAAACCTTGTCTCCTTTAGTTATTTGGGTCCTGGCATCAATTTAATTCTGAATAATGTTCCCATGCTTGATGAGATTTCGATTGGTGAGGGATATTCTGGATTGGAGAACAATATCTTTGGCCAGCTGTCATGCTGCCTTCACCAATTAGAGGTTCTTACTTTGGATATATATCGTCCAGAGGTAAGTTCAACTATTCCTATCCTTACTATTTTTCCCCTTCTTCACACTGGACATGTCACACTATTGTTGCCTGGTTTTTGTATATTTACAGGAAAACATGAAGATGTTCACATTCCCTAAGCTTCCAAACCTAAAGCAGCTGATTCTAAAAGTTGGAGCATGGAATGATGATAGTCTCCTTGAGTTTACATCCCTAGTAAATTTGTGCCCAAATTTGAACAGATTTGTGCTGCAGGTATGCTTCAATTTACTAAGCAGTCTCAGTCATTGCATTCAGACATGCAAGTCAATCTTGAGCATTCTTGCCAATTTATACTTTGTTATTAGTGTACCCTGTCCAGATGTGTTCAGTTTCTTAATTTTGCATTTGCTATGCTGCACAGTTGATATTGGACTTTGTCAATAGGACATTAGTTTCTGTGTTGATACAATGCGACTTGGCTAACATAGGTAGATGAAAGAATAAGAATAACAACCTCGTGTATAAAAGATCTTAATTTTGTTATTCAGTAATGCACGTTGCTATTTCCTTTGTTTTGATTAATATGCTTGGCAACTACATAATTCAGAATCAATGATTTGCCCGTCCTTGTTCTTGTTGAAGAAGTTAACTTTCTATATTTTGGAAGTAATTAAAGATGTTCAGCTAAGTGAGTCATTTTACCCAAAATTAAAGTCTTCACTTTGTAATTGAATAATGTCCTTTGATATTTCCTTTAAGTGATGTGGTTGGCCACTACCTAATCTATAATCTGCCCGTGGTTGTTCTTGGTAAGGAAGTTAACTAATTAGGGTATTAAATCTGATCTTTTGTTTGCACGTGTATACTTTTGGATCTGATCGCTTTCTTGCATCCTAAAATGTTCTTTTGTCAGTCCTCAACCACGTGTCAAGTTCCATTTTTTGCCTCTCGTATGATCATGTTTGTGTGTGAATGCGCACAGGTGTGCTTTTCATTTCAATGGCTCTCCCAAAAAAAAAAAGCTCGTTTACCATCACTTGAAACAACTGTTTTGATAAAATTCAATTTACATTGAAAGTTGATCTCTTTTTTCTCTTAACAATGTAGCCTTAATTGCAGCAGCACGAGTGACAACGAAGTTAGACAGCAGAATCATAAATGCAAACTTATATAACTCACGTTTGAACAATCATCTTAGTTCCAATAAATTTAATTATATTGACATCCCGCCTTTTTGCAATGCATTTATAAACAGTTAGCTTTGGAATAATGAATCCAGAAGCTTCTTATTTCGTATTAACCCTTCATTTATTGCAGTTAATATGGATGTCGCCGTCAAAGAGAAGAAGAAAAATAAGGCGAGCTCCCAAATATACCCACAAGTACCTGAAATTGGTCGAGATTGTTGGGTACTATGGTCGTACAAGCGATGATGAGATCGCCATCTACTTCTTTGAGAATGCTGTTTCTCTCCAAAAAATCATTATTGATCCTCGCAACCAAATCCTGGAGAGGTCGCCTGCACGGGCTGACCAAATCAAGAAAGAGGAAGCTGCTCGAAGGCACGCCAAGCAGCAACTCGAATCCAAGAAACCTCATCAAATCGAACTGGTAATCCTTTAGATGTCTCAACCATCTGGCTGCCCCTGTCGTTGTATATATGAAAAACTAAAGAATGGACGTGGAGTGAACCTACCATACTATACAGTAACCCAAGGAAACAAAAATTTTGCCTTTTCTGAGTAACTGGAAAGATATTCTATTCTCAAAGGCTTGTTGTTTGTTGGTACTTTGTTGTTGTCGTCTGCGGCGAGGTTGGAGTAATTTGATACTTATTATTCTATCAGTTTTGTACTTTTTTCGGCACTAAATCAGTCGGACGATGTTTGTGTTTGTGTTTTGTCTTGGTCGGCAGTAGGCTTGGTATTCCTAAAAATGAGATGCACAAATATCTTGGTTAAAGAAAAGAAAAGAAAATAGATTGGGTTTTGTTCCCTCCAAAGCTACTTAAACGAACAAACAGTGGAGCGAGAACGACGGAATTGTTCAACATTATTTATTATGCATATCATATAATTGATTTACAAGTACAAAAGATTAATAAATAGATCGATGGAGATTCGAACTCTAAAATAGAGTAGAGGTTGGTATTTAAATTGTTATTTCACATATACATGTATGCAGGTCTATTTCTATAAGTATATTTAGAAATTAGAATGAGCCAACGTATTGGTGCACAAGTAATTAGGACACACATCCAACCCCTTTCCTAGCTTCTTACAAACAAACGAGCCAGAAGTTTTCGAACAAGCAAATTTCTCTGCCAAGTCCAAGTAGGGAATTTTGTTCACTTAGGCACAATATGTTGGCCAAAGGAAAAAAAAAAAAGCGGGATTGTTGGAAAAGTGACCTCAGCTCAGAGTAAACTTAGAAACAACCTTCTCCTGCAGTAGTATATATGCTGTACTAAACTAAAAACTAGACAAACCGTCACTAGCAAAAAGAAAAGGATATGGCAAGCAAACTAGCAGTCCCAACAACAAAACTAAGACCCCCAAGGCTTTATACTTCTCATCGGGATCAGTGATTTCCTCAGCGAGTGGTGCTATTGGCCCTCGCTGCAGGAAGAATATCAGAACGACCCAATAGAACGCCACATCGTTGAGCAAAGAGGCCAGTCCAAGAAGAGCAATGGAGGCACCAGTTAAGCGAGACGAAGCCTGACATGTAATCAATGGGAAAGCTACCTCAGATTCTCACTCTCGTCCACTTTGAAATATATCAGATGTATATAAAGACCATCAATTGGGGTTTGAAGGGGGGTTGCTGATAGTGTAGACTTAGATATACCTTTCTTCCCCATAAAGCAAAAGCAATTCGGCCACCATCAATCTCTCCTGCAGGAATGCTGTTGATGGCATTGATAAGAAGTCCAGCCCATGCCCATAATACGAGTGGATTTAGCGCCAATGTGGTCCCCTCCTTGAGAGCATCTCCGAGGATAAGCTTAGCTACAAACACAGAAAAAGCAAAGAAAGAAATTTACAGTTATATATGAAAACTGAATGACTTGCCATATATAGATAAACATGAGGCAAGTGCTGAAGTTATTACCTAATCCACCAACCAGAAGTGATTCATGAAATACTGAAGGATCGATAATAAGACCTAGTTGATCAGCTGGAGGCAAGATGAAACCTAGTAGCAGAAGTATGAATCCAAAAGCAAACCCAGCCAAAGGACCAGCAGCTGCTACTTTCAAGAGATTCTCGCGATTTGGTACAATGTTTAGGATCCTTGTTATGGCACCAAATGAGCCAATCTGCCATTTGAAGCTTGTTAGATTTTTTTAGCATATAGCCATATAGGGGTGCAACGAGGCCCAGGAACATGATTGCTTTTCATGTATTAATGTAGTATGATAGTATAATCAAAGCAGATACATTACATTTTCAAGGCTTCAAAAAACAAATGAAGCAAAAGGTAGCACAGTAATTCCCAACATGAGGATATAAAATATGCTTTCTTGAGATGCTTCACACAAATAATCAAAAGTCATTCATGAGTTCCAGTGTTCCTCGGATTCAAAGAACATGTTAAAGAACATACAAAGTTGGGCTTCTGATTTAATAGTATGGTTACCAAATCAAATATTAAAAGCCAAATGCGCTAAACTGGGCCTGTATGGCACTAGGCTATTGATGCACACACAGACAACTAAGGTCTAAACCCAAGGCACAAAATAGCAGTAAACATCACCTGCCAACTAGGAACAAAATATGGCACACCCAGTTTAATTCCAGCTTCTTTAGAAACAACAATGTGGCTGATTTCATGTACGCCTAAAATAAGTGCAGTTACTAGAGCCCCAGGAAGGCCATTTTGCAACAAATCAAGATTGTCAAAGACTGATCTGCAGGAGAGAGATAAATGAAAATCCTCAGCTTTACAATTTTTAAATTGGCTTAGTTGGAGCCCATATTATAACTTGTATTTGTGGCTGCAAAGTAAACCAACTGCTGACCAAGCCCAAAACATATAAATGAAGAATTTTTTCTCAACAGAAGTGAGTACCATGTAGAAATGAAAGGTATTTCCATTCCCTCTGCAAGGGGGAATAACTCAACCAAAACGTCCCTAGATTTTCACTCATGCTTCTTGCAGAATATGATTGAGGTAAGGTAAGTGCAAATGCAAGCATTTTTATCCCAACAAAATGACAAGATTTGTAGTAGAACATGATGACATAATTTTTTAATTTTTTATTTTTTTAAAAAAATTATGGTTCTGAATTTTCTGAGATAAGTTGCGTCAATATGATGGAAATCACACACAATGGAAAAAACTTACAATAGATTTGTTTGTAATGCAGGAACATTACGAAGAAGTAAGGTAAATACAGTGACCAAACCAAAAGCCCCTGCAGCAAACCAATCGGGAACAGCTGCATTCATAAAATAAATGCTTAATAACAATTTCCTGTTGCTTGTTGCCTCATAATGAATACATTAAACATAAACCATCTGGAAGAGCTAGCGAATTGCGTACCAGTGGTTTCTGGTTGAAATGCCATCTTTGGTACCACAACTGCAACAGGTTTATCGTCCTCTGGATTAATTAGAAGGAATAATTTATATAAATCTCCAAACCTGTCCTGTTCAATAATTGTTAGGTTACATAAAAAGTACAGCAACCATGTCCATCAAACTGTTCAACATAGAAAAAATTTGCAGAAACACATACTTCCATCCTCTGTGCTATTTTCTTATAACTTTTCGCAGCTTGACCACGTAGGTTTCCCTTGAATAATACACCAGCCTGTAACAATACATGTGTGTGTGTTCGGATTAGATTTCTATCATACCATGCTTGGTCCTTTCTACCTGAAAACCTTTGTTATTATATATACATATAAATATATATATATATGTATTTCTGAATTCACCATTCCCGTTCAATCAAAGATTAGTAATGGTACTTATTACCACATTCTTTTACAAATAAATGAACGAAATTATTGAACTCACTTCATATGGTTCCTGGCTGGTCACAAAGAATGTATCAAAACCAAATACTTGATCCTTCAGAATATCGATTGTCTCCTTTGGGATCCGGAGTGATTCATCAAATTGTCGCTGTTGTTCAGACGTTTTGGAGTAGAACAATATCAGACGAGAGGAATATATGGATTAGGAATGGAACACAAATTCATGAATATTTTATACAATTATCACCTTCACACCTGGGAGAGGCGAACCACTGGTAACTTCAACTTCAACAGTGGTAACACCCTGCAAAATTAAATGGTCAGCAGTCAGCACCGAAGAAAAGGGGAGTGTATAATGACCGAGACTTTGTCCTGGACCAACAAATTGTTATTTCATAATACTTCACATTTAAGAAGGGAAAAAAAAAAAAAAAAAAAAAAAAATTCTCCACATTCCCATTTTCGCATTCCCGTAAACCTCATCAAGAATAAGACATTAACCATCTGATCACCGAAGTAAGACATAGAGAAGAATACAAGATTAGACTACAAAATCGTAGTAAATCATAATCATGAGAGTGTAGAAACTGTATGGTCCAGAATCAATTCAACACAACTTGTTAAATTTTTTTTTTTAAAAAAAAAAAGAAAAGAAAAAAGAAGAAGTTACTGAATACAGTATTCGTAGCAATCAGATAATGGCATTATCTCCAGAAATAAGATGGCTTCATTTGTACCTCAATATTATCTTGTGCTTCATTTGTTCCACCACTATCACCGTTGATAGTGCTTTTAGTCTCAAGCATTCCAATCTCATCAGATTGATCCTCACCCTAGGACAATTAACCAGAGCATCATCATTAACTACAAGAAACTATTTCTGACATGATAAACGGTGATAGATTATACACTCTCCATTTGTAAATACTAGTACTACTTTTTTTGTACCACTTTTACCTCATTTATATTCAACTTTCTATAAATGGTATAAAGTATTTCGTTTAATAGTTTAATGGTATAAATGGAGTTTCAATAATAATCTTATAAATTTTCTTAAGGCTTAACATGACAATTATTTGTAAATGGAGTGAGTACAACCCACTATTTCAGTACTTGAGACTGACCACTAGATTACTAACCACATTCTGAGAATAATTGTCCGAACCACTCCCGGAAAAGGAATTATTTGCTGCAGAACCCTCCTCTTCTCCATTCAAACCTCTTCCCTTCAGGATGCAATAACAAATTCAATCACAGTCAAAAGGCAAACTAGATAACAATACATATGACATAAAATAGGTTAAGGAGATCGTCACTGTGCAATGCCACGCAAAAGTAAAAGCACAAAACACCACTACTTACCTCATCATTGCTACCCTCAGGCTCAGTTTCCGTCTCGCTCAAATTGCAAACGAACTTTAAATCTTCCCGAAACAACACCCTAATCGATATCACCAAGAATTCCGAAAACATGACCCCAGAACTCAGCCAGACAGCTGAAATATGTAGTTTAAAAAATCCAACCAACCAAACAGAAACTATAGCATACAGTTACCTACTTTAGCATTTGAACAGAGCTGGACTTCCATCCCCCAGTCGCTCGATAACCCAACCGAATGTGGCTGCAGGAACTACACCGCGACACAGGAATCACAAAGCTCCTCCCAAAACTTGCCGATAAATTCATCTGCGGAAATTGAAATGAATTTCAGTTCAATCGTATTTCCACAGACATCGAATCGCAAAATTAGGGCTCGTGGCAAAATTCACAATGGTTGGGAGGGTTAAAACTTAAAAGCGCAATTCCAGTGGAAATTTTGTAGGTTTTGAAGCTGAAGTATTTTCCAGCGTCGGAAAATATCTTATCTCCTCGAGATGAAGAAACAACAGCGTAATTGAAATTCAGAATATATATTTTCCATATATTCGTATTGTTTTTATTATTTATATATTTATTTTTATTTTGGGTCGTTATGTCCGTTACGATGTTCGAGCGCGCCTAAAATCTGATTTGCTTTTTCTTGGCAAATAAAAGTTAGCCACGTGTCACTGTCTTCCCACGTAATCCTTATCAGTTTCTTCAAATTTTGTACTATCCTCTTGTGGGGGTAAGGATGTCATTTCAGATTCGCATGGTAGGGGTTCAAATTTCAATTGTTTTTTACTAGGAGTGTCAATTTCAGGTTTCGGGTTGTGTTCGTGTCGTGTTTCGGTCAAGTTGGTTGGATCGTGTTTCAGGTTTTACAGATTCGGGTCGTGTTTGTATCAGGTGTTAATAATGGTATAACACAAAAATATGTAATCCCGAACACGACCCGAAATTCGAAATGAATTTGAAATACCAAACCCGAACAAGATCTGAAAATTTTTAGGTCGAATTTCAGATTAGAGAAACAAAAAACGACTAAACCCAAAAAATCCAAAACTGCATCGGGTTCGTGTCGGTCGGATTCGTGTTTTCGGATCGTGTCCAAAATTGACACCCCTATTTTTTCCCAACCCAAAACATTTTTCTACTCAAGGAAGATTTCCCTACCATCAATCATTTGATCAAAGCCAAAACATTCAAGAGAGTCCTCATAAACAAGTACTATACTCCATATATTTTTTAAAATTTTAGTACGGTATTGTTTGGTAGTTAGTGAACGCACTAATAAAATAACATAGCATATTGATTTAGTTAGCGGATTCGCTAATAAATAAAAATATCTGGGAACATTGTCACAACTTGCTAGTCCATCTTCCAAGAAACGACGTAATTTGTAAAATAATTGGTCATTGGTCATAAAATTGGCTTGTAGATAATTTATGGTTTGTTATACAATTATTGATGACAATTATTGATGAAATTTGGATGTATACCACTTTTTCAAAGAAATGCTCCATTAGTCATCATACCTATTCTAGTGAAGGCAATTAATTATGATGCCATTAGCCTTGTATTATGTCTATAAATATGGGTTCTTAAGTGAGAAATACACACCAAGATTTGTTCAAAAAACTCTTATACTTGGGCATATATTTTCCTTGCTTTTGGTCTTAATTTCACTACAATAGTTGCACTATTGAATACACTAATACTATTTCTTTTCTTTCATCCATTGTCTTTCATTCAAATATATCCATTACTAATATATCATCATTAGAATTCCATATTATCATATAGCTAATAGGCATATACTTGTAATAATTTCACAACACGTTATCAGCACGAGCTCTATTAGAGTTTGCCAATTCTACCAAGGTTTTGTTGGAGTTCCGTTGAAAATTTAATTCATACCGGGGTTCTGCCAAAATTTTTCAAATCCGGAAGAAAATCACTTGAGGTAATATATTACAACTATTTTCAATATCAATTATGACTAACTTTTCAAAACAGGAATCTATGCCGTTGGAAAGATCCGGGGATTAATTATTTATCTTGAAATATGGATATTAAGATTTATTTGGAAACAATGGGTCTAGAAAAGACCATTATAAAAGAAAATACGGCCACAGGCCTAGACCGCAGAGAAAGGAAAAAAAAATACGGCCACAGGCCAAGACCTAGAAAAACAAAACGGTCAAAAGATCATATTGGTCTATATATGGGAAATAAGCATTTTGCCAATTCTTATTTTTGATAAGAGATAGTGACAGTTCCCTTAATGTGGGGGCAAATGGCAGCTCTTTGATAAAATAAAAATTTTTGGCTGAAATCCCAAATGCGAGGCATCATAATGACTGCAAGACTATAAGTCTGTAAATGATATAAATCAGTCATGTTCAGAATAATGTCACGATTGAGATATGTGACAATATATTAATAAAAATGACATTAATACCAACAGAGTCCATAAATCTTAGTTCGGTTATACCAACAGATTTCGTGGGTCTTTAGTTTGGTGTGCACTGACAGAGTCAGATTCTTAAATGGCAAAATAATTGCCAGAAATTGTGCCTCTAAAAGGCGAAGCAATTGAAGAAAATGCTATCAATATGGCAGGAGGACATAGTCCCACGACTAATGAATTGGTACTAGTTACCGAGAATTATTGATACAATAAAGCAAATAAAGGTTGAAATAAACCTTGCTAAAGTACGATGATATAAATATTACAAAGGCCATTATTGATATGCTAAATATATCAATGAAAGATATACAAATTTCTTCAATGATACAATATTATTTAAATACTGCATTACATTTTATTATATTGTTTTTATTACGCTTTGAATTTTTTTATTTTCTGCTATATTATTATGCATTGTGTTATTTCACTTATATTTAATCTTGTTTTAGTATTAATTATATCTTGTTTTAATTACAGCAAAATGAGAAATTATAAAAGTGATAATATATGTCTTATTGATAGTGCTTCAACGCACACGATACTAAAAGACATAAGGTATTTTTCCAATTTAAAAATGGGAGATACAAACATAAACACAATATGTGGTAGTGCAAATATTATAAAAGGAATTGGCACAGCCAACTTTATTTTCCCAGAGGGAACAAAATTAATTGTGAAAAATGCACTCCTATCTCCCAAGTCTCGAAGAAATTTATTGAGTTTTAAAGATATCCGAGAAAATGGGTATCATCTCGAGACATCGACTTCAGAGAATGTCGAATATTTATTAATTACAAATACCACTCATGGTAAGAAATATATATTGGAAAAATTAACAGCTCTGTCTTCTGGATTGTATTTTTCAAAGATAAATACAACTGAAAATTATCACTTAAACCACAGGTCTAATATTCCCCAAATAAACCAGAGGTTTATTGATGGCCAGAGGCCCACTAATATATATCATCCCAAAATAGGCCAGAGGTCTATTGGAAGCCATAGGCTTACTGATGAATATATGATATGGCATGATCGCCTAGGCCATCCCCGCTCTACAATGATGAGGCGAATTATTACAAATAGTCATGGCCATTCATTAAAGGGACAAAAATTGCTGCAACATAATGATTATATATGTGTTGCTTGCTCCCAAGGAAAATTAATTTCCAAACATTCACCAACAAAAGTGGGAACTGAAAGCCCTAGTTTTCTTGAAAGAATTCAGGGTGATATATGTGGACCTATAGATCCACCATGTGGACCATTTAAATATTTTATGGTGCTAATTGAGGCATCAACACGATGGGTCCAATGTATCATTATTATCATCTCGCAACCATGAGTTTGCAAAATTACTTGCTCAAATTATTAAATTACGAGCACAGTTCCCTGATTATACAATAAAAAATATCCGATTGGATAATGCTGGTGAATATTCATCCCAGAGGTTTGATTAATACTGCATGTCAATTGGCATAACAGTTGAGCATCCTGTTGCTCATGTCCATACACAGAATGGACTTGCTGAATCACTTATAAAGCGTTTACAATTAATTGCCAGACCATTATTAATGCGATCTGGATTGCCATTGACAGCTTGGGGGCATGCAATATTACATGCAGCAAAATTGGTGCGGAT
The DNA here is from genome assembly GCA_030278955.1 of Hygrophila difformis. Lineage (NCBI taxonomy): Eukaryota > Viridiplantae > Streptophyta > Magnoliopsida > Lamiales > Acanthaceae > Hygrophila > Hygrophila difformis. Next base: position 7,435,121 of record JAOANR010000008.1, read on the forward strand.
AAGACCGACACATTATCATGAATACTCCCCTATACAATTAACATTTGGGCATGAACCCAACATATCCCATCTCAGAATATTTGGTTGCGCAGTATATGTTCCGATTGCACCACCTCAGCGCACAAAGATGGGTCCCCAACGTAGATTGGGAATATATATCGGGTATGAATCACCATCGATTATTCGATATCTCGAACCATTAACTGGTGATTTATTTACTGCGAAATTCAAAGATTGTCATTTTGACGAATCTCATTTCCCGACATTAGGGGGAGATAAGAACCAACCAGAGAAAGAAAAAGAAATCAACTAGAAAACACCGCTAGATTTCTTTGATCCTCGTACAAATGATTGTGAACTAGAAGTACAAAGAATTATACATTTGCAGAATATTGCAAATCAATTGCCGGACGCATTATGCGACTCTGAAAGAGTAACAAAATCTCTTATACCGGCAGCAAATGTTCCAATGAAAATTAATGTCCCAGAGGGACCAATTACAAGTGTCAAAGATGAATCTACTGCACGCTTGAAGCGTGGTAGACCACCAGGTTCCAAAGATAAAAATCCTCGAAAGAAAAGAGGATCACAAATAATTGAAAATGACAAAATTGCAGAAAATATTCCAGAGGAAAAAGAAGCTCTTGAAGAGCAAACTGCTCCAGAGGAGCATGAACTTACAGTTCCAAAGGAACAGGAAATTGAAAATAATGAAATATCAATCAATTTTGTCACAAGCAGAAATGTTTGGAATCGAGATGCAATTATCATAGATAATGTATTCTCGTATCACATAGCACTTGACATCATAAATGATAACGAGGATCATGAACCTAATTCGGTTGATGAATGTCGGAAAAGAAAAGATTGGCCAAAATGGAAAGATGCAATCCAATCTGAATTGGATTCCCTGGCTAGACGAAATGTGTTTGGACCGATAGTCAAAACACCAGAAAATATAAAGCCAGTCGGATACAGATGGGTTTTTGTAAGAAAAAGAAATGACAAAAATGAAATTGTCAGATACAAAGCGAGATTAGTCGCCCAAGGGTTTTCACAGAGACCCGGATTTGATTATGATGAAACATATTCCCCCGTAATGGATGGAATAATATTTAGATATCTTATCAGTTTAGCAGTCCATCAAAATCTTGAAATGAGATTGATGCATGTTATTACTGCGTATCTATATGGAAATTTAGATACAGATATCTATATGAAGGTCCCAGAGGGATTAAAAATGTCAGAGACATATGAATCAAATCCTAGACATATGTATTCCATCAAATTACAAAAATCCCTATATGGACTGAAACAGTCCGGGCGAATGTGGTATAACCGACTCAGTGAGTCTTTGTTACAAGAGGGTTATACAAATGACCCGATCTGTCCATGTATTTTCATTAAGAAAAATGGACAAGGGTTTGTAATCATTGCAGTTTATGTTGATGATCTCAACTTGATTGGAACTCCAGAGGAGCTCCAAAAGGCTGTTGAATACCTAAAAAATGAGTTTGAAATCAAAGATTTTGGTAAAACCAAATCATGCCTTGGTTTGCAAATTGAATATTTAAATAATGGAACATTTGTCCATCAAACAGCATATACTCAGAGAGTATTAAAGCGATTTTATATGGATAAAGCACATCCATTGAGTACTCCAATGGTTGTAAGGTCACTTGATATAAAAAAGGATCCGTTTAGACCACAAGAGGAAGGTGAACAAATTCTTGGGCCAGAGGTCCCATATTTAAGTGCCATAGGTGCTTTAATGTATCTTGCAAACTGCACTAGACCAGATATATCATTTGCAGTAAATTTATTAGCGAGATTCAGTTCATCTCCTACAAGACGACATTGGAATGGAATTAAACATATATTTCACTATCTCCAAGGAACTATAGATCTTGGGTTATTTTACCCAAATGACTCTCGACATGAAATAATCGGCTTTGCTGATGCCGGATATTTATCAGATCCACATAAAGCCAAATCTCAAACTGGCTATGTTTTTACATGTGGTGGTACTGCAATTTCATGGAGATCAATGAAGCAGACTTTGACTGCTACTTCCTCAAATCATGCTGAAATTTTAGCAATCCATGAAGCCAGTCGAGAATGTGTATGGTTGCGATCTTTGATGCACCATATATTGAAAAATTGTGGCATGGCTACTGAAGAAAAAATATCCTTAACAGTTTTATATGAAGATAATGCAGCTTGTATAGCACAATTGAAGGGAGGGTATATTAAAGGAGATAGAACGAAACACATTTCACCAAAATTTTTCTTCACTCATGATTTACAGAAAAATGGTGAAATAGATGTGCAACAAATCCGTTCAGCTGATAATCTTGCAGATTTATTTACCAAGGCACTACCAACAGCAACATTCGAAAAGTTGGTGAAAAGCATTGGGATGCGCCAACTAAAGAATCTCAACTGATGCTTTGATCAGAGGGAGAAATTAATATATAAGAATTATGTACTCTTTTTCCTTCACTAGATTTTTCTCCCAGAGGGTTTTTATCTAGTAAGGTTTTAACGAGGCATATTCTTTTATATATAGTACATCCAAGAGGGAGTGTTATACAATTATTGATGACAATTATTGATGAAATTTGGATGTATACCACTTTTTCAAAGAAATGCTCCATTAGTCATGATACCTATTCTAGTGAAGGCAATTAATTATGATGCCATTAGCCTTGTATTATGTCTATAAATATGGGTTCTTAAGTGAGAAATACACACCAAGATTTGTTCAAAAAACTCTTATACTTGGGCATATATTTTCCTTGCTTTTGGTCTTAATTTCACTACAATAGTTGCACTATTGAATACACTAATACTATTTCTTTTCTTTCTTCCATTGTCTTTCATTCAAATATATCCATTACTATTATATCATCATTAGAATTCCATATTATCATATAGCTAATAGGCATATACTTGTAATAATTTCACAACATGGTTTGCTTTATGGCTTTATTATAAAGATTATCATCATGTCTAGGCGTCAAGGCGTGCATAATTAACCATCAATTTATTGGGCTGGAATTTGTCAGCCATGACAGAAATGGGCTTTATATTATTCTTTAGTGTAAGGCTTTTGATCCACTAAAGGCCCATAAATCAATACTGACATTGAGTTTCATCTTGTTTCTGTTGAGTCAGTTTACATGCTTTGCTTAAACCCTAAAACCTTTCAGCGTTGATCTTCAACGGTTGGTCCAAGCTGAACTCTCCGCCACTGCAGAGGAAAGGAAATGGTGAAGGCCTACCTTCGCTACGAGGCGGCGGAGGCTTTTGGAGTGATAGTTTCCGTTGATTGTAATATAACCTACGAGAGCTCCGGCAAGCATCTTTTGGCGGGGGCTTTGGAGAAGCTTGGCATCTGGCACGTGCGCCAGGGGATTTGTACCAAGTTCCTTGCACCTTCTCCTTCATCATCTTCCCGCGGCGCTTCACTTGCTGTTACATCCATTGCGGCATCTCCGACTTCTCTGGTGAGTGGTGATTCTCTATAATATGCCACTCTTGTGAATTGCTCGTGATTTCTATTGTAATTTGCAAGCTTTGGATTATGCATTGCAGAATATTAAGTAGAAATTGCTGTTTGGATTTGCAGGTGGCAAGTGGCTATGCTGATGGTACTGTAAGAATATGGGATAGTGAGAAGGGAACTTGTGAAACTACTCTGAATGGACATAGAGGTGCTGTAACAATTCTTCGGTATAACAAACTTGGCTCATTTCTAGCGTCTGGAAGCAAAGATTGTGACATTATTTTATGGGATGTAATCGGTGAAGCTGGACTGTTTAGACTCCGAGGGCACCGTGACCAGGTTTTGCTTGAGACTTTTCAAATCTGGCTATTTTTGTCCCTTGTATTATCACTGTAGCAAAAAAACTCTAGATGATTTTATGTTGCTTTTTTGGAAAGCAGTATTTTCATGGGTGCTCCTTTGTTCTTGCAATGTAGGTTACTGGCCTTGTCTTCCTTGATTCCAGTAAGAAACTGGTTAGCTCATCAAAGGATAAATTTCTGAGAGTTTGGGATCTTGAAACACAGCACTGCGTACAGATTGTTAGTGGTCACCACAGTGAAGTCTGGACAATGAATGTGGACCCAGATGAAAGATTTTTAGTTTCTGGCTCGGCAGATCCAGAGCTCAGATTTTTCTCAATTAATAATGATTTGGGCTATGGTAAAGGTGTACAAGATAAAATTGAAACAGATATAGACAATGGAATGACTTCCACACTGAATAAATGGGAAGTTCTAAAGCATTTTGGTGATATTCAACGTCAGAGCAAGGATAGAGTTTCTACCATTCAGTTCAACAAGTCTGGGAATTTACTTGCTTGTCAGGTTGCTGGGACAATCGTGGAGATTTTCCATGTGCTGGACGAGTCTGAATCTAAACGTAAGGCCAAAAGAAGAATAAACAGGAAATTGAAAAAAACCTCGAAAGGGAAAGCTGAGACTGCTGAAAATGAAGACACAAACATGGAATTTGAGGAGAGTAACGAGGTCCTTATTACAATTGCTGATGTCTTTAAGCCTCTTCACATTATACGAACCAAGGAGAAGATATGCTCCATTTCTTTCTGTCCTGAAACTCCAAAAAGTTCTCTGGCAACCTTAGCGTTATCCTTGAACAATAATTTGTTGGAATTTTATTCAATTGAAAACAGTTCAGCTTCAAGAATTAGTGCCATTGAGCTCCAGGGGCATCGTTCTGTTGTGAGAAGTGTATCTCTTAGTTCAGATAATACACTTTTGATGTCCACAAGCTCCAAGTCAACTAAAATATGGAATCCTAGCACTGGGTCATGTCTCAGAACCATTGGTTCAGGATATGGATTGTGTGGATTTTTCGTCCCTGGTAATAAGTATGCGATTGTTGGTACAAAAGGGGGGAATTTGGAAGTCATTGATGTTCGAAGTGGCACTTGTGTGGAAATAATAGAAGCTCATGGAAGCAAAATCTGGTCTATTGCTCCAATAGAAGATGGTTTTGTCACTGGGAGTGAGGACAAGGATGTTAAGTTTTGGGAATACCAGATTACTGAAGAGCCTGGTCAAGTGTGTTCTATGAATTCTTTTTTTATTTTGTTTCTCACAATGAGTTGAAATGTTCTATTTGGTTTATTATCCATGATTCTGAAATGCTTCCATCTGTCTGACCAAGGGTTTTTATAGCAAGCTAGCTGCAATAATTTTGTTGGTTAATGTGTTTTCACAGGCTAAACATCTGACAGCATCTCCAGTAAGAAACTTGAAAATGAATGCTGATGTTCTAGCAGTTGCTGTGAGCCCAGACGGTAAACATATTGCTGTTGCCTTGTTGGATTACACAGTGAAGGTGAATATCTGTTTTACAGTTTGTTCATTTATAATATCATATAACCGTGTATATTATAATGATTTCATGGGGCAAATCTCACAATAACACATGCAGTACATAGCTTTACATGGTTCTTCGCATAGCGGAAAAAATTAAAATAAAAGCATTCATATTGAGTTAATTTGTCAGATTTATAGTCTGGAATTGACTGATATTTAGGGCATTTTTTATAGTGAGGTCTGAACCAAATAGTTAAGTGGTCAAACCGTCAAATCTCATGCATTAGGTTATAAAATTTAATATGAAGAAGATGATTAATATTAATAAATAATAAGTAAAAGTCAAATCACTTAATTTTGGACTCTATGTACTACTAAAAGGCAAATCCTTTAATCAATTAAGTAATTGGATTATCAAACGGGTAGTAATAAGTGTTGATATCAAACAGGACTTTAATCCAACTCTGAATATTTATCAAAATTTTCTCTACATTCAACATTTTGGTTTATTTCAATTTTATGTAGTCAATGTATGGTTTCCTGTGTGTTTACCCATTGGGCGAATTCAGAAAATGCTTTTAGTGGTGTCGCAAAAATTAAAGGAAGCTACGTTGGAATTGGGATAGTGATGACAATACAAATATATATATATATATATATATATATATATATTGAGGAAAACTAGGTTGGAATTGAGAATAGTGGTGTCCATCACCAAAATTGAGTGGGGGCACCAACCTAAACAAAGTTATTTCTTTTTTTAGCTTAAAAAATCAATTTTCATCAATTTAAGTGGTGTCTTGTCACCTATACCCCGGCTCGGCTATATGTAAATGCCCCCCTTGTGTTTACCCTATTATGTTTACATTCTTCATTTCTGTTTGATCATATTGTAGTATTCATTATATGGTTGAATGGATTCCTTGCACAATCTGACACCTGAGTGTGATTTTAAATTAATTTGCTCTTTTTTGTGTATTTCTAATCATGCTTTGTGATATATTTAGGTCTTCTTCCTGGACACGCTTAAATTTTTCCTCTCCTTATATGGGCATACAATGCCTGTCTTGTGTATGGACATATCTTCTGATGGAGATTTGCTTGTCAGTGGCTCTGCGGACAAAAATTTGAAGATTTGGGGTTTGGATTTTGGTGACTGCCATAAGTCCCTTCTCGCTCATGATGGCAGGTATCCTCAGAAAGTTGACGGGAAAAATAAGAAGAGTTCACTTTGCCTCTTCATGTTTCACTACCCATATTGCAGTGAGATTGTTTTTAAATGCCAAAAATGATGTTTTCTTTGCAGTATCACGGCTGTTAAATTTGTGAGAAATACCCATTACATGTTCAGTGTGGGACAGGACCACCAAGTGAAATACTGGGATGCAGACAAGTTTCAACTGCTTTTAACTCTTGATGGCCATCATTCTGGAGTGCAGGGCCTAGCTGTCAGCAGTCGTGGTGATTTTCTGGTAACTGGATCTGATGATAGATCTATTCGCCGTTGGGATCGAACTGAAGAGCCTTTCTTTATTGAGGTACTTCTCTTTTATGCTTTACATGTCTAATGTTGCCTCCTTAAGCATGTTAACATCTTGGGTGACTCTCATTGCCTTTTTGGGAATTTCTGGTTGTAAGGAGATATCCTCTGCATTTATTAGAGATTGCTTTTTTGGAGGTGACATTCCACTTATCTTTCCAGGAAGAAGAAGAGAAAAGTCGGGTGGCTATGTATGAAGCTGGCCTTGACAATGCACTTGAGAATAAGTATATGCCAAAAGAAGAGCTCCCTGAGGAGGGTGCTGTTGCACTGGCCGGAAAGAAAACTGGGGAAACAGTAACTGCAGCTGATGCCATTATGGAAGCACTAGATATGGCAGATCAAGAGCTCAAGCGAATTGCTGAGCATGAGGTGGTTTTAGTCGTAACAATTGTTTAACATGTTGAATAAGATATTAATGTTTTCTGATTAACAATTACTGCTGGATATATCGTGTAATCCATCTTGGTTTTCATTTTTATGTCTTCTGTGTTTGGATTGCCCATCTGGGACAGTAAGCTGCTTTAGATGCAAGATCAAGTTGAAATACATATTTTGATTATGCACTTTTGTAATTTTCAGGAGGAAAGAACAAAAGGGAAAGTTCCTAATTTTAGACCAAACATTCTTATGCTTGGTCTATCTTCATCTGATTATGTTTTGCGTGCAGTTTCAAGTGTTCCCACGAATGACTTGGAGCAGGCATTATTGGTAAGTCTGATGATATTGCTTCTATATTTTAAATCCAATCTATTTGGCTTTTGGTAGAATAAACACTTCACAGATTTCTTCCTTGGAGAGATTGTTACTTTCTTACTATAGGACTTATATTTGTTTTAGTGAATTAGTTAGTGAGGTATACAAAAATTATTGATGCAAATCAACTCTCAACTGTAATCTCTAACATTGCCATTTATCGATTTGGGTTTCTAATGTGGATATACTACTTAGTTTGCTATGCTTGAAGTGTTCCCTTTGGAATGACCATTTATGTTTTTTCCATTCTTGCAGGCCTTACCTTTCTCGGATTCATTGAGGGTTTTATCTTATTTGAAAGATTGGGTGGCTTTACCCGATAAGGTCAGTGTGATGCATCTGGTCTTTTGCATCTACTCAACATTAAATTGTATTCACCCCAACTCTGTTGTCTTAAGGGCCTGTTTGGATCTCCTTGTGAAAAAATGAGAATTTTAAACGATAAGTATTTCCTAGGCTGCTTCTCCTTTTAGGAGAACTTTGCCTTTTGAAGTTAGTTTTGTTACTATCAAAAACCATTGCAAATAGATTTTTAAAAAAAAGAAAAAGAAAAAAAAAGAAAAGAAAAGACTTTTAGAAGAAGTAAATGTCAAAAGTTAAAAAGAGGGAAAATATATATTTATATAATAGATATATATACTTGGATGCTTCGGTATGTTTATATATATTTATATATGATCCAAACAGACCCTAATTTGGATGCTTCGCTATGTTGGCTTTAAAATTATAAATGTCTCTACTGATCTTATTTAGATGAGTTTGACTGCCATATGAATTTTCCAATATTTGGGCTAGCTTTACAAGCAACCCTGACCATTTTGTTGTACATGCAGCTGCTTGCAGTCAGAAGTATAAATTGCTGTGACTACATTGCTTTGCTTTAAGGAACATTGATCCCACCCCCCCCCCCCCCCCCCCCCCCCCCCCCCAACATATGCATAATATACTTTATTTTTTCTGTTCTTTTGCCAGGTTGAGCTTGTCTGTCGTGTTGCCACTGTCTTATTACAGATCCATCATTACCAGCTAACCTCTACTGTCTCTGCCAGACCCATCCTATCTATTCTCAAAGACACATTGCATACAAGGGTGAAGGTATTGTTTCAAACTAAACACCAACAAACAGATCTATTGATTGCCCTTTAAAAGATCTTAGTCTATCTAGTTTAATATAAGCAGCAATAAACAAATTCTTATAGATTGCTAATCTGGTCTAAGTGCCTAGCTTCCAAAACTATAAGACTTGCAATATATAAAAGAATTTATTGAGACATGCTGTTGTGATTTCAACTTTTCTGTTAAATTTCTTTGAATGCTATGAGCGTTGCTTCCTCCCTCAATTCCAAATTTGAAAAGTGAGCTTTCCAGATTTTGCTTGAATTATAGTGTAGCATATTTCTATTATTTTTTTTTTTTTTTTTTTCGTGTGTCCTAATTCAATAAATGTTGGTATTAGTACAATCCATCTAATTATGAGTTGTTTTACATGAGAAGATTATATAAGACAATCTGTCTCTGAAATACAAATCTGATTTTATCCTCAGATTGGACAGGGAACCAATTAGATTTGACAGGGAACCAATTATATAAAGTGTTTGAAGTGGAAATATGGAATGGTGGAATACTGAAATACATTTCTTCGGCATTTATTGATTGAAAGTTTGCCTAATCAACTTTAGTTCTCAATAATTTACCTTTCGCATATTGCTTTTAGCATTCAATGTCAAAACCTAAAATCTGAATATTGATCGGACAAAATATTGCTTGCGATAGGATTGCAAGGATACTTTGGGCTTCAACCTAGCAGCAATGGACCATGTAAAGGTAAGTCTCTCTGCACTGACTCTCATGTAATGGCATATTAATCTTGCTGGAGATGAGACAAGCTAAACCAACCTTTTTTCTTTCCACTGTGGCAGCAATTGATGGCTGCAAAGTCTGATGCACCATTTAGAGAGGCAAAATCTAAATTGTTGGAGATACGTGCACAATACTCGCAACATGCAGACAAAAAGTTGCTACCAAGAGAAGAGAGGAAGAAAAAGAAAAAGCAACGGAAGCTGGATGATGGGCACGTTTGGTCTTGAGTCTTGACTTGTTTGTAATCTGACACCCTTCAATTCTCAAGCATCATGGATAGGGAAGAGCCAATTGTTTGGACATCACAATCAGCATATACTCAATTTTGTTCGTGAAGCTTATAGGAGTACTTAACATTTGTTTGCTTCGACATTATTGTAGATATAGATATTCGAGGCACAAGAACTATGATGTTTGTATTCTCCTTCAGAGGCCAACAATGCAAAATATGGAGTTGGATTCTCCAGCAAGTTTTGAGAATTTATTTATTAAATTTTTTTCCATGGAGCTTCCTTTATGTTCTTACTATTATTATTCTTTGAACAGTGTTACCTTGTCCGAAACATTTTTCACAACTGAACTTATTGACAGTTGGCTTCATTTCAGTTTGTACTATAAGTTTTCACAATTGAGTACTCCATCCGAATCATTAGACGTTATCAGGGTAGGATTATATTATTATATTTTGATTTATGCAATCAACCTAAACATATGTTGATTATGATTATTTTAAATATTTTACAGGGATCAAGACTTGTAGGTAGAGACATACTAGCCGCGACCGCTCTTGGCCTTCTTTATATAATCAGTATTCTAGTTTGGAGATGTGATTAGTCATTGTTGCTCATGTCAACAAAGGACGTCGATTGCATGTTCCTATTCTCACATAATTTACCTGTTTGCTGAGTACCTATATTCTTGCATGTATTTGTTGCTGTGACAGGGATGATGGCGATAATGCTTTTGATAATGTAAACTCTCCGCCGTTGAGCATCATGTATAAACTCTCCATCCCCCAGCATTGGCAGAAAAAGGTGATGTATGAACAATTATAGTTTTTTGTTTTTCATCGACAGTAGTGACTAATTCCATTCGTTGATCAAATGCAACAACACATAATAGGGACATTCATTTAGGATGATAATGATTAAAAATTAGTGTGAGTGAAATGTGTGACTTGAAAAACTGATTACAAATTTTAAAAGCTTTTTTTAAATGAATATCAGGTATTCTCATGTCTTATTGGACCTAAGACTAATTCATGATAATCGGGTAGGCATTGAAGAGTTGCCAAATTTTTTGGTGAAACCGGGTATCCCAGGCCACATTGGACCCAAGACTAATCCCTCGAGGATCTGCAGGGGCAATTAAGGGCGCCTCTCCCAAAGCAGTTTTTTGCATACACAAGGCTCGAACCCGTGACCTTGCTTAAGCGTTGCCAAATCTTGAAAAGTTGATTGATAAATTTTAGTTAATATATCCTATTTTATGCTAAACATTTAATATAAATTCTTATGAAAATAAATAATGTATGTATATATTTTACATATAGTTGGATTTTTATATATATATTAAAAGAAAAAAGAAAAAAAAAAAAAAAAAGTGCTTCATCATGGATTTTCATATGTTACCTAAACATAAATATTACTCAGGATGAGACGCCCAACCTCATGTCAGGACCAAATCCAAAGCCCAATTTAATGAGCCCATTTCGTGTATTCCAATCCAGCCGTCCATTTTAGGGTACCGTTTCCTATAAATTTCATCAATCTTCACCTTTCTTGCCTGCTAGGGTTTTGCTGTTCACGCCCAAACTTCAATCTTGAACCTGAGGTTAAAGTGACGATCTGTCGTCCGCCTTGACTAGCTGCCGCTTCGTCTTGGCCCTCGTTTGCGAAGCTATTCCTTCACTTGCAGGGTATTAGTTTGTTGTAAATTTTCAGGTAGAATCATTTGTTGTAGTTGAGAGAAATGGCACCAAAGGTTTCCAAGGCGGACAAGAAGATCGCTTACGATCAAAAGCTATGCCAGTTGCTCGATGAGTACACTCAGGTTTTGGTGACGGAGGCCGACAACGTGGGGTCGAATCAGCTCCAGAACATCAGGAAAGGACTGCGAGGCGACTCTATCGTTCTCATGGGGAAGAATACTATGATGAAGCGGACTATTCGAATCCACGCCGAGAAGACTGGGAACAGTGCAATTCTAAACCTTATTCCCCTTCTTGTTGTAAGTCCTTTTTCGTACTATGGGTTTTAACATACTGTTGCTGAAGTTGTAAGATTGGATATAGTATCTTGACGGAATCTCATTGGGTAATTTTCATGGATATTATTGCTGAATTCGGTATCGTTTTTGTATAGGGTAATGTTGGACTTATCTTTACCAAGGGTGACTTGAAGGAAGTCAGTGAGGAGGTTGCCAAATACAAGGTAATCTAAGCTGCGTAGTTTAAGGATTATGATTTCGTAACACTATACTTCCTTAGTTATCGTGGCGCTGCGATTATGATCTATGATTTGTGTGTTATTGATTTTCATCCGCATTCAGACGTTTTAAATGCGTTAATGGTTTATGTGGATATTACCTAGTGCAACCTGCATTGTTTGACCACCTTTTATTGACGACAAATATTATCTTTAGGAAACTGGGATGGGTTGGAATAATTTTTGAATATGTATTTATTTTCCTGTACGTGATGTGTCATCTTGAAAATTAAGTAAAAGCTCGTAGGCTTTTTTTCATATGTATTGCAATTTATCTTATGGAGAACTTATTTAAATGTTATTTAACCATAGTAGCTAACATGGTTTTGAAAGGGCACTGTTCTGCTGATGTAAATTGTTTGACATAGCTAAATTATTGAGAAAATGTCACTCTTTTGTCAATATAATTGTTGTTTCCTAGTTGGAATTTGAACTATGGTTTGAGATTTTGAATTCATGGTTAGCTTTTTTATCTTGATGGATAACTGGTGACATTTATATGGTTATTTGTGTGTGTTCTCTGCTGATGCTGTACAGGTTGGAGCACCTGCTCGTGTTGGTTTGGTTGCTCCAATTGATGTCATTGTCCCCCCTGGGAACACAGGTCTCGATCCATCTCAGACTTCTTTCTTCCAGGTATTTAACGATTGATTCTATACGTTATTCCTTGATACTTTTTTTAATTTCAAATTGCACCAACTTCTAAGTTATATGCTTTTCCAGGTTCTCAACATCCCAACAAAGATTAACAAGGGTACTGTGGAAATTATTACCCCTGTTGAGCTTATCAAGAAGGGGGACAAGGTGGGATCTTCTGAGGCTGCCTTGCTTTCGAAACTTGGAATAAGGCCCTTCTCATACGGTCTTATTGTCCGCACTGTCTATGACAACGGTTCTGTCTTCAGCCCAGAGGTGCTTGATTTGACTGAGGAGGACCTTATTGAAAAATTTGCGATTGGTGTTTCCATGGTCACTGCCTTGTCACTGGCAGTCTCATATCCAACACTTGCTGCGGCACCACACATGTTCATCAATGCCTACAAGAATGTCTTGTCTATTGCTGTTGAAACGGATTATTCCTTCCCACAAGCAGATAAAGTGAAGGAGTATCTTGCGGTATGTTGTGGCAATGTTTAATTTGACTTCTGCTTCTGAACAAACATTCAATTTATCCTGATGATTTTATGTTACTCTGAAAATGCAGGATCCAAGCAAGTTTGCTGTTGCGGTAGCACCTGTTGCTGCTGCTGCAGATGCTGGTGCTGCGCCTGCTGCTGCCAAGGAGGAAGAGAAAAAGGAAGAACCTGCTGATGAATCTGATGATGATCTTGGATTTAGCCTTTTTGATTAAGTCTGTTCAATGTCACTATTTTAACTGTGTTTTCCCTTGGAACTAAGGTGCTGTGTTTTTGTTGAATCTTAAACTACACCCCTGGTAATTTAGTTGTCAACTTTTCTTTTACCTCACTATTGGATGATAGCTTGAGTTATTATGGTTCTTTGTCTTTTTTGTTTTTCTTTTTTGGGGGTTTTTATGTGTTTTGTTTATTTTGTATATCAACTTTGAACAGACCTTTGAAATCTAGTCTAGTTATAATGTTATATAATGAGTTGAGTAAATTATGGGGTTTTGAAGTATTACAAAAGCTGGAAGAGAGTTTTCCGCTGCTCAAGTGATGAGCAGCCAACCTGAAAGAGTTATAGTAGTAGATATATTCGAAGTCTATTGTAATTTCTAAAGAAGTTTATCTTTATTTTCTTTCATAGAAGTATTTATCATAATCATCGATAATTCCTATAGTCTATGTGTTGCGCTTGTAGTCTGTGAGATTCCCACTATAAACTATAAAGTACTCCTGTAAATTAACAGAAGGATGCTGGATGAGATGTGCGTGTAGACTCTGAGGTTCCTACTAAACTTGGTTCTGTGTTAGGGATGACAATGGGTCGTTTCTGGGTCAGTTCTGCCAAGACCCAAGACCCGACTCAGGGCTCGGTTCGGTTCCGTTCCGTGTCTGACCCGGACCCATTGTCATCCTTAGGGATGGCAACGGGTCGGTTTTGGATTCATTTTTGTAAGACCCAAAACCCGACCCAAGCTCGGGTCTTTCTCGGTTCCCGGTTCTGACCCTGATCCATTGCCATCCCGATTTTGTGTCATTGCTCGCTGGTGAATGGTGATTATGCCTTAAAAAGTTCTGAACATGGCACTGTAGTAGGATTCTCAGTAATGCTGTAATGCACTATTTTTTTTGATTTTGAAGGCTTAAAAAGAGAATATTCTATAGAATATTCTTTTGTGTTTCAGTTTAGTATTTTCGGTTGGAGATGAAATACTGTTTGATGTGATATTTACTGTATTTTCGGTTTGAGTTTTGTGTTCTCGGTTGGAGATGGTCTAATGCATATTCTGATTTGAGTTTGAAAAGGGCCATTTCAAACTTGTAACGACATATTATTTTTCCCAGGGAATGGCAATTGAAGCACCTCTTCTAATTTCTTTGCGAAACAAGGATTCAACTGGGAGCATGCGATTCTCTTACCATATGCTGCGGTATTACTATTTTTTGTTTTGTTGTTTATTTTGCTTGTAGCTGTCAAACACCTTGGGAGTATTCTTGGATAATGTTGTGATTGCTTTATGGAAAAAAATAAATAAGTAAAACAAAAGCAAAATTAAATTACTTTATGAATTGTTGGGTATTATTATGTACCTTTCCTAGTAACTTTAACATAATTGCATTCTATCCTATGACCTGTTGAAGTATTCTTCACCTTCTGATTGTTGTCTCCCTGGGATTTGATACTCTCAACATGAGCTTTATTCATAACTAATTTTCAATTTTTTTCAGATTTATTCTAGGAAAAGCTAGAAACTAACCGCAAGCAATGGTGGATGAAACATTATTGTACACCATCAACTGCATCGGATAGATCAAAATCTGAAAGTAGTCCTAGGAGGAGGCATTTCACAAACTTGAATACCAAAGTGGTCTATTATTGCCTAGGTGCAAGACTATGTTTCTTATTTCTACACTTTTATACTATGTGGCAACAGGCGTTTTTTTTTTGTTATGTTACACGTAATAATTGATAGTAGTAGCTTTTAGGCTTACCTAAGCTAATGTAAATAAATTACAATTATTCGATATGAAGTAGTAAAAGATAACTATGAAAATACACAATTCATGATAAAATCAAAGTAAACTTAATAAATAAATAAAGATGATGAGATTGAGGTGGTCAAGCAAGCATTCTGAGTTAGTTCTAAGACGTGTCCAGGTTTATCTGGATAAAATAAATGTCTAGAGCTATTCTGCTATTGAGTTAAAGCATATTTAAGCAAGCATGACATAGTGACATGTTTGGCGTTTCATAAGTCGAGCGGTCATTTTTAAGCAACTTTTATTACATCATCATCACAGTATTTATACCTCTTATGGTTGAATTTATTGAAGCTTATTTACTCCCTCTATTCCTAAATATTTGTCTCTTTCAATTCAATTTTAATAACCAAAGTTTGTATTATTAATTGAATCATAACTTTACATTTTTACCATTCAATTAAACCCATTCTTTCTATGGCTGCGTTTGGGAACAAACGCTAGCGATTAGCGTTTACCTTTTAAAATACATACTAACAATAGTCTAAAATCTTATATATAGTAAACACTAATTACAGTAACCGCCAAATTCTAATCTCTAATCTCTAAACTTTGAACGCTCTTCTCCCCCAACTTTTAGCTTTCCAAACTCCAGATTCTAAACTCTAATTTAAAATTGCATTACCAAACACCATTATTCAAATATAAAACTATTTTTCACCATTAATATCAAACTCCAAATTAAAGACGTGGAACACTTTGTAATATGTAAAAAGGCAACTAAAAACTAAACTATGGAATACTACTTAGGCCGTCCAAGCTATACACTATACGGCTATACGCATGATTCAAACATTGATTCATTGTTGATGACTTTTCGGACTCCCAAAATGAGGGAGATTAGAAAGAGTGGCATTGAATGTGGAAACCTAATTTTCCACCATACATTTACAGATTTACTGAAAATACCAAGTGGGGAGTTGGCTTTGAAATTTGATTTTCATTAGGGATTCAAATTAAAGTGGGAATTGGTGAAATGAGAATATTAGGGGTGGAGTAAGGACACGTGGAACCGACAGAATGGACATCGAATTTTGGTCGCCCAAACAAACGTACAACTGGTGAAGCACCAAAGTCCAAACTCACAACTGGCGTCTGACGCCCGCCAAACTCCCCTATCTTTGAATTTGGTCTTAAATTCTTTGTACTTATCCGAAAGGACCGAAACTAACGGGTGTCTTTTTATTACCACTCCTTTTTCTTCACCTGTATCGATGGTTTGATACTAGCTAGTTGTCATTCTGTCATTCAGACCAATGCTGACTTGGACTCCTGGGAATCTCAGTTCACCCTTTTGCCCTCCACAGTACTCTACGTACTCTACAGTCTACTCTACTACTGCTACTATTATGCTACATGGAGTATCCCTCAAAAGGTACATAAAATAATACTCCATCCGTATCATTTATTATGTCATGTTTGATTATTTATGGGGAAAGTAATAAAAAGGATCATTACAAGGATTCTATTCCACTTTTAGGCCATTATAAGTTGAATTTACAGAATTATGCCATTACAAACACATGTTGAATGAAATTAAGCCATAAGAACCAATTTGAAAATTAATTAATTCCCAACAACTTTTCCTTTCTTTCATTAAAACCCCAAGAAAGTTTGACTTTATTTACTTTAGTCATTTGTCAATATACTTAAGTTTTCACTATATAAATGACACCCAATGCGCTTGAAAATTAGTATCAGAGCCTAGGTTTTATTGAAGAACATATTAATTATATTATTTATAATATTTTATTTCTTAATGGAGAAGATTTAATTATTTAATGGATTCAATTAATTTGAAACCCACAAGTTATTTCCAAATTTTGGAAATAAAAAATAGAAAATTCCAAAGGAATTTCTTGAACTTGTCCCATAGACAAGATATTATCAAAATCAGTTTCTTTCCTAAAAATGAGAGGAACGGACTGGAAAGAAATTGATCCGGATAGCTCTAAGTTATCAAAAGACTTAAGAGAAATCCAAAAGACGATTCAAGATTTTGGTAACCGGGTATTAATTATACCTGGGAAAATAGATAACTTGAATCAGACAACAGATGAGATCTTGAAAGTATTTCAAGATCTAAAGAAAGAAATTTTGAATCTGAAATTTGATATTTCGGATATCAAGAAAAGGCAGAAGGATATTCCTGGATCTTCCAAGAATAACCAAGCCAATATTAGAGATGCATTCGGACCAGTACAAGCTTCACATCAAAAGGGTAAAGCAACTATGGTTCCAAAGCAGAAATCACAAGAAGAGCTTATGATCGATCTCCTGAAAACAGTCGAATGAGTGTTTCCAGGGCAGATCTATCAGATCTACAAGAATTAGCAGAATCATTTTCCCAACTTGGGATTATGGATCTGGTTAATGTAAAACCCAATGAAGTCCTTCAATTGGGTTATGCGGAAGGATCAGGATCCAACGTGACCTACGATGGACTGCCTGATGTTCCAATGAGAGAAAGTATAGACTTCTACATGAACAGGTATCCTGAGGTGCATCTCAATGCAAGACGAAACCCAGGACAGAACCCAAGTAGAGCACCAGAATCCACACCGTGGGCCAAGACGATGTTACAACCATTAAATCCATATGGCATAACACTAAACCTCGACGTTATCGACTTCCGAAACATCGAAGACCTGATCGATGAATGGGTAGCTTCAATGAAGATTGCAGCAACCACCCTGGAACTCGATAAAGAAAACTTTGTCAGATTAATAGAGCCGAGTCTCGAAGGATCGGCAAAGCTGGGCTGGAAAAACTCCACGGCTGCTTTAAAGGAGCAAATACTCGAAAGAGAATCCAAAAGCACAATCTGCGAAAGGTTTGGCCTCTTATTCAAAACTCATTTTGTAGGAGATGGTTATTTTGAAGAACAGAGAACAGAAAAAATCAAAGTCTATACCCAAGCACTGTTGGGTATGGAGTTAAGAAGTATTTGCGCAGTAGACGAATATATCTACTGGTTTCGTAAATACTATTTTCGGAGTGAAATGACAGCTGAAGTAGCATGTCCCATGTTCTTTGCAAAGATCTGCAGCCCATGGAGAGAAATGTTGATCCAATCGTACACAGTACCCCCTGGTACAGTGGACTCAATAGCTCGAAGAATGTCCTTCTTAAAGGATAAGCTCAGAGAATGGTGTCAACAGGCAGCAGCCCAAAAGAACATCAAGAGACTAAGAGGTAAAATAAAAAGAACTCCTCTTTGCTGTGAAAATAACGATTTTCCAACAATTATAGGAGAATCAGGAGAAAAGAGGAAAAAGAAAAAGAGTCGGGGCTCATACAGTAGGAGTTTCAGAAGACCTCCATTCCGAAGAAGAAGACCATGGTGGTCCAAGAGCAAGGCCAGATCATACAAAACTGGACGAAGAACGGGAACGACGAAGAGTTCATCCCAAGGTTCAACTAACTCAGCAGCAAGGAGCACGGGGAGAACGACGTCCAAGAGAACATTCAGACGAGCCCATACCCGAGCCAACGAAAGTTTCAAGGACTGCAACTGTTGGAAGTGTGGAGCCAGAGGTCATATCTCACCCGATTGCCCTCAGAATCGTGAGGTACGAATGTACGAAGCCACGGAGGATATCGTGGAAGCAGTCTACCATGGAAAGCTGGTACCAGTCTATCAGTTTGAGGACATCCCCTCGGATGAAAGCATCTACGAGGAAGAATTAAGAAGTGACTCGGACTCATATTCAGATGGATCTTCAACCGAGTCTGACTGAAGAAGACAGGATTCAGACCACTGAAAACCTGTCTGGATTCTTTTCAAGGATGACGATCTCGAATCAAACCATGGAAAGAATAATGCGACAAGATTCCAACCTCAGCCCATATGACGGATTCAGAATTGGCGGGATTGGACGAGTTCTTAATCAGATGGGACTCAACCAGAGAAGACATAACATCATCTACAAGGTAAGTGCAGGTGAGTTTGCAATTCCTATGGAACTTACTTGTAATGTTATGGATATGCAATTAATTCCTAAAGAAGAAATTCTTGAGGAATTAAGCAGAATGAAGGAGGAAATCGCCATTACTATGAAATGGATCCACATAGGAGCCATTGAAGTAGTAATTAAGGCAACCTTCAAAGAAGGCATTGATTCTGAATTGCATCTATCAGTCACTGATAGAAGAATCAATAACCTTAGAGATAGTCTTCTTGGAACTATGGTAGGAAATTTATATGCTGGGAAGTTAATGTTTGACATACATCCCAGAATTTCCTATAACTTAGCTGACCAAGATTTTAGTAGAGTTCTAACCCTTCATCAGGATTTTAAAAGAAAAGATCTGATGAAAGAAGGGAACAGGCCATATTCTATAACTTATAGAATCTCTTATGCACTTTCCAATAGTCATCATTCTGACTTATTTATCAGGAAAGAATATACAGAAATTCCTAGAATTTTCAAGGAATTTGCTAAAGTCATGACTCCAAATCCTACCCAGAATCCAAGGTTAGGAGGAGTAGACATACAAATAAGAGATCATCCAATTCTAGACAGATCAACGAGTGCTAGAATTGAGTACGCAAGCCGTATGTCTTTTTCGGAAGACAGAATTATGGCATATAAAGGGAAGGAGTTCATCAAAGATCTAACTCCTCAATCCATTGGGGTAGATAATATAAAGATAAAATGCCCTGAAGGATGGAAAGAAATACGAGTAATATTCGACATCACTGAAAAGATTAACCGTTTTCCATGTGATGACTTATACTACTTACATCAGCCATCAATTGGAACCTATGAAGGAACAATTGAAATTGCAGGACACGAGATCAGAGTCTTAGGCATCGCCGGAAAAGACAATGGGGTTATGATTTTGGGATTAAGTTTTCTCGAAAATCATAAACCATGGGTAAGAAAGGATAATGGTATAGAATTTAATCTGAAGGGTCACACCATCAGAATTAAATGACAAGTCCATTCTCCATTTATATCTCAGTAGGGATAATATATGAAGAATATAAGTCAGAATATTTCGCAGCTTATATTGATTCAGGATCAGGTATTTGCACGGCAAAACCAGGAGTTTTCCCTAGCGAAGCTATGGAATCATTACCCATTATTGCAGGAAGAGATTTTTCCCAAAAAATCTTAGTACTAAATAAGGGTATTCGACAAGCCAATATCATGATTGGAGGAGCATTTGGTACACCTTGGTATAAGGTAAAAACGCCTCCTATTTACTTTCATGACACATGAGCGGATATTTTGTTAGGGAACAATTTTATACAATCCTTTACAAAATATGTTCAAGATAACAAAAGAAATTTGTTAATATTTACCACAAGTTGTGGAAATGAGATACAGGTGTTGCGCAGGGAAAAGGCATTCAACAGGTTAATGCCTATATTATTTCGCAGCAAACGTGGTGATAATGATGCCAAACTAACACATCCAAAAATGCAGGATAAAAGAAAGTTTGGTAAGGCTTTGTTGTCTTTTAGACAGCAAGGATTTGATGAAGCTTCTATTGAGGAAATTATAAACCTCAAAGAAGCAATGCAGGTAATGAAGTCATTAAATAAAACTTCACTAGACATTGATGGGGAAACTAAATTGTCCCTCGAAAATGTCAAAAGACTTATCCAGAGAAACTTTAACGAGGATCCTCTGGCATGGTGGGATAAAAACAAGATCGAAGCATTTTGGACAGCTCGAGATCAATGCACGAGCAGCTGGCCAAATACAACAGAGCGATGTGGACATGGTCCGCAATAATATACGAACCTCCCATATAGCAATGACAGCACTATGGGAAACAGTATTAGAGCCAATCAGGAAAGCGTCAGCTTCCCTGGTAAACAAAGAGAAATGTGCCCAAAAAGCTAAAGTGGTCACATATGAAGAAGCAGATTCAAGCACTGCTTCAAAGGAACCATTGTCGGATACCGACAAAAATGTTAAGCAAGAGGAAAGTCACATTTCCGAAAGCTCAAGTCAACCCACTGCCTCTGGGGTGAAAGAGGAAGAAATTAACCTTAGGCCAATGATAGGCACCTCTAAGGTTAATTCAGACGAGAAGGTCTTATCTACTGCCTGGCTGGACTACCAAGGAAAATGGGAACAACTGGTTTCCAAAAAGGGAATTAACCCTAGCAAAACAGTAATCGAGACATCCGGGAGATACAACAGAAGAACTTTGGAGCATTAGCATCTGTTCATACTACATCACCAGGGTTTCCGGAAATCGAAAAACTTCCGGGATGGATAAGTAGTGCGGTGCACGAATCATGGCAGAACAACCCGCACATGCAAAAAGGAGATATTTTGGAGCTTAAGTTCATTTCAGCGGCACCAGAAATAGTCGGAAAAGATTCTTATCCGGTCTTTCAATTTATTAAATTACAGAGACCTGATATGATTGCCTTCAACAGAGTTAAGTCTATGGATGAGAAGGCACCATTGGTATCTTCAATCAGCGAAGATGAAATCTCCACCCGACGAGCATGGGGATTCTGGGTCTGTCTCACCGAGATGGAAAATGTTAAATATCCGTTTAAAATATTCTCAAACAATTTAAATGGATCGTTCCTGGTTAATTCTTTAACAGGGAAAAGCACAGAGTTTGCGGAAACCTCATTCGAAAAGAAGAGGTTACTTATCTGGGAAAACAAGTTGTCAGCAACCGAGTCTACCAGAAAAAAGCCATGCAACATGATGCATGTTGGCCAATGGGATAACCACATATGCCCATATTGTGCAGAACAGGAGAAACCCCTATTCGGTACAAAGATCCGGGTAACCCAGAAAAAAATCCGGACCCGAACAGGACAAAGGGAAGAAACGTCCAAAAAACTTTCACAAGCCAAAGTAAGATTAGCTGGATGTAAAAGAAAGAGAGGTGTCGGCAACACTCATAATTAGAAGCCGACAAAGAAGGGCAGAGTAGCTGGCAGAAAGTGGCCGACAAGAGAAGGTGGAAAGTTGACAAAAGCCACCTAACGCAATAATTCAAAAAAGGACAATAATGTAGCCGGTGGAAATTAAGGCCAAGTGACGAACGCAGTGACGTCACAAGGATTTAGAGGAAGATTGGAATCCGGGGCTGAAGTCCGCGGGCGCCTATAAATAAAGGAGTTTGAAGCAGATGGAAGGCATCGAAAATTCCTCCCAACTCTTCAAAGTATTTGTAATGTTTCTCTTTCTGCATATTTCCTTTCGAGTCTGTAAAAGTATGGGGTATTCCCCCACGAGTCTTGTATCCTCCATGAGGAACTAAGTGTCTGTCTTCTCCGTTAGGGGAAATTATGTTTAAATAATATTTTTAATATTTCTTCAGTAAAATCCAGGCTTCCAAATATTCCAAATATCCCGATAATATAATAAAAACCCTTTATTCATATCTTGATACGTCCTAAGGTAGGAAACGAAATAGGACTGTGCTGTTTGTTGCTGAAGGAGCCAAGAATCGGTGAACCATCGGTCGCGGCTGCGTGGTTGGAGGAAGTCCGTAAAATCCCGGAGCTTAGGAAACCCGGCAGCAAGGCGGTCAAAGCCAATGTATGAAGTTTAGTGCTTAATTTAATTATCGGAAGCATGATGGGCTGATATTGGACTAATGATAATGAAGAAACTAAAATCTGGGGTCAAAATGAAATAAAGTAAAAGTTGGTAGGGTTAATTGAAGTTTGAAAAAGTCAAAATAGTCTAAATGGCCTTAATTTGGTCAAAGATGGTTTCTAATGGCCTAAAATCGGAAATTGATTTCATAATGGCCCAAATGTGGAAATGGTGCCTTGTAATGGCCTAAAAAATTCATTTCCTCATTATTTATTAATGTTCATTGTTCGACTTTGACTCAATTTTCTTGCAAGTATATATTTGAAAAAAAAATAGTTGAGTTGGTCCTGTTAGAATCGTATGATATTGTAGTTTTAGAATATGTATTTTATAAAATTTTTCATTGTATATATTTTGAGATATTAACAATTAAAAAAGTACATTTGAGTGTGGGCGGAAGTCAAATAACACAAGTTAAATGAGACAGAGTGAGTAAAATACAATCTCCCATTGAAAATTACTATGAAATACAAATAAAAACCTACTTATTCGTATTAGATAAATGTAATACTGAGAATTAATTTAGGGATGGCAAAAAAGCACATCCCCAAGGGTGAAACCAAAAATCGAATTTTCGGTTCGATTTTAGGGAGAGAATTATTGGGGATGGGGATTTTTTTCCGGGATGGGAGAAGTAGTCCCCGCCCCGCCCATCCCCGATGTATTTTATATTTTATTATTATATATTTTACATATTGTAATTAATATTTTATATATTATAGTTTATGCATTTTACCCAGTTTATCAAAAATAATTAAAAATGGGTGACAAAGCTCATTAATTTGATAGATAGACTATATATTGAAAATTGATGTGTAATTAAATCCCCGATAAGATCCCCAATGGGGAGCGGGAAAATTACGGTACCCGATAATGTCCCCGACGGGAACTGGACCGGTTTTGGGGAATGAAAATACTAACGGTTTTAGGAATGGAGATGCTACTCTCCGCCCCAAAACCGGCCGATTGTCATTCCTAAATTAATTAAAGTTTACATAAATACTAGTAGTATTTTTTTTTAAGGCATACATCTAAAAGAAGATTCTGCTTTGCATCAAAACGTTTTAAAAAGGATAAAAACAAAAATAGATACTAAGCGATAGATTATACTATAATTTGGTAGCGTAGGATAATAATAATAATAAGATGATTTTGAAACGCATGTCCAATACATGTGCAATTGGAGGACGACGAGTACAGCAATATACACGGCTGCTAATCATATTGTTTGTCGCATCATTATTTAAGTCGTTATTATTTGAATTTGAAGATATTTAGGTTGCTATAGAGTGAGTATAGACATCGCATAAGGAAAATATGTATAATGTATACATATGAACTATAACAGCTGCACCCAATCCATTCCATGAACTATAGTATTCACTTTCACTTCTCTAGAGGCCGCAATGAATATGAAAAAGTTTTTAATGGTGAATAGCCATGATACGTGTTTATATGTCCGTGAACCAAATGGAAGCGAGGAAATTAATGTTGTTCAAATTAATTGGAAGTAGTAATAATAATGTCTTTACCAAAAACTAATTCATAGATGCAACGCGAATTGGTTTCTATCCTGACTCAGGATTTCCTGAGGTGATATCTACTTGCGGTACTTGTGCTATGGTGTCATTTTATTACTTATGGCAGTTTACTGTATTAAATTATTTCTTATTTATACATGTACGTATTTATTGGTTGTTGTTAATTTCGGGATGTTACTATTTGTATGTCCTCGTGGGACAGAATTAATGTGTTCTAATGTGTTACTATTTATTGGTTGTTAATTTTTGGGATGTTATTATTTGTATACCAGTTTTATCTAATGTGTTCTCTTGTGCTGCCTACCATCATATAAGTGATTTGTTAATTGCTTCGTAGTGTTTTATCAATTATATATATATGTTATGCCCTTGGTGTTATATATATAGTATATTATACTTGCACCATTTCATCTACATAATTATCACACCCTTGATATGTCTCCATGTACATTGGTGTTCTGAACAAATTTGCATTGTGTTCTTATATGCCATTCATAGTGTTGTGCTGCTGTAAATTTACACTCAAGCTATTGTAGCTTAGCTGCGTTATAATATTACTCATGCTTTTTTTAAGGAGGATAATTGTTATATCTGTATGTTCTTTTCATGTTTAATTGATGCTGTCAACGCCTTGGTATGTATGTTGCAAACCTATTATCAGTATTCTCTTTTCCTGCTTAAGTATGATTAAGTGCGCTGCAAAGACATTAACAGTGTGTTCTTTGCTTGTTTAATTGATGCTGTAAAAACATGATTAAATGTTCTGTCAAAACCATGCTGTCAGTTTGCTATATTTTCAAGTCTAACATTCGAACGATATTGTGCTGTTGGGGTGATACTGCGTGGACATCACTGTCGTCGGTGTCTTCCATCGCATCCGGGCATGAATTCAGGTCTATCATCATGGTCTGCCGTTCCTCCAATATTGTATGTTGTCTTTCTCAAATGCAAATCACACTCCACACGTCCATATTTTGACTCAATCTAATATGGGAGTTACAAATCACACCAAACAAACGTCATTAATTTAGGGTATCACGGATACACTTACCATTTCCATTTCATGCAATTAATTGGTATTAATGCACAGCTTCTCATCCTGCAGCACACAAGACTCTCCGCTATAGCACGTCAGGAATTCTTGATTATTAAGAATCAGGATAGAAACCGAATTGGATGCAACGACCGCACATGTGTGAAATGCTAGTAATCAACTATAATATTAATTCTTTAGACAAGTGGAATTTTGATTTAATAGATTTAGACCCATTCAGGCCATCCCATCTAAAATTTCATATCATCTGCTTTATTATCTTCTAGTACTCGTATTTTTTTTTCCGTCATTTACTTATATTAATAATTGTCAAGTGCCCATGTGTTTGGTTCCCAAATGCTTATGGTCAAAATTCTCAATACCTCGCCGCCGTTGCTGTCACCCCTAAAATATAATCCAGAATTGGCGGATTCTTTATATTCTTTAATCTAATAATCTCGAACCCAAATAAATTTCTAATGTGAAAGAATGTAAAGTTCAATGGAGTGGGGTGGGGGATATATATATATGAAGAAAAAGGAGCTGCAGTGTGATAATAATAATAATATCCGGAATTCAGGCATGAGGCGACTACGTTCTGTTGTGTAGAGAGAGATGAGATATTCCAAGTTCCAAAAATTGACCTCCCAACAGTTGTCGGCATAACGGCCTTCAATCATCTTCTTCATACCCGCAGCCACTGACTCCCCCTTTTTGCCCTCTTCACTTACATACTATGTGATATGGTAGTAGTAGTAAGTTGTTTGCCTGTCATACGATCCCACTCCATCCACTATCACTAATTAAATTAAATTATGCCCACAAGACAAGACTCTCTCTCATCTAATTAATTCCACAAATGAAAATGACCACTAACATTATATCCTTAGTTGGGAGTTTCCAGTCTCCAGCTTCCTCCTACCAACTGCCACGACCACGCTGTATATGTGATATGAGACCACTTCCAAAACTACTACTAGTACTATATATTTTTCCCCATCCCCCCACAACAACCACCGACTAAAATTAATGGGCCGGACGGACGGACACCAACCACCCCTTATAATAAAAGAAAGAATTGGATAAGTTCATGTTCATCCTGTTGATGTTGGAATGTACTCCCTCCGTTTTTTATTATTAGCTACATTGGAAGTTTTGTCACTATTCATTGAACTACTTTGATTTCAATTTTTCTCATAGCTATACAAGTTAAAATATAGTCAAGTGTGATCTTGTTATATTCGTCTCGTCATGTAGTTTTTAAATATGGAACTTATCGAATTTCTACTTGTACCGAACTTGAGTTATTAACGATTTAAAATGTGCATTGGACTGCGTGCGATGTGGGCCCGTATCAAACAAATAAAAACGGAGGAAGTACATTTATATCTATCTATCTATCTACTCCTACTAGTCTCCTAGTACTATACTATGATGTACGTATATCTTATCTATGTCATGGAAAATTATGGGTAACCGGCAATGACACTTGACACGCATATAGAAAATATGACCACCTGATGCGCATGTTTCTTGAAATTTTCAGATGCCAGTGCGGCGCGGCACAGGGCATTTTCATCGACCCAAAAACTCCAATTTTCTTTTTATGTCACAATGAATTCCTAACAGCAGTTAAACCCAAGTACTTATGTTGGATAGATGTTGAATACATATATAGTATATATATCCACAATCTTACTCCTGCTTACGAAATTTAATTTATTTATAACAACACTGAATTCACGTACACATTACATAGAGTACATAGTACATGCATTATAGTGAGCAAATGGACAACTGGCTCAACCCCAACGCCACCCAGTACCGACGGATGAACAGACCAGTTCACCTAAATTTTCTAGTAGTTTCCAAACAATACAAGTGTAGTGTAGTATATAATATTTATTAATAAATATTAATATTGTGTCCCTTAAAATTATGATTCACACTCCTAGATTTCTAATATGAACAACTCATTAAACTCGTATCCAATCCTAGCTAATCCTGCTCAAAATTAAATATAGTAGTATATCTCTGACTTTTAATTATCCCCTATGGATTGATGAGTACATGATTTTAACTTAAGACACCACCAAACCACCTATGATTTTTATTTTATCCCGACTTGTGCCATTATGGAGTGTTTTTTTTTTTGTTTTTTTTTTGGGCTGTTGAGCAAAAAAAAAAAAAAAAAAAAAAAAAAAAAAATCTATACATTTGTCCTGATTCCTGCACACACCTCTCCCCCGCGCTAGATATAAATCCCACAGTGAATTTTATTGTTGGACCCAGTGACTGAGGAGACGTGTTGTATATCGACGTAACTAACGATACGATATGGTTTTGAAGTCCCAAATGACGCGCGCGGTAGTTGAAAGTTGAAACTTGAACTTCGTCCCTTAAGAATGAACGCTTCTATCTTGACGAATTCTAAATTTCTAATGCCGCCGGCTCCGAGGGCATTTTCGTCAAACCCAACCACTTTCACTTTCTTCCGTCAGTTATGCCTACTTTTTATTTTAAAAAAATGAAGTATATATGTATATATCCGACAATGGATAAGGTTTCCTTATTCTTTTAGTCTTGTGATAAATAATACTCCACTATTGGTATTAATCCTCACAGGTCACAGCCGCGCCTTTGGAAATTTTAAGCTCTCATTCCACACGTCTTTCCCCTGTTCCTGTCCCCCTATTCCCCGACTCCTATTCCTCCTCTACTTAATAATAATCCCCGACTCTCCCATTTTCCTCCTCAATTCCAACGGCCAACCTATTCCCTCTTCTTCTCAATTTTCATATCCTATGAAAAATGGTGGATTTGGACTGGAAAACTAAGATGGTTTCCCCTGATATGCCCACTAAGTCCCCTAAATTGTCCAACAAGCTCCAGATTTCCATCCCGCCGCCCGTTTTCCGCGTTGCCGAGCTATCCACGGCGTCCGAAGGCGCCTGCTCCGAGTACGAGCACTATCTCCGCCTACCGGAGCTGAAGAAGCTATGGGGAGAGTCCGGTCCCGACTTTCCTGGATGGAAAAGTGAACGGCTTCTTAAACCCGCTTTTGTGGGGCTGGAGATTACCTTCCGGTTTATTTCAACGGTGTTGACCGACCCGAGGCCGTACGCCAACCGCCGCGAGTGGAGGCGGCGGATTGAGGCGCTGGCCGCGAACGAGGTGGAAATCATTGCTCTGTTGTGTGAGGATGATGAAGAAGATTCCGAATCGCAGGGAATGATGCCGATCGTGGATCTGACTTCGTGTGGCGGCATTCTGGCGCGGGAGAACAGCTCGGCGGAGGTCTGGAAGACGGCGGATGATAAGGTGGTGGTGAGTCAAATCAGCGAGGCCAGCTTGCTGCCGCGGCTGGCGTCGTGGGGGAAGTTTGAGGATGTAGCCAGGAAGATTCAGTACTCAATCGAGTGTTTGATGCAGCGGTGCCCGTACACGCTCGGTTTGGGCGAGCCTAATCTCGCCGGAAAGCCGAGCCTGGACTACGACGGCATATGCAAGCCGTTGGAGCTTCATGCGCTGAAGAAATGCCCAATCGACTCCGAAGGAACGGTTACCAATGAAAACCAGTTGCTGTACAGCACGCACCAGGTTCTGGAGTCGTGGATCGCCGTCGGAAAGGAGCTTCTCGCCCGAATCTCCGGCGAAATTGACGGCCGGAAGTACGCGGAAGCGTCAAGCCATTGCTGGATACTTGAGAAAGTATGGGCGATCATCAATCAGATCGAAGAACTGCATCTGCTGATGGATCCGAGCGATTTCCTGAACCTGAAGAATCAATTGATGGTCAAATCTAGTCAGGAATCGGAACTTTTCTGCTTCCGATCGCGATCACTCGTGGAGATCACGAAATCGTCCAAGGAGTTGAGGCACAAGGTGCCAAAGGTTCTAGAAGTGGAGGTGGATCCCACCGGCGGTCCGAGGATACAGAACGCCGCCATGGAATTGTACCGGAGAAAGGAGGATTTCGCTAAAATCCACCTGCTTCAGGCGATGCAGGCGGTGGAGGCGGCGTTGAAGCGTTTTTACTTCGGTTACAAGCAATTGCTGACGGTTGTGATGGGTAGCCTGGCGGCGAACGGAACAGCCGTGGGATCGGAGGTTGATTTGCTGAGCCAGATTTTTCTAGAGCCGACGTATTTTCCGAGCTTGGATGCAGCGAAGACGTTTCTAGGAGAAATGTGAAGAAAACGAGAGACGGCGGCGGGTTGATCCGGTTGACTCTAGGTGGAGAAAAAGAAATCATGTGAACAAACTGCGTGCTTACAACGAAGGAAGCGACAGAATTTAATTAATTATAATTATCCATTGTTTATTTATTTATAAAAAAAGAAAAGGAAAAGAAAACTGCTAGTATTTTATTTTATTTACAACCTTCACTGGCATGGGAAAAACCTATTCTTGGGGTAGAACTTGGAAATTAGACATTATCATTGTTTGTGTAGTTTTACAATTTTGATGATGATGGATTGAAATTGAATTCTCATCGCAGCATGCAGTGGCGAATCTAGAAAAAAATTTAAGCGGGGTCACAAAAATAATAACTTAAATTTAAATTTAAATATATTAAATATAATACTCCCTCCGTCCCAGCTAACGTGTCTTGTTTGACTTTTTGACACTGTTCATTTTTCTACTTTGACTCGATTTTATTGCATATATATATTTAGAAAAAAATAATCGAGTTGGGTCTTGTTAGAATCGTATAATCATGTAGTTTTAGAATATATATTTTACATAATTGTTTGTTGTACACATTTTGAGATATTAGCGGTTGAAAAAGTGCATTGGATTGTGTGCAAAAGTGAAACAAGACAAGTTAAGTGGGACGGGGGAGTATTTAAATTTAAATATATTAAATATAACAATCAAAACATACCTTTTACAAATACTCTCTATGGTCTTTCATACTTTGAAATCGACTAATAACAGCTTCATTCAAAATATTGAGAAGAGTTTCTTTCTCAATAGCTAGCACAAATAAGAGAATCGTTGATCAAAAAATCATCACCTATTCGATTTCGCAAATCAGATTTCACAAGTTTTTTGGGTCCCTACAAAAATTTAAGCGGGTGCACTAAACTACGCATAAATATTTTTTACCTTAGAACGCAAATTTAAGCGGTGTCCCGTGCCCCGGTATATAAACCGTGCGTCCACCCCTGGAAGCATGTGGATTCTCGGCATTTATAATTTATACTAGTATTTGTTATATTGTTGTTGTTATTATTATTATTATTATTAATTTAAACTTATAGTAAGATAGTACACATTTTATTTAAAAGATAAATATATAAACTAAAAATTTAAATTTCTTGGATGGAATGGACACATATCTAAAAAATTGTCATATAAATAAGCATATATGTAGAGTATTACTACTACTAGGTGTTTTGTACGTTTGTACGTTTTAGTAATTGGTAATTGTAATATAGCTACTCAAATCAATTTCAATTAATTTTAATCTCTAAATCCTAATTATTAATAGCCAAAATACATGTGAGAGGTGTTACCTTAGTATAAAAATCCTAATTATTAATAGCCAAAATATATGTGAGAGTGTTACCTTAGTACTTTCATACGTTCCTTTTTAAATGATACGGACTCACATTTCATGCAATTTAATATATATTTTTAATTCTTAATAACTCAAATTACATACAAGTAACAATTATGAAATTTTAATATTTTAAATCTATGCGATTAGACGAATCAGGATCCCACTTGACTATATTTTATTTTATATAATTATATTAAAAATTCAAAACAAAGTTACTTAATTAACAGTGAAAAAATCTTAAATGTATACTGTATTTATTAAGGAAATGAGGTAGTATAAAAGTTGAAGTCATAGTATAAAATTAGATAGAGCCCATTTGCGTAGATTTCATAGCAGTGGGCAGTGGCATGACGCAAGAAAAATAAGCAAGGGCAAGGGTGTTTTGGAAGTTGGAACATTCGAAGGCATGCAAATAGAAAACAAGGGATATTATTATTATTATTATTATTATTATTATTATTATTATTATTATTACTATTATTAATTCGGTGGAATACATGACATGCGGAAGCTAATCCGCGTGGTTTTGACATTCTGCTTCCATTATCATCACACATGACACAATGTATTTATTTATTTTTCAAAATACATTTTTTAAAAAAAAGCAAAAAAAAAAAAATAACTTCTTCAATTCCGCGGTTTGCGAAAACATGTGGGCTTTATTTGTTACCAAAACATAATCATGTGGGCTTTCTTTGAGGCTTTGAGTACTTTTAGATGCTTTCTTTCTTTCAGGTTATTTACTAGTATTTTCACCCGCGGTACCCGCGGCTTTTATTAGGTATTCGTATTTCTTAACAAAATATTTGTTATATAACTATTAAATTGAATCGATTACTTTCTGAATTATAGAAGGCAAAAGTGCCCGACAAATATTAATCACAGAAAAAACCTATTAATCTCTATGTAATTGGGATAATCCCAATGAATTAGGTTGAATGCTGTCCAATTCAATCACATGCAAATCATAATCGCAATCACCAATTAAATTCATATGTTTTGTAACACTTCTTTGTACACAAAATTAATAGTTGACTTTCTATCGCAATCCACATCGTCGTCATTACAACTTCCGAGATTTATTTGGAAATGTATTATGTCAAATAAGTTGTACTATATATATCTTTCTTTCGAAGTGTATTTTTTTAAAGGATTTTTTAACATTATATGTTTTTTAATATATCTGAAAACTTGGTTAATATATTTCATGCACGATACTTCCTCTATTTTATATTTTTATTAATTCTAATATTTGCATAGTTCATAATCGACAATATTCAATAAATATATATTCATTGGACTTTTAAATATAGTTATATAAGATAAAATATAGTTAATTAAGATATTGTTAAATTCGTCTAATCATATGGTTTCAATATATTTAATTTATATAATTTTTATTTTTATACAATTATACACAATCACGCAAACACATATGGTTGGGCAATCAAAATGCATATAAACAATGGAATTGATGATACAACTTATTTGGGACTCCCAATGACAATTATTATTTTTGGAATATTAATTTTTATTTACTTAGGGTAGTGGTAAATATAATTTTACAAAATTACCAATATAATAAAATTTTGGAGGTTTTCAAAAGAAATCATCATTATGCAAATTTTGCTAAAATACGGCATGACTTTTGAATAGGTAACAGATTAAATTCTTAACTGCAGAAAATACCATTCAACTACTGACTTACTTAATTCTTTGAGATATATATAATATTTTATTTTAATACAGTTATATAAGATAAAATATAGTTAAGTAAGATTTATAATTAGAAGTGGGCCTAAATTGGTCAGTCCGCGGGCGGCCCGCCCGCGGACTGACCAATTTAGGTCCAATTTCATTGAATATTTATTTTAGTAATAGGTATAATAATTTTATTAAAGAAATTATTTATTATAGTATACATAAAAAATAAAAGAGTCTCTATTTGCAGCATTTCAAATGGACGTTTATAACTTGTCTATACAAAAATAATAAAGTTCACTAATTATGATATATTTATAATTAATGATTTTTTAATATTAAAAAATTAGTTGTTTGATTGAGGCTCAAATGTCCATAATAAATTTATAGTAGTTCAAATTTGAAGTCATTTTAAAGAAAGTGCACATTACTTTATTACACAGTTTGTTGCCAAAATAATTATGTCAAACCTAGAATATTGTATAGCCCATTGGTATTGCTCTGCAGAGTATTGATTACCAAACCCTATAAATTCATCATCACTTACCACCATGAACAACAATTTTTAGTATTTAAAAATATTTAAACACCTAGTATATTTATATCACTTACCACCTAGAAATATTTAAAAAAAATTTAATATATAAAATTTATGGATCAAATTGTTGATTCATTAGGGATTAGGGTTTAAGGATTTAGTTTATATTTTTATAAAATTGTGATTAGTGATTAGGGTTTAAAGATTTAGTTTATATTTAAAAAATCCATGATTAGGATAAAGGGTTCGGTTGGTTTTTATTTAAAATAAATTTTTGTTTTTGAATACATATATTTTAATTGAAAAAATATATTAATGTAGTATGTATCTTTTCATATAAGATATCCCTATTTTGAATGGATTTTGCACCAATACTTATAACAACTTCCCAGATTTATTTGGAAATGCATTATGTCAAATAAGTTGTACAACTTATTTGGGATTCCCAAAGACAATAATTATTTTTGGAATATTAATTTTATTTACTTACGGTAGTGGTAAATGTAATTTTACTAAATTACCAATATAATAAAATTTTGGAGGTTTTCAAAAGAAATCATCATTATGCAAATTTTGCTAAAATACGGTAATGAATTCTGAATAGGTAACAGATTAAATTTTTAACTGCAGAAGATATCATTCAACTACTGACTTACTTAAATCTTTGAGATGTATATATATATATATATAATATTTTATTTGTTGGGGTAATGGTTTTGGTTAGGTTCCCAAGAAAATATAATTTTTTGTGGTTCCAAAAGTAATCATTATTTTCAGGATATGTATATTTTTTATTTGTTTAAGATAGTGTCAGATATAATTTGGATATGCTACTACAGTAATTCAAATTTTTTATTCTCTGAAGCAATCATTATTCTTGGGATATTTTATTCAAACTTTTTTTAGAGTAATTGATTACAACTTTATTGAAACTTGCACATCTCTCTTTTCCATTTCAATATTTTTTTCAAACTTTTTAAAAATCAGCTATAATAATGATGATGATGGGTTCCCGTGCAAAGCTTCTACCAAAAGTTACTATAAAATAATGTGGGTCCAATTTTTTTTAAAAATTACTGCGGAGTAATTAACTAAATATATGCATTTGCAGTTAATGTAACTTTGCTTTTTGAATGTGCGCATATCTTTTTTCCATTTTGAATACTTGATTAGATTTATCAAGTCAAATAACAAATTTTTAAAAATCATATATAATAATGATGAGAAGATTCCCAAATAAATTTAAATTTTTGAAAATATATATTTTTTGATTTATTTAGTATAACGGTAAATATAATTTTTAGTCTTCCCAAACTTTTAATTTGAAATTAAGATATTTTATCTGAAAGTGAACTAATAAAGCCATAAAATTTATGAAATTTCATTAATTAAACATTAGACAACCAATGACGAACTGAGGCTAGGCAATAAAATTGAAAGTATATCATTCATTAAAGATTGACAAACAATGAAGTAATTTAGGTCCAAGTCAATTGAATATTTATTTTAGTAATAGGTATAAAAACAATTACTTTATAGAATATAAATATTGTACATGAGTCGCTATTTACTCATCTTCCTCATAAATCAATCATTTTTTTTATATAAAATTAATAATTAAGAAAATTTAAAACAAATTCTACCTCATTAATGTGTAATATTCAAATTCTAATATTTATTTACTTTTAGATTATTTTTCTATCTTGCTCAGTTGTTGTTTTTCAAAACTATCATTTTTACCCAGAATTTCATTATCCAACATTCATTTGTGCAGTAGATATTTTTTATTTCATAAAATATATTACTTTAAGTTTGTGACTACTCAATACATTCTCTATTTATAGCATTCCAAATGCAAATTTGTTAATAATTATAATGATTATGTAGATATAACTTATTGTGTTGGTATTGCATGTAATGTGTTTAGGTTAAATGCAAAAATTACAATTTTAAATTTTGAAATAATATATAGGCTATCTATTTATTATCTTCAAATGATTAGTATTTTAAATATATATTTATATATTCTATAAAAATTACTTTGAAAATTGATACTGTTATAAGTGGAATTTGATCTTTTCAAATTTTTCGGGCTTTTGAAAAATTTATTTAGGGGTACTTCATGTGTATTTTTTTGTCAAAATTATAACCATAAAAAAATATAACCATCAATAATGTCTACAATTAATGGTTACTTTAATGTATTGCTAGGGTAGGAATAATGTCTAAAATAATGTCTACAAAAAATCGTGATATTTAAATAGGATGTATGAATATGGTAGGAATGATTATATCTAAATATTATATAATGATGATACCATGCAAAATCTTAATAAATCTGCAAAAGATATCAAATACTTAAAGTAATAGGTAGTAATGATTACCTAGTTTTAATAGGGTAGTAATATCTGAAATAAGGTTAATAGGGTAGTAATGATTACCTAGACAATTCAAATATACTTTGGATTGTTTACCAAGACAATTCAAATATTTGAGATTCTCGAATCAATCAATCAGATTCAATTTTTATTATTAAATCAAGATATGTGGAGTATATAATTTGGATAGTTTACCAAGACTATTTAAATATCTGGGTTTCCAAAGACAATTCAAATATTTGGATAGTTTCCCAAAACAATTCAAATACCCTGGAGTTCTCAAAGGTTGAAAGAATAATATATTTAATATTAAATATTTATTTTTATAGGAGTGCATTTTACCATTTTTAAATTTAATATACTTTTTTTTTTGTAGATGTATGAGGTGCAAAAGACAATAAAGAGAAGAAAAATGATTGAGTAGTGATGAAACTTAAAATAAATAAATACGGTTTTAATAATTTTATACTAAAATTAGGTTAACCAAATATTCAATACACTAAAATGGCAAAACTGAAAGTTTAAACAAATAGTAAACAAAACTTTTTTCTATTTTTTTAATTATATAAAATAATAGGATAATAGGGTAATGATGATTACATAACTTTATAGAAAACATAAAAGAAGCTTTCTTAAATAGAGTTCATAGGGTAGTAATAATTACACAACTTTCTATAAAACAGAAAAATAGTGAAAATATGCTAGCAAGATCTAATTTAAATGTTCAATTGTTCAAATAAACATATATATTATCGAATATTTGGAATACATAATATAGGGTAATGATAGATATAACTTCGATATAAGAGAATGATGTGAAAATATCGTTTGAATTTTTCATTATAATTTAGATTTAATTTTTAAAATAAATTATTAGTCTATATTCTTAACGATTTTCATTATATAACATTTATAATTAAGTATTCAGCTTAAAATTTCTTAAGTATTTTTTCAATACTAAAATATTAGTTTGTTTGAATGGGCACAAATGACGCTAAGAAATTTATAGTAGTTCAAATTTATATTCATTTTAAAGAGGTTGTACACATTAGTTTATTACCCTGTTGGCAGAATAAAGTAAACTCAGCATATTGTCAAACCTATTTGGTAATTGATTATCTATAACCAACAACTAATCTTCAAATTCCCAAAAAAAAAAAAAAATTAATATTCAATTCACTCTCATTATTATAAGCTTAATTATTATAAGTTTCATTATTAGGGGTTGCCCTAAATTAATGCATTGGAATAGGGAAGTGTTACTAACTAAAAAACACAGTAAAACCGAAATTACAATACAAATGAAACATCATTATGGTAAGTAATCTTACTAATTATAAAACACTCTCACACCGGCATTACAACACAAATCATAATTCGTAAAAAATCAGATATTTTATTCAAACTTTTTTCAGAGTAATTTGATTACAACTTTATTGGAACTTGCACATCTCTCTTTTCCATTTCAATATTTTATTCAAACTTTTTAAAAATCAGAAATAATGATGATGGGTTCAAGTGCAAAGCTTCTACCAAAAGTTACTATAAAATAATGTGGGCCCAATTTAAATTATGCAGAGTAATTAACTAAATATATGCATTTGCAATTAATATAACTTTTTTCCATTTTGAATACTTGATTAGATTTATCAAGTCAAATAACAAATCTTTAGAAATCACATATAATAATGATGGATTCCCAAATAAATTTAAATTTATAGTTATATAAGATAAAATATATTCACTGGACTTCTAAATATAGTTATATAAAATAAAATATAGTTAATTAAGATATTGTTAAAATGCATATCAACAGTGGAAGTGATTATACAACTTATTTGGGATTCCCAAAGACAATAATTATGTTTGGAATATTAATTTTATTTACTTAGGGTAGTGATAATATAATTTTACTAAATTACCAATATAATAAAATTTTGGAGGTTTTCAAAAGAAATCATCATTAATGCAAATTTTGCTAAAATACGGCAACTACTGACTTACATAAATCTTTGAGATATATTGTAAGTATATAATATTTTATTTGTTAGGGTAATGGTTTTGGTTAGGTTCCCAAGAAAATATATAATATTTGGTGGTTCCAAAAGTAATCATTATTTTCAGGATATGTATATTTTTTTTATTTGTTTAAGATAGTGTCAGATATAATTTGGATATGCTACTACAATAATTCAAATTTTTTATTCTCTGAAGCAATCAGTATTCTTGGGATACATAACTGTATTTTGAAATCTTACATTAATATAAGCAGTAAATATATTTATCATTTTGAAAAATTATTTAGAGTTCAAAGACATTAAAACGACTATATAATAGTAGCATTTTTTTAATATTACCATTAATTCTGAACTATAGTTAAATATTATTAAAATTTAAGATTTTAATTGCTTTCTACACAAAATACTTTAATGTCTACAATTAATGGTTACTTTAATGTATTGGTATGGTAGGAATAATGTCTGAAATGTCTACAAAAAAATTGTGATATTTAAATAGGATCTATAATGAGGGTAATAATGATTATATCTAAATATTATAATGATGATACTAAGCAAAATCTTAGATATCAAAGACTTAAAGTAATACTCCATTCATTCAAGTAATAAAAGGTTTTTCTTTATATAATTTATTATAGACATTGTATTATTAGTATATAATTTACTTGAGAACTGTTACTGCAGAATATTGATATCTTATAGGCTATAACCTATGGCCCATTTGGCAGTATTATTGCATTATAGCCTACAACCATATATTCAATTTACTCTTACTTTATTGGAACTTGTAAAAATTTAAAAATTACTGTAAAAATAATTAAACACAACATTGAAGGTTGCAACACAATATATAATACTAATAATAAGGTCATATGGAAACCCGAGACACCAAATTTTTAGCCAATAAACCTAATTAATTATTCATCCAATTCTAATAGACAATGTTTGTTTGGTAGAATCTAAACTTTAATTTTGATATTGTTTACGATTTAGTAACTAATTAATTACTTACACAATTAGCTTATGTTTTAAAAAATTACTATCTTCGTCCCAGTTGAATTGTCTCAACACGGTTCATTGTTTAATTTTGACTCAATATTATTGTAATTATAAATTTGAAAAAAAATTCGAGTTTGGTCTTGTTAGATTCATCTAATCATGTAATTTTATAATATATATTTTGTATAATTTTTAGTTGTATATATTTTTGATATATTAACGATTAAAAAAGTAAATTAGATTATCTACAGAAATCAAATGGAAAATTTTCCATATAATGTTTACATTTACACATGACATAATTTCTACTTCAAAGCTTCCTTGAAAAGCTACTGTAAAATATCACGGGCCAAATTTTTTACCTATATCCTTACATCTTCAATTAATGTCACTTTATTGGAATCCGCACAGATCTCTTTTTCACTGATATGGAGTAATAGAAAAACTACTGCTATTTAACAATATTAAAAAAACTAATATTATTAATATATATATATTTTCTGGAATAAATTTAACATCAATACATCAAGCATTCATTCACAGAATGAACTTTAATATACAAATTAATTAAAATTGATACAAATGCATCAAAGTTGAATTGTTTAAGAAAGAGCACTTCCATTACATAATTAACTTCCGATGCAGAGATGATGCTAACCAAGCTGAATTTCATAAGGATCCCTCGAGTCCAGCACCGCCAGGCTGCCACATCCATTGAATTCACCCCTCTACATCTATTGCTGCTGTTTCATGCTAGTAATCACGAAGACTACCAAATGACATGCATATCTCATTCTAAGAGAGGAGCATACCTCTCAGATCTTGCTCAAAGTTTCAATTAAGGATTTGAAAACTGACACATACTCAGGTCCAGTGTGTAGGCATAACTAATTCAATTTCTACCAGTTAACACAACGTATTAAGGCAAATAGAATTAATATTCCCCCACATCAAAACCCTATATAAAAAAATAAAAAATTAGAGAAACCCGAAGAATTACAATATGATGCCTGCAGAAATTAGAGAACACGACGAATGCTAGAATTAAATAAAATAACACACAAAAAAAAAAACAAAGAAACTACAGAAATTGAATCACGGTGGAGGAGGAGCGGAAGGCAATGGAGGGGGGGCTGGTAGAAACCGGAGGCTGGGAGTCTTCTTTTTGCATCACACATGCTCATTCTCCCACATTCCTCGACCTGCAAATGATAGAATTCAAAAGCAAACAAACAGTCAGATAATCAAAGAATTTAAATTGGATAACAAAGCAACCCCTGAATCCACATAAATGTATAGCCTTCTTCAATGGCTTGGTAGGAACGTCGACTGAAGCATTTGCGGCAATCTAAAAAGCAATAAAAAGCATAAATCACCAAAAAGCAAAACAATCTGGAGCGAATGAATAACGAAAGATAGTTATTCTACCTTTATGGCAGATTTCTTCAATGATTTACCTATGCTGGAAGCCGAAGCGATAAAAGGGAGACCCGAATAGGCCGCATAATGAAAACTGCTCTGATGGGGGATGAGTGACCTTTGGGTGTATTGGAAAGCTAGAGTAAATAAAACCATCCCAATACTGCTAGAGGAAATATAAGCAAATTAATAGTATGCTTTCAAGGGGACTGCAGAGATGCAAGGAATTTCATACCTCAGCAGCTGCAAGGTCTCCCAAGCAATGTCTCGAGCGAAGCAGCACGGAGCCAATAGACGGAGGAAGGAAAATAAAATGCAAATTCGAGACGTGAGGAGAGATTATGAAAAAGAAAAATAAAAAATCGGCTGATTAGTATAATCAAGCATTCGCCGAACTTCACATCTTCGCACAACCATACGGAAGAAACAAAAGAAGGACATCCGAACACAAATACAAAAATAGATTCAGAAAATAGAGAAAATACACAAATGAAATAGACATCATTCCAGAATGATACCTAAAGGAGAAATCAGCAGCGGTGTAAATCAAGGCGGCAATTAATCATTCCGAAATACCAGGGAAAGACGGCATCGTCGGATGATGGAGGCGGCATCGTCGGCATTGAAGAGAAACTATGGTGGTGCTGACGGCGAAATGTGGTGGTCGAATAGAGCGACTCACGGAGGGAAGATTGGAAGGGAAGAATTTGAATTTCTACCTAGGGGAAAGAGAGGTAGATGGATGGCAGATGAGGCGGTAGAAATTAGGGAAAATGGCTGGAAGAAGATTGGGGGAGCATATATTTATAGGGGAATGGTGAATTTCCATGTCATTGTGCAATTAATTTATGTTGAAAATGGTTGTTTTAGTAGGTGAAAGAGAAAGTAAAAAAAAATTGTTTGTGAGGGGAAAATGATAGAGGCGGGAAAGTGTGTGTGTGTAGAATGTTATTAGTTTATATGTTATAAAGGATGATAATTTCTTTTTTTTTTTCCCTTTTCTAAACAGCTTATGTAGGCTAGTAAAGGATTGTGAAAGTTAGGGATGGAAATAGGTCAGGCTACCCGACAAGGGCCTATGACCTCCCCTGCCAAATGCCATGTTTTTTCTTCTTTTTTTTTTATAAATAGGTCAGGCTCAAGCTATTTTGAAAGCCTATTTAACTAAATAGGCCAATGCCAAGCTTTATAAAAAGCCTATTAGGCCTACCAGGCCGACATATTTAACATTATTATTAGTTTTTTGTGTTTACTACATAGGAATATACGATATTATTATTATTATTATTATTATTATTATTATTATTATTTTATGTATAAGCAATTATAATTTGATCTTATATAGATTTTTAATATATTTATAAGTTTTTTCCGTATATAAATAGTTGTAGATAACGACTTGACCAAGTGCACAAATTCAAGT
The DNA here is from genome assembly GCA_030278955.1 of Hygrophila difformis. Classification (NCBI taxonomy): domain Eukaryota; kingdom Viridiplantae; phylum Streptophyta; class Magnoliopsida; order Lamiales; family Acanthaceae; genus Hygrophila; species Hygrophila difformis. The sequence continues at coordinate 7,476,487 of JAOANR010000008.1, forward strand.
CTTCCAATCTTATGATTATATCCGAGCATATATAAAAGAATTTTAACTTAATTTTGAAATAGGTTTAATCATGCTTTTAAAAGGCTTAAAAATTGGCATATTTAAATAAATATGCCAGGCTTAGGCCTATCACCTGTGATAGGTGATATACCAGACTCGGGCCGTAAAAAATCGACGCAGGCCTAGGGCCGAGTGGGGAAGGGAGTCGGGGGACTTGACACTATGTTATTTATTAGGGTAATTATTTATTTTTATAACTCAACTGTTTCAAAGTGTCCATTTATATACTTGAACTTTTTTCTGGAAAAAAATATACTCTAACTATTAAAACCTATAAAAATCTATATTTTCCGTCAAGTTGCCGTTAAATTTGATTATTCCGTTAAATTTGTACGGGCAAGTTCATCCTTCCATAATTTTATCAATTTAGTACGTTGACCCAAATTAATTATCAATGATCCAATCCAATATTTTTGACCCGGCGTCTTCCACCCATATTGCGCAACCCTCCTCAAATTTGGAGGTATATTTCCTTAATTCCATTGGGGAATTTCGGCAGAGCATCGTAAAATTTGAGTCTTGCGACAGCGAGGAGCGGACGAAGGGGAAAATTTGGTTCTTTCGAGTTCACAACTAGTGTTTTAATCGAGAGGTCCAACAGAATTGGAGTTTGCCTTCTGAATTTTGTCTCCTTTAATCACCTGAGGAGATTCCGTTTACCTTTTAATTCAACTATTATTGGTGTTGTTTTGAGTGGTCCTTCGAATTCAATTGTTACATCTTCAAATATGGTGTCTTTTTAAAAATATAAAATAAAATAAAAAAATCGAATTGTAATTCTTTAATGTGCTGGCTCTACGCGTATACCTTGTATGCGTTTTGTGACACTAAATATCAATGATTGCTGTTTGAGGGTGTTGGTATACAATGATTTTGTTATATGAACGATGTTTTTTGTTTGTGGATTGTTATAGGGTTTGTTTGATGTCTGAAAATTTGGGGATTGATGGTTTGGATTTGGATCATGCATATAGATTTGGGTCAATGGGTTAAATTGATAAAGATATAGAAGGACTAACTCGTCCATACGGAATAATCAAACTTAATGGCAACTTAACGGAAAATGTAGAATTTTCTAGGTTCTAATAGTTAGGGTGTATTTTTTTCCAGAAAAAAAGTTCAAGTATATAAATGGACACTTTGAAATAGTTGAGGTATAAAAATAAATAATACATGATATTAATTGAGAATAAAACCTTTTTAATATTTAAATCTTGTTTTTATTACTAGTTTATACTTCATCAATTTTCTTAAGATTGTACCACTCCATCATTTTGCACTATTCATAGACATTCATTCAAATTTTTATCATAGTTATATAAGAAAAAAATATAATCAAGTGAGATCTTGTTAGATTCGTTTAAACTTTTAGTTTTTGAATATCAACTTTTTATAATTTTTACTTGTACACGATTTAAGTTATTAATCGTTAAAAATATGTATCGGCATACATGTCAATTATCTATGTTGCAATCATAAGAAAACAAACAGAGTAGTAGCTTTGTCTCTACTAGTATTTTAGGAATGAATGGTAAAAATGAATAGATTTGTAATTTTATGGTCATTGATAGTTTTAACAAATTATAGGATAGAATGATTTTATTTTTTATATCCTATATACTTATCTTTATGATATATGCATGTATTTATGATAAAATTACTGTTTAAATCCATATTATTTTTTTTTTTTTTATAAAGAGAGCTAGTTATATCTTAAAACTATGTATTTACTCCTTCTCACTTTAAGTGTTTTGTTTGATTTTTAACATCGTTAATTGTCCAACTTTGACTCAATTTTATTTTAAGTAATTATTTATAAAAAAATAATCGAATTAGGACTTATTAAATTAATCTAATTGCATAATTTATATTTTATATAGTTCTTGCCCGTACATATTTGGAGATATCAACCGTTAATAAATACATTGCATAACGTCTCAAAGTCAAACAAAACACTTATAATAGAAGAGAGAGAGAGAGAGATAGAGTACTATATAGTACACCCATTGGTATTGTTGTTGTTTTGTTTTCTTTTAAAGTACCAATTTTTTTTTTCGCATTTTTTTTTGTTTAATAGCCTGTACAGGTTAGGAAAGAGGTATTTGAGGCGCATACCACACAATTATAAAGGGACAAAAGGGAAGGGATAGGGGGTCGGATGGGATTCGAACCGAGTCAATAGCTTGACCACTTGGGTCAAGTCCGAATATATTTTAAATGATTAATAATTAAAATTATATACAAATGGTGTGGCATGGGCTCCCACCACAATTTCATAGTCTGTATAGGCTGTTTAGCAAAACAAAAGAAAATTGTATCCAAATAAAATTAAAAAATATTGATATTTTAAAATAATTGTAAATAAACGAATGTATATCCTACTTCATTATATTTTGTTTATATAACAATATAAAAATTAAGTTAAAGTTGAAAAAATCAGTACCAAAACTCATCATGTACTTCTCTGTTTGTTTTGTTTTTTTTTTTTTGGTTATGGACCCACTCAGTACCAAAACTCATCATGTAGTTCATTATATTTTGTTTGTATTTTTTGTTTATTTATAACTCAAATTCGGTATAAGTTAAAATTCTAAAAGTTTGATATTTGAAAACTACAAGACGAGACGAATCTAACAAGATCTCACTTGCCTATATTTTATTTTGTATAACTATGATAAAACTTCAAATTAAAATATTTGTATGAATAGTGTCTAATTCACAAACGTAACATATTTAAAACACGGAGGAAGTATCTTTATTATAGTATAAACTAATCTTTTTTCCCGCCCAAAATCAACCCTAAAACCTAAACCCAAAATTAACCTCTCAAAACCTTCTAAGTTTACCATTCTTTCTGCCACCATCGTTCTAACCCCACACGCAACTTCACTCCGCCTCCATCCGCCTGCCACCACAGTTGCCACCATCCGCCTCCACCCATCCGCCACCATCCTCCTCCATCCCTCCGCCACCATCCGCCCTCCACCGTTTTTCATCTTCGCCTGCATTGCCTCTGTTCCGCCTCGATCAGTTTTGCCTCCAATCTACGTTTCCATCGACTCCATCAGCAATACTTGGATGAAATGGTATACTTTTTCATCTCAGTTTCTTATTTCTATACTAATTGTTACTAGCAAATGGTTGAATAGATGTATCCGGTTGCCAGATCTGCTCCATTCGCCGCTCTTACCAAATGGTTGAAGAGATGTATCCGGTTCACCGGTTGCCACATCTCGATGGCGGTATGTTGTTATTCTTTCCAATGTATTGATTTCTCTTTCTATTTTTGTTTTTTTAATCTTTCTGTAGTAGAAAGAATGATGAATCTAATGCCCCCAATTCTAATCTTTCTGTATTATTTTTTAATCTATTCTGGAAAACTCTATATGGTTTTCCTTCTGTGAAAATTATGTCAAACTATGGATTAATGGAATTATAATATATATCTCAACATTATTAGTTAGCTGATTGTTTTTTTCATTTGGGTTATGTGAAAACGAGAAATTTTGATCAATGAAGGATATTTGTGTTTCTCATGTGCTTATTTTCATATTTCTATGACTTCTCATAGAAATGCTATTTATATTTTCTTATTTATCTAGATAACTAATGCATTTAAATCTGTTTGGATGTGGTTTTCTGTATGATTTGGCAGGGCATATAAACGAAGTCATCCATAGTATGTTTTTACTACCATGCCAGGAGTTGTCTCAGAGTATGTTTTCTGTATGATTTGGCAGGGCATATAAACGAAGTATTTTTTTTCCTTCTTTTGTTATTATGTAGCAGGTATGCCTGAATCCTCCTCTTCAATCTCAATTTCCTGAAGTTGTTGGCCTCACCGTTGAAGAATCGAATACACATTCTTTGAATGTTACATGGGATGTTGGAACGATCAATTAAACAAGCATTCAAAGTTCTCCATTTAGAGATGCGGCGAATGGTCAGTTAATTATCTCTTTCTGGAAATAAAATATAGTGGAGGCTTAAAATTTCTATTTCTATTTATTCTATACTTTATTGATCATGGTAAACTGCATGATGTGTAGGCAGTCAAATTCTGTCCAATTGGCTTCTTTGCCTCGGTCAAGATCTTCATTTACAAATATCACGAACACTAAATTGCTCTATGCTTTGCCCTTTTCTTCCCCCTTTTTTCTTATAATTTTCCATCATGCTTTTTGCTTAATTTACACATTATTTTGAATTTTCCGTCCTGAACCCTATTTGGTTTAGATATATATAATAATTGGTATCTTTTGCACGTTTAGTTTAGAATTTGTGTTTTCATTTCTTTTATCTCCCTGAGTTAATCTTTCTTCCATTACCAGAAAAAGGTAGTTTCCTTAACTAGACTTCCGTTTGTTATACAATGCTCTTGCTCGGTTTGATTGCTGATTCTCCAACTCAGACACATCATATTACATTGATATATTGTGTAAGTTTCAGGTCTCTGCCGTAGTTCTTTCTTATCAAGGCTAGAATGTGCTGGAAAATCCACATATTTGCTGGAGAGGTGCCTTGCAAGAAACCTTATCCAGTAGATTCTCAATCGACTTTGCGCGCACATCAATGCCATTACACTTTATATCTATTGACGAAAAAGAATTGAAACAAAGCATGGGCCAGAGTTTATTTTTCACTGAACTCGATATTGTACAATGGAAACCTTTGATTGTAGTTTCTACTTTTCAAAATTTGTATTGATTGTGTTTTGTTTCTTTGTATGAGTAAACCAAAGAGAAGAAAAAGAAAGAAAAGGGAGACAAGAGTGTTGCGAGTCCAAAGGAAAAGATTTGCCCGTACTTTTTTCGAATCTAGATTGCCAGTAAAACAATGTTGATGTATAAGTGCATCTTTGATGGTGTATAACTCTGTCGAGGATTTCGTTATATTGGATATAGATGATTTTTATGCAGCTGTTAAAACACTAAGCGACCCTTCTGTCTTACAGGAAGCTAATGGTTTTTGGTAGCACTTCTATGAAATTATGAGGTTTGTTTAGCTAATTATGCTTAATGGTTGACTCTGAATAGTGTTATGCTTATTTACCTTTATAAGTCTGCTTTCCTTACTGTATGTTGGTGTTAAAATTTTATGGCCAGTTGGATTGTGCTGAATTAACTGGCATTCTTTTGAATTGCTCTGATTTTGAAATTTACTCTTTGTTTCTGTTGGCTCCTCGGAGCCCGCTTATTCTCCACAAGATCCAAAAATTGTTGATGAGAGTTTGGATATGGATAATTATTTGTTCATTATGAACTGCCCTTTCTTCGTCAAGCACCAGACTTATCAATGAGCTACTGTTAGGTTTAATTTGTCTTTGCATTTCTTAATTTAAATTTGTTGGTGATGATGCATCAGTGAGGTATACTTTGTGGGAGTGCCCAGTTGTGGCCATTTACTTTGGTCTGACTGTGTAAGTGAGATCTGATCATTGCGTTGGTGTTTCTGGATGTTTAGTCATGGTGAGACGTATCTGAACTGTTTGATCAATGAAATCTATTTCTAAAAAACAAAGTGCATTGTTCTATCAAGAGCTATTTCATTGTGCAGGAACAATTTAAAGTATATCTTGCTCCATTTGTGTATGGTATTGTGATATACATCTGTTTCTTTTATGGGTTTATGAGTTCCTTTTCATGTTAAATTGATTTTTGATGGAATGGGCTTTAAGCAATTGATTTGCCTGAAGTGGATTATGGGTGAGCAATGCTAGCCTTCGATTGTCGTCACACTTTTGTTGGTTAGTAACAAATTGACATGCAGATTAAATATAAAAGGAACTCACCACTTTTGTGGGTGAGCAATGCTTACAGTTCGATTTGTTTTGAATGTTGTTATCGCATTCAGAGGATTACCTGTTTGGTTTGGTTGAAGCATGTCATAGGCATCAGCTTTGAGAATTGAAAATAAAGAGAATTATGGTGTCATGTTTTTAGATATATTATTGGATCATTTTTTTTGGATGAGTTATTATTGGATCGTATTTATTCCCACAGAATAGTTTAACTATATGTTTTTTTGTAAATAATCTAAAACACACATTTTTGTTTGGTAATCTTTTTATCATTTCAAATGAAATAACAATTCAAAGCCATATTTATACTAGGAATTAGTAATAATTATACATATTATTGGATCATTTAAAGGTAATTGTGTAACTAATTCAAAACTCAAAAATTAATTTTAAAATATTGCTCACGGATGGTTATATGCACTTTCTAAAATTTAGAAGAATATTTGAGAAAAATGTGAATTATTTTAATATTGACACCCTACCATTTTAATGTATACACATAATGGGTTTAAATTTGGGATATAACTAATAAATAATAATTCTTTAACCATATATAAATTAAATCCGAATTCGAATTGTCTATAATGACATAATTACTACTGATTATGTTCATAATTAGATTTATATATTAGGAATATGCAAAAGAAAATTATATATTATCCGAGTCACAAAAACAATAGTTTATTATTGCATGATGCATTTGCAAAAAAATAACAAAACAAAATTATAGATTCAATATTACATTTGAAAAAAAAATCACATTTATTACATGTAGAGCATAATTAATTATAATTATCAAATATGAATTGTTTAATGTTGGTCCCACCATTTTACTTATACACATAAATTGATTTAATTTATTGCAGGTATATCATAATTAATTATAACTTCCAAATATGAATAATTTAAATGGATGCCATACAAACTATAAATTAATTATTATATGGGACCCTAAATTGGTCAGCTCGCGGGCAGCGGCCCGAACTGACCCATTTATGGCCACATCTAATAATAATTATTATAAATTAAATAGTGATACATGGAAATTTTACTATATCCACATAAAATTTATTTTCTTTCACAACATATAATATTTATAATTTTTTTTTGCTTTTTTATGAGTAAATAAAATCTGATATTCTTTTTTTACTTTTCATATACTTTTTCATTAAATATATGTTTATTAATAATTAAAGTAGTGTGATTTTACCCCTGAAAGAAAAAAAAGTACAATTATAATCGGCAATTTTAATCTATATATTATCACTTACAATTTTTCCTGTATACCATTATAATCTGAGCCCGGCGGGATCGCGCAGGTGGGTAGTATTAAAGATGTCGAGCTCAATTCAAAGAGGTATCAGAAGCCAATAAGCAAAAACCTACTCCAAGTATTGCAAAAATAACGACTTAGCAGTTAACTGTTCATTAACCAGTGTTCTGTTTGCAATTGAATGCGTATCAGTTGGTCCTGAACTAACAATTCATAATATATTTCTTTTAATATGTATAGTACTTATAATATTAAAATATCATTTATTAAAATAAAATTAATTTTTCAATTAATTTTTATTTCAGCATTATAATCTAAGCCCAGCGCATCGCGCGGGCGGGTTAGGCTAGTTTATTTATAAAAACAACGTAGAAACTAGAAAGTATAAATTTTTAGCTTACCATATATTGAGTATGTTTGGAAGCAAGCATATTTGTTAGTATATAGCATATTGGAAGAGCATATCCTCTCACATTTCTCTCTCCGAATCTGCTATCTGCTAGCGGATCTGCTGACTTCCAAACATCCCCATTGTCACCAACAAAACTTTAGCTGATTACATTACCATATGCAACCATAAATTCGTTAAGAAAGGCCCACTCATTGTTGAGCCCAATAAGAGGAAGAAGCTTGCCTCGGTTCATTTTCGAAACCCTCACTTTCGGAAATAACCCTAGAATCTCCATTCCCCGTCTACGCTCCCTGCCTCCTCGCTGTCGAAGTAATGGGTTCCGGCGAGCAAACGGTGCTGCAGTTTGTGCCATCACCAACAAGCGTGACAGCTAGGGTTCATCCTCTGGTCATATTCAACATCTGCGATTGCTATGTGAGGCGGCCGGACCAAGCGGAGCGCGTTATTGGCACTCTTCTCGGGTCGGTTCTGCCGGACGGCACCGTTGATGTTCGCAACTCTTATGCGGTCCCCCACAATGAGTCCTCGGATCAGGTTATTCGCTGAGTTTTGATTTCTATTTTCTGTTGGAGTTTATGAATCTTGTGTGATTGTGTTGTTTTTTCTGCATAATTAGTTAATTTTTTCCCCATTGTATTCTAAGGGCAGATTGTTGTGATGCATGCTAGCGTAATTATGCAGGTGTTAGTGGTTCTTTGTGAAGTGATTTTTTTTCCTCTGTTTTACTTTTAAACAATGAGAAGGGTTCCTTGGTATCGGCGAATTATGTTTGGATGTAACTTTGAATTCAGGTTGCGTTGGATATTGATTATCACCACAACATGTTGGCGTCCCACCAGAAGGTTAACCCAAAGGAAGCGATTGTTGGATGGTAATCCTTTATTTTATCTTTCGACTCCTCTGTGTGTGTGTGTTTATTCTCACCTTCTTTATTTATTCTGTTGTGATCTGGGTTATTAAACTTTCCCCCCAATAATAGTTCCAGATGAAATATTGGTGTTTGCATCAGCATTCCAACTCGTATTAATCATTTGTGCCAGAAAAAAATCTGTGACATTCTCGTAGCATTTGCATTATTCATGTTGCAGAATTATAATTGACCCCTTCATTCTGTTTTAGGGCTTAGGTCTTATATTTTGATTTGTTTTATTCTTGTTATATAAACTATCATATACTATAAATTAAGTTTCTACACCTTCTTTTGGATGTATCAATTCTATTTATATATATATGGCTTTAATGCTCTTTCCCTGTATTAGGATTGATACCATAATGCTTCTTGAATGGCTGTGGTTTTGGTGATTCGTTTCTTGATATTTGTAACAATTATGTTGTTTATGAAAAGACTTCTATTTACACTTTTATACGCCAAATCTAGGTTTGCTTTGCTTTTGGTGGTTGATTATATTTTAATGCAATATTATGGTTTAGCAAGGCTTTGATTCACAATCCTTGATAACTTCGTTAATGTTGATGTATCGTTCAAACAATCTTATTATTGATAAGTTGATTATTAGCTTATGATTTCATTTTGACATGCATAGGTTTTCAACTGGTGGGATCACTGGTGGCAGTGCTTTGATCCATGACTTCTACGCTAGAGAAGTGGCCAATATCACCAATCCCTCCAATCCCTCCAATCCCATTCATTTGACTGTTGATACCGAGTTTAGAAGTGGAGGTCCTTCAATAAAGGCATATATCTCTGTTTCTCTGTCTCTTGGAGATCTACAACTTGCTGCACAGTTTCAAGAAATTCCATTGGACCTACGAATGGTTGAAGCAGAACGGATTGGATGTATGTACATATTTTATTTGGTATTTTAGCTTGATATGTGAGACCTAGGATAGCTTAGTGATGTTTATGTGCTATATTTATGCCTACGATACCCGAGCATTTGCATAATGATATAACAACTCACAATGCGTAGCTTTTGTATCACTGACCTGAAGATGAAGCTTCCTATGTATGACTTTTCCTCTTTCATGTTGGCTGAGGATTCCTTCTTGAATGCTTGTTTAGAAGTTGGTTCTCAAGCTCTGATTTAGGGCGTGGAACAATCTTTGGTTCTTGAGCTGCGGTGTAGTTTTTTTTGTTTGTTTTTTGTTTTTTGTTTTTTGGTTTTTTTTGTTTGTTTTTTTGCAATATGACCTACGTAGTTTACTTTCCTAAAACAATTTGATTGACTCTTACTTGAGTCCATTTTTGCAATTGACATGTGTTACCTGTCGATAATACCATGTTTTGGTCTACCAGCCATAGAAAGCTTATACTGTTGTTTTTTGTATGCTTAGTTGATGTTCTAAGGCCAACCAACGTTGACAAGCTTCCAAATGATCTTGAGGGAATGGAAGCAACAATGGAAAGGTTGCTTGCTCTGATAGATGATATCTACAAATATGTAGATGATGTTGTGGTAAGATGGTTTTGCTAATAACCTTGTCTAAATTGTCAGTTTATGATCCATTTTCTACATCTTAACTGCTTGTATTATTCCTCAGGAAGGGCGAAAACTCCCCGATAATAAAGTTGGAAGATTTTTATCTGATACTATAGCATCCCTCCCCAAACTATCACCACAATCTTTTGATAAGCTAGTTAATGATAATCTGCAGGTATGTACACTTCTATCTTGATAAAAGCTTATTGCTATTTCTACTTTCAAGTTACTGCTAAGTTTCGATCCCACATTAGGGTTAATCTCTTGTTTTAATTGGAAACTGAAGGTTTGCTTTTGGAGATTGTCACTGTTGCATTTTTTGGTTCATTTGGTAGATGTCTTACATCATTTGAGAACAATATTAGTCTTAAGGTTATCTGAGAAGTGAGAGAGGAGATATAGCTGCCTTTGACAACCCTAGGCAATGCTTTGTACACAAGAGAGCAGTAGAAACTGGAAAGATAATTTGAAAGTGGAACATGTTTTTGTAGCACAACCAAATTCATTAAGAGAAGCTATTTGTGTGAAGAATGAAGATCAGTATTTGCCCTGATATATCTAATATTTCAAACATCTGTTTTTGCCTAGATCTATATTTTGCTCATTGTGAAGTCATGGTTTGTTAAGTTTTTGAATTTTAAACTAGTGATCAATAAGTATCAAAGACATTGGATGTTGATATCTCTTGATATCTGCATGAAAGTTGTAATGTACCATGTGTTTCATGTTCATTGGACATTGGGTATGCATTTTCTTTTTTATTTTAATGAGGAATGCTTCTCACCTTAGCGTTTATTGGTTGCAGGACCAACTTTTGTTGCTTTATTTATCAAGCATCACAAGAACGCAACTCAGTTTAGCCGAGAAGCTGAACACGGCCGCTCAGATCCTTTAATACATTTTTGTGCCATTTATTCCGCCCAAAGTGGGACCGTCGTTTGCTTGGTCACCTGTATTGTCGATTGCTTCAACATGACTGGCATTCTGCCATTTTATTTAGTATGGAGAACTAACTTATTTTGAGTTGGTATGCTGAATCTCTAGGCCTTTTTTCCCCTGTCCAAGTTGTCTCCTTTACTATTATAGTAAATCTTTAAATTTTTTTGTTGTTTTGGTGTGATGGTGATCTAGTTATAATGTATCCCGGTAGTGATGGAAACACAAACACACACACACACACACACACACACACACACACATATATATATATATATATATATATATATATAATATACTTCATATATTTCTCCACCCAACTCGGTCTGGTTTGCAAAGTAGTGTAGTGTTGGAGATTCGGCTAAATAAATTGTGTGCAACAGGTTGGAAGTTGTTGGATGTTAGTACCCGTATGGTGTTGGATGTTAATATGATCATGGGTAGTGGCAGGTGGATGGTAAAAAGGTTCATCAAGTCCGACTGCTGATATTTGCCATAACTCGTTATTATAGGATTTGCATTGAATTTACCATGTAAATCCAGTGAGTCCTTGTGGCATTCATTCTATGCTCGGGTTTCCTAGATCTAGCACATCTAATTCTCCCCGCTTTGAGGTTGCAATCTTGGAGGGATTGGATGTGGTTTATTAGTTGTGCTTTTTGTGTAGTAGTTGGTGGCATTCTCCTCGGTTTCATGTGCTAACGGTGTGATTTTTTAAAGAAGATGCGTCTGATCCAATTAGCCAAGGGATACTCCTAATCACCTTTTCATCAACCCTTTTATGTTATCAAATTCGATCCTATTTAATACTTGTCATGTTCCCCAATTTCTAACTTTAGAGTTGTGGGTTTGATTTTCACCCGGGCTTCTATCTCTGTTCTATATTTCCTTTGTAATTATCTCTGTCCTATATTTCATTTGTAATTAGTGAAGAGAAAGCGGGGCGGGGATAGCTTATTAGCTTCCTTCTTCACAGAGCTTACAGAACAGGCACTACATTTCAAATATAACTAACAATTGGCTAAAATAAACTCATTATTATTATTCTCTCCTGTTCCTTCAATTTGATCTCTGTGCTCCTCTTATTATTCCTCCTGTTGAGTTGCCTTCACTTCCGTTACTTCGGTGCTTTCATGTCATTTCTCTCACAAGAGAGTTCTGCTCGCTCGTGCTAGGCGCTTCCCTTTTTTGGCCGAGCCGTATCTTGCTGGGTGGGACCGATAGAAAGAAAGGACGGGGGGCACTTTTAATATATAGGGTGATTTGGGCTTCCATAAATTTTTGCTGACACTTTCAATGTTTACTAAAAAGTTTAATATTTTTACCAAAAAAAATTAATTACTATCGCTAAAAAAATTATGTTTCATTATTTATTTACTGCATAATGTTTTATTTTGTTATGTTTCTATACTGGCCATATAAGTATGATTTAAATTTTTGAAAGCTATTTTTTTTCCTTATAAAATACCATATCATTTTCTTGCATCTACGAACTACTTCAAGCAAACTAGACCTTTTAAATGTTGCCAATCTACTTAAAAAGTAGTAGAGTTAAAAATTCATCATCAATTTACTAATAATTAAGGTGATATCTTACATGCAGAAGATGGTTAAATAAAAGTTTTGGGGGTACTATGACATCTATAGGTTGAAATTCATTCCTCAATCAATATATATGTTAATGTACCAATTTATTGTAATATAAAGAATATAATGTACCTGTGTGACTGGAAGAACAAGTGATTAATACAGTTTCTTGTTTCACTAGCTCGCAATCAAGTGCAATTTTAAGACAAAAAGAAAATTTGTTTGTGGAAGGGCTTATTGGCATACTCTATTTCTCTAGACTATACCCCATTTAATTTATAATTGTCGAGTCAATCATCGTCGTGTAAAAGTAACTACATTAAAACTTGGACACCATAAATTAATTAATTAATATCCCCACGATCAGAAGCTCAATTCATCCTAGCCAGCCAATATTCAGTTCATCCCAGCCATAACATGGCTCTCAATCTATATAATACTCTACTATTTATATATATATATCCCTTTGAATTACGACAGCAACAATTTTGGCCCTGATCAGAAGAACTAGCCAGTGTCATTTTGATCTTCCAAAATACTTATAATCCTTTCAACACATGCTTTCTAAATGAAGCTCAGCCGTAGATCCAAAGTGGGATGATCCATTGGATTATCCGAGCCAATAATGCACGTATTATACGACGAATTCTCCTTACAATCATCTCTGCATATGATCCTCAGCTTCTCCGAATGATGATGATGATGATGATGATGATACGATTCGCCGAAATTAGAGTTGACTGGAAAAAGCTGTAGTGTCTCGATCACTCTATCCGGCTCCGAAACGACGTTGTTGGTCTCTCCAAAATCTGCCGAACATCGCCAAAGATAATTGTAAAAAAGAAAACCCTAGAAAACAAAAGTTCAACAAAAAAAAAGGGGGGGGGCAAAATTAGGGCTTACGTTTTGTGGATGAAAATTTGTGATTGCAGTCGTGGGGGTGAGCATAGTCAGCGCCATCGTCGGCCAAGACACGGCGGCGTTTCTGACGCTCGCGGGCCTTATGGTTCTGGAACCAATAGAAGACATTTTTGCTTTCAATCTTGCCATAGAAGCTCAGCTGTGAAGAAATCTTCTGGATTTGGTCTGTGCTGGGGGTTCTGAGGCCTGACCTGAACAGTTCTGTGAGGACCTTAACTTGTTCGGTGGTGGGGTTCCACCGCCCGCATTTTGTACCGGTGGTGGCGGCGGCACCGCGGCCTTGTGATGCCCTAATGCAGAAACCTGATGTGTAGTCATCCATTATATTTGTATTTGGCGGTTACTGGTTAGGTAGATGTATATGGAATTAATGTAGGTGTGGTTGGCAGAGGTTTTGTAAAATTTGAAGTTGGGAAATTATGAGGTGTGTGTTAGTAAGGATGTTGCTATTTATAGGAAAAAGTGTACGGTGAATGAACACCAAATGGTCAAGCTAATTAAGTTCGTCATCTTCAGCTATCTCTGTAATTCATCGATTTCTGCGATTCGCTAGGATTGGATTAGGGCTTCTATAATACTTTCATCCGTTTTCAAATGTTCAATTTTTCACACAGTCCAATGTACATTTTAAATTATTAATAACTCAAATTCGATACAAGTAAAAATTTTAAAAATTTAATATTTAAAAACTGCACGACGAAACGAATCTAACAAGATCTCATTTGGCTATATTTTAACATCTACTCCCTCCGTTTTTTTTTAAGTTCACCATTAGCATAGTAGATACTATTCATTGAGTAACTTTAATTCAACTTTTTCATATAGTTATATAAGATAAAACATAGTCAAGTGAGATCTTGTTGGATTCGTCTAATCATGTAGTTTTAGAATATCAAACTTTTATAATTTTTACTTATATGTAATATGAGATATTGATGATTGAAAATGTGCATTGGATTGCGTGCAGTGCAGGATGGGTGAAGTTAAAAAAAACGGAGGGAGTATAACTATGATAAAACTTTAAATGAAAGTATATGTGTATAAGTAAGTAATACTACTACATACTCCCATCTTTTTATTTTATTTTATTAGTGCATTAGTAGTTTTATTATTAAAACTTTGAAAATATATATATATATATTAGTATTTCTATAATATTACTAATATATATGTATACATTAATAATGGTCGTCATTAAATATACATATATATATATATATATATATAAATTTTGTATTTAAATTTTCAATAAAATACTTATAATGCACGGTCATATAATTAAAATGGTTTTCTAAAAAAAAATAATTTGAATAAAAGACTTTAATTATATTCTATTTATCAAAATTATTATACTCAAATTTAATGTAAAATTAACGAAAATGTAAGTACGTTCGTCTGTGTGTCTGTATATCTATATATATATATATATATATATATATATATATATATCTTGCATTTAGTGAAAGAAATTAGCTAGTATTTAATTATAAAACACACTAACTTCATCTTGAAAAATTAATAAATCGACGAACAGACCACGATTTTCAGTACTTTATTGTCTAATGATTGAAAAATATTGTCTTAATTTTTTTTCTTTTAATATCGGTAAGGATTGATGGTTAATTAATTAATGAGCATTTGTTTCGTCTTTGTATTAAGATTTTTGCGGGAACTCGTGTAGCGCATATATATATAGAGAGAGAGGACAAAGGACAAGTTCAAGAAAAGTTTGTCATGATTATTTATTTATTTGTGTTGGATAAGATCGATCTTCTGTGTCGCAGCTATGTGCGCCTTTTCATTCGTTCAATTAAAAGTTTTTCTTTTAATTTTTTTTTCTTATAATATTTCTTAATAAAAGAAAATTATTATTATTATTATTATTATTATTATTATTATTATTATTAATATTTTAAGAGCCATTGAAGACCTAAAAAAGGTTGGTAGCCCATGCCACAAAATTACAAAGGGGATAAAAAGGAGGCTTAGGAGAACTTAATTAATCACTTGGCCTATACCCTCATCCCAAAAAAACAATATTATTGATATACCATAAAATGAAAAAGGTAAGGTAAACAAGAAAAATGTAAAATAAATTTTACTTTCATTTTATTAAAAGAATGGTATTTATTCTGAAACAAAATTGAATATTAGAAATTAATTAGAAGGAGCGAGCACAAATAACCCAAGTAGGGGTGGAAATAGGCTAGGCCGGGCTGGGCCTAGGCAAAGCCTAGGCCCACGTCGTTTTTTAAGGCCCGAGCCTGGCCTATTAACTTCGATAGGCCTAACTTATAGACCCAAACCTGGCCTATTTATTTAAATAGGCTAGCTTTTAAGCCTTTTAAAAGCCAGATTAAGCCTATTTCAAAATTAAGTTAAAATTCTTTTATATATGCTCGGATGTAATCATAAGATTAGAAGACATGAATAGGTGCACTTAGGCAAGTCTTCATCCATGGCTATTTATATACGGAGAAAAGAATTATAAATATTTTAATAATTACTTGGAAGACATGAATAGGTGCACTTGGAAGACATGAATAGGTGCACTCAGGTGCACTTAAGCAAGATCAAATTAATAGTTACTTCTACATAAAATAGTACCACATATTTTTATGCATTAAACGTAAACATACTAATAACAATGATAAATAGGCCGGCCTGGTAGGCCTAATATATAGGCTATTTGGGGATATTTGGAGGTCAGCGGATCCGGTAGCAGATAGCAGATTCGGAGAGAGAATTGTGAGAGAATATGCTCACTCAATCCGTTATATGCTGGTAAATCTACCAACAACCAAACACACCCGAAGTCTGGTCCGAGCCTATTTATCTAAATAGGCTTTCAAAACGATCTAAGCCTAACCTACTTATAAAAAAAGTCTGGCCTAACCTTACCTTGAGTAGTACATTGTTTCCATAGGCCCCGCCTATTTCCACTCTTAACCCAAGCATGATCAGTAGTACAAGAGCAATGAATAATTATTTAATGTGATAGTGACAGTGAGAGTACATTGATTTTAGGGAAGAAGTGGAGAAATTTGAGGAATTGAGGGCAATTATATTGTTTTTATGGCCTTGTTTTTTGTGAAGATAGAGAGACATGCACAAAAGCTGCCACTGTTCAAAGTTTAGGGCCACGAGCAGACCAAACACCTCACTTAGTCGTAGGATGTGGAGTATACTAGAACTAGTATTATGTGCTTAATTATACTTTGATTATTATTGTCTTTAACAACTATTTAATCAAACTATACTAATTATTTACACCTTTAAATAGTTTACTAGCATTACACGTACACCTTTTTCTTAATCACACACACCATTCTCTCTCTCTCTCTTATACTTCCTCCGTTTTCTTTAAATGTTACGTTTTGACTTTTTTTCTACTGTTCATTGTAGCACTTTAACTTCTATCTTTGTTATAACTATAGAAGACAAAATATAACCAAGTGAGATCTCGTTGGATTCGTCTCATCTTGTAGTTTTTAAATATCAAAATTTAGAATTTTTACTTGTACCAAATTTGAGTTATTAATCGTTGAAAATGTGCATTGGCATACATGCAAATGAGAAGTGTAACCTTTTAAAAAAAAGGGAGCAAGTATATGTCATTGAACTTGATTTTCATACTAAGCAAAATAAGTGAGCAATTAATTTTAATTTTAATTTGAAGTATATATGTATTTTTGCCGTTGGTATATATGCTTTGTTCCAACAGGATGTGTAAGCTTAGTATTAAGAGATTTTAGTTTGTTTTATATTTTCCTCGATTGGTATTCGATTAATTATAAAATTACTTTATTTAATTAATAAGGACCAAGTAATTAATTAAACCAAAGTTACCCGTTTATATATGTGCAACACATTTAATTTCTGTACTGGGTTTATGAATTTATTATTAGAGTTGCAGGAACAAGAAGATGGGTTATGAAAGTCAAAAGTTTACATTGTTTGATCCCAGTTGGAGTGTTGTGATCAGGAAAAAAGAGAGAGAGAGAGAGAGAGAGAGAGAGAGAGAGAGAGAGAGAGAGAGAGAGAGAGAGAGAGAGAGAGAGAGAGAGAGAGAGAGAGAGAGAGAGAGAGAGAGAGAGAGAGAGAGAGAGAATTACTGACAGAGATACACCGAGACCAATATATATAATTGACCAGAGTTGAACTCACTCTGATCCGCACCAGAATTCATTCACTCATATATTCTTTCCAATTCCATGCAAATGTGTATATATATAATTCAGTCAAATGAGAAATAAAATAAAATGTTGGGATGGAAAATTTTCCTTCTTTTAAGGGAATTGAGACACGAACTTATGGACATAAAAAGCCTCCAAAATATGAGATTTGGGAGTGAGAAACAAAGACAACACTTGACCAACAAAAAGGGGGACCAAATTGGCTTTTCTTATGTCCCAATGCTTCCTGTCTTAATCACTCTACTACTCTAATTTCATCCCCCAAATTTTAGGTAGGGTGTTAATGTTAACCCTCTTTAATGAATTACTATAATTTATTATTAAACCCATTTATATTAACATTTCAATTAATCCAAGAAACTTTATCAAATTAAACAAATTCGCCCGAGAAACGCATGCAGGGATTTGTTGGGTTTTTAGCTAATATTTTAAATTGTTCATTAATTGAGTAATTCACACAATTTGGCTTCTAGGGTTTGTCTCCATGGTGGCGATGGGGGAATTCTAGGGTTTGAACAGTCCTAGTGTACTTTAGGTTTGGTGCATGCCTAGGGGTGTAAATGAGACTGATAGGCTCGTAAAATATTCGGGCTCGACTCGATCAAAACTCGACCAAAACTCGACTCGAAAAGGCTCGACTCGAATTCGAGATCGGCTCGGAAGGTTAATGAGCCCAAGCCGAGCTAACCAATACTCGGCTTGAAAGCTCGATAATAGGCTCGAATATACTATATATATATATCAATTATACATAGTAAATGTATAGTAATATATTTATTACTCCTATAAATTTTCTTTTCTATTTTTTCTTTTTTATAGTTAGAAGTAGGAACTAGGAATAGTTTAATATATTAAATCTATTAAACTTCAATCCTTCAAGTTTTTAAGCTCATTATTTAATAATTTGATAATTATTCCTAATTTTATATCGAGCTTAGTTTGGGAATGGAGACATGGTCCAGTGGTAATGTCCCCTTTATCAATCTTTTTAACTTATGTGATTTGAGCCCCTACACACATTTATTAGCATATGAGTGTCAATGTAAAAAAAAAACAAAAAAAAAGAAGAAGAAACTCGAGCTTTATTCGAGCCTCGAGCCGAGCTCGAGTTCGACTTTTTTATGTCGAGCTCGAGCCGAGCTCAAGTTTTTAAAGCTCGTCGAGCTTCGAGCTCGAGCCGAGCCGAATTTTTACTTAATCGAGCCGAGCCGAGCCGAGCCAGGCTCGAGCTCGGCTCGGCTCGTTTACACCCCTATGCATGCCACATAGATAAACACACAAGTCCATACACGTAAATCATTTCTACGACAATTTTCCCTTTTATATTTATTCAGCTTATTGAAATTTGAAAGTGGGAAAGTAATTACTTTTATAATACAATTATATTTTATAGAGAGACTATTTAAATTCACAACGTAAACAAATATTATTTAATTGTTGCATTATAACATCATTCCAAATGACATTATAATTTCTTCTGAAAAAGAAAAATTAAAATGTCATTATTGTTAGCAGTGTGTACATATAGTATTAGGCTCTCTATATTAGTGTGGAGAAGATGCATGAATGTATATACTCCCTCCGTTCCTTTTTAGATGTCTTTTTAGAGATTAAATAGTGTTCCACAATAGTTGTAATTTTTAGGTAGTTATGTTCTATTTTTAATATATTGCCCATCACTTTACATAAATGTTATTTGTTGGACATTTATTAAGAATGAGTTTAGTTGAAGGGTAAAAATATAAATTTATGAGTTAATTAATGCAAATATTAGTTATTGAAATTGAGTTAAAAGAAACAACTTGGGGAGTATATCATGAAGGGCGAATTGAAGAAATAAAAATGGGAAAGTGGAGCAGCCAAATAGTACTAGTTTGTTGTGCGTGCTAGTGCTGCTGCTGCTGCCTATTCACAAGTCCCGACAATGTTTGGATCTCTATACGCAGTTCCATATTATTGTAATCAGATCATTTGTCCCTTTATGCTTGGCTCAACTAAACTGATCATCTACATTTTTTTATTTTTAAATTAAATTAATTATATTACAATTTATCATATGAAGGGATATTAATTAGTATTTGAATCTGGAAAACCTGATCAGCTTAATGGATCTAGCTACTGCATGCAGTCGTAACATCATAAAAATTGTGACATGACTAGGGTTTGTTTCATGTCGTGTGTGTGTGTGTATATATATATGTCATAATATGTGAGCTTGATGTTTTTAATTATATGATTAACTTAAGTATATATTTCATATTCATGAAATAGTACTTATGAAATATACTAATATAGTAATATAATTGTAAGCAAGTGAGATACTATTATAGAGGGTTTCGTTTTCTCTACATGTATTATCTTTGGTAGTATATTAACTCGATCGGGTGAATAATACTCATATATATAAAGCCTTCTTCGCGTTTATATATGATAAACGAGGTATTCAATTCATACTTGAGCTCAAGCTATATAGATTTAAATTGTTCAAATTAAGATCACTTAATTAATAATGAAATTAATAACAAATTAAGAAATTAGTTAATATATCTGTTTCATTCAGCCAAGTCAATAGTTTAATTTGAATATAATCGGACAAGCTCATTAATAAAGAAATGTACCAGCTGCTGCTAGTATGTAGAGCAGTCCCAAATTAATATTAAGACAATTAAATGGTTCCTTTTAAACAATTCTTTGGTCATATGGAGTGTGAATTAAACATGTCTTAATATATGTGCCCAAAAAGTTTTAAAAAGTTAAGTGCATGGAACAAAGTCACACATTTGCATGCTAGCTAGCACAAATTTTCAGCCACATTGTATCATTGTATGTCTAAGTAATAAATATTTGAATGTTACTTATACATACATATATATATATAAGTATAAAAGGGTTGAAGGTTGTCATGGATAAGTAAGAAAGCTATCTAGCTATGGGAAAGAGCAAAAGATGGGTTAGATAAAAGTGCCATGCGTCGGATTTGCATGTCCCTTTCCAACCTTCCAAGTATTTGTATTTATTTATACATTTAAAAAATATACTAATACAGTCATCCATCGAACAATAATTAGTAATATTAATGTAGGTAGATTTTTCCAGTACATGCACTTATATATATATATATATATATATATATATATATATCACATAAACACCAAGAATCAATGGAAAATGTTTTTCAGTGAGATTCCAAACTCTCTATTTATTTCTATTTCTCCCACTACCTTTATATAGAGTTTTTTTTTTATTATTTAAATAAGTAGTGCTTGATCATTTTGAGTTCAATTTTTGATATTTGGCTAATTAAGAACACTAATTAATAATTAATTGTATTTGTATATATATATATATATATATTACTCCCTCCGTCCCAGTTTACTTGTCTTGTTTGACTTTTTGACACTGTTCATTGTTTAACTTTGATTCAACGTTATTGCAAGTATATATTTGAAAAAAATAGTCGAGTTGGGTCTTGTTAGATTCGTAAAACCATGTAGTTTTAGAATATATTTTATATAATTTTTGTTGTATATATTTTGAGATATTAACGATTGAAAATGTGCATTGGATTGTGTGCAGAAATGAAACAAGACAAGTTAAATGGGACAGAGGGAGTATTAGTAGTGATGGGGGGGCGTCGGTGAAATCTAGGCTGCCCCTTAATTTCCGTCGGCTTCTATGTTGTCTCCACTTTGGTTTGTCTTTCTTTATTAGTAGTATATTAGTTTATCAAATTAAACACCCCATTTTGAAGACACCATTATCATTTTTTGGATTGAATTGAGGCCCATTCTCCATCACATCAATTACTATTACCAATTGCCATGTAATAATTATAATATAGTAGTAGTAGTATAATAGTAACACCAAATTAAATACTACTCCTATATAGTACTAGTACAGTACATTGCATGTTTTGAGTTTAAAAAGACTTGAATTGGACCGTTGTACTTTGGTTCAATCACTATTTGTGTTGTTTTTCTTGTTTGTCTGATCATCTTTTTAGGTAGAATGGAGTTACCAAAATAATTTAATACACAAGCTAATTAGGCGCAGCGATGGTGGATGATGATTACTGATGGGCCGGGATATAAGAGACTATATATATAAACAACTAGCTAGGGTTATTTTTTTTAATAGGAGTAACATATATTATTAGGATTTCTATCAAAATTTACCATGTGACAATTTATAGTACTATTTAGTGGATTGAGTTTGTATCCGGAATTATTCATATCCGGAATTGCTATAGAATGCAGGAAGTGTGCTGTAATATTTTCATTTGGTTTAATAGTTCTATTAATGCCAATCAATCGGGCAGTTAATATATTGCTGTAATTATGGGAGAATTAATTTTGGTATGTATAAATTCCTTTTTTGTGTAAAGATTGAAAGTTATGCTAAAAATTTTGGTATGCTAAAAATATAATAAAAAGTTATGTGCTATTGGGATTTTTTTATAATGCTATGCTAAAAATAAAATAAAACGTTATGCGCTATTGTGATTTTCATATAATGCTATGCTAAAAATATAAAAAACAAGTTATGTGCTATTGTTATTTTTATATAATGCTAAGCTAAAAATAAAATAAAACGTTCTATGCTATTGTATTTTTTATATAATGCTATGCTAAAAATTAGATGAAAAGTTCTGTGCTATTATAATTTCCATATAATGCGCTATGCTAAAAATAAAATGAAAAGTTCTTTGCTAATCTGAAAAATAATTACAATGAAAATGATGTGCTAAAGTGTTTCACATAACAATAAACCCATATCATTTCACATATCATTTACGGTTTATATTAGCCGCATCACCGCATATGTATGTCTCCTCGCCGGAAATTTGAGTCAGTGGCGTGCTATTTCCAACCACCACATCATATCCGACGG
The DNA here is from genome assembly GCA_030278955.1 of Hygrophila difformis. Classification (NCBI taxonomy): domain Eukaryota; kingdom Viridiplantae; phylum Streptophyta; class Magnoliopsida; order Lamiales; family Acanthaceae; genus Hygrophila; species Hygrophila difformis. The sequence continues at coordinate 7,499,003 of JAOANR010000008.1, forward strand.
ATCCGTCAACACAAACCACCCTTGGTGATGCCTCACTATTGTAATCCTCACAGGGCGTGGCATTAAGATCCAACATAACTGTTCGCAGGGATGATCGGAAACGTCAGAATCGCTTTTGGGTGTTGGGACTTTCTTCACATGCCTGCAAATTTATAGCACATAATAATAACGCATATATGAATGGAAACAAATTGATTCTGCCATAATTACAGGAATATATTAACTGTCTGATTGATTGTCATTAATAGATAATTAAACCAAATTAAAACAGTACAGCACACTTCCCACCTTCTATAGCTTAATGGCTATTTAGTAATGCAAAAAATTAAATTATCATTTAAAAGTACGGTTTGGTGCAAGATAGAAAGTGGAGGAGCAATATTTGAGTGTAAATTTTGTGTAGCTGCAATGATGCACATGCTGGCTTTTATATGCCATTATATGAGACAACATTAATTAGGTACATGCATGTATACGTGGAGTCTACGTGGAGACTGTTCATCATCCTCTTTACCCTTGTTGCCATCGTACGTCCATCATAATATAAGTATCAAACATGGTAAACTAGTGTCAATCTCTCTCTCTCTCTCTCTCTCTCTCTCTCTCTCTCTCTCTCTCTCTCTCTCTCTCTCTCTATAGTCCACCATATAATATAAAAAATGAAGAATTTTTTTTTTTTTAAAAAAAAAGGTAACGTGAATATGAATTTAGGTAAAATAGAATATGAGAATTTCGATTGACATTTCTCCAGTAATTATTATTTTTTTTTAAAAAAAAAAAGTTTTAGAATAAAGCACATTATTTCCACCAATTAATCCCCCTATCCGATCTCCATTAGTAACTTTAAAATTTTAAATTCGATTCTCACTACACTAACTCCTATCACTCTATCATATCTCCATTTTTCTTTTGTACTATTATTATGGGGATGGCGTCTAATTTAACCCAAAAAAAATAACCATTATTTTCGAACAGAACAAAGCCCAATTTAATTTGATCCATTATAATGGATCCACTACGAATCTACGGTTGTTGGATTGAGTAATCTGGACCTTTACTACAAAACATCAGTGGTCTCGAGAACATCTTCGATTTACTATTATTTTGTAATTGTAATTTGTAAACGTAAAACAAAATATTGCCATCACAATGTTCTCCGAAATAATATTGTCAGCACAATTTTTGTAATAATTTAATAGTATATGGTACGAAAATGTAGTTCAAACTTAAAACATAAATAAACATTAGATAGGTTTGATGATAAAATATTACTATAATTTTAATTTTATTTTATTAAAAGGAGAAATTAGGAAAAATCACAATTTCTTGTTGATCCTTGTGAGTCTGGGTCCAATGCAAGGGACTTTTCCCAACAATTTCGAAGTAGTCCAGTAGGATCAAGATTACATAAAATACACTAAAAACCAATTGTAATGAAGGGGTTGGGGACTTACCCTCCCCTCCCCAACCAGTGGCTCAAATCCCAACCGGCCCCCTGCCCCTACCACTGCCCCTTTGTAATTTATATGGATTGATTTCCACCACTCTTTCTCAGGCTTTTAATGACTCCTCAAAAAACAAAAAAAATTGCAATGAACAAAAGAGAGTCTCACAATTATCATCACACAGAAGAATACCTCTGAGGCTCTCACATAGTAATATCAAACACAACAGAACATTCAACACTACAAGCATACGCATGTTACTGTCATTCTGTCAATGCTGATACCAGAATAAAAGAGATATTTTATGTGAACATTTCCAGCATTTTCCCCTTGGCCTTGAGCCCTTGACTAGATTAAAGGTCCATCTATTGCTTTCTTCCCTGTCTTGACCTCCGTCAAAAATTGATCCAGACCAAATGGATCTTCTTCCCGCGGCTGGTCCGTCTCAAACTCGACAGGTCTGTCTCTAGGGCCGGTCCTCTCATTTGTCCCTGCAAATTGCTTGTCAGCCTTGAAGCGTTCGGTTTTCATCAGCTTCTCAAGCTGCTCATCAGCACCACCGTACATTTCATCGTCCGCATCTTTCTTAGTGTACAAAGTGCTCATAGTAGACTGAGAAGTAAACAGGCCCTTGTCATAGATGTTGTAGGCATCATCAGTGGCAAAACCCGAATCCATCCCCTTCTCCTGGTTAAACAGCCTCTGATCGTACATAACTTCGCCCCCTTTGGCATCGGTGGATGCCATTCCAAGAGCAACTTTCTCACTGGTGTCACGATCTCTATCCCTTGTGATTTTACTCTTTTTCCCCATAGCAGCATCTTTAGCCTCAAGCCTTCGTTCCCTCTCCCTCTCTTTACGACGTTCCTCACGAATTTTTTCTCTTCGCAGCCGATCCTCCCTCTCTTCTCTCGTCTCCTTGGGGGCATCTCTCGCTGTTCATAGTCCATACTCATATCTGCATCATTACCACCCCTTCCAGAAGGCATCGGTACTGAAGCTCTCTCAGATCTCTCAGATCTGGCTCTCCGGGCCAGCTCCAGAAGCTCCATCTCTTTCTTCTCCTTTTCCTTCATCATCATCTCCTTCTGAACCTTTGACCGCACTGCAACAGCTTCTCTTGCTTTCTGTTCTACAACATATAGAGCCTCTGATAACTTAGCAAAATTGTCATTAATCTGAACCTCCTGAAGCCCACGACCATCAGCTGCCAGACGTTTGTCAAGGGGTATTGTAAATCCCTTTGGATTCTTCCAATTAGATATGCACGGAGGGATCTTCCAGTCTTGCTGGTCCTTCACAGTTACAGGTCGAGGAGGAGAATGCATAACTGGCACTGGCGGGGAACCGGAAGCTTTTGGAACTCTCTTGTGCTTAAACTTGGGAGGCTCCAAAAGATCCACAGGCATCTCCACCATGCGTATAATCCTCTCTTTAGCCCCTGAATTAAAGGCTGCGGACTGCTGAGATGGCTTGTATTTGATAAACTGAGAATCCGAAGACTGTTTATGAACATTTTTCGGCTGTGCAGCACTCAATCTGACATTTACAATATTCTCAAGTGCAGACTTAGTTTCTTGTGTAGTCTCATCAATTTCTTTATGTTTCTCATCTACCTCCGTATCCTCTTCCTCCTCATTATCCTTGGCGAAGATTGGAACAAGATCCGAATGTTGAGAATACACAATCTTCTTAGAATTTTCATTCTGCCTCACAACTGCATCATATCTCGAGTTCCCATGCTCGTCCACCGTGAGGGGCAGAGTACTCCCACCAGGCATCTTATTTGAATGATCGTAAGTAGTGTTCACGAACGACTTTGCCTTGGGAAGGATCTCCGTTAGGGCCACCATCTTCAAATCCCAATCTCAAATTAAACAACTCTAAAACCCTAAAAACATCAAAATTGATATCAGTTCCGCAATGACCTTAATCCCCCAAAAACCAAATAATAAAACCCAATGGAGTCCAAAGCGAATAACTTTCTGTGCCATATTCCTACATATCACGCGCAGGTATAACGACTTACAAATCCTTGACAAATTAAAGGCAACTTACACCGTAACATAAATGGACGATTAGGGTTCGAATAACGATTAATCAATGGACAATACGGCAAAAGATTCCACGGATTTCACATGTAAAAAGGGCCTACGTAAATCGAAAAGCAAGAGTGCAGAAACTAACCTCCAATTTGAGAAAATCGGCACATAATCAAATGCAGGAGAAGCTTTGCCTTCGAATTATTTCTCCACGAAGGCGGACAACAAAGCTTAAAGGACGGTATCAAGATAACTTCCGTAGATATATGTATACAGTAGTACACCCCCAAATATTATGCGTGAGATGTATATGGTACATGTTATAGAAATAACTATCTTTATTTATGTATGTGTATAATAAAATGGTATATGGCTTATTAGCTTGTGTTTATAGTGGAAGTATTGTAATGGAAATTGGAATTAAATGATGAAAGAAAAGAAGTTTAAAGGTGAGATAATAAAATGGATAAATTGTAATAATTATGGCTATGAAATGTAAATGATTTTATTGCTTCATTTTTTCATTTACACACTACATGCATTTATATAGATTGATGTCTTTTAATCACACCATGCAAGTCCAATATGTGGAGTGCAAGACTTGGAAACTACACATGCATAGCTAGACATTCACATGCATTCTTTAGGTAGGGATCACATGCATAATACTCCCCCTTGAATGTCGTCAATACGAAGAATATGCCTCGTTAAAACCTTACTTGGAAAAAACCCAGTGGGAAAAAATCCAAGTGAAGGAAAAAGAGTACAGTATTCTTGTATCAGATGCTCCCCCTGATTTGGACATCATTTTAAATCTCGAAGCCGCCGCATTCCAATTTTCTTCACGAGCTTCTCGAATGTTGCAGTCGGCAATGCCTTGGTAAATATATCCGCTAAATTATTTTCTGATCGAATTTGTTGCACATCGACTTCACCATTCTTTTGAAGATCATGAGTGTAGAAGAATTTTGGTGAAATATGCTTCGTTCTATCTCCTTTGATATAACCCCCTTTCAACTGGGCTACACAAGCCGAATTATCTTCAAATAAAATTGTTGGGGGCATTTGTGGTTCAATGATTAAACCACAACTCTTCAATATATGTTGAGTCATTGACCTCAACCAAACACATTCTCGACTTGCTTCATGGATTGCTAATATTTCGGCATGATTAGAAGAAGTAGCAGTTAGAGTCTGCTTCATTGACCTCCAAGAGATAGCAGTTCCACCACACGTGAAGATATAGCCTGTTTGAGATTTGGCTTTGTGTGGATCTGATAAATAACCGGCATCGGCATAGCCAATTAACTCATGTCGAGAGTCTTTCGGGTAAAATAACCCAAGATCAATTGTTCCTTGGAGATAGCGAAAAACATGCTTTATGCCTTTCCAATGTCGTTGAGTAGGGCAAGAGCTGAATCTTGCGAGTAGATTGACTGCAAACGCGATATCAGGTCGCGTGCTGTTTGCAAGATACATTAACGCACCAATTGCGCTTAAATATGGAATTTCTGGGCCAAGTTGCTCTTCATTATCTTCTTTTGGCCTAAATGGATCCTTTGCTGGATCAAGTGCCCGAACGACCATTGGATTATTTAGCGGATGAGCATAATCCATTCGAAATTGCTTTAATACCTTTTGGGTATAAGCTGATTGATGAACAAATATGCCCATTTCCAAATGCTCAATTTGTAGGCCAAGGCAAAATTTCGTTTTCCCGAAATCTTTGATTTCAAACTCCTTTTTCAGATATTCGACCGCCTTTTTCAACTCTTCAGGAGTTCCAATTAGATTTAAATCGTCAACATAGACTGCGACGATCACAAATTCTGACCCATTTTTCTTTATAAATACACAAGGGCTGATCGGGTCATTTGTATAGCATTCCTTTATCAAACTTTCACTGAGGCGGTTGTACCACATTCGGCCAGATTGCTTGAGCCCATACAACGATTTTTGCAGTTTGATGGAATAAGTTTCTCTGGATTTTGAGTTGCAAGACTCAGGTAATTTAAACCCTTCAGGTATTTTCATATAAATATCATTTTCCAATGAGCCATATAAATATGCAGTAACAACATCCATCAGCCTCATTTCGAGATTTTCTCGTACTGCTAGACTCATTAGATACCTGAATGTTATTCCATCCATAACTGGGGAATATGTTTCCTCAAAATCAATTCCCGGTCGTTGTGAAAAACCTTGGGCTACAAGCCTTGCCTTATATTTGGCAATTTCATTATTTTCATTTCTTTTTCTCACAAACACCCATCTGTAGCCAACAGGCTTCACATTTTTTGGTGTTTGGACAATAGGGCCGAATACTTTTCGTTTATTCAGTGAATCTAGTTCAGACTGAATCGCATCTTTCCATTTTGGCCAATCATTTCTTTTCCGACATTCTTCAACTGATCTTGGTTCAGGATCCTCGTTATTTTCCATTACATCGAGTGCAACGTTGTATGCAAAGACATTATCAACGTTTGTTTCTTTTCGGTTCCAACATTTCCCAGTATTGATATAATTGAAAGAAGTTTCAATAACTTCATTTTCTTCTGGGTGAATATTTTCAGGTTCAACCTTTTCGGGGATTGAATCAATTTCTCCTTCGGGAGTATCATCTGTGATTGATTTATCACCCATATGGATAATTTTCTTCTTTCGTGGATTTTTATCCTTGGAACCCAAAGGCCTACCACGCTTCAGGCGTGCAGTAGGTTCATTTGCACTTGGAATTTGCCCTTCTGGGACATTTATATTGGCTGGTGCATTTGCTGCATCATTTATATATGATTTTGTGACTTTAGCAGCATCATTAAAAGCATCGGGTAATTGATTTGCAATTCCCTGCAAATGCACAATTCTTTGAACTTCAAGTTCGCATTGCCTTGTACGAGGATCAAGGAAATCAAATGGACTTTGCCAAGATATTTCCTTTTTCAGTTGATCATTTCCTCCCCCTAATGTCGGGAATTGAGTTTCATCAAAATGACAGTCTGCAAATCTTGCAGTAAATAAATCACCCGTTTTTGGCTCAAGATATTTAATAATCGAGGGTGATTCATACCCGACATATATGCCCAACCTTCTTTGAGGTCCCATTTTTGTGCGTTGTGGTGGCGCAATCGGTACATAAACCGCACACCCAAAAATTCGCAAGTGGGATATATTGGGCTCCTTTCCAAACACAATTTGTGTAGGGGAGTAGCTATGATAGCTTGTCGGCCTTATTTTCACAAGTGCGGCTGCATGCAATATAGCATGTCCCCAAGCAGAAACAGGGAGTTTTGATTTCATTAACAAGGGTCTTGCAATTAATTGCAATCGCTTAATAAATGATTCTGCCAGACCATTTTGCGTGTGCACATGAGGCACAGGATGTTCAACAGTAATTCCAATCGACATGCAGAAATCATCAAATGCATGTGATGTATATTCTCCAGCATTATCAAGGCGTATTTTCTTTATCGGATGATCTGGAAACTGTGCTCGCAATTTTATAATTTGTGCAAGTAATCTTGCGAATGCCAAATTGCGAGTTGATAATAAACAAACGTGTGACCAGCGTGATGACGCATCAATTAATACCATAAGGTACTTGAAAGGTCCACACGGTGGATCAATAGGTCCACATATATCGCCTTGAATTCTTTCTAGGAATGTAGGGGATTCAATTCCCACTTTTACTGGAGATGGTCTGGTTATCAATTTCCCTTGTGAACAGGCTGCACAATTGAACTCATTTGGGTTCAATATCATTTGCCTTTTCAATGTATGGCCATTTGAATTTTCAATAATTCGCCTCAGCATTACACTGCCAGGATGCCCAAGTCTATCGTGCCAGGTAATAAATTCACTAGTAGCTTTCAAGCCTACTAGGTTATGTATTTCTGCGGCACATATTTTTGTATAGTATAAGCCAGAGGAGTAACATGGCAATTTTTCATTCACAAATTTTTTGCCATTTTCAATTCGAGTTATCAAAAGATACTCGTGATCTGCCTCTTTTGAAGTTTCAATGTGATATCCATTTTTTCGAATATCATTGAAGCTCAGTAAATTTCTTCGAGCTTTGCATGAGAACAAGGCATTTTCAATTGCCATTTTTGTCCCTTCAGGGAGAAATATAACAGCTCTACCGGAGCCTTCAATGCATTTTGCATTACCGCTTATAGTTTTCACTGCGGTCTTTTCCAATTTTAAATTGGAGAAATAGCTTTTGCTTTTCAAAATGCTATGCGTTGTTGCACTGTCAATGAGGCAGATATCATCTCCGACTTTTGAATTTCCAGCATCCATTTCTTTACAAGAATATAAGAATGTTAATAAACATCAGCAATATTAATATTATTAATGCAAAAGCATATTTATATTATACATGGATAATAAAAGGGAAGTACAAGATATCATTATTTATATTAAACAGGAATTATAAAAGATAAGTACAAAATATATATATATGGCTATATATTATTTAGTAACAGTATCTGGCTCAATAAAATCATCAGCTTCCAGGTGCGTGATATTATCATTTAATATATCATCATAAGTATCATCGTGGGCATTATGGTGTGCTTCAACACCTGATCTTTCTTTTCGTTTCGAGGCCTGATACAGTTCAGCTAAGTGTTTAGCTGTGTGGCATGTTTGAGCCACATGGCCTTTAATTCCACAACGATCACAAATTTCATCATTTTGTTTATGCTTTCTTGCATAATTTCTTTGTTGTGGTTTGTAAGGCCTTCTGGTATCATATCTGCGATTTTGCTCAAATCGAGGCTTATTTCGATAATTATTTTGACGAGATGATTCACCTCTGCCTCGATTGTGATACCGATTTTGGCCACGATCATCATTTTGATTTTTAAAGTGCCCACGATCACGCACATATTTCGATGATTGAGCCGCGTGCACCTCAGGGAACGGTTTTGCACCTGCGGGCCTAGATTCATGATTTCTCAACAACAATAGGCTGTTTTGTTCAGCCAATAATAAGCAGGTGATAAGATCAGAATATCTCTGAAAACCTTTTTGACGGTATGTCTCACTCAATACTGTGTTTTTAGCATGAAACGTAGAATACGTTTTTTCAAGCATTTCTGCTTCAGATATCTTTTGCCCACATAATTGCAATTGGGCCGTAATTTTGAACACAGCGGAATTATATTCCCGGACTGTTTTGAAATCCTGAAGTCTCAGGTTTGTCCAGTCATCAAGGGCTTTTGGAAGCACCGTCTTTTTAAGATTATCATATCTTTCTTTCAGCTTTTCCCACAATGCCAGTGGGGATTCCACAGTCACGTACTCCATTTTAAGTGCCTCTTCGATATGATGGCACAAGAAAATCATGGCTTTTGCCTGATTTTGATGGCTGGGATTTTTGCCTTCAGCAATAGTATCTTCCAGACCCATTGAAGTAAGATGCATTTTTACATCTCGGGCCCAGGACATATAATTGCTTCCTTCAACGGTTAAGGGAGCAAATTCCTGCTTTGCAAGGTTAGCCATAATCTTATTGAAAATTTAGAAATAAGATATTATACCTCAAATGATAATCTGGACAGAGTCTCCTCGTGCTGATAACGTGTTATAGAAATAACTATCTTTATTTATGTATGTGTATAATAAAATGGTATATGGCTTATTAGCTTGTGTTTATAGTGGAAGTATTGTAATGGAAATTGGAATTAAATGATGAAAGAAAAGAAGTTTAAAGGTGAGATAATAAAATGGATAAATTGTAATAATTATGGCTATGAAATGTAAATGATTTTATTGCTTCATTTTTTCATTTACACACTACATGCATTTATATAGATTGATGTCTTTTAATCACACCATGCAAGTCCAATATGTGGAGTGCAAGACTTGGAAACTACACATGCATAGCTAGACATTCACATGCATTCTTTAGGTAGGGATCACATGCATAATAGTACAAATAATTTCTTGCAATTTTTGTAGCTCAATGTATTATTAAGAAAATATACTTATATGTTGATTTTTGTTTGGCTATGAAAGATCCATAAATCTTCTATTCACCATGAGATTTATTTTGAATCGTTGCTTATATTTGAGTGGTGAGGTTGATATGGAACATTAATGTTACTTTCAAACAATTAATTTAAACGAAAATATATTAAATATGTTTTTAGAAAATAAACATATAAAAGGGAGAGGGTTGGGGTCCTGATTCAGGATTTTCCTGAATGTTTGGATTTTTTTAATAATATGTTGTTTAAAAAAGCTAAATTTTGTGGGTGAGTAAATGTTATACATTTCATTAATTTTATGATTTTTATTATTCAATTAACTTTTATAATGCGATTAATATACTCCAGTAATTTGGGGTCAAACATATTTATGTGTTATGGAAAGATTTTTTCCCATAAATCATATTTGTATTTGATTTCTTTTCTTGTTTACTTTAATTGCTTTATTTTTTTTTAAGTTAAATGAATTACTTCTTCACCGATGTCAAAACATCAATTTGGATTTTCTGTTTTCCAGAATGCTCCAACTGATTATTGTTTAATTAATTTAGTATTGAATAAATTAAAACTGTTCAATTTTAGTTTTAAATAATTCAACAATTATTGCCAACCCTATTAAGTTATATGCAATCGCCAATCGATGGATATGAACAAGGGTATAGACATGCTGTTTGCAACATATTTTCTGTTGAATTTGTTTGAATGTATGTTGTATAGTCAATGATGCTGTAAAGTATTGTATTTATTCAGGTATTGTAAATTAAATATATGGATCAAAGTCTGCTCCATGTTGTATACGGATATAGACATGTTGTTTGCAACATATCTTCTACTGAATTCGATTGAATGCATGTTGTACCGTCAATGATTATATATATATATATAGATATATATAATCATAAAATATTAAATCAATTTAAAATAATTTAATTGGGTTATATATTAAATCGTCGTCTATATGATTATAAACAATCATACAAATATTAAATTCCGATAATTTATATTTTATTGTTGGATACGGACATAAACATGTTGTTTGCAATATATTTTCTGCTGAATTCGTTTGAATGCATGCTATATACTCAATGATTCCGTAAAGTATTGTATTTATTCAGGTATACTCAATGATTCCGTAAAGTATTGTATTTATTCAGGTATTGCAAATTAAATATATGGATCAAAGTCTATGTTGATAGATATGTTTGCAACATATCTTCTACTGAATTCGATTGAGTGCATACAGTCAATGATTATATATATATATACATATAGATATATCATATATATAATCATAAAATATTAAATCGATTTAAAATAATTTAATCGGGTTATATATATTAAATCGATGTCTATATGGTCATAAACAATCATAAAATACTAAATATTAAATTGCAATGATTTATATTAAACAAATGGGAGGCGTCTCATCACGACTGATCGTGAATCCATCCTGTGTTCTTCGTTTCCTAGAAGGGAATTCAGATCCAACATGTCTAATGCAGGATGCTCCGTGGAGAATGTTTTGGATTGTTGTCGTTGGAGAATGGTTTGTAGAAGCGGCCATTGCAACAATTAATTGACACATTCAAATTTTTGGTAACTTTTAAATGCACAAAGTGTGTGGCAATAATTAGGGGATTAGTGAATTCATTCCTATTATGAGTAATTAATTCAATTTGGTATGTTTACAATATGGAAGTTGACCATCATTTTATCCCTACTTTCCAGCAGGTTCAGAATAATTCTGAATGTGCCATTCAGCTCCCTAACCTAATTGATATAAAAGAGCCGTCACGCTTAATTAGTAATCCATAAAATGTGCTGTATATTGCCACGATAATTTGAGTAATAAGCTGCCTTTAGGGATGTTCATAAGTTGTAGTTTGTACATTTAATAATAGTACTATAACTCGACATTTAAATATAAATTTTATCAATGTACCTAACAACAGAAATGATATAGTACTATTTTGTGATCGGATATTAGTCCAAATCAGCCGTCTCCGATGTTTTTGGGCTTTACAAAATGGGCCCAATAGGAATATTTAGTAGTAATAGTTTTGTTAAATTAATTCAATATTTTATTAGTAAATTATTAAAAAATATTAATAAATGTTACTCCCTCCGTTTTTATTTATCATCACCCTTTGAATAATAGTTACTATTCATTAAGTAACTTTGATTCAACTTTTTAACATAGTTATATAAGATAAAATATAGTCAAGTGAGATATTATTGGATTCGTCTAATTACGTAGTTTTAGAATATCAATTATTTGTAATTTTTACTTATATATAATATGAGCTATTAATGATTGAAAATGTGCGTTGGATTGCGTGCAGTGCAGGAATGGAGAAGTTATTAAAAAACAGAGGGAGTATTTTTTAAAAATATTTATTAAAAATGTTATCAAATAAATAAGATTGCTTAAGCAAATGTCTTTTGGGTTCGAGCTTTTCTGTATGCAGAATTCTGCTTTGGTAGAGATAACCCTTCAATGCCCACACGATACTTAAGGGAATAGTTTTTGTCCAATAAGGTCTGAGGATACTCTGATATTCACCTAATAAATAAATAAGTTTATTACTACAATAAAAAGTATTACTTTATTAAGCTATTTGTATATGCAGCCAAATGGAGTCCAACTATCATTCTAAATAATTTTTTTTTGGTTGAATCATTCTAAGAAATTGAACCAACTTTTTTATTTCTTTTAAAATTTAACAATAGTTAGCTTGAGTAGAAATATGGTTTTAACTGTCTAGCAAAATCACGGACTCGAATTTGATGAAACAAAAATATTCATTTGGGAGACATCATCGTACTATGTTTGCCCGTACCTCAAATGATGATTTTAGGCCTCGGAAATGCCAGACAAATCTTATGGTTCACTCATTAAATAATAAAAATATAATTTTTTTAATTCTAATTTAAAACTTTGATTATAGTGTAATTGTAATAATTAGAGAACAAAATTTAGCCCTAACAATTAACATAGAAAAGCATGTTACGCTTAAAATTATAAATATATTTAATTTAAACTATCATCAAATTAGTAGAATTATATTTCAAAACTTATTGGAGAAAAAGTAAATTTATATATATTTGAATTTTTTATAAGTATTTCATATAATAATAGATTAAATACATTAAATAATATTTTAGAAAATATTGATATATAAACTTCTTAATTACTAATACTAATAGATGATGTCGAGCAAAAATACTAATCTACTAGATGATTTGATGACACTGAAATGAATGTGGATTAAATTCTTAAATTAATGTGACAGTTGACTATAAATTGTTCTTATACACGTGTGTGATGAGTATTCATAATAAATTATATTAAAACTTTTTTTTTAAAAGCCATTGAAGGCCTGGAAAAAGTGTGATGGGAGTCTATATCACACAAATTACAAATGAAATAAAAGAAAGTGATAGGGGGCCCGTGGGGAATCGAACTTCCAACATTCCGTTAGAAGTCAAGGGATTTGACCACTTGGGCTAAGTCTTCATCCCCTATTTAAACTATTTGTGATAGAAATTTTTTTTCCAGATATTGAAATACATTTTCTATTTATTTGAAAAGTTACATAAAACTTCAGTACTTAATCAATAAAAGTAAATTTCTTAAATATATCTTCTTCTTCTTCTTCTTCTTCTTCTTCTTCTTCTTCTTCTTCTTCTTCTTCTTCTTCTTCTTCTTCTTCTTCTTCTTCTTCTTCTTTTTTCTTTTTCTTTTTCTTTTTTTTTTTTGGCTTTGTTTCACTAATTTGTTCTATGCAACAAATGTAAATACTTATATCAACATAATTTTGAATTCTAACAAAAATGAAAAACTTTTGCAATTTTTAATATGTTTATAACATTTATTGTTGGTTTATTGGTATATCTTAATATTTTTATTTATGTTTTGTCCATTTTTGAGTGGGCTATATATGTGATTTGAGCTAAGGATGTAGAGTGTGTAAACAATAATTTTATGCCTTTATGTACAATATTGATACTTCCTCCGTCCAGCGAAATGTGACGCGTATTCCTTTTGAGCTGTTCCATGAAATTTGACACATTTCCAAATTTTTAGATAAATTAAATTAATATAAATATGATTAGAATCTTAATGGTTTCCAAAATCCTATTAAAAGTAATTACTTTAACTATTCTGCACAACTCCAAGTACACTTTTATTTTTCTACACAAATCCCTTCCATTTCTTTAGTTCTTCATATTTCAAAATGGATACAAATAAAAATTATATAAAATAATTGAATATTTTTTTCTAATTAAATCATTACCATAATATTAAGTCAAAGCTAAACAATAAACAAAGTGAAAATTCATTAAAATTTTAAACACAAATACACACAAAACTTTAACCACTAAACCCCACCACATAAATTAACGTGTCCAAAAAAAATGTGCCACATTTCGCGGAACGGAGAAAGTACTTCGCTTGGTACATTAATTATTAGACTGAAATTCCCTCAATTAAATATGTTTTTTTTTAAATAATTCTTTTAGTTTATAATATTTTTTTGTTTTCCGACTTCAACAATGTTGTTATTGATCTCATGAAAGAATTGTGAACAATTCTTAGAGGACGGTCTATAATTATATAGATATATGCTTAATGTAAACAAAAAATCATATTAAATTACTATGATAGTATTTATTATAATGTTTAGAGTAATAATATATTTTGAAATACATTAAGATGACATAAAGAAAGTTATTTTAGAACAATAAAAGAAAAGAACATTTATTTTAAATGTATAAAATATAGGGTTTTGGCTATTTTTACATATGCTCAATATTTGATCCTTTATTTCAAATATTTAAACTAATTCACAAAAACATCTAAAAAATGATAGTAAGATCTCTTCATTTTATACCTACACAATACTATAATCTGAGCCCGGCACTATAATTTGAGCACAGCGCATCGCGCGGACGGATAGTATTAGTATTAGTATATACTTCATGTATAAAGTAGTACACCCCCAAAAGAAACGAGCCAGGGGAGGGAGTATTATACATGATGTGGCATTGAAACGCCACATCAAATATTAATACAAACATTTGCATTTTAGCCTACTCAAAATTGATATTTTTGAATCACTCCAGCTTAAACCCTAATAAAAGACTTGACCTTTAAAATCCTAGAAATTAATTTGGCAGAATGCCTTCGAAGAAAAAGAATTCCAAGCCACCTTCTAAACCCTCCAATTCCGACCAAAACAGGGATTTCCCTGCGTCTCCAGCTTCGGTATCTTCACATGCTAGCCCAAATCCGGACAAGTTGTTGTCATCCCTCGATGGAGCTTCCGCAAAGTTCCCGTCACTTATTTCTCCAACTGCTTTCGTGGGTGAAGTTGTGGGGGAAGCGGTTTCCGACTCAAGAGGTTGTAAAGTTTGGCTTTCTGAATCCTCCATGATTTCTTCTTCCATCTCGCCTGGCTCTCTCGTCTCGGTACGTTGTTTCTTTTATTTGGCATTCAATGTGTTCAATGAACGGATATTTGTTATTGGTTATTTTGGGCAGTATTTTCGTACTGGGTTGAAGTTAATTGGTAGGAGTACAGATTTCTGTAATCCTAACGCACACATTGTTTTCTATCCAGAGTTTATGTACCTTTTGTGAGCAATTATGGAGTTTGAATGGAGAGGATGCCGAACCTTCTATTATTTCACTTCGTCCAATTGAGATTTGAAAATAAGAAGTTTTTGCCTTTTTAGTTTCTGATGTTGGAAAGAGCTTGCAACTAAATAATAGCGGGGAAAATATTATTTTAAGGTGTTTTGTCATTTAAATTGACAGGTCTCGCTTTTGTCTTCCGACAACGTCCTGAGCAGCTTTCCTTTGAGTGTGCTGCCGAATGAATGTGCAAGACACTTTGGATTTGAGTCACCGGATGGACTTGCTGATGAGCCAGGAGAGTTCTTCGCGCTGGCTAATGTATTTCCATCCTGTAAGGTTGCAAATACTTTTTCTTTTTTTTTTTTTTTTTGCGTATGCAATCCTTGATTTTGTTATCTACTCTTATCTGAAGTGTAGTATTCCTGTGAATTTGGTGATAGTTTTTTGGAGATACGTATTTGGACAACAAATTATTTCTTGGTATTTCTTTCTCTTTTTTTTTTTTTAAAATATTTTTTTAATCCTAGTTTTTTTTTGAGCAAAAATTTGAACACAGGTTCCAAATTAAAAAGTCTAATAACTAGAATTTCGACCAAGAATTGATAAAGAACTCAACAACAAAACAAAACTTATGAAATATAACATTGTTCTCTCCATTATCCCCCACCACAGTTGATGGCAAACTTTCTCACTTCAGAGGAATGAACCTTGAAGAGGTGTGAAATAGGGCTAGAAGTGAAAAGCAAAAAAGGGAATGAATTGAAATTTAATGGAAGAAATGTGTGTAATTATGGATATAAAGAAAGAATTATGAAACATACATGTCCTTTTTATGCATGCCCTGTTTGAAGAGGTGTAAAATAGGGCAAGAAGTTGAAAGAAAAAAATGGAATGAAATGAAATTAAGTGCTTCTGTCTGTCTGTTATTTTATGCAGGCAACCAGCGTGAATATATATTGCAATTTATAATAAACTCGTTATTAACAGGTTTTCAAGAATGGAGTGTGCCTATCCATGAACCTTTCATATACTATGGGTTATCCTTCTTCTGGAAGAACTGTTTTTGTTCATCCTGTTAAGTGCCAGCCCTCAATTGAAAATGAAAATGGTGATCAACGCGGCTTTGCATCCAGTTGTATGTTGTTAGACTGTTGCAAGGAGTTATATCTATCTCCAGTACGTTTGAATGGTAAAGATGAAATAAAATGTGAGAATGAAAATGATCTTGTTGAAGTTAGCAAAATTTCGTCCCCAAGGACACCATCTGTTTCAGACTCTAGGCCTAGTTCTTCATATTCATCACAATCTCAAATGTCTAGTTCTATCAAGTTGACATCGAAGCCAGCTGATGCATTGGTTGATATGATAAATGTGGAGCAAATGTTAGAGGATGATTCTTCAATGAAACTCTTGGAAATCTGCATTATCTCATGGTTGTATTCACGAAGTTTATTGTCTGGAAATATTGTTGTAGTCCCAATATTGTCGGGGCTATGTGTTCTCCGGGTTTTAGGTTCAAAAAAATTGATCACAAATGGTGAAATTTGGAATGGTTTGAATGATTTTCCTGCACGAGATCCAAATTTGGTAAAAGATAGGGTACTTACCTTTTGTGTAGATTGGGGAATGAAAATTCAGTTGCTTTCACCTGGGACTCCTATAATTGAAACTTCTGAAGGAGATCCTTTGGTAGATCCAGTTAATGGACATGGGGATCAGAAAAGTAGTTTGGGAATCAACTTTCCCAAGTTGGGAGGCCTTTCCAAGGAATATGCAACACTAAAGAATATTATAGTTTCAACAATGGTTCAAGCTTCAGTTACAAGGTATAGATAGAATCTATAGTATTTGCTTTAAATTTTGTGTTAGATCATGTTATTATGCACATGATAATATTGTAAAGTGACTATGGATTAAAAATATGCTTATTAAAATCCTTAAGTCCAATTCTTACAAAGTACTAGTGCGTATGTCTTGGCTGAGAATCATAATGTTGATTCATAAGTCACACTAGTTGCCATCACTTGTGTATTTGTCGGGGGCTGTGTGCACAGGTTCTCTAAATTAAAGTGTATAAACCCAGGGACAATGGTTAAATTTGTGAAAAGTGCATTTAATATATATATATATATGTATATATTTATATGTACTTTCGTTTTTAGGTTGGGGTTACGACCCACAAAAGGAGTGCTTCTTCATGGGCCACCTGGAACAGGAAAAACTACTTTGTCTCGAGTTTGTGCTCACGATGCTGGCGTTAACATGTTCTTGGTGAATGGACCTGAAATTATTAGTCAATACCATGGAGAAACTGAGCAAGCATTGCACGAGGTGTTTGACAAAGCCAGTCAGGCTTTACCTGCTGTTGTAAGCATTTTTGCCTCCTGGCTGTATTGTTTGCCCTAATTTTCATTTATTGCTTAAGCATTATTTCATGGCTACGCAATTACTTCCATGTTTAACTAGCATGTATGAACATAGTATGAAAATAAAATCATTCACAAGGAACTTGCGCCTTGATCCTATCAGACCATCTCACCTAAACCTTGAACTATGTAGAAAGAAATGTGCATTACATTATACATTTATTACTCCAAAAATGCTTCTGGTTGTTTTATGATTTTTAAATCATCAATGAACTGTTAAAAGTCAACATAAAGATTAATGGAAGTTACAGTTATCTGTGGTTGGGTTGTGTATGGGTGTGCATTGTTTAAAATGGACTATGATAGCTTATTCCAGTGTGCATGGACTTTCCATTTCTCTTTAAAGTCTTGACTCACAGTTTTTTACTTTTTGCTTCAACTGTAATTGTGGCCCTATGTGATTTGAGGAATTGTTGATAAATTGTAATAAGCTGTTATTGATTTGGTATGCTTCAAAATGATATTTGCACACGCCTGTTTATTGGAAGAGCCAAATGTGGAGGATTAATGTTCTCGCATGCAGGTCTTCATAGATGAGTTGGATGCAATTGCACTTACACGTAAAGATGGTGGGGATGGGCTATCTCAGAGAATGGTCGCCACTCTCTTGAGTTTGATGGATGGAGTTAATAGAAATGATGGGATACTGATAATTGCTGCAACAAACCGGCCTGAGAGTATCGATCCTGCCCTTAGGCGGCCTGGCCGGCTTGACCGAGAAATAGAAATTGGTATTTTAAAATTCTTTTGCATTGTTTTATCATATGCTTGCTCCTATCTGTTTTCAGTTTGAAATAAGCACATTGCTCTTAGAATTTCTTAAGCATTCACTTAATAGGGTCTTTTGTTCTATCATATGGTAATATGTTTTCAGTTGTAATGAGCAGTGCTTATCCTGAGTTATGTCTAAATGACGCATGTTATTGCTTCCTTATCCTCTGCTTTGTCCCTTAAAATGCAGCAAAAGCTTACTTTCGTATTCAAAATTTTCCAGTAACAACTGCATGTTTTAAGACTTTGTAAGTTCTTTATGAAGAAGTATTAGGAAAAATTAACATTTTAGTCCTTTAAGTTTCAAAATTCACCAAAATGGTCCTCTTCATTTCAATTGGAAAAATTGGTCCCCTAAGTTTAATATTTTCTCCAATTTGGTCATTTGGGCATAATAAAACTAATTAATATCTAATGAAAAATAATTAAGTCATTAATGTTGGTTCTACAATCATTAGTTAAATGGATTAACCCACCAGCACATTTATGAAAACCCATTTTATTGAAAAATACTAGTATTTTATTTAAATAAAATTACCTTTTATTAAAAACTAATTTTATTCAAACAAAATAATCGTTTTATCAAAAATCCATTTTATTCAAAAAAAAATTAAGGGTTATGAGTTGCCCATTTAATTAAGGATTGTGGGACTCATATGTATGGCTTAATCCTCCTCTATTACATGTTAATTAAATTTATTATGAAAAAAGGACTAAATTGGAGAAAAAATCAAACCTAGAGGACTAATTTTTCAATTGAAACGAAGAGGACTATTTTGGTGAATTTGAAAACTTAAAGGACCAATTTGTTAATTTTTCCAAGAAGTATTATGTCTTGTTTGTACTGAAGAATGTCAATATAGTAAAAATTATGCTAAAAAGAAAGCACGAAGGCTTGGTTGTTTGTTACATAAACATCCTTGAAAAAGACTATTGGTATTATATCAAGGGACTTCTCACATGGAAATTCCAATTGTTATATACTTATATTCTACGTTTTTTCCCCAACACTAGAACTCATTTGATTACTAATTACAGCCATTGTGGCGTGTTGAGGAACATTGTATTTGATTGTGACTTGTAAAACAATAGCAAACACATCTAATATACAAACATTGATAAAAAGATCGATGGCCAAGAAAGAGAGAAAACAATGTGATTGTGATGGTACCTGATATTCTCACCAGCTGGATTTTATTTTCCTGTTCCTGTTACCAGGATTTTTCTATGGCTGCAAGCGGGCATTACCTCGGTGTTTATACTAGTTTCCATATGGCATTAATTACGCATAATTGGATTTTTGTATTCTAGTTGTTGGGTATTTGACTGGGTTTTTTTTATCATGCGACTGTGACTGTGAGTGACCTTTTAATAATATTATCGAATCTGTGTAGGCGTTCCATCTCCTGGCCAACGCCATGAAATATTGCTGGCTCTTCTTAGTGAAATGCAGCACTCACTTTCAAGCAAGGATATTCAAGATCTTGCTATGACCACCCATGGTTTTGTTGGGGCTGACTTAGCTGCTCTATGCAATGAAGCGGCGTTGGTACATCTTCGGCAATATGTTAAGTCATCTATGAATCATGATGATTTAGATTTTTCTGCATTTGGTTCAGTTTGCTGCACTTCAAGCCAGTCACAGGATGTTTACCAAAGCAATAATCCAGATGACCCTCATAATTTGGGAAATTCTGTGAGAAGTAATTTGGAGGTTTTTTATACCCCGGTCTCGGAGATGAACAATTCATCAGAACTTATGGATGACAACAGATTAAATGGGACTTGTGATCTGAAGGATACCCTAAGTGTTACTTCCGAGGACTTTGAGAAGGCTAGGGTTAGAGTAAGGCCAAGTGCCATGAGAGAGGTAAATTTATCAATTATAAGTTGTGCATCTACTTTTGACTCAAATGCACATTCATTTATCTGTTTTTGTCCTGCCATTCAGTGAGAAACATTTCTTGAGAAGTATTAATTTCCAGATCTTTCTGTGCAAGAAATTTATTAATCTATTTGATCCCTATCAAACCTTCTCCATGATTTAATGCAACACTTTTCAGACTCATAGCTATGGTACAAGAAGTTGGATGTGATGAATGGTTCTTGCAGTTGGTTGCCATCCTGTTTACTGGATAAAACTAATCACCATAATATTATTCATCTTTCTGAATCCTATTTTTAAACTTCGAGAACATATGTGCTTGTGTTCTTGGGCTGTGTTGTTTTACTTCTGCGAAACGATTCAATTTGCTACCATATTCTAAAATGTCCAATTTTAATATGGTATTCTCTCTCTCTCTCTCTCTGTTTTTTTTTTAAGTTACATTTCTTTGCACGTGCAGATAATCCTTGAAGTTCCTAAAGTCTGCTGGGAGGATGTTGGGGGTCAAATGGAGGTTAAGTCACAGTTGATGGAAGCAGTGCAATGGCCTCAGAAGCACATGGATGCTTTTGAGCGTATTGGAACTCGTCCCCCTCGTGGAATTTTGTTGTTTGGTCCTCCTGGATGTAGCAAAACTCTATTGGCTCGAGCAGTGGCTTCGGAAGCGGGGTTGAGTTTTCTTGCAGTGAAGGGCCCCGAGCTTTTCAGCAAATGGGTTGGTGAATCTGAAAAGGCTGTACGGTCTTTGTTCGCAAAGGCAAGGGCAAATGCTCCTTCAATCATATTTTTTGATGAAATTGATGGTCTGGCTATTATTCGTGGAAAAGAAAGTGATGGTGTATCAGTTGGTGATCGTGTTATAAGTCAACTACTTGTGGAAATGGATGGTAACCAACACCAAACTTTCTTGTCCATCTTTATTTGTTATTTCAGTTATTTATTTGTCCCCAAAATGATTTATGCATGTCAGAATCAGTAAAATATTATTGTTTTCAATATTCCGTGATAGGTTTGCAACAAAGGGGCAGTGTCACTGTTATTGCCGCCACAAACAGGCCAGATAAATTAGATCCTGCTCTTCTTAGGCCTGGTAACTTTGTCACTTTGCCTGTAGTTATTTCTGTTTACTTAGGCCATCAATTTCTTTTTCTGTTCTATCATATGATTGAATATCTCAAGTGTCTGCCTGATAGCTTAAAAAAACATGTTAGGACGTTTTGATCGACTACTTTATGTGGGACCTCCCAATCAGAAGGATCGAGAAGACATATTTCGTGTCCATTTACACCGAATGCCTTGTAGTTCAGATGTATCCATCAATGAGCTTTCAGTTCTTACTGAAGGCTGTACAGGTGCTGATATAGCGCACGTCTGTTATGAAGCAGCTATTGCAGCTATAGAAGTAAGTCAAGCCCAGATTATGAATGGTAGTAGTTATTACCAATTTACCATTTTATTCCTAGTTATTTATATTTTTTTTGTTTTTCGTTTTTCCCCTATCAGGAGAACTTGTCTGCCTCGGAAATTACAATGAAGCACTTGAAAGTTGGACTCGAGCATGTACAACCAACAGATGTTCAAATGTACGAGAAGCTGTCAACAAAGTTTCAGAGACTCGTTCGTGCAACTGCAGAGGGCAATGATCAAGTGAGCTCAAGTGATCCAAGTCGTATTCCTCTGTGGTACCTTCCTTATCCATTTTGTGGCATTCTTGAGAAAGTGTTTTAAATATCACTATTTCCGCATAGCTGCATAGCTATAGTATCATTATAGATGCACATCTTCCAAAGTTACAAGAAAACTCCAATAATAGGCTGTTAAATTGGTTGAATTTTTGTTGACAAACTACCAAGACACCTCTTCTTAGTTGTTTATAGTTTGTACATTTTCATCCTCCCTTTTTGCTGCCTCGTGCCATCCCTACCGTCGAAATTTTTTTAGTTGTGCATATGAAAGTATATAAATCCAGCTGGTTTCTTCTATTTGCTGAGAATGTTTCTTTGAGCAGGGCGAGAATAAGTAGTGCCTTGTCATCACATTCCTGGATTCCATCCTTCATGTCACAATCTGTTAATGGAAGCAAACAACAGAGCATGTGATGTCATGTTTTTTTGGCTTGAATGTTGCCCCCCTTGAAGATCATACTAGTTTCCTCAATCACAACGCCAAGAAGACCAAGCTACTAGAGCTACTGCCCCTGTGAAAAACCAGAAATCACATCTACAAGAGCTCAAGACCACAGCTGAAAATTTTGGGTGCACAATAGTGGGAAACAGCAGCTACAAAATGACTACAGTTCCTATGAAGTAGACTCAGAAGTCAGATGGTCATTTCGTTTCATCTGTCCAATTGGGATAAATATTAGCATAATTTTTGTTATATAAATTTTGATACCGTATGAACTATAAAATTTGATGCGGTAACAAAATAAGTTTTTACTGATGCATAACGAATTTTTGGTATATCAAAATCGGGAAATTGGAGATGTATTTATAACCCCGTGCACTATTATTATTATTGTATCATTGTATGTATGTACGAGAGAAAAAAGAAAAAATAAAAATATCTCAAAATAAAGCATCGATTAAAAAGATACTGAAACACAAAAATTTAGAATTAATCACACAAGAAATAACAAAAAAATCGGAATTAATCACAAAGAATATCCACTTTGTACCATTGACAAATATCAGGCAGACCCAATGGCATTCATTGATTTGTCTCTCTCAATCTCCGCCCAATTCAATTATACATTTAAAACACACACACACACACACACACACACACACACACACACACACAAAAAGAGATTTGAAAGCTACATCATCCAAATCAACACAAGTTTGAGTTTATCAGTAATGCTAAAGAAAGATCTGCCACGGAACACAACGATGCAGCAACCCATTTACCAGAAGCATCTTCTTTCAGAAAATTGCCAAAAATGGAACTAGGTCTAATCCAGAAATCACATTCTGCAACTACATGTGCATGGATGATCAGAATCATATCAAGCAAAATCACCAAGTCTTTCTGTATTTAGCTGCCGGCAGCACTAGTCACTACCACTGGCTTGGAATCTTCTGCTTTTTCATGTTCCTTGTTAAGCATCTGTGATAATTGTGCACAATTCATGAAATCAGGATAACTTGTACAAATGCAAGTCAATTTATTGAACTCGTCATCAGTCAAAATTTAATCAGGGAATTAAGGCGATGCACCAAGAAACAAACTAGAAGTTCAATTTGCTACCCCACTTATTGAATGGGAAAAAAGAATTTAGGACTGTAAGAGGCATTCGTGCTTTCCCATCCACATATTTTCCAGGTAAGGATTGACGAGCTTTCTTGTAGCTTATCAGCTCATAAACACTTCGACATTAAATGCTAACTTATGTCTTCTTCAAATCTCAATGTTCAATCAAGTTTGCTAACTCAAATCCTGACTTTAAGCTATGGTTCAAATACAATCAAATATCTATGAATTATTCAAGTCTTGTCTACTGTCTCTTCATAATAGTTCATGTTCTAATATGATTTGGTATTCATTACAACCTGGAATATGCATATTGTCATTGACCATAAATAGAGATACAGGTTCTGCTATAAACCAATAAAACCAGATATGATTATGACTTTGGCGTAAAAGATCTATTAGAAGCTTAGACAAAGTGTTGACTCAATTTTGAGTTGTATTGATTAGAAGGCAAGACTAGGACAATCACCTTATTGTTGATCAAGTTATGGAGCGCAATCAGACTTCTGATGAGGGATGAGAGATATATGACCAACATCATATCATTTGTTTTCACTGTAACATGACATGAGTCACATGACACAAAATATTATATCAAAGAACATCTTGAAATCTGCAACTGGGATCAAACCAATGAATCAACCACGAAGAAAGTAGAATTAGATAACTTACCAGCAAAAGCTTTAACAAGTTCAGAGACATTTAGATTGGGAAGTAGGTTGAACACATCCTGTAGAAGTCAAATAAAAATGTAAAAACAGGTCGTAAAACATTTCTGAAATATATCAAGAATATATCCTCAACATAGATTACAAACACAAAATTGCCAAAGCAAAAGTAAGTGATTGTCTGGTCTTAATGATATGCATCAATATTTAATATGAATAGAGGATGTGGAAAATGCACCTGGAGATGGTAGAGGATTTCATGATTTAAGGGGAGCTTCCCTTCAATAACCTGTTCAAGGTAACTTCTAATCTCTTTAAGTCTTTTATCCAATCCCCTTAATGCAACAAGTTTTCCAGTCACCTAAGGCGGACAAGGAAAATTCTTAACTTTGATATACAGGATCTAAAACAAAATACCAGAGTTAAAAAATAACCTCAGTTGCAAGGGTGCTGATAGTTGTGTCCTTCACATCCCTTAGCAAGTGTTCAACTCCTATCATGATCAAGATACATAAATAGCAAAAAGTAGTTTGTATGAGAGAGTCGAGAGACATAACGGAATGATAAAGAATTTCAAGCCAAGTAAAACAATATCTAAGAACAGGAATTAGGGACACATGGATAAAGGAGGCAAACAAAATCAATAATAGGAAGGAAAACAATAAGCATACCAATTTCTTCAACTTCATGGGCAGCAATTTCTGAAGGAACGTGCACGAACACTTTCTGGCTTTTCTGAGTAGCATTCTGCAGGTTATTCTAGTGCATCAGACAATAGTTCACATCTAATAGTCATGACATTTCTCTTTCTACTTCAGACTCTTATATAACTTTGTTCTATCGCATAAGATAACAATTATTATAATCTTAAAAATCACACATACAAACACACACATTCAGAAACACCAACCAAAATATTCCTCTAAATAACAAGGAAATGTAAGAGATAGTTGTAAAACCAATGATGCTTTAAGGAGAAAAAAGTTGGTGTATTCAGTGAGAACCTGCATAAAAACTAAGGGTTGCAAAAATGAGAACTCCAAAATAGAGGTGCAGACATATCAGACTACAGAGGATTAGTAGCAATGCATTAGAAAAATAAAAAAGTAAAAGTGACACCAAAAGATGAGAAAATGAGGGAAACATTTATAATTGTATGTGTATAGGTGACTCTTCTATACTTAAGACTGTTAAAAGGTACAGGGGAAAATAACTTGAAAAGAATCTATAAAGAAGATTTATTAAATTTAGACGAAACTTTGTTTTGACTTAAGTTCGCCCCACAAAATGGAAGGATCAAATGATGGTGGTGATGATCATACCTCCTTAACCTCTTCAACAGCATAATATGCTTTAGTAGGTATACCAAGCTCTTTTGGCTCAACATCTATAATGACCAAAACTGGAGTTGGAACATAGCTGCCAATGATAGCGAGTTATTAATGAGTAAGGAGAAAATTGTTATGAATTAATTACTTCATTACACATGATGCATCATCAACAGAGAATTCTTCAAAGGAGCAGCAGAAGCATGTCAGAACTTAGAAGGAGAAGGATTATTCAAGTTAAATATTGAAATAAAGAACAATATATAATGCATTTCAATTCACCAAAAGTTAATAATATGTCCAGCAAATCAAACAGCAACAGAAGGATAAAAGATTACGTTTCCAAGTACACACATCTTCAGCAGTCACACAAACTAACAAAATAATAAGGAAAAATGCCAGCAAGAAGGGGAGAATGTTATGTCTCCCTAGGATTGATGCATTTAACTGAAGGATGAAAAATGAATATTAAAGCATACCATGAAGCTTCTTAGTATAATTAAACATCGTAACAATGTTCTTATCCTTGGGTCCATGGATCCCACACTTGAAGCACCACCTCATGTTGTTTAAGAATCTATGTTGACAAACAACCACATACTTTACATATATTTAGATAAAGATATTATGCACATATATTTAAGAGGTATAATAATTATTTAATTTTTTTTAAGAAAAAATAAAAGTTTAAAATCCCAGTATTATTACATTTAGATCATTGGTGCGCAAACGAGTTGTGTGATGGAACAGACCCTATTCTTTTCAGCCTTTATCCAGGGTTTTTTCCTATTTCCTAGGTAAGACAAAGAAATCCACTTTACGAGAAATCATTAGAAATCTTTTCAACAAGTGCTTTCATAGATATACCCCCGTTCAAAATATCTAGGAAGATTAAGTTTGCACAAACATACCAGTATGTATTACAAAAATTTCCCATATTCCAAAAAAGCAAGTTCTCTAACCTAAGAATTCTAAGAAACAAAAAAAATAAAAATAAAAATAATGCATTCCTAGTATATGTCTCAACAATAAAAGATCTCTCATACATGTTGTAAGCTATCACTCACAACAGACACAGCCTTTATTTGGAGTACATACCTTGCTAGAGAATTGGACACAATGACACATTTGTACCAAAGCAATAGTCAAACTATGATGAACAGTGAAGGGATTACATACCCTGCTCATGTAGAGTGGATTCCAGCGCATACAGGAGGGGACATGCATAGCTGAACCCATAATCCCATGCAAGTGCTAGTGAGAATTGGTGCAAGAGGCAACAGAGGGAGTGCTTATGAGAATCTAATTTCAACTCGTGCAATTCACTTGTGGGCAGTATTAATCAAATGTCACTAGTTTCTGAAAAATCAACATTTAACAAAATGGTATTTCTCATAATTCAGCAATGGCCTACAACTAGATCTCCAGTACTTCCACCACTGACAGTGTAAAAAACAAACTAATCTCCCAGTAAATTACTGAAATGCTCTATTTGTAGGGTAGGCTGGCACACATTAATAAACTTGGAAATAAAACCAAACTCATAATCAAGTAGAATCCTAAATAGCATAAGGCAAAAATTAATATGAGAAATCCTCGAAGAGGCAGAGATGTAGAAGCTTTATTAATCCCTTTTTCACAAAGAGACCGCATTGTAAATGCTTTAAAATATATGGAATGAGAAAGAAACCATACTCATTAAAAAGTTCATGAATGTTTAGATCGTTTTCCTTCAGTTTTGGCCCGGTGCTATACCACCCAACAACATGCTCCTTTGCTGACACAATTTACAGGTTAGCAAATTATTCCTGAACTTCAAAAGGTAGCCAGAAATTAAAGCTGGAAACGTACAAACCATTTATTCTTCTGAACATGGAAAACATTGATTCGTGGTAATTATGATCAAGGAACCAGATGCTTGAGTCCCTGTCATCTTCCTCAAAAGGAACTGATTACAAAATGTGAAAACTGTTAGAAAGCAATATCAAAGGTTCGAGAGTTGGAAGACAGTAGAGCTGGAAGAAGAGATTATGTTCTGCAAATAACGAGAGCACAAAATCTCCAGAAAATATAGACCACGTTAAGTTACCAGATTGTGCCTCATAAATTTTCATATCATTCTTAGAGCTCAGACCAGCAAACTGTAATGATGTTCACAGTCATTGAAACAGACAGGAAGATGTAACCCATAAGCTTGGATGAAATTCTATAAACTTATATGCAAAAACAAAAAGAAAACTCAACTTCAGGCTCAACCCATCAGAGTATAGCTTAAGCTCAAGTTACTAGGCCACTTTGAAATATAGTTCATAATGTTTGAGACAGCAGAATGGATTGGTTCTAACCTCGAAACTTCAAACTATGAGTTGCAAGTATTGATTTCATTGAGTCTATTTTTTCTTACTACAAAGATGAAATTAAATGCACACACAAACATACACAAATTTATACTAAGAAATGAATGAATTCAACTGCAAATGGTATTACGCTCAGTGAGTCTGCTTAACTTGTACAGAACCTAAAAAGTCTAGTATAAGTCAGCTTTAATCTCAAAGCTAATGAAGTAGCCGATCACAAGAGTAAAAGTAAAGTGGTTGCTCAATGCATGAAGAAGTGGTCGGTTCCAATATATATAAGCATTTCAGCGAAAACAAAAAAGCCTTCCAGAGTTTTAACTATTCCCCAGTACAAATTGAAATATGTCCTACATCCTTGTTTGAGTAACTAAAGTTATAGACATTTTATTTTGAAAGCAATATCTAGACACGGTTCTCTTTTCTGATGAAAAGTTCTCCAGCAGATAATATGGCGAAGGTAAATGCGATTGTAGAGAGCTAAAACAGCAACACAAGTAGGCATAAAGTAAGTATTTTTCAAACAAAAGAAAAAAGGAGAAATGATCAGATCTGGAAGACAGACCAGCGTAGCTGTTGGAGACATCAACCGTGCCCTTGAAGGAAGACCCCAGAAGAACACCAACAACGCGCTTTCTGGTGTCGCGCGCTACTCGATTATAGTGGTCGACGATGCTGAGCAGCACAAGCGGGTGCACCACCACCTTTTCGATCGGCCGCGACGAAATCTGCTGGGATTTTATCACGTCCATTTCCTTCCGATTCCTATGGCTTCCTCAAGCTTTCTTCCTCCTATTCAGGGGTGATTTGGTTTCCGAGGGATTTTCGTGTCAATTTCTTGGGCGGAAAGAACAAACAGATGCTTGTTAAATCTGTTTTGCAATTGACTATTCAGTATTCAAATTGCTTATAAGTGCATAACCAATACATGTGGAAGAAATACTGATAGGAAATTTTTTGGGGAAATTAGAGTCTAACACCCCATTTAAAATAGTTTGCATTTTAAAAAGACCCCTTACTCAAAACTTGTAGAAAAGGACCCCTTCACAACTTTGACTTGTAAAGAGCACCCACAATACTTCCTTAATCCCCTTAAAAAATTAACCCGTCATTACTTCAAACAAAACCCATCGCACACGCGGGAGAAGGAGAGGGCACAACACACAACGGATACAACGGGAGAAAGAGGGCACAACATCAACACACACGCCCATCCGAGCCCAATCCGAGAGCCGGACCGACCGAACACCGATAAAGGGTTTCTGTATCTCTGATATTTCATCGTACAGACTAGTGCAACAATGGCACCGAAGAGAAAGCCCAAAGTGACGGAAGATGGTGGTCGGCCGATGGGTATATTTAATTTTTACTTCAAGAATTTTAGTTTCATTTGTGATTTCTGGGAGTAGATTGATTGGTGGGAGTGAAGAAATTGTTATATGAAATTATTCATGTGGGATTTCTGTGTTTTGATTTTGATTTGGGGATGTTTTTGTTTTGGTGATTTTGATGAATTATGGTGAATAATTTATGCATTTAAGGTGTTCGATGAAATGTCATATTGGTGTTGACATAACATTTGGGTATTCAAACTGCTTCCGGAGCTGCAAGAGCGATTGGATTTGGGAGGATTGGAGCTGGTGCGTGGGGGAGATGAGGGAAGCGAAGAGCAGCAACATAAAGAGGAGGAGCAAAAGGGGGCGGGTTCTGGGAAGCTCCATGAGACGAGAGGGAGGAATGACTAAGTGAAAAGTGGGTTGTTCTTCTTGATCAGAATGGCATAGGGACGGCAACATGGACGGTCTGGAGGACCGTCCCACGCCCGTGTAATGTGTTATGTGTAATCCAGTGTTCGGGACGGGAACATGGACGGTCTGGAGGACCGTCCCTTCAAATGGTAATTAAATTTAGAAGTTTGGTAAATCACGAACAAACGTTTGGTAAAAATTTTGAGATAGGTGGTAAGAAGGTGGTTCCGTGTCTATATTTCTTTTGTTGTGGTAAAATGCATACAAACTTTGGTAAAGCACAAGCACATTGATGGTAAAACACAACAATAATTGTGGTAAATATTTTGGGAAGTTTGGTAAACCTTACATATAGTGTGTGGTAAATCTTTATATATACGTTGGTAAAATACACCCGTGTAATACTCGTAGAATAATTGGGTATGGCAAACAACCATATTTTTTTTTCGATAGATGGAAAATAAACCAAATATTATTTTGTAAACTCCAATATTTTATTGTGGTAAAATGCATACAAACTTTGGTCCGGCACAAGAACATTGATGGTAAAACACAACAATAATTGTGGTAAATATGTTGGGAAGTTTGGTAAACCTTACATATAGTGTGTGGTAATCTCTATATATACGTTGGTAAAATACACCCGTGTAATACTCGTAAAATAATTGGGTATGGCAAACAACCATATTTTTTTTTCGATAGATGTAAAATAAACCAAATATTATTTTGTAAACTCCAATATTTTGTTGTGGTAAAATGCATACAAACTTTGGTAAAGCACAAGAACATTGATGGTAAAACACAACAATAATTGTGGTAAATATTTTGGGAAGTTTGGTAAACCTTACATATAGTGTGTGGTAATCTCTATATATAAGTTGGTAAAATACACCCGTGTAATACTCGTAAAATAATTGGGTATGGCAAACAACCATATTTTTTTTTTCGATAGATGGAAAATAAACCAAATATTATTTTGTAAACTCCAATATTTTGTTGTGGTAAAATGCATGCAAACTTTGGTAAAGCACAAGAACATTGATGGTAAAACACAACAATAATTGTAGTAAATATGTTGGGAAGTTTGGTAAACCTTACATATAGTGTGTGGTAAATCTCTATATATACGTTGGTAAAATACACCCGTGTAATACTCGTGAAATAATTGGGTATGGCAAACAACCATATTTTTTTTTTCGATAGATGGAAAATAAACCAAATATTATTTTGTAAACTCCAATATTTTGTTGTGGTAAAATGCATACAAACTTTGGTCCGGCACAAGAACATTGATGGTAAAACACAACAATAATTGTGGTAAATATGTTGGGAAGTTTGGTAAACCTTACATATAGTGTGATAAATCTCTATATATACGTTGGTAAAATACACCCGTGTAATACTCGTAAAATAATTGGGTATGGCAAACAACCATATTTTTTTTTCGATAGATGGAAAATAAACCAAATATTATTTTGTAAACTCCAATATTTTGTTGTGGTAAAATGCATACAAACTTTGGTCCGGCACAAGAACATTGATGGTAAAACACAACAATAATTGTGGTAAATATGTTGGGAAGTTTGGTAAACCTTACATATAGTGTGATAAATCTCTATATATACGTTGGTAAAATACACCCGTGTAATACTCGTAAAATAATTGGGTATGGCAAACAACCATATTTTTTTTTCGATAGATGGAAAATAAACCAAATATTATTTTGTAAACTCCAATATTTTGTTGTGGTAAAATGCATACAAACTTTGGTCCGGCACAAGAACATTGATGGTAAAACACAACAATAATTGTGGTAAATATGTTGGGAAGTTTGGTAAACCTTACATATAGTGTGTGGTAAATCTCTATATATACTTTGGTAAAATACACCCGTGTAATACTCGTAAAATAATTGGGTATGGCAAACAACCATATTTTTTTTTTCGATAGATGGAAAATAAACCAAATATTATTTTGTAAACTCCAATATTTTGTTGTGGTAAAATGCATACAAACTTTGGTAAAGCACAAGAACGTTGATGGTAAAACACAACAATAATTGTGGTAAATATGTTGGGAAGTTTGGTAAACCTTACATATAGTGTGTGGTAAATCTCTATATATACGTTGGTAAAATACACCCGTGTAATACTCGTAAAATAATTGGGTATGGCAAACAACCATTTTTTTTTTTCCGATAGATGGAAAATAAACCAAATATTATTTTGTAAACTCCAATATTTTGTTGTGGTAAAATGCATACAAACTTTGGTAAAGCACAAGAACAATGATGGTAAAACACAACGATAATTGTGGTAAATATTTTGGGAAGTTTGGTAAACCTTACATATAGTGTGTGGTAAATCTCTATATATACGTTGGTAAAATACACCCGTGTAATACTCGTAGAATAATTGGGTATGGCAAACAACCATATTTTTTTTTTCGATAGATGGAAAATAAACCAAATATTATTTTGTAAACTCCAATATTTTGTTGTGGTAAAATGCATACAAACTTTGGTCCGGCACAAGAACATTGATGGTAAAACACAACAATAATTGTGGTAAATATGTTGGGAAGTTTGGTAAACCTTACATACAGTGTGTGGTAAATCTCTATATATACGTTGGTAAAATACACCCGTGTAATACTCGTAAAATAATTGGGTATGGCAAACAACCATATTTTTTTTTCGATAGATGGAAAATAAACCAAATATTATTTTGTAAACTCCAATATTTTGTTGTGGTAAAATGCATACAAACTTTGGTCCGGCACAAGAACGTTGATGGTAAAACACAACAATAATTGTGGTAAATATGTTGGGAAGTTTGGTAAACCTTACATATAGTGTGTGGTAAATCTCTATATATACATTGGTAAAATACACTCGTGTAATACTCGTAAAATAATTGGGTATGGCAAACAACCATTTTTAAATTTTTATTTTTTTTTCGATAGATTGAAAATAAATCAAATATTATTTTGTAAACTCCAATATTTTGTTGTGGTAAAATGCATACAAACTTTGGTAAAGCACAAGAACAATGATGGTAAAACACAACAATAATTGTGGTAAATATTTTGGGAAGTTTGGTAAACCTTACATATAGTGTGTCGTAAATTTTTATATATACGTTGGTAAAATACACCCGTGTAATACTCCTAAAATAATTGGGTATGGCATCCAGTTGATGGGCGGTTGGGTATATACAATCAAGTATAAGGACGGTTGGTGGGCGCTTCCATACGACCATCCAGTTGACCATCCTCCACTCCCACACCACTTCAATTAAAGGTTTACCAAATCCTTTGTTTGCGAGTTACCACGTTGTGAAGCAGTTCTTACCATTACTATTTGTAGCACTTACCACGTTGATGAAGGGTTTGTTACCATGTTCCAGAATAACCATTTTTGCTTGACGATATAGTGATATCAATCAAACCATGAGAAACAACTAAAACAATAACTTACCACGATGGAATAAAGCTTCAAAAAAACATACGGGTACGACAGTTGAATTAGGTCAAGAGAATTTAGTGAAACATATAACAATATACAAAAATACGAACGAGCTATAAGTGACATAGACGTTATAGGTAAGAAAGAACATCTAATTTATGATTTCTAATCGTCGTTACGATAGTAAGATACAATTGGATGAAGATATTGATAGTTAAATATACAATTGGAACTTTATTATGAGTGCATAGAATATTCTCTTAAGGAATGCAATGTGAGATGTGAACATAGAAGCTTCAATCAAGTATATACATACATTTGGATTCATGGTAAGTACACTTGTGGTCACAATTTTAATTAAGTGAGATAATAGGACAATACATAATTCATTAAACCATAATAATGACTTCGATTTTGAACCTTAAACCCTCGACCTAATAAACTTACCACGTTTGCTTATGTGATTTGCCATAAATATACTGCATGGCATACCATAAGTTTAGGATAAGCTTACCACAATCTTACTCGACTACTTACCACACAATTCCTTAAGAACCCTAAACCCTCACAATCTTAAAATCCTAAACCCTATAATCTTAAAAACCCTAAATCCTAAAGATGAAAATATTGCTAGTTAAATACATCTTTGGAACTTTATTATGAATACTTGGATGATTCTCCTAATGAATGCAATGAATGATGTGAACCTATATGCTTCAATCAAGTATATACATACATTATTGGATTCATGGTAATTATACTTGTGGTCATAATTTTAATGAATTGAGATAATATGACAATATATAATTCATTTAGACAATAATGACTTCGGTTTTGAACCCTAAACCATCGAATGGATAAACTTACAACGTTCGCTTATGTGATTTACCACATATATACTACATGGCATACCATAAGTATAGGATAATATTACCACAATCTTGTTCGACTATTTACCACACAATTCTTTATAATCTTCAACCTACAATCTTAAAAATCTCAAACCCTACAACATATGCTTACCTTATATATGATTATATATTTACCACTTTCTTCTTGAAAAGTTTACCACGTTCATCTTAAAAAGTTTACCACGTTCGTCTTGAAAAGTTTACCATATATGGTAACATATTTACCACAATTCAGCATAATTTTTTACCATGTAATTTACTACACATTTACCACATTAGAGTAAATTGCTACAATATTTCCACACATAGGAGAATAACCGTCCTTCCACAAACCGTCTCGCATACTCTGTTTTTTAGAATCCACTGGACGGTCAAATGGACGGTCCGTCTATAAGTTACCAGGATCGTTCAACTTCTTTTGTTTCATACAGATTTATTGGGACGGTTGGTGAACGGTTTGACCATATCGTCCCGTTACCGTCCATATGCCACTGAACTGGAAGAAAGTTTAGGACGACTGAGGGACGTTTGGTTTGACCGTCCACAACACCGGCTCAAAGTGCTCCACATTAATTGAGAGAGAGAGAGAGAGAGAGAGAGAGGGAGAGAGAGGGAGGAAAATCCACTAATCAAACTAAGAAGCCTGTAACAAAAACCATATTCCAAATCCCAAGTTTCAAATCCAAAATCCCCATAGAATTAGAACAAAAAAATACAGAAAACAACTTCAGAAAAGAAGTAGTCAATTCAAGGATTAAGGAAACCTGTGCAAAGAGACAAAATCAATAAAGAAATAGAAAAAGATCCAATTGTATGTATTATCCCTGTGTTGCTCAGCCAATCTGCATTTATTGCTCTATGAAGAATTTGATCGATCGTGGGAGAGGGAAATGGAGACATTTGGGGGTGTTTTTTTATTCTCTCAATTTTGAGGGCATTTCAGTATTTTCCCTCATACAATTAGATTAGTTAATTAGATATGTTGTTAAGTATTATAAATATAGGGGTCCCTCATTGTAATTTCTCCCACTTGGGGTCTTTGACTTTAAGAAAAGTTTTTGATGGGTCCTCATATCTAATAAGCCCAAATTTTTTCCAATTTTGGGCCTCTCTTCGTTCAGTAATACTACCACTATGGGCTTAGTTCTAACAATTTTGGGCCCAATAGCCCCAATTAATAAGAAAGCAATCAATTTTTTCGACATTTAATTATAAAATACCATATGCTGCAAAATTTTTTGACTTAAAATAATAAATAGAAAAAAAAGTGAAAGTAGAACTGAAAAAATCAGAGCAATCAATTTTTGCCACGTTGCCTTTTCTAATTGGCCAACAATATTTATCCATTTAATATTTAAATCCAATTATGTCAAAAATATATATAATTCAGAAAAAATAAATTAGACATTATATTTTTTCGACATTTAATTATAAAATGGGATCAATATTTGATATATTTTTTACCAACAGCAGTTGGCTTGAGTGGAGGGGCCTGGGGGCTCTAGTCGCTTAAGCAAGGTCTCGGGGTTCGAGCCTTGTGTATGCAAAAAACTGCTTTGGGAGAGGCGCCCTTAATTGCCCTTGCAGATCCTCGAGGGATTAGTCTTAGGTCCAATGTGGCCCGGAGATACCCTGGTATTCACCTAAATATTTGATATATTTTCTCCGAATTTTTAAACATCATATTCTCTTCTTAATGTCAATTCTCATATATACATTGGGATGATGACTTGGCCAAGTGGTCAGGTCCCCTAACTTCCAACTTAAAAATTAGAGGTTCGATTCTCCATCCAGCCCATATCCCTCCCCTTTTATTCATTTTTCAGGAATAAGAGGGATAAAATAGTTCTATTTAGTAAACCGAAAAAAATTAGATTGTCATTAAAAATACCCCGTTTGGTGTAAGATAGAAAGTAGCAATATTTGAGTCTGAACTTTCAATAGTGCCACCACGAGCCAACACTACTAGGTACATGCATTGAGACTGTTCATCATCTTATTACCACTCTTGTCGTCATCCTCATTATCGACCATACTCATAATAAAGCAATGTTTTTTTTCCATCCGTTTGTCATTACTCAAGAGGCCAAAAATCCAAAAAGAAAAAAATAAAATAAATAATAATGCATCAAAGTTACATAAAAGAAATTATTGACATAAAATAAAATAAAAAAAATTAAAAAAGATTCAATTAAACTAGCTGTGGCTAGTACATTGTAACAAGAAGCCAAGCTCGATCAGTGCAAGAAAATTCATTGAATTGAAGAGGTGATGTCAGTGATAGCCACGTCTGTGAGAAATTCATTGCACATAGTATAATATATTTATAATATACTTTGATAGCTATCCAAATTCCCAATCAAAGGCCGAAAAATTGGAGTATATATTGGGATCATTGACGAATGACGAGGACGACGACTCTCCTTTTTCATATATTCCCAATTTATTTATTTATTTATTAAATAAAAACTGGCATGGAAATTAAATACATTTTTAATATTTTTTTTTTTTGCGGTACAGCCTATTCAGGCAAGAGAAGTTGAAAGATTAAAAGCAAAAAATAAAGACATCAAGAGACCCGAGGGAACCAAGTTCCCGCCATATCCGCCGAGAGCAAGCTTCTACAAGAGTCGGGGGGAAACGCCCATGTTGTATAAAACAGATCATCAGCGGCTCCCAATTTAGCTAAACAATCCGCAACCGAATTCCCTTCGCGTAGTATATGTTGAAACCGGATGGACTGAAATTGCTCCTTGATGTCTGCAATTTGCAACAAGTAAGAAGCCAGGTGATGAGAAGGGACTGGAACAGCTTGGAGGAGCCTCAATGCCTCCTGCGAGTCACAGACGCAGCATAATACAGAAACACCATGCTCCAATGCCAACCGAAGACCCTGATAAATAGCAGCGATCTCAGCGTGAAGAACCGAGGAGTCTCCCAAATAACCCGAAATACCCCCGATCCATCCCCCGTCATTCGATCTCAACACAGCGCCATATCCAGACCGATTGACAGACTCAAGACGAGACCCGTCCGTGTGCAAGAAGACACCCGTCCAATCCCCCATATTCCAACAAACTAACCTCGGAACCGGGCTAACATGGGCAGAATTATCCATGGCCGCGTGTAGGAGAGTGGAGAAATGTTGGACCTGCCTCACAAGAAGATGGTGTGAAGAGGCAGCCCCCCGGAATACTCTAGCATTACGTTCACACCACAAAGACCATAGTCCCGACAAGAACACAGCTCCATAAAGGAGAAACATAGCTTTCATCCACTCCCTAATGTGCAGCCTGTCAATGGTGTGGAGGTCGTCCGGAATAACAATATTAAGAGAGCACCACACAGCTTTCACCCATGGACATAGGAACAAACAATGCATCCAATCTTCCTCCCCAACGCCACAGATTTGGCATAACGGAGAGGTAGCCAGCTGCCTGTGATACCGGAGAGCATTACATGGTAAAGCTTCCCAAGCGATCATCCAAAGTAGGAAACAAATAAGTTCCGGCAGCTTGGTATTCCACATCCAAGCCCAATTCCCCGAGTTGGTTGAGCGCTGCAACAAGAACCTGTAACCTGACCGCGTGGAATACAACCCGTGGTGATTACCATCCCAAAGCCATCCATCCGCTACAGAATCATGTAAACACGGGGGGGAAATTGCCAGAATGTTATCCCGAATATGCGTAGGCAAGGGCGAACATACCGCTGATAATTCCCATCCCTGTGGAGTAACAATATCGGCAACCGTCAAGTCCAAGTCACAAGTTTCAACATAAGGCATCCTTGGCCCGATTTGGAGGCCATCGAGCCAGGGAGAGAACCACAACGAACTGGCGCCATTCCCTAGCCGGAAAGAATATCCTCCGGCAAGTCGAACAGCCGCTCGATTGATGCTCCTCCATGTACAAGAACCCTGAGTACGCGAAGAGCGTAGCTGCTGTCCATCCCAGAGGTGGTATCCATATTTAGACCTCATCAGGTTGCACCAAAGTTTATCCCGGTTCATAATTAAGTCATCCACAAGCTTACCAATAGCGGCTAAGTTTGCAAGTCTAGCCCGCCTGATACCTAGTCCCCCTTGATTCTTGGGACAAGCAATCTTATCCCACCCGACCAAATGAATCCCTCGGCCTTTACCATCCTTCCAAACAAACCGCCGGACCCTTTGGTCAATCCTGTCACACAAAGCAGCAGGCAGCAGGCCAATTTGCATGCAATAGGCTGGAACAGCAGCCAACACATGCCTAGCCAAAGTAGCCCTCCCCGGCTTATTAAGAAGCCGCATCGCCCAAGAAGTCATCCTCTTGTCCATAGCTTCCAGGATAAAATCATATGAACTCCCATTCATCCTTCCCAAATGTATAGGGAATCCCAAGTACTTGCCTAACTGATTAGTGAAGGGGATCTGCACTTCATTCACGAACATAGTTTTAGCCTGCAATGAAAGCGATCGAGATGCTAATGCCCTTGATTTCTGGAAATTAATCTTGAGACCCGACCAATTAGCAAAGGAGTTCAGGGTTGCAGCAAGTGACCGAATACTCCCTTCATCAGCCATGGTGCAAAGGATTAGGTCGTCGGCAAAGAGTAGGTGAGAAATCCCCGCTGAATTCGAAGACACCTGAACCGGACTCCATTCCCCACAGGCCACTGCATGATCAATAGCCCCTGAAAGCCGTTCCATAACTATGTTAAAGAGATAGGGGGACAACGGGTCACCCTGTCTCAACCCCCGGTGCGGCTGGAAGCTTTCAAGAGGCAATCCGTTCCACAGAATAGAATACGAAGGGGATGAGACGCAGGCCCTGATGATAGCTCTCAGAGGAGCAGGAAGCGCCATCTGTGTCAAACATTCTTCCAGGAAAGGCCATCGAACAGAGTCATAAGCCTTCTCTAGATCGATTTTAACAATTATAGCCTGATGGCGGGAGCCTGAATAAGTCAGCGTGTGCACCAATTCCTGCAGAATGATTGCATTATCTACCGTTCCTCGGCCCGGAAGGAAAGCTGATTGGAGCGGAGATATGTATTTGGCTAACGGGGGGCGAAGCCGATTCACCAGAACCTTGGAGATAAACTTGTAGGCCACATTACATAACGTAATAGGACGGAATTGCTTCACGTTTTGAGGAATCGGAACCTTCGGAATCAGGCAAATGAAAGCTTTCGCAAGCTCCGGCTGAATCTGCCCAGTAGCAAAGGCATTTTGAACCATAGTCACCACGTCCGACCCAATGGTAGCCCAATGTAATTTATAAAAAGCGGCCGGGAACCCATCCGGACCCGGAGCCGCATAGGGCTTAAACTGCTGGAGAGCATCGGACACCTCATCTGAAGTCACCGGCCCCATCTCCACCACACAACCCAGCTCCTGATACGGCCGAAGCGGCGGGAGGAGTTCAGAAGTGTTCTGAGGATGGACATCAGAGAAAAGACCAATGTAAAACTCCCTCACGGAGGCCTTAAGGGTCGCTGGTTCTGAACACCAAACCCCATCCTGCACCATAAGGCTATGGACCCTATTTCGATGGTGGTGAAACTTTGCTTGGGCATGAAAATATCGCGAATTTCGGTCGCCCAAACGAATCCAATCCTCCCTAGCCCGCTGAAACCAGAAAAGTTCTTCCTCGAGAAGGATATCATGGTACTTCTGTTGCAAATGCCTTTCCAATAGAATTAAGCGAACAGAGTCCACACTGGACATTGATCGATCCAGCCCGGCCAGCCTCCGCAGTAATTTATTCTTTCGATTCCTCATCTTCCGACGATAATTACCACAGTGTTGAAGAGACAAGTTTTTTAGGTGGTCCAGACGCGAAGCGAAGGTACCAGATCGGTCACTCCATGCAGTCTGAATAAGTTGGGGGTAAACTGGTTGCTTACTCCATACAGCCTCCCAACGGAACGGCCTAGCAGCCACCTGATTCGCAGGCTCACCACAACACAAGAGCAAGGGTGTATGATCCGACCCAACTCGGGGCAGGGTGCGAATGTGGCCGTTAGGGAAAATATCGATCCAGCCAAGGTTAGCCAACCCACGATCAAGCCTTTTCATTAGCAACTGAAGTTGATTAGCCGGCCTAAACCAAGTAAAATAAGAACCTTCAGTGCGGACAGGGAAGAGACCACAATTAGAAATACAATTCTGGAACTCATCCGCCCTTGCCTGAAGAAAAACCCCCCCTTGTACCTCCGACGCAGCTACAACCTCATTCCAGTCCCCCATTAGAAACCAGGGGCCTGTAACGCGAGCTTGCAGCTGCTGTAAATAATCCCAGTTAGCCTTCCTCCGGTAGAAATTAGGGAATGCATACACCGCCGTACAAAACCACTTAATATGACCCGCAGATATGGACAGCGTAATAAAACGATCATCCTCTTCAAACACATCAATTTGAATAGAACTCCCAGACCTGCCTAAAACCCAAATACCACCAGCCCTTCCCTGAGCTTCTGCCAAACAAAGAGGAGAGTATCCCTTGGAGAATATAAAATTGCGAACGCGATCATATAAGCCACGAGGTTCAAACAAGAACACCAAAGAAGGGGTGTGAAGACGGAAGTAATCCGCCAGTGCACGCCTTGCGTGGGCATTCATCATCCCACGCGTATTCCAAGCCATAATTGAAAAATCAGAGAAAAAATCCATAATAAACAGAGAGCAGGAGCCAGAACAGACCTTCCAAAGGAATCGCTTGACTGCTGAGACCCTCAACACGAAGAATTGGAACCCCCCTGTTCCTCCTCAACACCAACCATCCGAACGCCTGAATTGGGAGGGTCGCATACCATCCCCACCGCCGGCAGGGCCGATTTCCCATAGCTAGGTTCCTTGTCATCCACCTGTTCAATTGGCAGAGGGGAACAAACAGTAGAGGCAATAAGTGATTCGCGAACCCCCTGTGATTCCAGCAAAGCATGGGCACGCTTTTGACCAGGGAGCAATGATTTACCCCGAGCCGCCTTCGTCCCAGAGGAGCTTGGTTGGAAGCGTGCAGAAGGTTGGGGAGATCGAATGGCCAAAGGGCCAGCTTTACTGGTACCAGTCCCTTTTTGCGTCCCACGTCCAGAAGAGTTGGAATTTGGGCCAGGCCTATGAGTCCCAACGGCAAGCACGGAAGGCCCAGTAACACCAGACTGGGGAGGCCCAGCCTCCACATGTTCTTTCCCTTTAAGTTTCTCTTGCTCAGAGGGCCCAGATTTAGGAGTATCAGCCCGAGACACATCATGGCCTAACAGTTCTTGCTCCTCAACCTTGGAGGCCGCATATTTAGGCCTAAACAGTCCAGATACCACAGGCCCAGGCACAGCTGGGTTAAAAGATTTGGAGGCCTGCTTGCGAGGTCGGCGTTTTTTGACGACCATCCACTCACCAAGCCCATCAGTTGGTTGGTCCACCCCATCAAGAACGTGGGGTTGGTCAGCACTCCCATCATCAGTAACCGTCCCAACTGAATCTCCATGCACAACCAACTCGTTGCCAGTAACCGCCTCTGCCACCTTCCCTGAGGCGGCATCATCATCTTTTCCGGACGTCACCTTCACGTCCGTCGATGGAGAGTCCCGAGATGAAGGTGCAACCTGAGTGCAGCGTCCCTGTAGGTGGCCAACCATACCGCATTTCATGCACACCATATGGAGACCCTCGTAAGCAATGTGTATGATCTCCCCTTGGATATCCACCATGCCAAGTAAAGGTTCATCCAGGTTAACCTCAACGCAGATACGGGCGTATCTTCCACGGCTAAGAGCCCGAGTATTCTGATCAATCTTAATGAGGGAACCTACCGCCGCCGCAATAACCCGTAGGCCACTCTCATTATAGAATGCTTGATTAAGATCAGGAAGGCGGATCCAGGTCTGTATCTTATTAACTTTTGAAGAAGCAGGCTTGAACTCCGGCGACCATCTCATCACAGCCAGGACATGATCGAAAATCATCCATGGCCCGGCTGTTAAAACCTTATCACGATCCATGTCCAGTTCAAACTTAGAGAGGAAGCAACCATATCCAATGTCTAGCAGTTCAAAACCTCCCGTCAGTTTCCAGGCTTTAGTGAGCCTATCTTGAAGCGCCAGAAAGCCAACCGAAATGCCAATGGGTTTCAAGATTAACGCATCCTTCAGAGGAGCATAGAACTCCTGCAAGACTGAGGTGGCAAAACGCACTTTAGGGCAACGCCTATTGGCACCCTCCTTATCAATGAAGGCCAAACGAGACTCAAGTAAATCAGGAACCGGCTCCACTTGGGGAGAATCACCATCACCAGCAGCATTCAACATCACCGCATCACGAAAGGAACCTGAGGGCAGACAACCTTTCACCGGGGAAAGGTTGATCGGAGGAGAAGGGTCAGGGTCAGGGGGACGCTCTAGAGAAGCCATTCAATCAGGGGATTAGAGACACCTCATTTTCCTTTTAATAGATGAAAGCTCGAACCTTGAAACACGCAACCTTCTGATCTGGAGTCAGACGCGAAAATATTTTTGGGACAACATTAAAATAGTTTAATTTGTTGTGTAAAGTTTATACGTTGCATAATTACAGTGTACGTATGAGATAGATACCCATTTTATCATAACTCTACATGAATTCCCAATTTATATATTCTCTTAAAAGGTTTTTAATTTGGGTAGATTCAACATTCAAGTTACATTACAACTTTTTTCTGGTGGTTGACGAGTGACTCTCAAACGTCAGCCAACAAAATGAATAAAAATTGGAAAAAAAAAAGGGTTACAGAACAAGGAAAGAGAAGAGAGGATCGGAAAATAAAAAAGCTCAACCACGAGGAAACCAAACACCGACCATATCTGCTGAAAGCAATGGCTGCACATCATCCAATAGGAACACTCATGTCGTAAAAACCTCCACCGAGTGAGAAGTGGTTTTACAACTTAAATGGTCTGTATAAAATATTTTATATTTAAGTATGAAGATGTTTGGTATAGATCTGTATTTGTAGACTATTTGTATGTATAAACACGTGAAAACTCACACCCATTACGAGATATGTAACTTTAAATATTAATATAATTATTTTAATAAAGTAATTATTACTCCATCTGTTCAATTTAACTTGTCTTTCTATTTCTGCACACAATCCAATGTATTTTTTCAACCGTTAATATCTCAAAATATGTACCACAAAAAGTTATGTAAATTATATATTATAAAACTACATGATTATACGATTCTAACAAGACCCAACTCGACTATTTTTTTCCAAATATATACTTGTAATAAAATTGAGTCAAAGTTAAATAATGAACAGTACAAAAAAATCAAACAAGACAAGTAACATGGGATGGAGGGAGTAATATTTAAAAGAATTATTTGTATCCAACATACCAAATAAGTGTATATTACTTTGGCAAAAAATAAGTCTATATTGAGAGTGTACAAGTCATAACTTATAATAAAAGAGCCATGGGACAACCCATATCGGGCCCTTCAAATTTACAAGTCTATATAATATGACAACCATCATTGATACGCAAGTCAAATTTCTTTGGCAGGACGACAATGGCTTTTAGTTTTAGGGTGCATTCATTTCCCCTTCGAAAGAGGAAATTGATTCCTAACCAAAAAAAAAAAAAAAAAAAAAAAAAAAAAAAAAAAAAAACAAACAGAAACTATGGTTTCTGATGTCGGAAGCCGGAAGGTGCCACCAAACCGATAAGGTCAAATGAAAACATAATTAATCTAATTTACTGATAACAGACACTATAAAGAAACAATACAACTTTACATAACTTTAATTTATGGGCTCGTTGATTATACAGAAATTTATTTTAATACGTACTTCCTGGCTATTAATTTTAGTCTAATAATTACATGCAAATGCATAAAGACACGGCCC
Organism: Hygrophila difformis; assembly: GCA_030278955.1. Taxonomy (NCBI): domain Eukaryota; kingdom Viridiplantae; phylum Streptophyta; class Magnoliopsida; order Lamiales; family Acanthaceae; genus Hygrophila; species Hygrophila difformis. The sequence goes on from JAOANR010000008.1 coordinate 7,542,802, forward strand.
CGTTTGGCGAAACAGCTAACTCAGAATTTAGTTTTTTGTGAGACAATTTAAGAAAATTAGCTTATTTAAAAAGACAAAAATAACTTAAAACAGTGTTCAACCAGCTCTTTTTGAAACCGCTGCTGTTTGGCTTGGGTGTAGCCAAGGACCTTTTTCTCCTCAAGGGAGGCTATCGGAAAAGGATCAAACCGATTACGGGTCCGGATTAACAATAATGCGCCCACAATTGACTGAATCTTCTTTGAATTGATCAAAAATAACAAGATACAACGGAGAATCTGCCTGTTGTTAAGAAACAACGGCGGAATTCACCAAAAACAGGGAACCAAACTACCAGCTGCTAAGGAGCAACGGTGGATTTGGAAATGGTAACCGCTACAAACTAGGCTAGATTCTAAGGAAAGCTGTAAAGGAAAGCTGTAAAGGAAAGCTGTAAAGAAAGCAGTAAAGATAACAAGGAATTAAATTTGATAAAAGGAATTTGGGGGTTGGATTGATCTCTCCGATTTTGTGTGTGTCGACCCCTATTTATAGCCGGAGTTGGAGTAACCGCTCTCCGGCCAATCCTTCTGAGCCGAATTCTTTCTTTCTTCATTTCGGTTGTTTTGGTTTCGGCTGTTCCTTCCCTATTTCGGCCGAAATCTCTATCAGTCTCGGTTCCCTTCCTTCGGCTTACTATGGACTTTCGGCCTTACTGATCTTGAGCCCATCTTCCTTTCGAACTTTCTCTTTCTTCTGGCCCATGTCTAATGGCCCAATAGCTCCTCGCGGCCCATTATTTCATATGACCCCAACAGATGCCCTCCTTACTTGGGCGAATTTCTTTCATATGAGAAGGAGCCCAAGTAATCTCCCTTTCTTCTTTCTTTTGGCGGTTATTTTCTTCTTCTCGAGGATACTCTCCATCACTCCCTTATTTACGTAGCCTACCACGTCTTTGGAGTGAACTGCCTTTCCAACTTCTCCTCTTTCTCTCTCTCTTTCCACCTTCTCCATGGAGGATCCCCCTGCCCCTGTTACTGCTCTTTCTGCTGATATTCTCAGAGTTGAGATTTCTTTCGCTTCTCACTCCGCAGTTCGTCTCCTGCCTGAGGGCTTCTATTCTTTAGGTCCGTTGGGCATTCCTGAGGATATTGATGAATGTACTGCTCGGATTTTCGATAATCGTTCTGTTCTTCTGTATGAGCCTTGTTTCTCTTCCAAGTTTTTCCCCTCATCTTTCGCTAATTGGTTTTCGGCCTCTCCCGATTATGTGGCGTGGTATCATCATCTCGAACCCCACTGTCATGACTCTTGGAATAAGTCGTATGTTCATCGTATGATTTCTCTTAGTACCTTGCCACTTCCCACAGATCTTCGCCCTATTCAAGCCCTTCTTTGTTTTTGGAATCCTTCTGTGAACTGTTTTTGTTTCCCTTGGGGGATGATGACTCCCACCATTCAAGATGTGAAACTCCTCCTAGGCCTCTCTGTTCGTGGAGATAACCTTGCCATCATGTCGTTGCCCAAGGAGAAAAATACCGGCTTTTCCTCTGGCGATTCCTTTGCCAATTGGATCATTTCCCATCAGAGTGATCCTGTTTCGCCTGCTCCACATCCTTCAGAGCCTCTTGCTTTCATGATGTACTTTCTTACAAAATTCTTCTGGTGTGTTCCTTCTAAGGGTGTTCTCCTCGAAACACACTCTCTGGCTTCGGCACTTCTTAATCATGTGACTCTGCCCTCAGCCGAAATCTATATGCTGGTATTTCGGCTACTGTGTTGGGTTGGGAAAAAGGTTCATATGATAAAGCCCGTGGTCCGTTATGGTTCCTCCACTTGTGGTTGGTTTGGCACTTTCGCGACATTTCTCAATTTCCTCCCCATGATATTCGTCCTAATCATTTTATCGCTCCTGATCTTCTTAGAGCATCCCTTCCTCCCTTGTCGATTCCTCATTGGATCAACTATTTCTTGGGTCGTACTGCCGAACAATCCTTTTCCCATTATCACTACCGGAAAACTGACTTTGCTTGGGTCAGGGAGATTGCTACTTCCCCCTTCGGGACTCCCCTTCCTTTAGCTTTTGCTCAAATCTGGAATAGGTGTATATTACCCCGTCCGATCTTCAATGGTTCCACATTTGTATCTGCCAAGTCTGCTATTCCTTTCGAAGTTTACAATCCCCATCTGGTCAGCCGTCAATTCGGCTTTGGTCAAGACTTAGTGGAGGCCCCCAGAGCCGGTAGACGCCTTTCTGCTTCTGCCAGCCGTCAGCAATGCTCCCTCTATCATAAACGTTTAATCTCTTTCAAGGTTTGGAAGTTTGTTGTTCGTCCGGGATGCGTTAACTCCCGCTTTCAGTCTTGGTGGGACGGTGTTGCTGGTGCCTTTTTTAGTGCTAACCTCGATTCGGTTCTGCGGAGGGGTGGTTTCTCTCCTATTCTGGCGTTCTCTTCTTTCCCTTCATCATCTCCGGGTTCCACTCCTCAGCGCATTCTCGGTTCGTCTTCCGCTTCTCGCCCAGGTATGTTTCTTTTCTTTCCCCTTCTTCTTTGATCATTGCTTGTTCTTTTTTTTGTCTCACTTATTCGATTTCTTCAGACGTTCCTCGCTCCTCTACTTCGGAACCTGGTCGAAAGAGGCCTGCTTCGCCTTCGGCCTCTCTTATCGACTTTCTCCCTCCTACTCAGACCAAAAGGCGTTCATCTCATTCACCGCTTGGCAGAATCCCTGCCTCCCTTTTTGCGGTTTGTTACACTACTCTTTTCCTTTTCCAGACTCCTTTCTTTCGACTAATTTCTTTTTCTTATTCTTGCCAGGTCCCACCTGTTTTGCCACAACCTGATGTTCCCCCACTTCCAACTGTGGTCTCGGCCCCTCCTGTAGCCGAATTTTGCACATCGGCCAGTACCAGTAATTTGGCTGTTCATGCTGGTTCTTCTGCTGTTAATCCTCGGGGTTTGGTTGAAAGTTCTACTCCGGCCGACCCTTCCGTCCCTCTTTCGGTCGATCGTCCTCAGCCTATTACGGATTCTGTCACACCCTCGTCTTCGGTCATTCCGAAACCGACTGGCCCCCCATCTAGTGGTATGACTGCTGATGAAGCCCCTGCCGATCAGGTCCCTTTATCGCCATTTCCTGATCGGCATGTTTTGGACGATTTCTTTTCTCCTGCTTCTCTAGTTTCTCGTCCGTCGGATCTTTCTGTTCACCTTGGCGATTGTTTGGCCAAGCTGTGTAATCTAATCGGCCGGCAATCTGACGTGGAATTCGTCAACCCTAAACCGATCCTTATTCTCTTGTCTCATATTGAGCAACAATTTCATGACGAGATGGTGTCTCTGAATTTAAATGGTACTCTTCAGATGATTACGAAGTCTGTCCTCTCAATGGATCAGGAACTCATGGCTCATTTGAAAATGCGGAACAGACTTGCCGCCGAACGTGAAGCTGCGGATTCTTCACGAGCCATCTTCGACAATTATTCTGCAGAGTATCGGGCTCAAATGAGTAAGTTGTCCGAAGTGGAATCTCAGGAACATAAACAGTCCGAGGACCTTTCTTTGATTCGGTCTGAGATAGCCAAGCTCCAACGACAAGAGAAGGATTTGGAATTAATTTTGGCTCAGACTAAGCGAAAATCGGCCGATCTGAAACAGTCGATCAAAACCCTTCGTCAATCGGCCGAAGCTCCCAGGGCCAAAATCTTGGATTCTCAGGAGAATGCTTCTTATCTGGCCATGCGGATCAGTTTCAACGATTTCATTCTTGGTACCTTCCAAGAAAAATGGGCCGAAACCCAGTCTTTAGTTGGTCAACTGGATTCGGCCATCAAAAGCCTTGGTGGGCAAAGTGTTGTTCACGTCTCTTCTCCACATGTCTTATTTCCTTTGGATCCTTCCGAGATAGAGTCCTCCCCTTCGGGCGATAACCCACCTCTGCCAACCATTCCTTCAGGTACTCTGTTCTCTTCCATTTCCTGTTGTGATTCTTCTTTTATGCTCTCTTACTTATTATTCCCTTTTTTTTCTAGGGAAAACTGATGCTTCCTGTGGTGCTGATTCATCCACCGTTCGTCTCCCGCCTGGTGAAGTTGCTGGCCCTTCTTCCTCAGCAAGTCCGAATCTGATGACATCTTCAGTTAATCCCACTACCGCTGCTTCGCGAGGCTTAGATGATACTGTTCCTTTTGATGCCCAGGAAGACCACTAATTTGCTTTTGTATATCAATTCTGTGTTTTGACTTATCTTTTGTCAAGTGTAAATTTCGGTCACTCTTTTTCTCTTGACAGCTGTAATCGGCCTTTTTGGACTATGTTGGCCGATATATTGTACTTGGATTCGTATCTTTTGTATCTTCCGCAATGCGATTCGTATCCCGTTAATCCCACTATTTTCGGTCTCCTTTATTGCTGATTTCTGAATGTTAGCAGCTTTTTCCGGGAATCAGCTGTAACGTTTTCCCATAAATAACATTTACTATTGACCGTTTCTTTCGCCGAGCACTTATCTCTTCCTATAAATACCCGGCATTGTTGATACTTATCTATCACTTCATTTTTCTCTTTTTTCTATAACAATATGGATCTCCCTTTTTCCTTGCTCAACTTCCTGTCTCCAGTTCCTCCATGGTCTTTGGCAAGTATTCTTGTGCAAGGATTTCCAGACGTGGTACGAAAATTTTTTGCTTGTGCAACACGAGTTCAACTAATGCCCCTTTCACCATGTTCGTGTGGGCGACGACCTTTATCTATTTTTCCAAATGAAGGTCTCGACGGCTATGCTGGTGTGCCCCTTTTCGACTTTGCGGTTGCATATCCTGTCGGACCTTTTCTAATGGGGGGAATAACTACCCCTAGTTATTCCTCCCTCCTTTCCCCCTTCCACCGTTTTTGGGTGACTGCCTCGCTGCACTCCTCCTTCTTCTGTCTGAGATCGTGCGGATGCTGTACCCGAGTTTGACTTCTACCTCTGGGACGTTGTACTCTTCGTTCTATCGTATTCAAGAGTAGAAGTTCGGTGGTCGGACCTAAATCGGCAATACTGTTCTGGGGCAAGCAACTGTGCCCTGCTTCTGTCTTGCCGATAGTTTTAGCGGCATTTCTACAAGGCTGAATGTCTCTCAAGGACCTTTCCCTTGTATATGCCTGCTTAGTATAGGACGTTTCCCTTGTATATTGTAATTCGGGCTATCGACGCCGCTTTCGGCCGAAGTAGCACCCTTTTTGTACTTATTCGTTCATGCAATAAAATCTTTAATGTTTAATCCCATACTGATGGATAATATTTCTTTATGTATCTTGCATTTACTGGATTTGACATCTGCTCACCATTTTCGTCCACCAAAATGTACGCTCCATTTGGTAATTTCGTATGAACAATAAATGGTCCATCCCAATTGGGACTCCACTTACCTAATCGGCCATCCTTCTGCTTAGGTGGCCATATAACTTTCCAAACTAAGTCTCCAACTTCAAACCGCTTAAGACGAATTCGCTTATTGTACCAATCGGCCACAACATCTTTATTTTTCTGTAAATTCTCAAAGGCTTGCACCCGATTGGAATTAATCTCCAATAACTCATCTTTCATCGCACAATCGTACTGTTCGGCCGACATTGAATCCGCTTGGCTTGTTCTCAAAGTCGGCACTGTTATTTCGGCTGGCAATACTGCATCCATTCCATAAGTCAGCCGAAATGGTGTGAACCCAGTAGCTGAAGTTTTAGCATTTCGATAAGCCCACAATGCTTCAGATAACTTCTCATGCCATTTTCTTGGTTGGTCCTCGATCATCTTCTTTATAATTCCTATCAGCTGTTTGTTTGTGGCCTCTGCTTGTCCATTTCCTTGTGGGTAATATGGTGACGAATGCACAATTTTTATTCCGTATTCATCTGCAAAGGCCTTGACTTTTTCTCCCACGAATACAGTTCCTCTATCTGTTAGAATCGTCTGTGGGATCCCGAATCTATAAATCAATTGTCTCTTGATAAACTCGATCACCTCCTCTTGTGAAATACTGACGTACGCCTGAGCTTCTGCCCATTTCGTGAAATAATCTGTTGCCACTAGCACGAACTCATGTCTTTTCGACGAAGAGGGATGAACTTTTCCTATGATGTCCATGGCCCATCCTCTGAATGGCCATGGTTTGATCATTATGTGTAATTCTTCGGCCGGTAACTTCTGAATCGGCCCATGTTTTTGACATTCGCTGCATCCTCTCGCATATTTTTCACAATCAGGACCCATATTCGGCCAATAATATCCCAGCCGAATAATACTCCACTTCATCGATTTTCCTGCCCGATGTGCGTCACATATTCCTTCATGAACCTCTCCCATTACCCTTCTGGCGTCTTCTTCTCCGACACATCTGAGCAATACTCCATCAATAGCACGCTTGAATAATAATCCTCCTATTATGACGTAATCCATCGCTTTCCGTTTTTCGGCTGGATTAGCCTCCGAAGGATCTTCTAATGTCTGTGCTATCTTTTTTATCCATTCGGCCTTCTCTTTTTCGGCCAAATGTACTTCCACATTCCCTGCTATCGGCATCAACCGATACCTAGCTGCATGTTGAGCCAATTCATTGGCTACTTCGTTCTTTTCTCTCGGGATGTATTCAATGTATACCTTATCGAATTCTTCTAACAAACTAACCGCTTCTTCGTACAATCTAATCAACTGAGAACTCTTAACCGAAAAATCGCCTAATAATTGCTGGACGACTACTTGTGAGTCCCCTCTGATAATGATTGCTCTGACTCCTTCTTCTATCAACCGTTGTAATCCCGAAATCAACGCTTTATATTCAGCTTGGTTATTCGTATATGACTCTGGCAATTGCACAAAATACTTGTATACCTTGCCCTCCGGTGTTTGTAGGGTAAACCCTGCTCCAACTCCTGGAGCGGCTTTAGAACCATCAAATGTCATCACCCATGGTTGCAAGTATACAATTCCTATCTCATCGACTTCTTTCGGCTGATCTTGATGATCGATGTCATCGGTTATCGGATATGTCACATGATCAGCCAGAAAATCGGCTACAATTTGTCCTTTCATAGCCCTCAAAGGTTGATATCTCAAATCGTATGCATTTAATTTCATGGCCCATTTGGCCATTCTTCGACTACTGACCGGATCATTCATCATAATCTTAACTATGTCAACCGAAGCCACCACTATCACTTGCCTCGGTTGAATATAATATTCTAATTTCTGGCATGCATGATAAAGACTTAAACATAATTTATGAATCGGCGAGTACCTTACTTCGGCGTCCCTTAGGATTCGGCTAAGATAGTAAATCGCCCGATCCCTTCCTTCATCGTCTTCTTGCGCCAGTAATGCTCCAATAGACTTTTCGGCCGCTGCTATATACAACTTCAATGGCCGTCCTAAAATCGGAGGAACCAACACAGGTGGATTCATCAAATCCTGCTTCAACTGTTCAAAGGCTTTTTGTTGGTCGATTCCCCATTTGAACTCCTCTTCCTTCTTCAACCTCAATAAATCGGTTAGTGGTTTCGACTTTCCAGCCGCATTTGCTAAGAATCGTCTCAGGAAACCGATCTTTCCAAGAAACTTCTGTAGACTCTTCTTATCATGTGGAGGTTTGGCTTCTTGGATAGCCCTGGTCTTGTTCGCATCAACTTCTATTCCTTTGTTATGTACCAGGAACCCGAGAAAATTTCCTGCCTGTACTCCGAAAGCACACTTGGCTGGATTCATCTTGACTCCATGCAGCCTCATCCTTATGAACACCTTCCGCAAATCGTTCAAGTGGCTTTCGATATCTTTGGATCTGACCATGACGTCGTCGATATACACTTCAACACAATCCCCTATGAGGTCATGGAAAACATAGTTCATGGCTCTCTGGTATGTAGCTCCTGCATTCTTCAGTCCGAACGGCATCACCACCCATTCGTATATCCCTATGGCACCAGGACACCGAAATGCAGTCTTGTGAATATCTTCTTCGGCCATAAAAATTTGGTTGTATCCTGAATATCCATCCATGAAGGATAACATTCCCTGTTTTGCGGCCGAATCAATCAACAAGTCAACAATAGGCATCATATACTCATCTTTTGGAGTGACTATATTAAGATTCTTGAAATCAATACAAACTCTCAATTTTCCATTCTTCTTTATTACAGGAACAATATTTGATAGCCATTCTACATATTTAGCTGGCCTAACAAACCCGGCCGCTAACAGTTTCTCTATTTCTTCTTTTATTTTTGGGACTAATTCGGGCGCTGCCCTCCTGGCCGGCTGTTTATGCGGCCTGAACCCTTCTTTAATAGGCAGTCTGTGCTCTACAATCGATCGCTCCAATCCTGACATCTCTGTATAGTCCCATGCGAAACAATCCTTGAATTCGACTAGAACCTCCTTGAATCGGCTTGTCATCTGCTGATCTAGATTTACACTCAACGGGATCTCCCTCGGGTGTTCGTCTGTACCAACATTGACCATTTTCAAGGGGTCTTGAGCTTTGAAATCCGGCGTTCGCTTTGGAATTGCGTCTATTAAATCGCTCCATCCTGTTTTGTCGTCTGAAACTCCGAGTTCGGCCGATTCGAACTCGATCGCTTGATTCGGTTGTGCATCCATCATTTACTCTCTTTTTCATCTGGCCGTTCATCGGCCTGATATCTGATCTCAAACCCCAGATCTGTCCAATCACACTCGACCACCTGCGGGTACCGATCTCCAACCACCGCTAGGAATGGTTGTATGGGCTCCTCGTATAACACCGCGTCAATTCGGCCGGCTGAGCTGACTGGGAACGGAGGTTGATCACCATCTACTTCTTCCACTGTGCCATCCTTTTTCCAGAACCATACTTTCTGGTGAAGCGTTGATGGAAAACATCGGGATGTATGAATCCAGCATCGGCCTAGTAGGGCCGCATACGGGACCTCTGCATCTACCACAAAGAACATGGTCGGAATTGAGATCGTTCCGACCGTTACATCCACTAGAATACACCCTTCAGCCGCAGTCTGAGCTCCCACAAAACTCATTACCTTCATTCTCGTAGGGAGTAAATCTTCCTTCGAACGGCCTATCTTTGTCAACGTGGATAACGGCATGATATTAACAGTGGCTCCACCGTCAATAAACATTCTTCTGAGAGGTCTCCCATTGACCCAACCTTTAACGTATAAAGGCCTCACATGCTGAGACATTTTCGCTGTTGGAGGCAAAATCGTACCTGGTTGAGCTTCTGGAACAAATGCTTTATATCCTTCTTCAAATGATTTCTCTATTTCGGCTTCCGGCCGAAATACCTCAAGTTTATCGAAACAAAAATCCACTATGGGTTCTTCATCGCCATAGTATTCTCCATCCTTCTGACAGAAAACCACAGCTGGTTCAGAATCCGACCAATACTCCTCCTTTTCTTCGGTGGTTACCGTCACCATATTCGCGCTAGATCCGAAGTCGAACTTAAACTGCCCGACATGGAGTGAATCGTTATTCGGAATGATAGTTGTCTTTGGTTTCCATTCCCTGGTTCGGACTGGTCTAGGCTTCCATTCTTCTTTCGATTTCGGCTGCTCACTTTCAATTTTCGGCTGTATTACTTTCGGCCGAAATTCAGTTTTGTTCTTTAGCCGATCCTGTCCTTCTTTCGATTCGGACTTCAAACGAGCCGAAAATACTCTATTGAGTATTCTTCCTTCCGAGAACGAACAGTCATCAGGGAAGTCCTCTTCCATATGCATCATATCATACTCCTCCTGCTCAGAAACAGCAGCTGCTTTAAGCCGTTGCATTCTTCATTTGAAAGTACGATATGATCCCTTTCCTTTCGGGACTTTTCTCTCCTCTGCCCTCCAGGCTGAATGGTCAGACCGGCGTTGGCCGAAATGCCTTCTCTCTGGAGAGTTTTGGACCCATCGGCCTACCTGAGTATTTGCTGGTGGCCTTCTGAGCTTCTTCATTTCGGGACTAACAGCTTCTTCAGGGACTGTGATCTGAATCACAGTCTTTCCATTCTGCTTGTCGGCTGTTAACTTCATCTCTGAGTCCCATCCGTTAGTTATGATTTTCAACGTTGGCCTCTCGCTCTTATCTCCGATCTCGATCTCCTGATGTCTCTCCGATTGCTTGACCCACTCTTTTACCTCATAATTCCCCAATCGGTCAAAAACATCTGTAACTTTCTCTTTTCCCTTCGGAGACCCTAATCTTTTCCATACTCCCGACTTCTGAGCCGATGGCCGATCCCCAAGCCGATCGTGCACAGAACTCTTGCTAGATGATGTTTGATCCCCCAATCGATCATGCACAGATCTATTCTGGTCGGGCTGCACCATCACCATGTTGGCAACAGGGAACATATTCTTATCAATCGCCATAAGCCTATCTGGGAACTTCAGCTTCCCATCATCGACATGCTTCTGAATCAGCTTCCTAAAATGTCCACAAATCGCCGTGGAATGAGTAACTGATCCATGGAATCTGCACCATCCGGCTTCCAACTGATCCTTGGTAGGCTGTGGATGGTTTCCTTTAAACTCTAGCAATCCGTTCTTCTGGCAATAATCAAATATTTCGTCCATTTGTGACAAGTCGAAAGAGTAAAACCTTTGAGATTCATTTCCTCCTTCTTTCTCCTTGCCTCTGGCTGGCCGAAGTGCTGGACAAGTCATAGGCTTTTTTATGATTAATTCTGCCCTTGCAACTTCGGCTAATGCGGGAACATCGTCCGTGTTGTATTCTTCCTGGACTTCACATCTATCCAGAGATTCAGCAAATGAGGCAGCTGACTGGATAGGTTGTGATCTTCCACTTTGACTTCGGCTTGATTTGAAAGCCGCTTGTTCTGCCAAATAAGTCTTCATCCTTATAGCTTCAGCCGTTAATTCGGCTACCGTCCTTGGTCTTGTTACCATCAGTCTATCCTTAATAGCAAACTTCAAATTCTGCTTCAGGATTTGAATATATTCATGCTCAGGTAACATTGTTTTCATCTGAGCCTTGACTGCATAAAACCTTTCAATGAATTCCGTAACCGATTCGGACGCCTTCTGCTTGGTTGACGTCAGATCAACTACCGAAACTTCAGGACTGGTATTATAGAATCGGTCATGGAATAACCGCTCCATTTCGGCCCAAGTGTTGACCGATCCCGCTGGCAAATTAATGTACCACTCAAATGCTGGGCCAGTCAACGACAGGCTGAACAATATCAGCTTGTGAAAATCATTTTGCGCGATTCTGGTACATTGAGCTGTAAATCGGCCAATATGCTCAATTGTAGAGCGACCGACTTCTCCAGAAAAAGTGTTAAAATCTGGAACCTTCACCCCTCTAGGCAGTGGATACTGCTCCTCAATGTAATCTGGATAAGGTTTCCGATACATCGGCCTATTCTCCTGGCCGATGAGATTCCCAAACTGTGTACGAATAATCTCAGCAATGAGCTCTCTGTCAACCAGTTGTGGTGGATTCTGCTGAAGTGGTGCGTATTGTTGCTGAGCCACTGGAGCAGGCGGTTGAACAGCTGGTTGAGGCGGTTGATTCTGTTGCTGATCGTACCTCTGCTGCGGGGGAACAAAAGGCCGAGCTCCGTGCCCTCCTGGCGGCCGAAAGGCCTGCTGTTGAAAATTGAGAGGATTTTGCATCGCAGGTGTTGGATTTTGCGCCACTGGAGCTTGCTGCGTTCCCATCGGATACATATTCCTCGCTATTTCAGCTCTGAACATTGCTGGCATCGCTGCCAGAATATTTCCTTCGATTTGGCGAACCGAATTAGTAACCGCCGCTTCCACCATAAATTGAACCTGATCTCGGAATCGCGGGGTTAAATCATCGTTTGAAAACTCCTGATTGTGGAAATGTGATGGTCCGGGGAACCCTGGGGGGAATTCTCCGGCTTCTGGTGCACGTTCTTCCTGAATTGGCGGCAAATCAGTCCTCGCCGCCGTGTTTGCTGCTGGAGTTGCTTGTTCGAACGCCATTTTGTGTCCCACTGGGCGTGCCACTGTTTGGCTCGGGTGTAGCCAAGGACCTTTTTCTCCTCAAGGGAGGCTATCGGAAAAGGATCAAACCGATTACGGGTCCGGATTAACAATAATGCGCCCACAATTGACTGAATCTTCTTTGAATTGATCAAAAATAACAAGATACAACGGAGAATCTGCCTGTTGTTAAGAAACAACGGCGGAATTCACCAAAAACAGGGAACCAAACTACCAGCTGCTAAGGAGCAACGGTGGATTTGGAAATGGTAACCGCTACAAACTAGGCTAGATTATAAGGAAAGCTGTAAAGGAAAGCTGTAAAGAAAGCAGTAAAGATAACAAGGAATTAAATTTGATAAAAGGAATTTGGGGGTTGGATTGATCTCTCCGATTTTGTGTGTGTCGACCCCTATTTATAGCCGGAGTTGGAGTAACCGCTCTCCGGCCAATCCTTCTGAGCCGAATTCTTTCTTTCTTCATTTCGGTTGTTTTGGTTTCGGCTGTTCCTTCCCTATTTCGGCCGAAATCTCTATCAGTCTCGGTTCCCTTCCTTCGGCTTACTATGGACTTTCGGCCTTACTGATCTTGAGCCCATCTTCCTTTCGAACTTTCTCTTTCTTCTGGCCCATGTCTAATGGCCCAATAGCTCCTCGCGGCCCATTATTTCATATGGCCCCAACAGCTGCAAATAGCAACATTTTGGATTTTAGCTTATTCTAGGCAAAAAGTTAGTCTAGAAATTATCAAACAACTAATTTTAACTCATTGTTACTTACTCAATCAGTTAATAGCTAACAACTAATTCCCAAACATGCCCTGTGGGCACATGTGTACATATAATTTTCAGTCAGAACATTTGATAACAAATAGCTATATTGTAAGTGGTCATGTTTCATATCTTCCAACCATAGATTGGGTTCGATTCTCACCCGACCCATTATCCATTCTTTTTATTCCCTTTGTAATGGCTCCCACACAATTTTTACCGACACATAGGTGTCAACTTTTACCATAAAAAAGCTACTATGATATATTCATATATTATATGGAGTAATATCTATTGAAAAATAAATAAATTAAACAAATTATATAAAATTACTAATCAAATCTTGCATTAACTTATCCCAAGTTTTTGGGATTGAGACTTGATCCAAGTAGTCAAGCTCCCTAACTCTCAACCTTCAGATTGAGAAGTCGATTCCCACCCAGCCTCATATTCCTCCTCTCTGTCCCTTTTTATTATGCAGCATGAGGCCTACCACTCATTTCATAGTCTGTATAGGCTGTTAAGCTAAAACAATAAAACTTCTCCCAAACTTTTTTCCATCCACCAACGAATAAGTCTTTAATTACCCTTTTTCTTATCATTTCTCGTTCCATGAGTTTCTTTTTTTTTTTTTTTGTGTATAGAGCAAATATGATTTTCTTAAATCCCATCCCACACAAATAATTACAAAAGTGACAAGACGAGGATAATGCCCCATCAGGGATTCGAACATGCACCAACCATAAATAAAGTACTATTATAGTTAAAATTAAAAATTTGACAAAAAAAAAAAAATCGACATATTTTGACCAGTAGAATATTAAACAAAATTAAATTCAAAAAGTTGAGTGCTGGGGTATTATTCAAAATAGTACAGTTTCTTTGAATGTCTGGATAAGTGATAACACTTCCCCATCGCCTCAAGGTCTTGTCCGAAAATTACAAGCACCACCAACTTTAGAAATCATGATCTTAATTGTTTTCTAATTGTGGAGGCAGCCGAAATAACGGCACGCCTCTTGCACTACATTATTGTTACACTATTATTATAAAACAATCCGGTGCATAATTGAGAATAGAATTGTGATCCAAGAATATGATTATGTGATGAGTTAAAAGTACAATAAGTAAACCACATATACACATACACATACATCATTGTTATAAACATTATAAAATCACTTGGGCCAGTACATTTTGCATGTACAACCGATCCCATTATAAAATTCCTTCCGTTCAATATATTGGTCTCATTTTTTCATTTGTCCCACCATATTAATCCCCCCTTTCAAAAAAATGGTACTTAAAAAATAATCAAATACTAATCTTAATTCATTTTTAATTACCATCGTTCTATATATAAATACAAATATTTAATCAGTTGGGGTTGGGGACTTACTCTAGTGGTTATAAGTCCCCAACTCCCAAGGTTGGGGTTCGAATCTCCACCCGGCCATCTATCACTCTCATTTGTTCATTTTGTAATTTGTGTGGAATGAGCTCTCACCACTTCTTTCTCAATACTTTAATGGCTCCTAAAAAAAAATTAATCAGTTATAGCATTGCATGTCTTTGTACCCATTTAGTATTTAAACTGAATTATTTCAAAAAATATAATTCAAAAGATAAACACGATTTCTCATAATTTTTTGAAAACCAAATTTTCTTCCTATTTTATCTTCTTTCATTTCTCCGAAAAAATTTCAAGAAATTTAGAACCATTATGGACTTAAATAATCAAATTAAATAATTTGTATTGTTGCTTTCATAGATTTGTTGGATGTCATTAATTTTTTTTATTTTTAATTTTAAATGTAATAGGTGTTTAAACTGAATTGTTACTAAATGTGTTGTAATTAAGTTGCAATTTCTGTTAAATCAAGCCTTTTAAGTCACTATGTACAAAAAATTTGTTTCATTCAATAATTTACTTAATTATATCTCTATAATAATATTTTCATACTAGAGTAATAAAACTCATTAACAGTTTGTGTATACAACATTCTATTTTGGAAGAGATGCTCAAGCTATTAGTATTGGATCCCACGTGACTTGAGGATGATTGGTATACCTTTAAAAAAAAAATTAACAGTTTCTCTTTTCTAACATCACTTAAATCTTTTCCCTTACCCAAATCACATCATCTAACCACTACAATTTCTCCCCCAAATTATTTTTCCTAAAACCCGTGCCCATTCCAAATGGGGGGGGACCATCAATCAAAACGAAGAAAGCGTATAAAATTTGAGCAAAATCAATCTGGCCGAGTGATTCACAAGCCGTACCCATAGTGTTTACAATATACTTACTACTAGTATCTTGCAACACATTTTGTACGTTGCTAATTGGAGTATCTTTCTGTGCAACGAAACTAGTACTACATAAAATTCTAAGTTAACAATGAGAAATGATACCTACTATATAAGATTAATTGGCATGGGAATATATCATAGAGCGCCCGCCCCTTAGCTAGCTACTCATAGCTAAAATTTTCAACAAAATGGCGCCGAACCCTACGTTCTCATCAACATCAATTGTAGTACAGTATTTGATTAATTATTGAACTAGTGGAAAAGATTTGTATTCTTTTAATCACTAATTTTTCAATTCCAATCTATACTTCATTTTCAATTTATTACTTACTGTATAATGCAGTAATACATTAACAATTCAATTACAAACATATTTGTAGTTACATTTTCTTCATTCCTAGAGCTAGCTAGCTAGCTAGAATAGGGATCCCCAGATTCCCCTACAATATTAGTATTATATTCCGTTAATTACATGAGACCAGAATGTAATTGCAGAATACTACTACCTCCGTTCTCATTTAAGTGAGACATTTGCATAGTAATTATTATTCACTGAGTAACTTTGATCAATTTTTTTAACATAGTTGTATAAGAAAAAACATAGTCAAGTGAGATCTTGTTAGATTAGTCAAATCACGTAGTTTTATAATATCAAATTTTTATAATTTTTACTTATATACAACTTGAGTTATTAACCTTTAAAAATGTGTCTTGGACGGCGTGAAATGCAGAAATGGTGCATTTAAAAGAGAACAAAGGTAGTACTATACTCGATCATACCATCACCATGGGATAAAGCAGCATCAAAATATTGCCTTAGGGTAGAAATAGTCTTCTTACAATACATAAAATACCATACTTAGTACAGTACAGTAGGTTATGGACTACAGTAGTGCCCAACTGGAGACATACTGCATGAACTCCGGGTCCGACTCCAATCCTGCCATGGTTTCCGGAGCCAGGATCACCTCCAAATCAACGCTCCCACCTCCTACCCGACCCGGAAACGCCGATATCTTCCCGTCGAATTTGTTTGCCTTCCCGCTCCGAACGGCTACGGGTCTCCCCCACCCGAAATCGTTGTCGTACATTGGGAATCTCGGCGAACTCCCCATCATGATCATCCCCCCGTCGAAATTCCCCAGCGGGAAGCATCTCGGATCGCTCTCCCAATTACCTATGTATTTCTTCACCATGCCTCCGTCGTGCGCCGCCACCGTGTTATTCAGCTGCTCCGCGCACCACCGCAAGTCCTTACCCAGCACGTCGCCCGCCGATGCGTACGTCGCCGCGCTTTGTATGGCGTTCCCAAAGTACAGCGGGCTCAGCTTTGGTTTCAGGCGGTGGCGGCAGTTCACGGCCATCCGGAACGTCGTCGTTTTCGAAGGGGGTAATTTTCTGGCGCGCGTGATGCCGCGCCACAGCAGGGCGCATAGTGATTGGAAGGATGAAATCTCAACAGGCGGTGTTTTTGTATCGTCGCCGGTGGAGGACGGCGTTAGCCTGCCGTTACGGTTTTTGAGCGGGTCGTTGCTGTATTTCCCCATCAGCTCAGCGACGTCAATTCCGCCGTTAGATTGATCGGGTCTCTGATGGTTCACTTTAGCTTTAAGTTTCAGGATCGATTCCCGGCTGAAACTGAAAATTCGCTCCCGAACCGGAGCGCCGACTGCGAAAGTAACCTTGGGGCCACCCTCCGGTAGCCGGAGCACAGCTTGTGAAATCAGAACCGAGTCACGAGTGAAATCCGGCGTCTTCGAGATCATATTGGCGCCTCTGCTGAACTCCGCAAAGGTATTGAAGAAGTTCCAGAAAGACGTCCCGTCGGTGACGGCGTGATTCACAGAGCAGCCAATGAAAACGCCGTCAGCCAATTCCGTAACCTGGACGGCCAGAATCGGCCCGAAATGCCCTTGGTAGCTCACCGTCCTGTCAAAGGCAAAGCACAATTTCACCGCGTCGGGCACATCGCCATCGCCATCGCCAAGCAAATCACTTACATAAATGTGGGAACCATCGGCGTGGATAAAGTCGGCGCCGGCATCATTACAAGTGATGTAAACATAACCGTCCTCGTCGGTGGTTAAGCGGCCGGCAAGGGGCGGGAATTGCGTGAGCGTCCTGGAAAGGCTGGATTTGAGGAGGGAAAGCATATGAGAAAGGGGGAAAGAAGGCTTGAGAAAAAGGCCTCCTTTCTGAATGTAATGGCAAGACAACATAGGGAGATCGGAAACGGAGAGCTTGAGCGGAGTCAAATGGGATTCACGATCAGGGAAAACAGTGCACTGGGAAAGCACAGGCAATGATTGATGCGAATCCATTGTTGAAAAGGGAGGAATGATTGTTAATTAGTACTCCGTACTGTATTGAGATTTGGAAGTGAGGAGTAGGAGTGAGGTGGTAGGGAAGTGGAGGCCTGGAGGGGGTGTATATATAGGCGTGGGGACCGGGAAGGGGTGAGGAGATTTGTTTCAGAGGTTCATGCATATGCATATATAATAGTATGGCATATGCAGCAGTTACGGATGAATGACGGAGGGAGGGACAAAATATCAAAATTTTAGCCATAGCTTATACTACCTGTGCCTACTACGTTATTTTTTATTTTCACGTTTTCACTTTTGTCACTGTTCATTAAGTAGTTTTGACTCAACTTTTTAATACAATTATATAAGATAAAATATAGTCAAGTGAGCTCTTGTTGGATTCGTCTAATCGCATAGATTTAGAATATCAAATTTTCATAATTTTTACTTATATGGAATTTGAATTATTACGGATTATAAATGTACATTGGATTGCGTGAAATATGAGTATATTACATTTATTTAGAAACGTAGTTAGTTGACTGTTGCCCATTGGGAACCATACATTATTGGTCGGCCACCACGTGTATCTCTTCCATTGGCTCAAATAATATATACATGTCGGAACGGCGTTTCCGGGTCGTCCTTGTTTTTCAATTTTTGTTTTGTTTGTTTGGTTTTAAACATCTTGCGAAAAATATTTCCAGGTCTATTACATTATAAAATGAAAATACATTATTACGAGAAAGATAGGCAGTGAGAGTCGGGCCTCGTATTATCTTATGTACCCTAACTCTAGTGTTTTTTTTTTTGTTTTTTTGTTTTTTAACTTGGGCTAGACTTGGCTAGTACTATTATTCCCTCCCTCATGCTTCCATGTTTATATGTGCTCCATTGAGCAAATTGTTACTGTTCATATAATGACTTTGATTTAAAATTTTATTAAAGTTATACAAGTTAAAATATCTTCTTGAATCGCAAACATTCATCTCATCTCATTCATTTAATCTATATGCATGGTGGACTACTATTTTAGTGTACAATTTTCTACCAACTAGCTTTACAATATATAAATGGGGAGGATTTTATTTAAAATCTGTTTTTTTTTTCTTAATTGAACTTCAATCTTACCACAAACGTAATATTTTTCTAAGTATTTTGTTGAACAATTTATATATATTAGGAAAGGAATTGTGAGAACTAATGCCATACACATTATAAATATTCATTACAAACATAATTTTATAAGAATATAACTAAAAAAATATATACAGTTACACTCTTGTATGAATCCTTAGTGTTTTTTTTTTGTTAATTTAATATTTCTATCAATACTCAGCGGCTTGATCAAACCAAGCCTCTGCAGTTTCAGAATTCACCTGGCGAATGGCCTGTTCTCCCCGGTAGGAATAGGTGGATTAATTCCTTCTTTTATGTAAATTAAATATTATCATCATATTATATAGAACAATTAGCTCGCTAGTTATAGGCAAACGAGAAAAATCACAAATTTTTTTTGATCAATACATTAACTTCAATTACAGAATAAAATAAAATTCTTAAAATATGATTATAGTGTTATATAAATTATAAATATAAATATATGATATATGATAGTTACAATTACCCGCACGAATTATATTAAAGACGCACACACATTATTACCAGTGATGTTTTATATATGGAGTACATGAAGCATGTCCGCCGACGATTTTTTATTTAATCATTCAAGATATATTAAGAATGGTTATATATTTATATGCTGCCAAAACGGCATAGATTAATTAAATTGACAAACGGAAACACCAGTATTAAAAATTAATTTCACAGCGTGTTGAAGCAGGTTAGGAAATGGCGTGCCAAATGTTTGGCAATAATTCAGACTCCCTCATATACTTGCAATCTTATAGGAGTATCTTTTTGGTTTTTCAATAAGTAATAGTAGTATTTTTTTTTTTTTGAATTATCGGGTTTCTCCAGACATAATTGGATTCAAAACTAATCTTTCGAAAATTTGGTGGAAATTGAAGAGTTGTATTTCCTAAAGCAGAATTTTACATAGACAAATGTTCAAACCCGAAACGTTTACTTAATTAAGCTTCCAGATCCCCATAGCACTCAAGCCAATTCCGTTTGGTTCAATAAGTAATAATTAAATAATAGAGTATATTTTTGTTCATTATATTACCTTGATTTTGCACCGAAAAGTTTTTTATTTATTTATTTTTAATGGAACTTCAATCTACACGTACAATAGCAAAAATAGTGCATTATGTCTCAATTTTTTTTGATTAACATATTATTTTTTGCCACCAGATATTTTTATTACAGAATTGGAATTCAATGGAAACTCCATCACAATAGCCAATACTATAATATATTATACAGCTTCCGTCACAACTAAAATGTCATATTTGACTTCTACACACAATCCAACACATTTTTTAATCGTTATTATTTCAAAATATATACAAGTAAACATTATGTAAAATATATATTTGAAGACTATACAATTAAAAGGATCTAACACTATCGAACTCGACTATTTTTCCAAATATATACTTATAATAATATTAAATCAAAGTTGAACAATAAACAGTGTCAAAAAATCAAACAGAACATCAGAGATGGGACCGAGGAATATATTGTATAAAAGAATTTTAATGATCTGTGGCAATTTTTTGCTTTTTTTTTTTTTTAGTGATTACATATATACACTGAATAATAACTACCATATATTGTAATAATGTCATATTTTTGTTATGGAATAGGAATACCTTGATTTATTTGAAGTTTGTTTTACCATGCACAATATAGAAAAACAATACTCCTAATCAGTGAAAACGTTTTTATGCTGGATTATTGTTGAAAGGGTTAGACATTATATTCATGTGGTATTTACTAAATTAATTACATGCTATTGTAAATATATTAAAAATAAATAAATGAACCCCTATCAAAATGATTACTTATGAAGTATTTTATTTGCAACTCATTTCTTAATTTTTATGTGTAAACAATTTAAAACAAGCCAAACAAAAATTCTAATATAGACACCAACAACAGTTGACTTGAGTGGATTGGGCTCTAGTCGCTTAAGTAAGGTTTCGTATTCGAGGCTTGTGTATGCAAAAGATTGCTTTGGAAGAGACACCATTAATTGTCCATGCAGATTCTCAAGTGATTAGTCTTAGGTCCAATGTGGCCTGAAGATACCGTTGATTCACCAAAAAAAAATAAAATTGTAGGGAATAATAATGGTAGGGGTTTATTAGGGTTGTTACGTTGAAAGGGCCGACATATTCAACCAGCGCAGGCCTTTCCATTTATAGTAGTGTTTCACCACATTTTAATTATAGTACCAGTAGTATACTATATTAATATATACAAGAAACAAAAAGACAAGAAAATTTAACAGAAACTAAAATGTGCTAATATATGAAGTATGGTCTAAATGCGGAGGTCGGCACTCGAAACTTGCGGCCGATTTTATGACATGCAAAAATTGCCCACTCTGCCTTGTCTCAACTTTGTTTGATTTAGCTTCTGTTTAATTTTACAATTTTTCATTTATACCAAACTTGAGTTATTAATGATTTAGAATATGTATTTGCCTGCGTAAAAAAAAAATAGATTTATAAAAAAACATTTTAATACGAATGAAGTATTCTCATAATTGGTAAATCAAATTGCAATTATTAATCAGGATGCTGTAGGTATAATAATAATCTATTTTAAAAAGTGGCAAAGGTAATCACATTTCCCAACTTAGCTATTTAATTAATTTAGTCGCTGTTAATGCACAGACCAGGTTAACCCGTTAATGTAATTTTTCATGTTTAGTGTTTAGTTACCATATTTGATAAATTGGTACTCATGAATTTTTTTTACCTCACCACTAAATCATTCCCTCGGCTCCCAATATATCTTACTAAAATATAGACAAATACTACCTCCGGCTCATTAGAGGTGCTACATATAATCAAGTGAGATCTTGTTAGATTCGTCTAATTTTATAATTTTTAGACAATTGATTTTTTATAATTTTTCGTTGTACACAATTTAAGTTTTTAACCGTTAAAAATATGAAATCGACGTACGTGTTGTGACTAAGCGTAGCATTTCAATGAGACGGAGGAAGTATTACATACTACTACATGCTAAACACAATAAAATCATTAAGTCACCACTCTTCTCATCAGCAATGATGAATGAATCAAGATATTCAGACTTCATCATTGGCACTATGAAGCGTATTTAATTTAATTACAGTAAAATGGAAATGGCCCCAAGAGAAGAAGCTAATAAGTCAAACTTTTGGCAGTAAGAAAATTGTAGTAAACAAGTACATTTTTTTAGGGATGGATACATTCATGTATGTACCTCATGCTTTGTATCTAAATTTCAAACTTGACCTTCTGTATGTGTGTATATACATACATGTATTATTCGTAGAAACAAAAATTGGGTGTAACCTTTGCCCTAATCAAATTAAATCATGTCCACTCACCAACCTCATACCTATCAAATTTAAGTCAAACAAAATACACAAATACAAGTATATAATTATATGTAGTATATTACTATAATACATTGAATATAAGTATTATAATGCATTGAATTTATATCAATTAAATACCAACTACTTTCTTTAATTAATGTTTTTGGTGGACGCACATAAACTATTTAAATATAATTCAAGGAACTAATTAATGGGGATAATATTAGAATTGTATGTGTGCGCATGCGGGGAATGTAGGGAGTATATAAAATAATGAAATTTATTAAGTAAAAAGAATATAAATATGGAATATTGGAGAGAACATTCATGAACGAATATAAATTGAAAAAAGAACAACAAATTAAATACGCAGGTTCAACGTCGTTGAAACACAAGGTGGGATGTATGTGGCACCAACATTTTCCATCATACTATTTCATATCATAGCACCATCTACTGTATGATTAAACAACCAATAATATTCCTCAGATGACTTTCTGATTGGGAATTTTAAATAAATAAATAAATAAAAGCGTTGCAAGATTAGTCAAATAATATTCCTCAATCAGATTCCTTTAATTTGATTGGGAATTTAAAAGCAAAAGATATTGCAATATTAGTCAGCGAGCAAAACAAAAGTGTGACAATAATCACCAAATACAGTTACCCTGAATGATATGGGACCAATCTTTTGGATTCGAGCCTTTGTGTATGCAGATGCAGAATTTTGTTCCGTGAGATAATATTTTAATACTTACCCTGGAATTACCAAAAAAAAGTGTGACAATAATAGCTATGTGAAAACAACAAAAACAAAAATTAGATCTATGTGTCTTTCTCATATAGGGAGCTCAATCAAAGCTGAATTTTTATATTTTGATTTTTTTTTTAAAAAAATTAATTAGGTAAAGGTGTTATTTTTTTTAATAAAGTTTTTTTAAGTATTTAATATTATTTATCATAAAAGGTAAAAAAAATTGGGTTGATTAATTGTTGTTTTTTAAAAATAATTTTATGTTTAAAGCATAAATAAATTATCGCAACATTGCTCTTCAAATTCCAAATGTCTACATTCATCACTGAAAAAATATTCATAAATATTACAGTATTTCTACGAAGCGAGCATGAAAAATATTTTTTTTCCCTCAACAACCTATTCAGGGCTAGAAAATGAATGGTAAGAGCCTATAGGACATGCAAACAATTTTTTTGGGAAGCACATGGAAAACAATTGAACAAGCTACAAGAAAAAATAAATAAATAAAAATGAAAGAAGCCTGGGACATGGAAAACTGCCGAACAAGTTATAAGAAAAAGAACTGATTTATAGTAGCATTCAATAGTACTAAATAGACCTCCATGACTTTGTGTCCATGACTCTCTCCTATGTAGAAAAAGAACTAAATAGAAGAAAAAAACAAATTTCTTCTATGGCTTTGTGTCCATGACTCTCTCCCCTCCAACATGAACAGATGTAAACGCCAACTCACGGCGTCCCCTAGCTGTGCCATTTGTGGGGCTCAGGAAGAAAACACCATGCATATATTCTTCCTCTGCCCTTGGGCTGCAGAAGCCTGGAAGCGCATTGGAGGTCTACCGATTATCCCTGATGATATATCTAATCAACAAGTTGCTGGTTTTCTGTTTCATCTTTGCAGGAGATGGAAGGGCATTCATTGGGCTATGTTCTGGACCATTTGGAGAGGGAGGAACGTTGTCTGTTTCAATGGTGATAATGCTTCTCCTGGCTCAGCCTTGCACTCAGCTCGTTCTCTTGGAGTAGCCTTGGACCGCATATTCAAACAAGATACTAGAGCCTTGCATGTCAGATTCATCTCCTGGAACCCTAACAACCAGACTGGTATTCTGCTTCATGTAGACGGAAGCTCCTTTGGCAACCCAGGGGCAGCGGGATACGGAGGTGTTATCAGAAATGGAAGTGGACATTGGATTTCGGGCTTCTCTGGATCCATTGGTAAACAAACCAACCTCATGGCAGAGCTACATGCCATGTGGAGAGGAATGCTTACATTACACCATATGGGAGTAAACTTTGCTTCATGCCACTCTGGTTCCACTGAAGCAATTCGTTTGTCTCGGGCTAAGGTGGAACCGTCTCATGTCATGTTCCCTTTGCTACAAAATATTAGCGATCTGCTGGATAAACACCCAGGCTACGTGTGGAGTCACATTCTTCGTGAAGGCAATGCGGTTGCGGATATCATGGCGAAACATGGGGCGAGATCCGAAGCCTTCTTCACTAGTTGGGTCTTCCCTCCGGACGAGGCAAAGCAACCCCTTGCAGCGGATGAAGCGGGAGTGCTATTCCCCCATTTCTGATTTCTTGGCTTCTTCTCTTCTTACCTGTTTCCCTTCCCCCTTTCTGTTTTGGTTATTTTTCTTATTTTGTAGCTTACCTTTCCCGACGCTTAATGCGTTCATGTAACCAAAAAAAAAAAAATAGTACTAAATAGACCACTACTAAACAGCAGCTGACAAATGCATGCTTTGGTACCAACAATGGACTTCAATTCCGGCAGCAGTTTGGGTAATTTTCTACTATCAAACATCCAAAGACTAATGACCCAATCTCATCAAAAACCAATTAACCAAACATAGCCCAACATTTAATAAATACTAGTACAAAATATTCCTTCCCAAAATCATGCCCCAACTCGTCTAGCGAAAAGGATATATGCTTCTCAATTACCACAACCTTTGACAAATTGGTTGCGGATTTCTTGAATAACATTCAAGGAAAGGGATTCAAGAAAAGGAGGATAAGAGCACTCCAACCGTAACCCAAACACAAACTCAAACACAAAAATGGTGTAAATCCTCTCCAACCGTACACCAAACTCAAACCCAAAAACCTAAAAACTCAAACTCAAATGCATATTTGCGTTTTTGCTGTAGCAAACGCATATTTTGTTTGTTGTAAAAGTGGGTGGAATAAAGAATATGTTGAGAATATTCTTTTGAGTTTGAGTATAGTATAATCGGTTGGAGATGAGTTACTGTGATGTGACATTTACACTATTTTGAGTTTGAGTTTGGTGTAATCGGTTGGATATCGTCTTAAACTAATTTATCCCCTTGATTGTGGTGGACAGGGAAATTGGAATTTCTCTCCGAAGATATGGAGCAGGTGAAATGATTTTCCTAGTACAATGGGCTATTCGGTCTTAATGAAGGGAATTTGTTTCTTCTGCCTACACAAAGAAACCCACCTTCCAACGGGTTTAAGGCTTGAAGCGGCGGCTCTCATTCACATGCAGGCTGCAGCTGCAGCTGCTTGCATAGTCATTCCTTGCCAACTTCTGCCTGTGCCCAAGAATCTTTTGTTTCTCATATAGTGGCCAAGAATGTGGTGGTGTGGGCTGTGGCCAGAAAGTACTACTCACCAGTCGACCAGCAATTATAGGTGATTCCAGTTTCAGCCAGATCAAACTATGGGTCCTCGGTGAGGAGGTGAGGTTTGGTTTGGTTTGATTCCTACCTAGTACAGTGTTCGAAGATGGCACATAACCTCGTCTGGACTTGGGTACAACTAAGAATGAATAAACCCCCCACCCCCCCCCCCCCCCCCCCCCAATAACCTGCAGTGAAATGGCAGGAATCTCACCATTCTTATTAGGCCTTATCCAAGGTGTTGGGTTCGGCTCTTAGGTATGGAACTGATTTACATATCAATGACCAGAAGGTGACTAGTAGTCTATCCAATTGGGTGGAACTCCGGATGGAAAAAGAGAGGAAGAAAAAGAATGTATGATTGTTGTATACATGAAGTATTAAAATACTCAGTCATATATTAAACTATCAACACATATTGTGATAGGAAACAAAATATATTGATGACAAGAAAACAACTCCCAAGAAGAAACACTTCCCCAACCCAACCGCAACATATAGGGAAAACCCCTCAAGCCTCCTGGAGACTCCCAACCCTCACTAGATTCGCTACAAGGAATACCCATTTCAAACGAAAGGAACGCCAAACTTATTATCAACATTTAATTCTATTACAACCAACATTTTTCAACACAGTACAATTAGATTACCAGAACCAACTGCACATCATATCAACAAAATTAGACACAAGCACCAGAGCTGAATTGTATTGTTATAATGTAGAAGTATTAATGTTCATGTCATCTTTGTAAATTTATGTTGATTGAACATGCTAAATATTTTGTAGAATGCATGAGACACATCTAGAGCATCAGCATAAGGTTCCAGGCACAGCAGTACAGGATTTATGGAACTAAAGAAGACAGTGCAAACAATTGGACAGTTTTGTTTTATTGCTGAAGCATCTGTAAGTTTTAAATTCAGATAAAAGCACCACCGCAAAACAATTGGAAATCATGCATCATCAATTTTGTTAGACCTCAAAGTAATGAAATGACAGAAGAAAGCGAGTAGTTGATTGATCACCACTACACGAGATGATGATTATTTTCAACATCTACAAACTTTGAGAGAAACAAACAGAACACCACAATAATTGCCCCAGTTTATCTACGTACTCAGTTTTCAACATTCAGCTGACCACTTCTTTAAGTTCCAAAAAGACCATGGTAATTGTGGATTGCCCAAGTATGCATTACATACCTTTCTCAAGAATAAATTGTAGAAAATATGGCAATGAACTTTAACCTGGCCATCAAGTCAAACAACAAAGACAGATAAAGATACAAAAGGTTTTCGCCAAGAAAAAGACCAACGCGGTTAGGGAGGCACCTATTTCTACAAATAATTTAAATCCCAACATAAAAAGATTAAATATTCCAAGTCCATGTTTTTCAACAAAATTCAATTCATAAATTCAACTTGGTTAGTTAAAATCATAATTGGGTAAAACTCTTCATAACAAAAATAACCATAATAATAGTATTTATTGATTAATTTTGAATTCCCAAAAAAAAAGGGATAAAAATAAGTGCTAATCTTGGTACTAGTCACTAAAACATGCTCAAATGATGACATCTTTTTAGCTACTTAACATAAGCACAAAGGAACATACTGTATACTACCTCCGTATTTTTGGGTTTGCACCATTTGACGCAGGCACGCATGCCGATACACATTTTCAATGTTTAATAACTTAAACTGTGCACAATAAAAAAAATTATAGAAAGTTGATATTCTAAAACTACAAGTTTAAACGAATCTAACAAGATCTCAATTGACTATGTTTTTTTCTTCTATAACTTTGAGACAAAGTTAAACTGTGAATAGTGCAAAAAATACTAATGTTGCAAGCCTAACAAAAAGGAGGGAGTATTATTCTGCTAAACGTCAAATTTCAATTTTATCAAAGACAAGCTAAATTTTGGGCGATGCATGCTATTATACTAAAATAAGGTGCGAGAATAAATGCAAACCATTGAATCACACACCATCATCGCATTTCTCGAAAAAAATATGATGACATGCCCATAGACCCATAAAAGAAACAAATACATAACATAAGATATTCAAACCTCGATAATAAGAACCTACTGCAAGGATGTTCAAACCATTTCAAAGGAACATACAATCTTGTGAAAGGGAAGGAGGTTGTAAGATGGATAATAAAGTTGATTCTTTGCATCATACTAGAATATATAGCAATCTCCATATCACAACACAATCACTCTGATAAACATTTATTTCAGAATCATCAAATGCTCCGGTACAACAAGCTATATATGCTTAACACATCATACCCATAATATACAGCACACGAGTTAGAGTGAATTACTGCAAATACAATTACCTCTCAATAGTCACCATATCGCTCATTCCTTGAAGTCGAAGCCGCATCACTCTCCAACCTCTCCGCAGTCTTGTGTTCCTCATGCTTATGATTGCTTTCTTCCAATGACAGACCTCCCAGCCTTCCCCCCATTGTTTCCAAAGCCGTGGCACCGCCAGTCCCCATTCCAAGTCCAACCCCAGGCCTTCCTACATTTCGCTTGTGATAATCATAAGGGGTGTACTCCACAGGGGCACTCGGCCCAGGCCCACCGGGTCCGCCATAGCTTGATTGCGCATCATAATAGGGGCGAGGGGGCGGCTGCGGCGTGTAATAAGATGAATAGTATCCAGAGTATGAATCAGTGTACGAATAATTCGGAGGCCGAGATGGGGACACAGAGAGGGGTGGGGGCGGAGGGGGAGATGAATAGTATCCTCCTCCGTAGGGCATAGGCGGTAGGGGAGCAGAAGAATAGTAGTAACCCGAAGGAGGAGGAGGAGGAGGAACAGGCTGGTAACTCTCCCCAGGGCGTTCGACTAAGCCGAGTTTCAGCCTAATCTTGCCGTGGGGACGGCCGGAGGGGCGGCGGAGTTCGAAGGTCCTGAGACGGAACGACAAATCATCGGAATCGATGAGATCTCGCAGTTCGAAACTTAGGGTTCCGACGAGAGGGCGGGGGGTCTCGGAGGGTTTGGAGTGGAAAACTTCGAGCGTAAGGATGCAGTCACGCGGTGGAAAAGTGAAGGGCAAGACAAAGCGCTCGTTCCAAACGGGTCGGGTGGAACCGGAATCGTCGGGCTTGGTGGCGAGGCGGCGTTCGGGATCGAGCCAAAGGATGACGTAGGGCTTGAGGTCGCCGTTCCTCCAGTTGACGTTCTTGAGGTGTTTGGCGGAGACGACAGTTACGTCCAGATCGTAGAGCTTGGGTGGCGGCTGAGTAGGAGGGGGGCGAGGAGCGGAGGCGGTGGCCATTTGAGGGGGAGGATGTACGGCGGAAGGAAGGAGCAGATGTCGTTTAGTTGTGTCAAATGAATATAATAGTAGTACTAGTATATGATTTGAGGGATGGATGGATGTGATTTGTGAAAAATTAAAGATGGATTAGGTTTGAACTGGACGAGGCTAAAGCTTAGGTTAAGTGTGTTGAATGTGAACCCAAATACCCAATACTGCGATGTTAGGAAATTATTTGCACATTGCAACTATGTCTATTGTTTAATTAAAATTTACAGAAGTGGAGTCTGGAAATCATCATATAAAGGCTTGGTGAAGTAAAATATTTTACAATCTGAAAATCATACTCCATTATTATTAGCTTTTTTTTTCGGCGGTACCAACAACATACGTCAAATTTCAGCAATTTACAATGTACTCCCTCCGTCCCAATATAAGTGGCACATTTTTTTGGGCTCGGGAATTTATAAGGTAGTGGGATTTAGTAGTTAAAGTGGTGTGAATAATGGTTACATTTGACTTTTAATCACATTTATTATTTAACTTTGACTTAATGTTATCGTAATGATGTAGAAAGACAAAAATAGTCAAGTGTGATCTTGTTGGAATCGTCTAATCGTATAGTTTTAGAATATATATTTTATATAATTTTTATTTATACCCATTTTGAGATATTAATGGTTAAACATATATAGGGACTTTGTGCAGAAAGTACAATTGTCATTATTGTGAGGTTTTTAATCATGTTTATGTTAATCTAATTTACTTAAAAGGGAAAGTGACCACTTTTAATGGGACACCCAAAAAAGGAATAGTGACCACTTTTAATGGGACGGAGGGAGTAATAGTTCTGCGGGACCAACAACGACTATTCCCCATTGTGAGAAATATTTTGGACTTCTTGGAGGAACACCCGGGTGTTCGTTGGTTCCATATTTTACGTGAAGGGAATTCAGTCGCGGACTGCCTTGCCAAACTTGGTGCGCGATCAGAAGAATTCTTCACCACTTGGGCGTTTCCTCCCGACGAGACGCGTTCATTACTTACTGCGGATATGGCGGGAACTTGGTTCCTGCGGATGTAACCTTTTATTTTGTTTTCCTTTTCCTCTTACTCTCCTGTTGCTGTAGCGCGTAGTTTTTTATTTTTTTCTCTTCTTGTATGCTTTTGCCAACGCATTATGCGTTTTCTACCCAAAAAAACATCGACTAATCACAGGAAAAACCAAAGGCATATATCTGTTTGGGAATTAGCTGTTAGCTGTTAACTGATTATGTGAGTAATTTGAATAATAAATTAGTTAAAATGAGTTGTTTGACAGTTTTGAGGCAAATTTTTTGCCTATAATAAGCTAATTCCAAAAGGAAAATTTTCAAAAAGAACTGATTGAACACTATTTTAGTTATTTTGTATTTTTAAATAAGCTAACTTATCTTAAATTGAATAGAATAAGCTAATTTTATTTAGCTTATTTGGCAAACAGGGCCATCATTTATCCACTAAGAGTATTAATTAAAGGCCTATCCTTCTCTTTTTATTCTCTCTTCAATGACTCCTCAAAAAAAAAAATTAAATTGTAAAACGACAAAAAGAAAACATTAAGATTAGAAAATTTACAACGCAATCAGACAGCTAGTGCAGTCTCTACTCTCTCCATTCTATGGCTTAATTGTTAAAATAATGTAGATAAAATATTCCGTTCCTAAAATGATATGAAATCGCTCGTTGAACACACGATTGAAAAAAATAAATATTTTATTCCTGATCGCCTGTTGAACAGGCGAGTATATAAAAAAAATTGGTAAATAGTGATAATCGCCTGTTCACCAAATTTTTTATTTTTTTTATTTTTTTATGGCCGCTTGGTTCGGGTATCCAAGATTCCTATTAGGAATTAAACATGCTCGTATATAAATCTCTAAATGGTATAAAAGTATGCAAAGTGGGGATGATGATTTAATATTACACGTCTTTCAGGTGGGAATATAACATTCCCACATGAAACATGCCCCAAACTATACATGGCATGTTTAATTCCCAATGGGAATCTTGGATACCCGAATCAA
This sequence comes from Hygrophila difformis, assembly GCA_030278955.1. Taxonomy (NCBI): domain Eukaryota; kingdom Viridiplantae; phylum Streptophyta; class Magnoliopsida; order Lamiales; family Acanthaceae; genus Hygrophila; species Hygrophila difformis. The sequence continues at coordinate 7,573,428 of JAOANR010000008.1, forward strand.
ACTACCATAAAATAAAAAAATAAAAAAATAAAATACTTGGTGAATAGTACACTACAAGAAAAAACCTATTTCCCGACCGAAAAATTCAGTCGGTAACACCAAAATGCGGGTCGTTTCGGAAGTTACCGACTGCATTACCAACCGAAAGTGTCGGTCGGGAATTTCTTGGTCCGAAATTTGCCGCCGACCAAAAAAAACTGCCGTCGGGGACTTGCCGACCGCACGTTGGTCGGCGAAATTACCGACCGAAAATTCGATCGGTAATGTCTGGTCCCGAATGGTCCTAGAGACATTTCCCGACCGCATTACCGACCGAAAATGCGGTCGGTAATGTTAGCGACCGAAATGTGCGGTCGCTAAAAACACACCACACATAAAAAAAATTGTGTTCAAGAGGGCTCGAACCCACCACCGCAATATCACCCAACGCACACCTTAACCAACTTGGCTAGCTCTCATATCCCGCCAATTATATCGATCCATGTGACATATATCAAAGTCTTCCCTAATGTAGTATTTTTTGGGACATGATGAAGAGAGAGCTCGAACCCTTTCGAGGAGAAGTTTTCCTCGCGCGCATGCCATCCGGGTATCCTTCAATTCATTTCATTATAAGTAAATCTTTATATACTATATAACTTATATATACATATATAAATTTAAATTTGTAAATTAATAATTAAATTGAATTAAAAATGAAATAAATATTAATTAAATTAAATAGTTAAATAAAACTATTAAAGAAAATAAATAATCATAAAATAAAATTTATCATAAAAATAAAATTATTTATATAGATAAAAAATTAAAAAATTAAATTATATTTAAAAATATTCAATGAAAATAAAAAATTAAAAATTAAAAAATAAAATAATGGGAAAAAATTTAGCAACCGCACGTTTCGGTCGGTAATTCGGTTGGTAAATTTAGCGACGACATTTTCGGTCGGTAACTCGGTCACTAAATTATATTTTTATAAAAAAAATAAAAAAAAATTAAAAATTTGGAAAAAAATTACCGACCGAAATTTCGGTCGGTAATACCGACCACCTTGTTGCGGTCGGTAAATCGGTCGGCAAAAAACACCCTAATGCAATAACGGATATAAATTACCGACCACGGCTTGCGGTCGGTGATGCGGTCGGTAATACCAACCGCAAAATGCCGGTCGGTAAATGCGGTCGATGTTCCGGAATTTTCTTGTAGTGTGCTAATAGCCTGTTGAACATACGATCAACACTATTCATAAATAAAATAATAATGAATAGTGCAAATCGCAATCGCCTTTTGAACAGGCGATTGGCACTCTTCACCAATTTTTTTTATCTACTCACCTATTCAACAAGCAATCAGGAATAAAATATTTATTTTTTTCAATCGCCTATTCAACAGGGATTTCGTATCATTTTGGGAACGGAATATTTTATCTGCATTATTTTAATAATTAAGCATCCATTCTATTCTATTAGTATAATAATAGTCATTTTTTCAGTTTCATTATTGTTTGGATAAACTTTTATTTATTATTTTATATTATTATAAATATATAAAGATAGTCGAGCGAGTTTTTTTTATTAAAAGTATGTAAAATAGTACTGCTTCTTTCTGTTTTAAAAAAAATTGAAACATTCATATATTTTTCACGCAATTCAATACACATTTTTAATCCTTAATATTTCAAATTGTGTAAAAATAAAAAATTATAAAAATTTAATATTCTAAAACTATACAATTATATAGTTTTAGGCGAATCCAATAACATCCAACTTGACTTGTTTTATCTTATATAACTGTGTCAAAAAATTTAATCAAAGTTACTCAATAAATAATAATAACTAACTATATAATTATTTTAATTTTATGAAAACGAATGGAGTACATGATAATATAATTGGCTGTAACTGGTAAGCCACTCCCCAGTCCACCATACTTGTTACTATTACTTGCCAGTTGTTCCCAGGACAGAATGTGTAATGTTACATATGGAATTTACTACTACTTGTGAAGTAGAAGTAGATTGTGAGATTTTATTTTCTACTAGTAATTTTTTACATTATTGTGTGTGGTCAGTGGTGTGGTGCTGGAGCTATATATCTGAGACATCATTAATCGTTTTTATCGATCTTTTGGGATATTACTACTACTATTACATTTATCAATTTGTTGATCCTCGATCTGCACTTGAGTCGATCGATCAATCAATCAATCTGCTCCCCTTCAGCATTGAAATATCTGAATGGTCACTTTTCTCCCGACGAAGAAATTAAGCTTCCTGTCCAGTGCTGTTTTTGGTGGCCGGTATGTTTGTTGTTGGTGAAAGGGAATTGATCATAAATCTGATCTGATTCCAAAACGACACAACTAACAAATTGGATATATATTGGGTTGGTTGAAGCAGTGAGATCATTGTCTTGAAAAAGGAAAGTTGCTCTAATAAACCATGACAAAATTTTAATTTGTCTCCTGAAAGGTCTTCTCTACCCTCCACAATACAAAATAATCTATACTACATCATAAGCTGCAAGTTAAACATGATGATCACTTCTTGATCTGCAGACTGCAGGTAATAATATTAGGAAAAATGTTTATTCCCAAATTAAACTGGTGCCCGGCCTAATTAAGGAAGGAAATTAAAGTTTCTGAATTTAATTTGTTGCATTTACTAATTAAATCCTCGAGGACTTATATTATATAGCAAGCAACAGCACTTGTGGAGATCATCAGGAATTGGTAGCATCAGCAAGCATTATGTATATTCTACGGTTATATCTTCTTACATTGTTACGCTTGTCATCATTTTGTTAGTTGGGGATAATTAATTAATTAATTATACTCATCTCTGGAAGCTGTGTCGTGTCATTTTTTCCCACTCAATCGACACCAAAGGAAATTAAAAGAACTAATAACAACAGATATATATGTTGGCCGCATAGAATAAGCTTAATTATTCATCAACCTCCAACCTTATATAATACTTCCATTGCCGCATCTCAGATCTCTTCCAACTTTCAAGAGTCTCCATTGTTGAAACCAATTAATAGTAGTATAATGGAAACAAACAATGGGTGGGTCGTCATTACAGCGGATCGGAGTAGCCTAGCCCTAGGGTTAAATGTCAATATAATAATTCCTTCATTCCTTGCTTCTTGTAAGCATTAACCAATAGCTTCAGTCTATAATTTCAATCAATCCATATATAAAAGCTTCAATTTTGCTATTATTATTATTAATTATTAATTATTTAATTGAATACTACATGGCAAGTAGCAATAGCATCATATATAGTGGATCGAGTGGTATATAGCTAGATATATATATTATGAATATGAAACAAGCAATTGAGGCCTCTGGCTGGGCCGCCCTAATAGTATTATCCCAAGTCCCACAAATAGCTAGGATTAATAATTAAAGTGATCAATGGCTGAGAAAGAATCTGCATGTACTGGTGATGATATTTTGCCTATATATATATATATATATATATATATATTCTCCCAAGAAATGGTTATAACTCATACTCCATCATCCTATATAGTACTGTAGTAATTAGCATATTGGCATATTTAGGGGTGTGCATTGGTCGGTTCGGTTAACCGAACCGAACCAAACTTCAAAACCGAATTAAAAACCGAATTTTTTCTAAAAACCAAAACCGAACCAAAATTACTGAAAACCGAAATAACCGAACCGAAATATTTCGGTTCGGTTATACCGGTTAACCGAACCGAACCGAATTGTTTTTCTAAAAAATAAAATATTTTTGATCAAAACATTTCTATTACCAATTTTAAACCTGTAAAAAATTCGCCCTGTCAAACAAAAATATCATATCTACATATAACTATGAGTGCATAATAGTAAACCATTCCAAATTGCAATGTTCAAATTACACACAAATGAAATGACAAAATAAAGAAACAGTCACTGAATAGTTCAAATACGAAACAATATAAAAGTCTCAAAACTCTTAACAGTAGTTGTCACTTCTCATCCACACAAACAATCACCGAATATGGGTATTATTTTGTGTTTATTATATAATGACATAATGCATTTTATATATTTTTTAAATATATAATTTAAATTTCGGTTCGGTTCGGTTAACCGAATTGTAGATTTTTAAAAACCAAAAACCGAACCGAAAACCGAAATTTTGGATTTTCAAAACCAAAAACCAAACCGAAATCCAAAAACCGAACCAAATTGCAAAATTCGGTTCGGTTCGGTCGGTTTGTTCGGTTTCGACCGAAATTTGCACACCCTACAAAATTGTCCTGTCCTTGTGCCCATAGCCCATTAATAATATTGTCTCACTCACAGGTCACAATATTAGTATGCTGCACTTAATTAATGGTACTACTAGCTAGTTGGGAATGGAAAGCAACATTTCGGCGATATATATATCAGCAGCAGCAAGGCCCCCCATCCCCATCCCCATCCCCATCCCCATTCCATCCTCTCCATTTTAATTTCTGCAAAAACAAAAAAATGGCATTCAATTTTCTCAACTAGTAGTTAGTTAGCAGTGTAGTAGTACTAATTATTTCTTTGTCCCTGCATTCATATATAGGCTGGCTTCAATTCAACATTAAGCATTTAGTGTTCCATGTGACCAACTGACCACCACCATGTCCGTCAGGATTATATATATTGGTTCCCTACAATAATTAAATTAATATGCTCGCTTACCCGCTCTAGATTATTAGGCTAATAAACTGTGGTATTTGCCATATTTAATTGTGGAATTAAGTTTCATTTGTGGTCGAGAAACATTGATAATAGTACTATATATGTTGACTTCAATATATATATATATATATATATATATATATATATACTCTTATGAGTGTAATGCGGCTAATGGTGGACAATATTTTACCACCAAGTTGGAATATGCTATATACTATCATGATAAAGATTTTTTTTTAAAAAAAAAAAATGGTCCAACACCACCTCAGAAGAGTTGAATTTGGTTTTGTTGGATTCATCTTTATTTGCTCTACTGTTTCTTTGTTTCTTTCGTTGGATATGTGTAGTCATGGTTAAGGTTGCTTCCTAAGGTGTCCAATATCTTAAAAAATTATTATTATTATTATTATTATTATTAGAAAAATCATTAAATGTCTTTTGAGTTTTTCCTAACCTGTAAAGCTAGGCTGTAATAAGCTGTATAGGTTTTAAAAAATGCTAATATGGAATTACAAAATAATGACACACCCATGGAGATTTTATCCAAATCTCCATAATAATGAAAATATGAAATGTGACGAGGTTGTCTATAAATTAACTATATCAACCGGATCTCGAAACAGTGAAAATTTGATAATTGTTTGGGCATGCTATTTAATCTCATCAAGCGGTCATATTTTTCCTAATTGGCAAAACTATGCATGCTTGTTACACTCTTTCTACGTTATAGTTGCAGTAAAATAAATACGTAATTGTATATTTTACATCCATCCATTATACTTCCTTCCTTTTTTTTTTTTTTGTTAGCTACGGTTTGATAAATGCTACTGTTCACTTATATACTTTAACTTAAAGTGTTATCATGGTTATATAGATTAAAATATAGCCAATTGAGATCTTGTTAGATTCGTCTCGTCTTGTAATTTTTAAATATCGAACTTTTAGAATTTTTACTTGTACCGAATTTGAATTATTAATGATTTAAAATGTGTATTGGACTACGTGTTGGGTGAGTCCGTAGCAAACTTTAAAAAACAGAGGAAGTATATCATAAAAAGTAAATAAATTAAAGAAGAAAGAAACCATTAAACATATACGTAAGACAAATGTGTAAGTGTCTAACGTCAATTCCTAATTAATGAAAACCGAACAGTTTATTAATATAATTCTATGAACGAATTCAATAAAGGCGAAAAGATCCAACAGCAAGAAAGAAAAAAAAAAAATCAAATTACTATTATAAGTTGGGTAGCTGGACTGGTTGGATCATTCCCTATCTAGTGTGTCCAATTTACAATTAAATAATACTACCTCCGTCTCGATGTTTTTATTACGGATGATTTTTTAGCATTATTCACTGTTTAATTTTGATTTGAATTTTTATTATAGCTATGTAAGAAAAAATATAGTCAAGTGAGATCTTGTTAGATTCATCTAATCTCGTAGTTTTAAACAATTAAAGTTTTATAACTTTTCATTGTACACAATTTAAATTATTAACCGTTAAAAATATTTATTGATATACGTGCTGGGTGGACCCATAACAAAAATAATGAGACGAAAAATAGTATATATGCGGTTGTCACTACCTGACAAATTTGTTCCCAGCAGGGAATTGTATTGTTGTACAGTAATGATGTGCAAAATTAAAGTCAATCCAATTAAGCCTGGATCGGGCCATATATATGATATTGATACACCATCTTCATTTATTAATGGAAAATTTGATGACCATACAATGCAAGAGACACAAGGGCCACCTCATTATTGCAAAATTTCAATTATCACGATTAGTTGATCGTGAAATTTACTAATTTTAAAAAAAAAAGTGTGAAAATTTAATTAACAATAATCCATAAATATGTTTAATGAGAAGCATATTATGTGAAAATTTATAAACATATAGTATTTGAATTGTAATTGGGTCAAGGGGTTTTAAGTTTAGAGGTCTTTGAATTGTAACTATAAGCATGGAAGTAAACTACCTTAACCCCCAAACAGGCAACAGCTATATAACCACTGAGTTTCCGATCAAATAACTTCGACTGTTATTGTTATTAAAGCTCTCCGACGAATTTTAGGCACTTGGAAAAATGTCATAAGCCCAAAATTAGGTAAACACATACTCCATATCCATTTTTTAAAAATTGTAACATTCATGCGTTCACGTTGTCCAAACATTTTTAACGCTTAATATCTCAAATTGTGTAAAAGTAAAAGTTATAAAAATTTAATATTCTAAAACTACGCGATTAGACGAATCTAACAAGATACTACTTAACTATGTTTTATCTTGTATAACTGTATTAAAAATTTGAATCAAAGTTACTCAGTAAATAATAACAACTATGCAAATGTTACAACTATTTCCAAACGGAGGAAGTATAATAGATGGGGAATGAGAGTACGTGTTAACGTTAACGATGAAATCTCAGACTAATTAAGGCACGAAAGTAATTTGTACTTCCACAAATGTTTTTTTTTTTTTGTAAACATTAACACCTACGTGTCATTTCCAAGGGGGGGGGGGAATATCCATATAGCTCGTTACAAGAGAAAAGGGGGAAAGTAGTTGAAAATGATTTATACTACTATATATTAGAATTTCATAAAATTCCGTATTCATCGATAAAATAATCCAAATCTTAAACATATACTGGCCGGTACTATTTTGTTTGAAGTAAATAAATAAACAAATTGAGTTGATGTAGAACGTATTCACAGCATGATGGGAAGATCGAAACCCTAATGAATCTGTGTTCTCCGTCGAGGCAGGCAACCTATATACTATTTCCTCCGTTCTTTTATAAGTGATAGTATATTGGAGGTTTTATCACTGTTCATTGATTAATTTTGATTCGAGTTTCTAATACGATCTTGTTAGATTCGTCTAATCGCATAGATTTAGAATATCAAATTTTCATAATTTTTACTTGTATGCAATTTGAGTTATTGGGGATTAAAAACATGTATTGTACTGCGTGAAATGTGGGTCCGTGGCATTTAAAAAAGAACGAAGGCAGTACCAAATAACTAGTACTAATAAATAGGGTTTAATTTATCACCTGCCTAATTAGTGCTTACCCTTTAAATAAGGTTGGTGATGCATTAATTACTGCGATTTTCTCCAATTCCTTGTCTTGCTGTACTTTGCAGGGAAAATAAATTGGAATTCGGAGACGAACATACATACATGCATATGCATGCCACATCATTATTATTACTATTGCACAGCTCGTCGTCCTGTTAATTTTATTAATATTAATATTAATAATGTCGGGGAAACAGCCTCGATCGTGTACATTTCTCATTTCAGTCATTTGTCACTCACTCAATTGCTTTCCCAAAAAATTGCTTAAATACTAGTAGTAACACTGCCTACCTAGCTCTCCCTCCCTCGTCACAATTCAATTCCCAACATAAATATCTTCATATTAAAATATACACTTAATTAGTAATTAAGTACTGGTTTATTATATACGTATTGAGGATCGATTATTATTGAAGTTGCTTTTTTGTGACATGAAGGGATTTTGTACTACAAGAATATAATATATACATATTGAGAAGCAGTACATAATTACAAAAAGTTTAACAATCACCGGGCCTAATTAAGACAAAATTAATAAAAAAATCTTCTTGTTCCTTTCGATCTCCAGCTAATATTTATATATAGCTTCATCTGCCTACTAGTTAGCAGCCCTAGGTAGTGCAATTTTTCTCGATCTATCTACTTACAGTTTCAATCAAATAATAATATCGCTTTGTCGCGTGCATTCCACCTCTATTCATTCATTTCATCCTAGTTGAGTTATTTTGACCCAATGTGTGCATGCATGGCACCACATGAATTAAGTGGACATGACCCAGCCAACTCATAAACATTAAACGAAATACGAAATACTGATGTAATAAATTAACTTCATCATGAAATACGATGTCTAAATTAAAATTGAGGCAGTCAGTAGTCCCACTCCCAGTTGTGAGAAAACATTTATATATATATATATATATATATATGATGAGAAAGACAGCTTCAACGGTCTGTAATTGATGAATTATACATGAAGGTTCATCACATATCTATGTTACAAATTTAATTAATCAAAGCCTTTAAAATATACTATACTCCTAACAATCTAAAAATACAGGTTTGAATGCACTACACAATGGATATATCTTATTGTGTCTAATTTACTAATTAGCGACGCCTGATTCCACTTCCAACCTCATACTAGCTTTAGTTTATTGTTCAAGACCTAGAGATCACTTTCAAAATAAAAAAAGAAAATGGAGTAAAAGATTAAAACATATGTGGAATTTAAAGTTACAATATTGAATATATATATATATATATATATATATTATATTATATAGTAATATATAATGTTGAACACTTGTATAAATTCACAGATGGGGCATTATTTCTGGGAAAAAAATTTCTTTCCTTTTACACTTAATTTCTATATGATGTCCATTTTTTCTTCGATAAAAGGAGAGGGCGGAGGCCATTTTATTGCATGACTTGCATTCTCTTTTCATTTTTGCGTCATTCTGTGAAATTTTCAACAACTTTGTCACATATCTTATATATATGCATGATACATGCACATTACACTTAAGCCAAATTTGCAACATCAATATATACATACATATTTAAAAATACTAGTATATATAAATAGAATTATATATATTTATAAAAATACTAGTATTTATAAATATAAATATATATATATATATATATATATCTCACCGTACCACCCCGTCATCACAACACGCACATTTCACCCCCTCCCTGTCCTTGCCAAAGTACTCAATTGAAGAAAAGATAAGGATAGGCCAGAATCGGGGAATTTGAAAGGATTTGAATTTTTTAAAAAAATTTATAGTCATGTCTGGTAAAAATTAAATAAATAATTTGAAAATTACTTGATACTTTGAAATCACATAATTTGAAAGAATTTTTTTATACTCATGTTTGGCCTGGCCTCCTGATGTTTTAATATCTTTTCTACACAGAATTTTAAAATCCATTAAACAAAAAATCATAAAATGTAAATAATAATATGTAAAATTAAAAATATAAAATAAAATTAAAATTTGGTAATATAAATATATAAAAAAAATAAAAATTAGAAAAGAAATAAATTAAAAAAATATTAACTTTGTGCATAATAGGAATCGTTTGACAAATTAACAAATCACTTGTTTACGTATTTTTGAATTTGAAATCTTGCAAACCGAAAAGGTAAAAAATTCAAATCTTGTCCAATCCAAAATTTGACAAATCCAAATTCTTCTTAAATTCCAAATTTTATAAAAATATTAACTAGCTAAAAAAAATTTATAAAAATATTCTTATGAAAAAGTATTTATATTTCGGCTCTTATATAGTTATCCAAAAAAAGACAACTCGCCTATATATACTTTATTTGACAAGGTTTATTACGTCATCAGATCAAACTTTCGAAGAGAACTATTTGATAATTAGTTGTTAGTTAGTAACTGATTATGTGATTAGTTTAATAAATTCGTTAAAATTAGCTATTTGGCAGTTTTCAGGTAAATTTTTTGCCTATAATAAGTTCACTCTAAAATACTACTATTTGCCGCGGTTTCAAAAAAAGCTGATTGAACACTATTTTAAATTATTTTATCTTTTTAAATAAGTTAATTTATCTTAAATTGACTAGAATAAATTAATTTTATTTAGTTTATTTACCAAATAGGGCCTAGATTATTTTGTACATATTTATCGTGTACTCTCTTATAAATTGCGGGCGATTTATTTCAGCCTATCGTACACTACAAGAAAAAAGGCGTTTACCGACCCCAATTTGGGGTCGGTAACAGGCGGAGACGGGTCGCCCAGCCGGTTACCGACCCCATTACCGACCCCAAAGTGGGGTCGGTAATTTCGTGGTAGGTAAACGAAGACCGACCAAAATTTCTTCGGGTCGGTAGCCTACCGACCCATTTACCGACCCATTGTTGGTCGGTAAATTTACCGACCCCATGTGGGGTCGGTATAGGGGTCGGTATTTTGGGAGCTGGGACCTCTTGGTCCAGGGATTACCGACCCCAATTGGGGTCGGTAATGGGGTCGGTAGACTTACCGACCACCATGTGGTCGGTAATGGGGTCGGTACCCAACTGAATTTGTGACCAGAAATGGCTGTTTCCACAGCCATCCCTGCTGCCACAAATCAATCAATACCAACAAAACAATGACACATCCAATACCACATCCACTACATTACAAATCTTCAAACAACTACAACTTATATACTCTTCAACTCTTCCATTCTTACACAAACATATCAAATACTATTAACCAAATCCACATTTCAAACATCCAACTTTGAATATAACAAAACAAGTATTATCAAGTTCTCCAACAAAGTCCAAATGCAAGTCTAGCAAAATCCATTCCCCCCAACATCAATAAACACAAGTCCAAATGGTCTATCCACATCTAACATTTGTAATATAGACAAAAGCATCGTACTAACCATACAAAAAAATGTCATCAGTGAACACCTAGGCCACCTCCACCCAAGCCATCATCTCCATCTCCGTCGTCTGGGGAACGAGGCCTCCGCACTCCAAGTACCCGCTCCAGCTGCTCGGCCATGCTCATATGCTCCTGTGATAGCCGCTCAATCCTCTCAAGTGCAGCATCGAACTGCTCCTGTGTGACATACCCAGATGGGGGAGGAGGTGTGGAATCAACAGTGCCTGGCCGCCTAATCGCTCTAGCCATCGAGCCTATGCCATAAATGTTCCCCCGTCTGTCGGGGCCACCCGCAACATCGACGAACACATCGTTCGGGTCGAAGTTAGACCCGATGGCTGGATTCTGTGACAATTGTGTAGAGACAGCATTGAATTGTTCCTGCAATACAAGTGGAAGAAGATAAGGTGCAATTTAGTGTCAACGTGTTGAATTGAGACTATATTTTAATTGATCATCAGTAGATATACATGAAGTCGCTCTGAAGTCGGCGTGACCCAATTATCCTTTTCGTGTCCCCTCGTATGTGTGTGCTCATGCAGCTCGTGAAGATGGATAGGCCTGCTACGATCAGCAGACTACACAAAATTTGCACAATATAAGTCTTCATTTTGTACAAATATGTGAAGAATGTTAAAGAGAAACATACCAGCTTATCCGCAGTGGCCAGATGAGACTTCGTGCCCGCTGTATGTGTGGGGAGGGCCGGTGCATCCTCCTGTCCCCGGCGGCGGTTCAACTTGCCCCGTTTTGACTTCTCCTTAAAGGCCGCCGAATCCCAGAAACGTCTCCAGTTCTCTGCAACCAACTCATCCGCCGGGTACGCCTTCTTCTTCTTTCGTATGTCTAGGGTGTAATCCTTATACCTAGCAATATTCAAACGGTGCAGTGAAATTATGTTCTCAAGACAACAGAAATGTAAATTCAACGCTAGAAAGTACCGGGCAATGTTCTTCTTCTCCCACTCCTTCCTCACAGCCAGAGCGTGCTGAGGGGCCCACCGTGCCACTTTCTGCATTTTAATTTGGATCAAAATGCATACAACAATGACGGAACATATATGACTCTTAATTAATGTAGTCGGTACCTGAAACTCGCCCCAGTAGAAGTCTTTGGTCTCCCGAGAGACCTTTCCCCAACTAATCCCATTCATGTCAGCACGCATGGGATAAATATCAGTGATCTTCCTGACCAGTGCGTTACTGAACTCCAATCTATATGACAAAATTGTTATGTCACACGTTGATCAAAGTAAACATGTAACCCAAAACATTTAAAACGTAAATCACTTACACCCCATCCGATCTGGGCTCAACTAAGATCCTATCTCCTCCAGCCTGTGCAGCGGGAGGTGGCTGCTGTGAACCGGAAGCTGCCCCAGATGCAGATCCCACAGAACCTGTTAAATATTATCACATTAATAAAGTCTATAGAATATAACGAATTTCTCAACGGGAAACGTAGTACCTGGTGTACGAGGCAATGGAGTCTCTGGGACGGGAGAAGATGTCTCCGGGATGTCGCCGGGCTGCTCCTGTGAGCCAGCCTCTACAACTGTGTTCCAACATATAAAATTTGAGTAGTGAAGGCTAATATATGAAGTTAACATCGAAAAAATAATTTATCCCATGTCATGAATTGTTTAAATTTATATCACAAATACCTGCGTTCGAAAGCTGATAGTCCTCCATTGCCGCTCGGATAGCTGCCTGCAGCTGAGGCCCTGTGACCCTGTGCGGTGTCCCCGAACCACCGGATCTGGATCCCGATCCTGACCCACTAGGCGTCCTAGAAGACGCCCCACGTCCTCGTCCTGACATCTGCAAAATTTATTTATCATTAGTTGTTACATTTACAATTAAGTTCAATTACGATATACATTTTGAATCTTAATAAGATTAGCAATTAGGTAGATCACATTTTCAAACTTGAAAATCCTCATCCGAAGTCTCCTGTGATGGATCATCCGGATCAGAATCATTTGAGTTGGAATCAGTGCTTATCGATGATTCTGAATCACTACTCTCATCCTGCTGAAGTTCAACATATTGAACGTCGTCGTCTGTTAGGCGCTGTCGCGAGGCAGCAATGGTTGTGATCTCGAGACCAAGTTGTTCAGGGGCATCCACTTGGAACGCATCCACTTCCTCTGATGGACTAACTGTTATTACACCTCTCGGTTTGACTTTACACGCCGCTAACCACTGATTCCGGCTGGCAACTGGTCTGGTGTTTGGGAACGGTACGTAACACACCTGTTCTGCTTGATTAGCAAAGATGAAAGGTTCGTATACGTTCAAAGATCTAGAATGATCTATTTCCACAAGTTTGTACTTGGGGTGAGTGCGTGTTCCAATTCCTTCACGTGGGTCAAACCATCTACATTTGAAGAAGGTTGTTTGCTTAATAGGCAGTGCAGGGTACTCTATGACTATAATCTCCTCGATTATACCATAGTAGTCTCCCTGGTTCTCCGACTTGATACATACACCACTGTTGTAGGTCGCTCTGTGCCCACCGTGGGATTCTGTGTGAAATTTCATCCCATTAATAAAGTACATAGGATACGATGTAGCAACGGGAAGTGGGCCTTGTGCAACGTGCGCTATGCATGGATTGCCGGGGGGATTTGCAGTCACATATTCCGCAAACCATTTTGGAAACTCCGCAGATTGTGCTAACCAAAGCTCCGGACCACCTATCCCAGGGCGCTCCCTCAGCAATTCATCCGTGAATTCGCTAAAATACATATGAATTTAGGTTTAGTGTCATATATTCCAACACGTGCAGTTATTACATATTGAATACAATTTAATATTGTTGAATGAACTTACTCGATATATGGTTGCATCTCGATGCAGTTCAAGATTAGATAAATATGGATGGCCTTCAATTCTTGTTCCGTCAAACGCCTCTTCTTTGACTTTCCCTGGGGACGTCCCGCGTGTTTGAATACACTAGGCAGGCGTGCATCAAAATTTTGTAAGCCACCATCATCATTCCTTGGCACATTCCTACCTCGGGTGAACACATGCTTCTCAAAGTAATGAGAGCAAAAAATTGAGGCCTCTCGCACCATATATGCATTGCAAATACTACCTTCAACATGTGCTTTGTTGCGCACTGTTCTTTTCAACCGATTCAAATACCTAAGAAAAACAAGAATTATATTCAAGTATGACGAAACATATATTAAGTACGAAGTGTTAAAATTCCGAAAATACATTGTTTCATTTACCTCTCATAAGGATACATCCATCTGAACTGAACGGGACCGGCAATCCTTGCTTCGTAAGGTAGGTGGATGGGAAGATGTTCCATACAATCGAAGAATGCAAGGGGGAATATCGTTTCTAACTTACATAGAACCACTGGAATATCGGTCTCCAATTTCTGCAAGTCTTCTATTGTAAGTGTTTTCGCAGTCAGGGTACGGAAAAAATTGCTTAGTTCTGTGATCGGTTCCCAAACACTCTTGGGAAGCAAATCCCGCCATCCTATCGGTAGTAGACGCTGTAAGAAGATATGGCAATCATGACTTTTCATTCCAAACATTCGATGTTTATTCATGTCTATGCATCTGCCCAAGTTCGATACGCATCCATCGGGAAACCTTAACCCTGCAACCCACCTCAAGAATACATCACGCCTCTCCTTATCCATTGTATAAACGGCTTTCGGATATCGGCCGGAACGACTGTCCCTATGCAGTTCAGGCCGATTACAAAGCCCCACGAGGTCCTCACGTGCCTTCGCATTATCCTTTGTCTTCCCCTGAACATCCATGACCGTGTTGAAAACATTTTCAAACACATTCTTCTCAATGTGCATTACATCAAGATTGTGACGAACCAAATTTGTTTTCCAATAAGGTAGATCCCAGAATATACTCCGCTTTTTCCAGCCACAAGTCTTACTGATTACTGCATTCTCCTCAGCTCCTCTTAATTCAGTTACTCGACGTAGACCATGCAATTCTATGTCTTCCAACACTTCGTCGCCGATCTTGTACCTTGGTGCCAATCTGTGTTCCTCCCGATCCTTCGTAAATTTGGACTTATCAATCCTAAAAGGATGATCCGAGGGCAGGAACTTCCTGTGAGCATCAAACCACGACTGTTTGCCACCCTCTCTAAGGCGTATCGATTCTGTTTCCTCCATACAAACTGGACAGGCATATTTCCCATACGTGCTCCAACCAGACATCATAGAATAAGCCGGGAAGTCTCCAATTGTCCACATCAATGCTGCCTTCATCTGAAAGTTTTGTTTTGTATTTCGGTCGTATGTTGTGATCCCAACATCCCACAACTCCAAAAGCTCGGCTATTAAGGGTTGTAAAAAGACATCGATCCCCTGTTTTGGGCTTGATTTCCCAGGAATAATGCACGTGAGAAACATGTATTCATCTTTCATGCACATGTGGGGAGGGAGGTTATATGGGGTTAAAATTACTGGCCAACATGAGTATTGCGATCCCGACTGTCCAAAAGGTTGGAAACCGTCCGTACAAAGTCCCAAGCGGACGTTTCGCCCCTCCGACCCAAATTCTGGATGAATTGTATCAAAGTCTTTCCATGCCTTCGAGTCACAAGGATGACACATCTCTCCTACCGAATCATGATGCTGTCCGACGTGCCAAGTCATATGTTCCGCTGTCGCCTCCGATGAATACAACCTTTTTAATCGGTTTCTAAGTGGGAAGTAGAACATGTATTTTCGTGCGATCCGTGAATTGGAATTCGTTTCCCGATAACGAGGTTTGTCACAAAACTTGCAAGTCTCTAATGTAGCATCTTCACGCCAAAACAACATACACCTATTCTCACAACAATCTATCTTCTCAACAGGTAGGCCCAATCCCTCAAGTAGTTTCTTTGCCTCGTAGAAGTTCTTAACCATAGCATTATCCTCGGGAAGCAAATCAATGATTAGTTGGCACAACGTATCAAAGCACCGCTCCGATAAGTTGTGTTCGGCCTTAATGTTTAATAACCTTGCTATTGTAGATAGCAAAGTCATTTTCTTGCACCCAGGCCACAAATCTTTGTCTGCCGCCTCCAACATACGGTAAAACAGTCTCTCCTCTGGATTTGGTTCCTCTGGTGGCCTCGGTTCACTGTCTTCATCATGTGCTGTAGTGTCGGGCATACCAAATCCCATTCCCTCGTAAACCATTTGTAAGTAAGTATCTTCAGGTGCATCTACTGATGGGGCTCCCGCACCAACATCGTCGTATCGTTGAAATTGGTGCACTTCACCATGACACGTCCACCTTTCATAGTTAGGGACAAACCCGTATTTTTGTAGATGGTACCTGATGTCATCATCAGGTAGATAGCACTTGTTCCTACACCTACCACATGGACACCTTAATTTTCCCTGGGCCCTATCCACATCTGGGTTTCCATGAGACATACGTAAAAATAATTCTACTCCATTAGTAAATTCGGATGTCACTACTCCAATTTCACGACGGGAGCGGTACATCCAACTCCGATCCATCACCTACGAATATTGCAATACGACACATAATGAAACTAATTTAAATCAATAATTTAGGTTGTTCGTTAACTTTAAGATATTGTATTTCTTCAACTCCTCAATTAGATATGACTTATTTTATATGTTCATTATTACATTATTTTATATAAAATTAGAATTGTTTCGTTCAAATTATATTACTAACTATATTTTATTAGAATTTAGATTAGCAATTTTGATTCATTGTCGCTCCTAAATGTGTCTTCATAATAATATTTTTTTATAATTCATTCAAGGAATTCAATACCACATCTAACCAAAAAAACTCATTCTACTACACCTCCAACAATTCTACTTCAACTCCAACACTCAAGAACTAAATCTCATTCCACATCATAGAGTTCGATTATACCAACCCTAGACACTTCCCACTCCAATCACATCTACTTCAATACGACATGAGAAAAACAACATAAAAAATTCAAGAAAAATTAATATACCAAGTTCTAAATTAATACAAAGTTCAAAAACCACATGCACTTTAGAATCATACAACATTCTCAAGACATATAACTGTGCAGGCATGTACACCGTACCAATTTCAACTTCAACAAGACATAAGGTTCTTAAAAATCCTATAACTTTCTCATACGAACTCCAATTTGAGCATATCATATATCAAAATTCATCTACTCGACGAGAGCTTTCTAATTATGTGCCTATAATTTCGAAAATCCAAAAAATGCAGGGAAGAATGGCCCGAAACAGCCGCTACTCTATACAATACAACCCGAAAATTATTTTTTTTGCAAATTTGGATAACCAATCGCACAAATGTGACATTATAGATTACGACAATTCAAGTATACCAATCTCAAGTTAAACAACATATGCGAATAATATAGAAGGATCTACCAAGTCAAAAAACAAAGCACATCTTCAAACAATCCAAAAATAACAACAAACGAATGGATTAAAAAAGAAGAAATAGCCAATCGAGTACCTTCGATTACTACACGAATGGAATGAAGAGGATGTTTCGGGTGGAAAATGACTTGGAGACCGAAGCCTCGAAAGGCCTCGGTGGCTGCTCTGCCCGGCGGATAAACTGAGGCGGCGGGTGGAGGCGGCGGGGCGGTGGTCGGGGACGGGCGTCGACGGGCGGTGGCGCGCTGGCGGTGGTCGGAGGGGCGTCTGGCGTCGTCGTCGAGAGAGGGGCGGAGGAGGGAGTTCTGTTTCGACTGATTCTGGTCTCCCCGATTTGGGGATTTTAATCCCTAGATTACCGACCCCAATTGGGGTCGGTAATGGGGTCGGTATCACCGACCACAAAAGCTGTGGTCGGTGATTTGGTTGCCCAGCACATGGGGACCCCATAACGGTCATAAAAATTACCGACCCCATCTGGGGTCGGTGATGGGGTCGGTAAATCCGACCCGCACTTTGTGGGTCGGTAATTGGGGTCGGTAATCCTCATTTTTCTTGTAGTGGTAAAAAAGATTTGTCTATGGTTATTTTGATTGAGGATCTTGCAGTGTTTTTTTTTTTTTCTTAATTTTTGGAGAATTAAATTTGTTTAGTTGCTTGATAGAAACGAAAGTAGAAGCAAAAAAAGCACTCCACTTGCATCATATTCAGTTTAATGTATTTTTTTTAAATTATATGGTGCAATAATTTAATTTTAAAATTCTAAAGTTTGTTTGACAAATTTTAAATTAATTTACGATAATAATGGATGTCACATTTGTACCATAATCCGATACTACGCCCAAATATTTTCTGCACTTTAGAATATATTTCTTGTCCGCAAATAAACTATGGCACCTTGGAACAGCAAAAAATTAAAAATAAATATATAAACTAAGACACCAAAAACAAATCATCTTCGGACAAGGTGGCCTAGCAGGTTCAATAATTTATTATGCAATTATTTCTAATCTTAGCCCATAGTGAAATTGACTTTATGCCCTCTGATGACACACTTGAAATTGATCGATTTATTATTAAAACCACATTTTGTTGCCATGTACTTTTAATTTCAAGTTGCTAATGCTTTGTCTTCCCTTTGTAAGTAAGTGTGTTTAGCTGACAAATTTGTTATTTATATATGAGATTGGAATCTTTTCACCTTAATGTAATAAATGAGCTCATGCCAACCGCACCTGGTTCGGTGGTGCGGTCCCATGTCGGTCGGTAGTTGCGGTCGGTAAACAGTGATTTTCTTGTAGTGGAGAATTGATCCCCACATGAATCCCTATGGTTTATCATGTAATGTGAATCGAGGAAGATGGAACGATGTGGATGAATTTGATTGAGATTAGTTTGTAGGGTTAGAAAAGGTACAAGTCTTGTCCAAATTTAGGGAGTTGCTAAAGTCCAAGATACAAGGGCCGAATAAATGTTAAATGTTGTAGTATGAAAATGTATTGGAAATTGACGAGGCGAGGAATACTGATAAATGTGATAAATTGACAAGTCTAAACAAGATTTGTAAAGTTTGTGTTTGGAAATGAATTGTATGTATGGGATCTTCGATGGACCATTTTCTTTTGTTAAATGAATTGTTTGGAAATGAATTGTATGGGATCTTCGATGGACTATAAAATAAAATGACAGTGTCGTTTGTTTTGTTCGGATCAATTGAAATTGATTTTTCTTTTGTTTCTTTTTTTTTTTTTTTCCTTTTTCCTTTTTTTTGGGTCTGTTTTTACAATTGAAATTAAAATTAATACATGAAATTCTATTTAAATAATGTATTTTTTTTAAAAAAAATCAATCCTGGGCACGTGGCACTTCAATTTTAGGCTAATGATTGTTAGTCTCTAAATTGAATGATTAAAATGTTATTGAGCGTCTGAATCAGTTTGAATTAAACCTCGGTATCATTTAATTTAGAGACTAACAAACAACAATTAAGTTTGTGTCCAGAATTAGTGAATTCTGGATGTCCAGGTTATGCTAAAATCCTTATAAAATATGCTGACTTTTGGATTACAGAATTTTATTTCCATTCCAGTGGCTACTGTATATTTGAAAAGGCAATAACTGATTTGAAAATTACTTGCGAAACTTACACAGAGATTGAGTTTCCATTAAAATAAATAAATGATGCCATAATTATTGTAGAGATTGAGTTTAATAGAATATGTTATGTTTATCCATATTTCGGGTGAAGTGATAAACACTATCATATGACAAATACACTTTAACTATATACTGGATTAATAATTAAAAAATGCTTTAAATTATTATTGGAAGTGCTATCAGAATCAATGTCATATGATATGTATTATCATTTTTTTTTATAAAATATTGTGTGGATCGAAAAATATATTTGATAAATGTATCTGTTATGCATGATAAATAGGTATGCAGCATACTGCTGTTTTGGCATGATATGATATAAAATATTATGTGATACATACACCTTATCTATATGCTAAGTATATATATTGAATATGCTATTAATAAGAAATCAGCAGTAAGAAGAAGTGCGAAACGTTTTGGTGAAGAGCGGCGGAGAACAGACGGTTGTCTGAATGAGAATATTGGAGAGAGAAACTAAAAATTACTTATGTGCTATGCCTATCCGGAATGTTTTGGATAAAACTAGGCAAAATATTATTCAAAATTGAGTTTTAATTAATCTACAACAAATCCATTGGAATGGGAATAAAATCTTTCCTCATAGTGTAACACGTGTGATTGGGCAAATGAATCATTGGCTGATTTATGACATAAATTACGGGCATGACACAAGGATTCTATGGGGTATTAGACAATCACATTCAACTCAAAAAAGGCAATAAATGGAACAAGAATATAAACTTACCTACAAAAAATATTCACATCATATAAATCATATATTTACATCATTTCTGGAGATCCAGATTCTGGATACAAACCATACCGAACAAACAATGCCTAAGCGACAAATTTCTCTTCGTGGAAGTTATCTCTCCCCTTAATTATTATATTTTAATATGATTTAAACCTCTGTATCATTTAAACTTTTCCAATTGACTATGATGATTTAATTCACTACATAAAAGATGAGTAGGATTAAGTTCTAGCATAGGGAAAAACTAACACCGTACTAGTTAATTCTGTACAGTTAAAATAAACCATATCGAATTATTTAATATAAAACAAATTACAACATCGAAGTGAAATACAAATATTGGATTCATATTAGCATATTTATTCGCATTTGATTTTTTTTTTTTTTTGGTTTTACTCTTTATATTTTTTTTTAATAACTGGGTATCCCTAGGGCTGGGAAAAAATATCGAATATACCGCACATACCGTATCGAAAAAATACCGAGAATACCAAAATTTTCGGTATACCGTAATTTTCGGTACGGTATCATATCGTACCGTAAGATTTCGGTACAGTAAAGGTATAAATTTTTTTATACCGCGGTATACCGTTACCGTACCGAACTTCGGTATATATCGCGGTATCGGTATGTCAATATGTACCGATTCTTCGGTATGTCGGTATATACCGCAATACCGGTATGTCGGTATGTAGCGAATGTTCGGTATGTCAGTATATACCGCGATACCGGTATGCCGGTATGTACCGAAGGTTCGGTATGCCAGTATGTACCGAAGGTTCGGTATATCAGTACATACCGAACTTACCGAAATGTCGATATGGTAACGGTATGGAAATATTTCATACCGAAAATTTCGGTATACCGATATACCGAAAATCAGTATACCGAAAGGTACGGTACGGCAACGGTATGAAAATTTTCATACTGTAAAGTTCGGTACGGTATGCGGTACGGCGAAAATTTTATTGTATACCGTACCGACCCACCCCTAGGTATCCCCAAACCACATTAGACCCAAGACTAATCGGGCAATTAAGGGCGCATCTCCCAAAACTGTTTTGCATACACAATGCTCGAACTCGAGACCTTGCTTAAGCAACTCGAGCCGCAATTCACTCAAGCCAACTGCTGTTGGTTACTCTTTATATTTTTTGATATACTCCATGAATTTATATACATGCGTAATGTATGTATATTGCTTTTTTACATTTAATTTATTTAGTATTTTTTCATTCCAAGCATTCAGCAAAAAAATGTTTTTTTTTACCTCATTAATCTATTAATTAAGAGGTTGTATCATATTTTATATTGAATCATATAGTATATCATATTAAGAGACTATACTTCATCGATTCATCCCACTACATGCATGAGGCGTCTTATTTAAACACTTCATCCATTAATTAAGTGTTACATTTGCATAGTTATTACTGTTTATTGAGTAATTTTGACCAAATATTTAAATGTAGTTATATAGAAAAAAATAGTAAAGTAAGATGTTGGATTCATCTAAATACATAGTTTTAGAATATCAAATGTCTATAATTTTTATTTATATACAATTTGAGTTATTAATGATTAAAAATATATGTGTGATTATAACATCACACATTGATTGGAGAGGGAAACGGAGCATGCCTTATAAGGGTCCCTTGTAGACGCGTTTTAAAGTTGTGTTGGGGGGTTAGCCCAATACGGACTACAAGTGGGTGTGCTTGGAACGTTACACATGATATCAGAACTAGTACACAGGCTGGTGTGCCAGCGAAGACGCTAAGAGGAAAAAAAAAAAAAAGCATGTCTTATAATAAGGGTGTTGACACCTCTCCATTGTAGACGCATTTTAAAGTCATGAGGTGGTTGGCCCAAAGCGGATAATATCTACAAATGGATGTGACTGAGACGTTATATTGCATAAAATGTAGGAATTTAACAAATATTAAGGAACAAATATAGTATGAATTATTAAAAAAGAAATCTATTTTTCTATTTTTATTATTGTAAATTTTATTTATTTATAGGGCAATTGAAGTTCATATCCTCCCACATTGTCTCTCTCCAATCTATGTGCAGCTTATATTGTAAAGTTTTACTAATTTCCAAGATACTACAGAGTCAGCATGCTCTTTAACTTTTAAAATTCATTTATTAAATAAATAATTTGTTGTAAAAAATGAACTTATTGCATAATCAATAATTCTTTGATGAACTTATTGCTTAAACAACTGCGGAATCTTAAATAAATTAGTGTTTAACTGATATATTCTTCTTACATACTTCATTTATTTTTTTATGAATCTGCAACGTTTACTCTGCGCTCGCAATCCAATGCATGTTTTTAATAATGAATAACTTATGTTGTGTTCAAGTAAAAATTATAAAAGTTTGATATTCTAAAACTACAAGAGGAGACGATTCTAACAAGATCTCACTTGATTATATTTTTTTTTCTATAACTATTATATAAACTTGAATCAAATTTAAATAATGAATAGTGTCAAAAATTCAAAGGTTTCACTTTCACAGAAACGGGAGATAGTATAAGCCAGATGATAAGGAAAACTGACACACAAAACTAAAAATTAAAAATTACTTCATTGACATTTAAATACAATAATAACTAGATCCGAGCCCACCAACAGACATTTAAATACAATAACTAGATCCTGAGCCCACCAACAGCAGTGGCTTGAGTGGATGGGGCTCTAGTCGCTTAAGCAAAGTCTCGGGTTTGAGCCTTGTGTATGCAAAAAACTGCTTTGGAAGAGGCGCCTTTAATTGTCATTGCAGATTCATCAAAACTAGATCCGAGCCCATGAGGAGGACACGTTGTCTGTCTTTCTTTCTTTTCAAAAAAAGACATTTATAATTGCAGGTAATGCAATAAATTGAGCCTGCTTGATTTAAAAGACCAAACCACAATTCAGTGATAGAAAATCAAGCCACGTACAATCTTATTATCATATACAGTGATTCCCAATATTTAAATAAGCAAGTTGTGGTGGGATTGGGACGTCAAATACAATAAGAGCTAGTTGTAGTTAATACATGATTTCATCATCAATGCACATACACGCTACTATCCTTTTTAGTACTCGTACCACTTAATTTATCTTGTTTCACTTTTGCACACAATCCAATGCATTTTCTCAACCGGTAATATCTCAAAATATGTACAACAAAAAATTATATAAAATATACTTCTATACGATTCTAACAAGGCCAAACTCGATATTTTTTTCGAAATATATACATGCAATAAAATCGAGTCAAAGTAGAACAATGAACATTGTCAAAAAGTCAAATAAGACACGTTAGCTGAGACGGAGGGAGTAATTATTATACATCATTTCCTCCATAATTACGATAATTTTAGAAGATATAAACCATTAAAATCACTCAATTTTAATTAAGTTCATTAAATTAATTAATATACTTTTGAAAATGTATTGATAGATTATTATTTGCCAACATGAGAGTTGTTAGATACTAAGATTTTTTTAAAAAAACAAAACGCGAAGAGCCAGAAAAAGGAGTATTAGGAGCCCATATCATACAAATTAAAAAATATAGGGAAAACTAGGGTCTGGCACCAATGGACTAAATATTATAAGAGTCAAAACCCCTTCATTTCAAACATTATGTTTTAGGCCCTATGTAATAACTTGGTAAATCACATACCAAGAACTTGGTAAAGCACGTACCAATAACTTGGTAAACACCATAAGGTAATCGTGGTAAAACACATACTAAAAACTTGGTAAAGCACATATGGTATATGTGGAATAACTTGGTAAACATCATAATATATTTGTGGTAAAGCGCATACCATAATCTGGTAAAGCACATACCAAGACTTGGTAAATAGCATATGGTATATGTGGAATAACTTGATAAACACCATAAGGTATTTGTGGTAAAGTACATACCAAAAACTTGGTAAATACCATATGGTATCAGTGGTAAACCACTTACCAGTAACTTGGTAAGTACTAATATATGGTAACTATGGTAAAGCACATACTAATACAGTGGTAAACCACATATCATTAACCTAGTAAATATTGTATAATATCTAGGTAAGACACATACAAATAATGTGATAAACCAAGTCAAACATGTGATGGGGTGTAAAGTATAATAAAATTGGAGTGGGGCCCAAAAAAATGAAAAAAATTTTAAAAAGGGTACGGGCCCTAATTTACCGAAAAATATAGTCATAAATAAAGGGGAGGAATAGGACTTTGGAATCATTTTAAGGGGGCGTTTGGAATGACTTTTTTTAGGTGCTTTTGGTTTTTTATTATGCCAAAAGCACTTTTGATAAAAAAAAATAGTGTTTGTTTTGGCTTTTTAGAAAAAGAAAAACACCTTAAAAAGCTGCAAAAGTGCTTCTACAGAACCCAGCCCAGTGGGTGCTTTAGGTTGGGAGTCGGGGACTTACCACTAGAGTAAGTCCCCAAATCCTATAAAGGTTTGATTTCGCAAAATTTTAAAGGATAGCTTTTGGAGGTAAAACGGACAATATAGTCCTTTTTTTTTAAAAAAAAGCCAAATCAGTCATTTTTTTTAATTTTTTTGCCTAATTGGTCCGCTGCATATACTAATTACGTCTCAATCGATCCTCCACCCACTTATTATGCCCTAATTATTTATTTTTGGCCAAATCAGTCCTTTTTTTTTTCTCAAAAATCTAAGTTGGTCCGTTATTAAATATTGCTCCCTTTTATGCAGTCCAGTGCACATTTCAAACCACTAATAACTCAAATTCGATATAAGTAAAAATTCTAAAATTTCGATATTTATAAACTACACGACGAGACGAATCTAACAAGATCCTACTTCGCTCATTTTAACATGTATATCTATGTTTAAACTTTAAGTCAAAACAAGTGTGTGAATAGTAGCAAATTAGACAATGTAGTTATTAAAAAAAAATGAAGGAAATATATCGCAATTTGTCTTCATTTTATGTTGAAACACCAAAAACCACTGAACTTTAAAGGAAGATCCACCCCGGTAGCTAATGACTAGAAATCTGATGACATCCAGCGAAGGTATTGCCCAATTCGATACGAGAACGGGCTTCCAACATATGAGGAAGTCACTTGACCTACGTTTTCCAAGAATATCATTTTGTGCGACTCCCTCCTATATGCGAAGCCCATTCTCGCATCGGATTGGACAGTATCTTTGGTGTATGCCATCGGAGTTCTGGTCAGCAGGTACCGAGGTTCTTTTAGAGTTAGGTGTTTTTTTGTGTTTCTCTATAAAATGAAGACCAATTGCGATATACTCCCTCCATTTTTTTAATAACTACATTATCTAATTTGCTACTATTCACAAACATGTTTTGACTTAAAGTTTAAACATAGATATACAAGTTAAAATGGGCCAAGTAGGATCTTATTAGATTCGTCTCGTCGTGTAGTTTATAAATATCAAAATTTTAGAATTTTTACTTATATCGAATTTGAGTTATTAATAGTTTGAAATGTGCATTGGATTGCATGAAAGGGGATAAAAATTAATAACGGACCAATTTAGATTTTTGAGAAAAAAAAGGACTGATTTGGCCAAAAATATGTAATTGGAGCATAATTAGTGGGTGAAGGACCGATTGAGACGTAATTAGTATATGTAACGGACTAATTAGGCAAAAAAGTAAAAAAAAAAAATGACTGGTTTGACTTTTTTTTGTAAAAAAAGACTATATTTTCTTCTTCTTTTTTTTCCATAGCTTTTGGAAAACTCCTTAAAAAAAACTTTAAATAGTAAATACATATTTGATATTGGAGCAAAAATTATTAAACACACTTTAAAACTGAACTTTTTAGTTTTTGAAAAATCGAACTCTAAAATCCAATTTTCAATCTTTATAATTATCTCAAATATACTATCTATTAAAAACTAATCTCTACCACGAATTAAAAACTCGGAACTTTAAATCTATAAACTCTGAAATTCATCAAATTAATCTAAGCCTTTGTATTTGAAGCGTTTTAACCTCACTATCTACGATAATTGACATATTCAAGTGGTTAATACTCTGTTATTTTTATTATTGTGAGGTTTTTCAAAATATCTCCTCTTCTCACTACTCCCTAGCTAGTCTGATGATCTCAGGTCAGACCAAAACTTGGCCATCCATTAATGAACATCAATGTCGATATTTGTAGTCGAACTTTACCTCGACATGGAGAAGAAGCCGTACGCGTTATTTCAAAGTGTGCACAGTTTTTCTTGGGGGTAATTAATAATGACCAAAACTTTGTTAACAACTGTAAAAATATTAGTTATTTTTTTTTTGGTGAACAAATGCGAGAAAGGAAAAACAACTGTAAAAATATTAAATCCTGGTAGTAAAATAAACAAAGAAAAGCTAAGAGTGATAGAAAGCATGCAACATAACTTGTTAGTGGGAAACCAACGATGTCAAAGTCAACAAATTAAACTGCGCAGCCATCTACTGATGAACTCATGTAATAAGTTCTAGAAGATCAATTTAAAAATGAGTATATATATGAACATAAATATAAAAAGTGAAAAAGTATATATATGGACATGAATTCCAAAAGCACAGAGGAATAAGGTATTCTGTCCTTTTCTTTGTTGTTCCAACACCGCTAAATAATAATAATAATAATAATAATAATAATAATATAAAAAATTGTGATTATTTCAAACTGTGGTACTTTATAAACAATATTATTTATTTTACTGTCCAAACTAATTATCCATGGAGTTTCTAATATATCGTAATTTTGTTTTTTTGGGAAGTCGAAGCCAGGAAACAAGGATATATCGTGATTTTGATCTATAAGATCATCTTCAATAATATATACTAAAACTCAAAATAGAATAGTATTTCTCTCAAATGGTACACTAAAATCAAACTAATTTTAAGATTTTGTCACATTTTTAATAATAAATACTCACATTTGAGTTTTTATTATTCATAAATTCATTTCACTTTTTGCAATTTAATTAACTGCAATCTCATCCCTGTAATTGTTGCAAATTGAATAATATATCAATTAGAAATAGAAGAACATTTTTTTCTAATATTTTTATTATGGTTAATAATTTTATAATTCATACAATTTATATTAAATTTATTTTATATCTAAATATATTAAAAATTAAAGAATATATTTTTTAATTTTAAGATTTGTATTTTATAAAATAAATTTTAAAA
Organism: Hygrophila difformis; assembly: GCA_030278955.1. NCBI lineage: Eukaryota > Viridiplantae > Streptophyta > Magnoliopsida > Lamiales > Acanthaceae > Hygrophila > Hygrophila difformis. The sequence goes on from JAOANR010000008.1 coordinate 7,601,157, forward strand.
ATAAATATAACAAATAAATTATTCTAATTATGTATTTTTTCCCTTAATTAATGAGTATTAAATTTATGTGGGTTAATATATAATTGTAAGAAAAAATAGGTATATGATTGAAAAGATAAATAAGTTTGTACAAAAAGAATATATGGAGTTTTTTTTTTTTTTTTTTTTTTTAGTTTGAGTTTAGTTTAAATGGTTAGAGATGAAATATTATTTGATGTTACTGTAAAATGAGTTTGAGTTTAATATTGACTATTGGAGATGATCTAATTAGGAGTAATACAGTAGTTTTGACAGCTTTTGAAATAACGTAAAATTGTTACTTTATTCCAAGTAAATATTGTCTTAATTCAAGTGGTCACGTCCCCTGCCTTCTAACCATAAGTTGGGGTTCGATTCCTATCCGGCCCCTATCCATCCCCTTTATCCCCCTTTGTAATTTGTGTGGCTTGGGCTCCCATACACCTTTTCCGACACATAGGTGCCAATATTTTTTTAAAAATAATAATAATAAATATTGTTTTATTTTATGTGCCAAATTAAATGTTCCAAAATTGATATGGATGAAATTTCATTTTTTTTTTTCTTTCCTTTTTTTTGTTTTTTTGGTTAAAAAGTTATTGATCACAATTTCTATGGCCGTCCATGGGTGATGCGATGCAAGGTAGAAACAATTTACACTTAAAAATGCTTTAACATGTAAGCATGGGATTCTTTCTGTCATACTACTATATACTTTATATCCGACGAACCCTTATTAAAATATGTGTTAATAATTTTGGAATAGAAAAAAAGCAGTGGCATGGTGGGGGTTAAAATTTTATTATAATTATAATACTACTAGTATGGTAGTTAAAGTTCAAATGTATGACGAAATTTCACAGATGATCGATTTATTCTAAATTTCAAGGCATTTACTTTTATTTATTTATTTATCTGGCTCTTATATATGTAATAATTGGAGTTGCTTAACAACCTAACTGATTCATTTCCCATTCCATCATTAAGCCTAATCACATGACACACAAAACAATCCAACGTCAGTTAACTGTTCCAGACTATTACATCGTCACTGAATTTTCTTACTGTTTTTGTGTGTTAAGACCAGCAGATTCATTGGTTTGGAGCACACAATAATAATAATAATAATAACATGATCCTTCTGTTTGATAACTTCAAATTGGTGATGCAACATGAAATACTATAATACTATACAGAAATCCAAATGAATTGTAACCTCTAAACTAGCTAAATAGATCATGATATGATGATATCTATAGATTGGACAAAACTTGGAACAGTAATAGGAGTATTTGAAAGTAACAGTTTGATTGTATATTCATTTTACTAGTAGTATTTTTTTAGTGGCATTGTATGGGATGGGATCCATCCTTTGCCTTCACGCTATGTTTAAATTGAAAGAAAAACAACACATAAATTTGTAAGAATATATAGATTTATGAAGTAAACTGTCATCAAGATTCATAGGTATATATATATATATATATATATATATGGAGTCATGTATAGGAGAAAAATCTGACAATCCTTAAAGATATCTGAAAATATCTCTTGCTGTTCCTTAAAAATGTTCCATATTATTTAAATACTCTAATTTTTTTTTTTGGTGAAACTTTTACTTTTTTTTTGGTGAAACATTTAAATCCTCTAATATTGAAACGGGATAAGTATTTTGCCATTTTATTACCACCACAAAAAAATGGACACTTTTTTTGGGTACAGAAAAAAAAATAATAATAAAATAATAAAAAAATGGACACTTGAAAATTGTATACTACTCATCTAAAATTGGAAAATTACAATTCAATTTCAACCGCCAAAGATGTTTTACTTCATTGGTCCAAATAAAATAGGAAAAAATACCAAATATATCCGTTTTGTTTTGAAAAAAGCCAAATCTATCCTTTTTTATTTTATTACCGAATTTATCCTCTACATATGCTAATTATATCCGGAAAATATCCTAAATTCACTAATCGTGGAATGGCTGCTGACGTGGCAATAAATTAACTTAAACCATACACGCTGGATGAAATTTGAAGTGTCTCTCAATTAGGGCTGGGGAAAAATACCGAGTATACCGCATACTGCACATACCGTATCGAAAAAAGAAATATCGAAATTTTCGGTATACCGTAATTTTCGGTACGGTATCATACCGAAAAAAAATTCTCCGTACCGTATACCTTACCGAACTTTACGGTATGAAAAATTTCATACCGTTGCTGTACCGAACATTTCGGTATACCGAAAAGTTTCGGTATGAAATATTTCCATACCATTTCCATACCGACATTCCGGTAAGTTCGGTATATACCGCTATACCGAACATTCAGTACATACCGACATACCGTATCGCGGTATATACCGACACACCGAACATTCACTACATACCGACATACCGGTACTGCGGTATATATCGGCATACCGAACTTTCGCTATATACCAACATACCGATATTACGGTATATAACGGTATCCCGGTATATACCGATACCGTGGTATATACCAAAGTTCGGTACGGTAGCTGTATATCGCGGTATCAAAAAATTTATACCGTTACCGTACCGAAATCTTACGGTACGGTATGATACCATACCGAAAATTACGGTATACCGAAAAATTCGATATTTTCGGTATTTTTTTGATACGGTATGTGCGGTATGCAGTATATTCGGTATTTTTCCACAGCCTTAATTGAGACACACTTCAAATTCGATCCAGCGTGTAGGGTTTAAGTTAATTTATTGTCATGTCAGCAGGCATTCCACGATTAGTGAATTTAGAATATTTTTAATATAATTAGTATATGTAGAGGATAAATTCGATAATAAAATAGAAAAATGATAGATTTGAATTTTTTTTAAACAAAACGGTTATATTTGACTTTTTTTTCAAATAAAATAATAGTAGTACTCCATCATTCATCACTCGCAGACACTGTCACACACTAAATGCAAATTGCCAATAGAAAAAATAGAAATATACTGGTAAACTACAAAATATAAATAAATTGAAAATGATTTCTGGTCCGCTGTCCTCAATTGGTCACTGCACTGCTCTGTCCTCTTCCCTTTCCATTTCCCTCTTTCTTCTCCACAATCGTCGTTCGGACAACACCCCACCCCAACTCGACCCCCACCATTACCCCTTCCCCCACCAAGTTCATACGTCGCTTTTCGCTTTCCGGTCGACTCCAAATGATTCATTATTAGTTCATTCTCGAATATTCCGGGTCCCTGCCCGTGAAGGTGAAGATGATGCTCGCTTTGTAAGAAGAAAAAAAAAAAAAAGGGGTACCGGGGAAGATGCACGCGAGGAAATCGCAGAAGCTGGATGGATTTTATAGCTCCGCGGCCGCCGGAGGATACCGTGGGAGCAGCAGCAGCAGCAGTGGGGCGTACGACACGGTATGGGAGTGTGTGATCCCGTACGTGGAGGAGGCGCGTGACAGGGACGCGGTGTCGTTGGTGTGCAAGCGTTGGTACGAGATCGACGCCATCACGCGCAAGCACGTGACGATGGCTTTGTGCTACACGGCGACGCCACAGCGGCTGTCGCGTAGGTTCCCCCACCTGGAGTCGCTGAAGCTGAAGGGGAAGCCACGCGCCGCCATGTTTAATCTAATCCCCGAGGACTGGGGCGGGTACGTCACCTCGTGGGTGGAAGAAATCGTGAGGTCTTACAAAAGGATGAAGACCCTCCACTTTCGCCGGATGATTGTTAAGGATTCGGATCTGGAGCTGCTCGCTAATTCCGCCGGGAAGCTTCTAGAAGGCCTCAGGCTGGATAAGTGCTCCGGCTTCTCCACCGATGGCCTTCTCCATATTGGCCGCTTGTGCAGGTTTTCAAAATAATTTTGTTTAATTTTGTTTATTTTTTCTATTTTAAACCTAAATATTATGCATTATACTTCTGCGGAATTTTTGATTGATTCTACTGTTGGATAACATAGCTTCTTGTGCTTTGTTCTCTCCAAAATTCCATCTTTCATTATTGTCCTTCAATTGTTCTTGATCTGAGAATCACGGGTTTTTGTGTTTTTTCTGTCCTCTTCTTCTTAACTTCTGAATGTTTTTTGTTTTTCCCTTTTCACTTTTGGAACATGTTACAGTTACCTTGGGATTCATTTTTTTAGGGGCATGTCTCTGTTACGAAGTTTTAAGTATGACTTTTTCCCCTTTACCTTACTGTAAGTTAAGAGGGAATTTATTGTTTCTGTATACAACGTTGAATGGCACTTGGATTTACGATTATGTAGGTTTTTGGATTTACTTGACTGATCTTGCAATCCTATCTTTCTGTTTTTTTTGTTTTGCTTGTTTTGTTCTTATCTTAAATTGATTCCTTTATGCCACTGATCTGGAATAAGGCCCGTTTGGCGAGTTATTGGATGTACTGTATGGGGTTCACAACTTGTTTGTGATTGGTACATAGGCCTCTCGATCTGGATCTTTTGCTACAAATCTGTTTTTATTAAGGAGTTTCATGCCTATGCAATTATAAAAAATTAGAACGCAGAAAAATGAATGTAACTATATATAAACAAAAAGAAAAAAAAAAAAGAAAAATCCTAAATGTGAAATTATTTCTAACAGGGATTTTATAAGATCTCAAATGTTTATAAGATACTTTAATTTCATGCGCTTTTTTTCTAAATCATTATTAATACGTAAGCCAACAAGCGTATGTGTGAGCTAATCTTTGCACATATTTATGCCCTATAAGTTTAGTCAGCTGGACTATTTGATTTCATTGTCACCCGTGCCTTTAGTATATGGATTCGGTTAATTCTTCATTTCTTCTATCACCATATAATAAAACCCCAATAAAATATGTATGATGATATAATCATCCAAAAACAGATTAGATGTGCACTATCATGAACCTTGACATTGACATGCCGTTTTCACTACAAAAAGAATTTGATGAAAACCAAATGCATGAGATAGATTAAAAAGTGAAAAACAGTAATGTTTCTCTGTAATGAATAATGATACATCGACACCTTTCTCATATTTAACTTAAAAGTTTGATTTGCTTATAATAATGCTGATAATTAGGTTAGATATGATTTAGCACCATTTTGTTGATTTAAAATCAACTTAATATTTGTTGTTTTGTTTTGTTTGGCTCCTGTAAATAAAGAAGACTTATATTTGTATGGTTGAGCATATATGATACAATATAATGGTTGTTGAACTTAACAGTTAACACTTTAGCTCTTATGATTCTACATCCCCAACCCCTGCACCCACGAAATACACTATTTCTTTGACACTTCCATACTCGGCCTGCACGAAAACTGTGTTTACTCTAGTTCATGCCATGAATCAATGAAACTATGAGGAAATGAAACACAATTTCTTGCTTACTCAAATGATTTTTTGTCTAATTTATTAAGGATCATGTTAATTTTCTTGCATCTCTATTCAAATTATCCACAATTTCTCATCAATTCTTTTATAATTTAATTTTATGTTTTAGTTGGACCACTTATATTTTCTTTGGAAAACTAGACATTTGTAACATTGTTTAGGAGTTCTTAATTTTCAACTAATTCTGATTAAAAGGTGTTTATTGTGATCTAAAGATATTCTTAATTTTCTTTGGATGGTTGGTACAATGAAATCTTCACTTTAGTCAGTGGATGTAGATATGAGATCAATAACTACATACTGTTGCATCTTTTTACACTACAAATCACAGTAAACTAAATTTTTTTTTTGTGCTAGCACAGACCATATGAATGTATTTACATGTGTGAGTGTGAGGGTGGGTGCTCATGGCCATCTATTTCCTTGCCATTTATTTATTTAGGATTATTTTAGCGTGGTGTCGTTCAATTTGACTATTGAATTAGCCTACGACTTGTGTGTTGTCTTTCAAATTCCTAGCTTTGGATCAGAAAATGAGCACAATTAATTCTACTCAATCCAGTCATAGTGCATGATATGTCATCTTTTAGTTGGCATGTTAATTCTTGGAACCTTGTGAGCTCGTTGTTTTGTGAAAAATATAGATTAATATACCGTTTGTTTTTAAAACATATGCATGATATGCACCCTGGGTTATATGCAAACATTGCATATTCAAATCTATTATGAGCTTTCAATAATCTTGCGTGGATTTGCCTTAGCAACTTGAAGTGTTTAGATTTCATTTTTTCTTTTCCCTCTCATTTATGATTTTCAATATTGTGGCATTTATGTTATTTCATTATCTAAACTCCCATGGCTCCCAAAATAATTTTATATTAACTGATGTAGTGATGTCTGGATGTAATCCTCATTCAACACTGACATGCCCCTCGTACTGGTTTCAACCCACCACATCTAATATCAAATACTTCCTCCGTATTTTATTAATGTTAACGTTTGCATAGTAAATACTATTCATTGAGTAATTTTGATTCGACTTTTTCACACTGTTATATAAGATAAAACATAGTCAAGTGAGATCTTGTTAGATTCGTCTAATCACATAGTTTTATAATATTAAAGTGTTATAATTTTTTATTTTATAAAATTTGAGATATTACTTTTTAAAAAATGTGTATCGGATTGCATGAAAACAATGAATGTTAAAATTTTTTGAATACGAGGGAGCACTATATTACCCCAAACATACTTGCATCATTGTTTTCTGGGCTCCAACTTTAAAGAAGTTGCAGCATGGTTTAGCCGTATTCTTTATATCTTTTAAGATTTGAATTAAGTTGAGATAACAAGTCCGGTGTGGACAATTTGAAAGGGAAGTCAATCCCTGGGAATTTGGTCTTGCATTTGTTCTTCAACTTGGAAAAAACATAATTACCGGGTCATTGGCTTATGTTTTATCACCTACAATGTTCTTAAGATGCCTTGTGTATACAAATTTTTAATCTCATCTCAAGAGTAGTAAAATCGATATTTTTGTTCGCTCACATGTTTGATTTTAACATATGTAGGAATCTAAGAAACTTGTATATGGAAGAGTGCACAATAATTGAAAAGGATGGCGAATGGCTGCACGAGCTTGCTTTGAACAACACAGTTCTTGAGAGTTTGAACTTCTATTTGACTGAGCTTGAACACGTTAGAGCTGATGACCTTGAATTGATAGCTAGAAGATGCCCGTCGCTGGCCTCAATAAAAATTAGTGATTGTGATATTTCAGACCTCCTTGGGTTTTTCAAAGCTGCAACATCATTAGAAGAGTTTGGCGGGGGCTCTTTTAGTGAACCCCCAGGCCAAGTTGGTGAAGGTGTTTTTAATGAGCAATTGGAACGGTATTCTAATATTGTATTTCCACCAAAATTATTCGGCTTGGCGCTTACCTACCTTGGGAACACGGAATTGTCCATTGTTTATCCAATTGCTTCCAGGCTCAAAAAGTTGGATCTCCTTTGTGCTCTGCTAGACACTGAAGGGCATTGTCAGTTACTACAAAAGTGTCCTAATTTGGAAGTCCTTGAGGTATTTTTTCTAACAATTTAGTACATGTGCCTGTCATTCCTGAATTGTTTTCTAACTAGTATTATTTTCCATGAGAGGCGATAATTAATTATGACTGTTAAAGTCCCACATCGGTTATATGTTGGGTTATCCCCCTGTTTATATGGACATGGGTCACTCTACCTACTACCAATTGGTTTTAGGTTGAAGCCCTAGGTCCATCTTCTTTCTAAGAATGACCACTTTTTGTGTTTCATTGTTGCATCCTTGATTGGCATACATGATTATTATATCAAGAAAAGAGAAGTAATTTAAAAGCTTAACCATTTTGTTTCTGCTGAATTTACATTAAGAGATATTTCACTGTCACTTTGGTAGATGTGGTATGATTAATGGCAATATCATACCTGTAACTAATATAAATTCATTCCCTCATGTTGCAACAGACAAGAAATGTTATAGGCGATAGGGGATTGGAAATTCTCGGTGAGTTCTGTAAGAAAATAAAAAGACTCAGGATAGAGCGTGGAGCTGATGAACAAGACATAGAAGACGTAGAAGGCATAGTAACAGAGAGAGGAATGATTGCTTTGGCGCAAGGATGCCTTGAACTCGAATACTTGGCTGTTTATGTATCCGACATAACAAATGCATCCTTGGAGTGTATGGGCACACACTCCAAAAACCTCTGTGACTTTCGTTTGGTTTTGCTCGACCGAGAGGAAAGAATAACAGATTTGCCTCTAGACAATGGAGTCCGGTCTCTTTTAATCGGCTGCCACAAACTTAGGAGGTTCGCTCTGTATCTCCGCCCAGGGGGGCTAACAGATATTGGCCTTGGTTACATAGGTAAATACAGCCCCCACGTGAGATGGATGCTCCTCGGGTATGTTGGGGAGTCTGATGAAGGGCTTCTGGAATTCTCCAAAGGCTGCCCCAGCCTGCAAAAGCTGGAGATCAGAGGGTGTTGTTTCAGCGAGCGCGCGCTGGCAATGGCTGCTCTGCAGCTGAAAGCTCTTAGGTATTTATGGGTACAAGGATACCGGTCCTCTGGTAATGGTAAGGATCTGTTGACGATGGTGCGACCCAACTGGAATATCGAGCTGATTCCTGCGAGGCAAGTTTATATTCAGAATCAGGATCAGGAGGGGAGACCGGAGATTGTCGAACATCATGCCCATATACTAGCGTATTATTCCCTTGCTGGGCAAAGAACGGATTTTCCGCCCACTGTCAAGCCTTTGGACCCGTGCAGTGAATTGTTCTGAATTAACGAGACTGGAGTCTGTTTGTGTATGTATATATAAAAAAAAAAAAAAAATACCCTCTCTGCTTGATTGTTGGGATCGCTTCTTCTGCATATGTCTTGTTCTGTACATAAGTTAAAGGCTGTGTTTGTATTTTTGTTTTTGTTTTTGTTTTTGTTTTGTCAACTGTACGTCTTCAGCCTGTTGGTGGCGAGAGTTTCATGTTCGGAGCTTAGATTTTGGTTTGGTATTCGTAGACTTTTCTCATGTAATAAATTTTTTACCTGCTTTGGTCTTCTGTGGAAAATAATGTTTTGTGATTCTTCTGTTCAATTGTAAATAGTTTTTGCACCTGCATGTGATCGTTTTGATGTTTCTTTTTATTTGCACCATGTTTTGCTCAGAATACCCAACTGAGTTGGGTTCTGGGTAATATATATATGACCATATAAAGAGGGAAGTTTGGTACTGTTGCCCGGTTATGCTATATGTAGTTTTTCTTTCTTTCTTTATCTTTTATTTTTAATTATGAGAAATTTATTTTATTATCTTTTTTTTTTAAGGGAACGGAAAGGATAAAAACTGAAATTTTCTCTGGGACATGGCATATGCGGGTCTCAGAGGGGAGCGAGTGGCGCGCTCACTCAGGGCCCCAAATTTTAGGGGCCCAGCTACAAGGGCGTTTAGGAAAGGAAACTGTATCCGACCAGGGATGGACGTAAACTCGTAAGCTACCGAGGGTAGGGATAATCGTCCAGGTCTTAGTGACATTTTAGATAAATTTTCTTTTAAAAATTTAATGGATGAATTTACTTAAAAAAACACGGACAATACTTGACAAGATCTTTCAATAATGTATTTGTTTTCAAATAAAAATTTGAGTATTATAACAAATTTATCTTTATATTTCGTATAATACTTGTTATAATACTCAAATTTCGTATAACAAATTTATCTTTATCTTTAGATAAATTTGTTATAATACTCAAATTTTTATTTCTTATAATATTTAAATTATTTCGTATGATTTATTTATATTATTTTACAGTTATGGATTAATTTATTTTTATCAATGTAAGGGGCCCAACTAATAAAATTGCTCCGGGCCTCCAAAAAGATCGAGACGGCTCTGGGCATATGGGTTGCTTGGTAAAGATGGAAGCAGTTGCATGTGGCCGCAATTAAGAAAATTTTTATTAAAAATTAAATAAATGAAAACGATTGTTAGTATTTAGTAAATCTATTTTTCAGGCCTTAGCTCCTCAAGTGAAATAAAGCCAAGTTATTAAGAATCTTGAAAACCTAATGATATTATCTTTGGGGACTTATGAAAGAAGCTACACTCTCATATCAATCAATACACGAAATGACAAAAAATGGAAGATTTCCATTATTTAATCAAGTAAAAGAAAGTAAAACGAGTTGTGGACAACGTAAATTATTTTTTATTATGATTATGATGGTTCCTATTAAAGCACATATATTATACTTCCTCCGTTTTTTTTGTTAGCTACTGTTGACTAATGAGTACTATTCACTTATATACTTTGACTTAAAGTTTTCTCATGGTTATACAAGTTTAAATATAGCCAAGTGTGATCTTGTTAGATTCGTCTCGTCTTGTAGATTTTAAATATCGAACTTTTAGAATTTTTACATGTACCGAATTTGAATTATTAATAGTTTAAAATGTGCATTGAACTGCGTGCTGAGTGGGTCTGTAGCTATCTTTAAAAAACGGAGGAAGTATATATATATATATATACTCCCTCCATTTTTTTTTATGTTTTCCTTTTGAATAGTAGAAATTATACATTAAGTAATTTTGATTTATTTTTTATCACAGTTATATAAGATAAAACATAATCAAGTGAGATGTTGTTGGATTCATCTAATCGCGTAGTTTTAGAATATCAAATTTTTATAATTTTTACTTATATATAATATGAGATATTGATGATTAAAAATGTGCATTGGATTACGTGCAGTGCAGGATGGGTGAAGTTAAAAAAAAAACAAAAAAACGGAGGGAGTATATATATATATATAGTGGCGGACCCAAATGCATGCTGGGTAGGGCTCCAGCCCTACCCCAATTTTTTTAAAAAAAATTGTATTATTATATATATAATAATTATTCAATTATTTAAGCTTAAATTAATGCATAAAATTGCTTCTCTTTCATTTTTTCAAGACTTTAGTGCATTCAACACCTCTGTCTCTTCTCCTCTCTTTTTTTTTTTTTTTTTGGCCATCACCAACAGCCTCCTTTCTTCCTTTTCGCTCGGCACACCGATGAAAACCCTTATTTCTTGGTAACTCACAATTGATGGTAAGGTGATCTCATGATGAAAAATATGAGGCCTAAAATTCCACCTGTGATGTTTGGCCTTCATAACTATGGAACCCTCTTGTTTTGCAATTCCTTATAAAAATGAGTCCTACCTCCCGAAAAATCCTGGATCCGCCACTATATATATATATATAGTGGAACTGACACTTACTCGATCACACCAATGACCAAACATAGTGATGATGTGCTGAGGCTGAGGCTCACAGCGAATTCGCATAATTAATTAGTGGAATCAATTATAATAAAATATACGTACCAAATAAACTATAAACGTACAAGGCAACTCATAACACGACTTTCCATTCCTGGCTCTAAAATCAAATGCAAATTAAATATAGCACATATCTTTTCTTGGTGGCCAAATTATCACTTACAATCTTATAGAATTAGGAAGCTAAGTTCGATCCCAGCTCCCAATTCCTACTATACTGTTTAAAATATGAGTACAATATCATATATAAGAAACTTAGTTGAAACTTGTTTAGATTTATATTTAAATTCTTTTGATCATTTAATGGATTATAAAGTGTAACATAAAGAGTAGATTAATAATTATATATTGGTTAAATTTCATGACCAACAACCAAAACAAACTAGCTAGCCAGATGAAATGATGCTCCAAAGGCCACAGCCCACAGGCAAAGCACATACTATACATATACCTACACATTATTGTTACCCCCATGGAGGAAGTGCACAACCACATCAATCCATTTCATGCAGCAACATTTCCATCTTATGTATGTCCTCATCACCCATGAAATCCTGGTGGTGTCTTTATGTGTACGAGGCTTGGACAAGAACCCCCAACGTTGACTATGTAATGACCGTTCTTGCTGATGTCTTGGGCGTACGCGGTGAAAGCATCACCACAAGTTGAGCCCAACGCTGCAGGGTCACCGTTTTTGTTGTTGTTGCTATTGTTGTTGTTGTTCCAGTTCAGAACTATGTTTGGTGTGCTCATCATTGCCACCGCGCTGTATGGAGAAGGTTTGCTGTCGATGTTGTCTATCTCAAAACTCTTGGTGAGGCTCACGGTTGTGATGTCGTGGATGCTTGGCCTTCGCTTGTCTTTGCCTCCGGAAAGCTGCCTCAGGTAGTACTTCTGAGCATGGCTCGCCACTTGTGTTGGAGTTTTGGAGATCACAAAATTTCTAGAGATGTTCCTCCAATCGCCTTTCCCGTGCTTTTGAAGCCCTAACAAAAACCTTCTGTGTGATTTTCCATGAAAAAAAAAAAAACAAAAAAAAGAAAAGAGTTAAAACCTTAATCCCAGATATGCAACACAAATAGTACAAAATACAGATTCATTAATTCATTACTTCACCTGTGTTCCTCCTCAGTCCAAGGCACACCTTTTTTTCTTTCTTGATCATTACAATTAGCCCTGCCCCTCTTCCTATAAACATCAAAATCGCGTTGATCCATCATTTCCAAAGTAAACGAAGAAGCCAAGTATCCGGGGATCGGGACCAAACCTTCCTCTATATCTCTAACATCGGCCACCAATTCACTGTACTGATTCATCACATCGTGAACTGATTTCCCAGGGATCATAGAAGCCACCATCACCCATCTGTTGGGTGTTTTCTCATCAAAAATCGCGAGCGCGCTCTCAAACTTCTTGTTCTCCTCTTTTGTCCACTTGGTGCTGTGATGCATCCACCACGCGCTGTTCTGTACCACTGCTGAAGTTGGACACAAAGTTTCCATGCCCAAGAAACTCTTTGCCTACCAACCTATCTCACCTGATGGGCTCACTAATAACCCGTCTTAGAATTGAGTAGGGGAAAACTGAGTGTGTCTATTTATGGAATTTGTAGCTTCAACAGTAATCTGCTTTACAAAAAACAAAAAACTGAAAAAAAAAAAAAAAAAGTGAGCAAGCAAAAGAACTTTGTGAGTTTTCATACTGGAAATTTTATTTTAAAAACCTGAAAAGCACATAAATCAAGCATCATTCATGGAGAATAAGAATACTTTCTTTTCCACAAAAAAGAAAAAAGAAATTAACCAGCATAATATAAAGAATCTACAAAAGAAGTTGCTTTTTCAACATCTTTGAAAAACATGATATATCATATCATAGCATAGCAAAGAAATAGGATCAACATACTCTAGCAAAAGCAGAATTTATGCACAAGATCATCCTATTTTAATTTTGATTGAAAATTTTGAAATGTGAAAATAGCTACTTACTTTTAAGAACTTCAGGAAAAAGGTCCTCAATTCCCTGATAGAAAGAAAATCAGTGGTGGGTGTGGATGAAGCCAAAGGAATGCAGAATTGCAAAGAAGAAAGGGGAGCATGGAAGGATATACATATATGGAATCTAGAGAGATGGTTTAATTTAACTTTTGTAGTACAACAAGGGAGGTTGGGACACCCCCTACATTCATATGCTTGATCTCTTGTAATTATATACTGTCTAAATGTAGTGATGGTTTTTGGTGAGAGTAGAGGTGCCTCTTGTTTGCCAAGTTTTCTCTTCTTCCCCCACCCAAAACCACTTCCTGTATTAGCTAACTATCAGCACACAAAAGTTAAAATATCACTACTCCTGCACTTTGTAGGCCATGTATCCACTTTTTCCATGTTCCTTTCCTTTTATTTCACCATGGTTTTCTTTTTCTTTTTCTTTTTTTTTTTCCCTTCAAAAACCAATCTATGGCCTTAAATCTAAATCATTAGTATAAAATGAATATAAAAAGATAATGATTCTACATATGTTATGAGTATTATTTAGTATATACACACTTTTAATACCTAATGCCTGCTGTTTGTTAATTTGATTTCCATGTACATACAGTACATCAAAACCAACCCATCCAGAGTCCAAACAAAGGGTATAAGTAGTGGGCTCGTTTAGGCTCGTGATTCTTCACAAAGCTGGGGGCAGGCTTGGGGTCAAATCTACATCAGATATTCCTTTTAGCATAAAGGAAAAATCATCTACCACCAGTCTATATATTTAATCACAAATTCGCAATAGGATAGGCCTTGCCAAAAGGATAATAATAAAGAAAATAGAATTACATACAGCAACTAACTGGGCGGCTTTTGCTCAAGAAGAAAAATTAAAGACAATCAGAAAAAAGATATTCCAGCCATTGTTGCCCTTTTATGAAAAGGGAAATTTGGAGTGATCCAGGCTACCCAAGATGTAAAAGTTAGCAATTTTAACAACTTTAATACATCAATTCAACAAGTCGCATTACCATAATAGTAGTTTATGAATTCATATACAATATTTACTGTATATTGTACCAAATGGAGTATTTAATTTTCATGTACAGTTTTAAAGCCTTTCAGCAATCAATGAACAGTTAACTCCAGTCTCCAACTATCTAACCATCCCAGTATATTTGGCCAAAAAAAAAAGAAGCTCATACGACGAGTCTGGCCCATAAGATCGTATCAAAGAAGAAAAAAAAATTCTCTTTTTAAAGGTTCCTTTACTAGATTAGGTGAACCTTTTGCACAAATTGCAATTTAGACACAACTTTTCCTTTTTGGTACATCGATTCAGACACAACTTTAATAAAAAAGGAGATTGATACGAAGGGCAATGATAATAAGAAAGCTACAAGTGGTAAAAATACAGAATCTGCATTTCTGATATTATCGATCATCAAAGTTTAAATTGAATGCAGATCCAGATTCATGAAAATTACTCAGCATTCCTTAGGAGTGAAACGTGGCTAAAATTCTAGGAACACAACTCGAATAGTGTATTCGATGTAGCCCGTATGGTTCGATATCTATTAACGGATACATATGACTATACGCCGGGTGCTAATTGTGCCTCAAGTGGTTTGAGAATTGCAGCAGGAACCAAACAGAGCCCCTTGCTTTGCAGGCTGAATCTTTCTTCTCCTCTCTACCATGTGATGTGAATCCAAATCAAATCAATTGAATGTAATAATCTTTCACAGATATAGCCAAGTAAATAGTACTATTAGTATATGTTTACCTCGTACGTCTGCAGATGCCCAAATTGCACTTGGAACAAATTCTGCGCAGAAATAAACATGTAACAAGAAGGGTATGTATATGAGAAAGATTGTCTTATATAAAACTGTTAAGATTGTAGCTAGTTGGCCGTTTAGATAAATACAGTATATGACCTTGATCTGATTTTGAAGGGCCTCTATTGAAATGGAGGCCTCCAAAAGCACTGAGGCTGTGTCAGTCTGCAGATGGATGAAAAGTCACTTTAGAGTCTATTTAATCTGATGATCCTTGCAAATTTGGTTTTGGATTCTCACCTTTCCATAAGGTGAAACCAACTTTTGCAGACATGTAATTTGGTCAGTTAACCTTTGGCTCCTTTGGCCCCTCCTCGATGTGGGATTGGGAACCTTCATGGAAGGACTACACTCTTTAACCAAGAATTATATTCATTTTGATGCCTTTCTCCTCCACTATTTGTATTGTGCATCAATTGGACTGCAAATGAGATGCAAGTGGGAACAAGAATGGAGTTTGTACCTTTGAACATGAAGCAGTAGTC
Source organism: Hygrophila difformis (assembly GCA_030278955.1). Lineage (NCBI taxonomy): Eukaryota > Viridiplantae > Streptophyta > Magnoliopsida > Lamiales > Acanthaceae > Hygrophila > Hygrophila difformis. The sequence goes on from JAOANR010000008.1 coordinate 7,616,723, forward strand.
CTTGCAGTTGCAGTAGGAATGTGCTGATGAGGAGGGGATTGCTGCTATAAATACAGAACAAAAATGAAGATGAAAGGTGTGAATCTGCTGTGTTCAATATATATATATATATATATATATATATATATACAAAATGATTGAACTTAATTAAAAGTGGTCCGAAGATGATACGATACACTATAACTGGGCTCGTAGAAGATGCTGAAGGACATGAAATTCTGGTGAGTTAATGTTACTCCCTGAGAAGTTGCATTAGTAAGACTCGGTTTAGGCATTGACTTCAATTATTGGCAGCAGCTGATCCTGCAAGGAATTAAAATTTCTTGAATGGAAAAATCTAGTAATCACTAGCACTGCTCACCCTCAATTAAACTTGAAGGTTGAGCTTTTATTTTTAACATCAAGATAGGACTTAAAGAGGAGTATGTGCTAATTTATAGTACTTGGAAAATTGGATGGATTCAACGGCAGTTGGCGTTGTGAATGAAACATATATAATGTATTCTTTCGGACAGCAAGAGCGGCTGAGTCGGCAGTTGACTTCTACGTTGTCCGGAAGAAAGAAAATTAGTAAAGTCAATGCATGCAATCCATAAACTAATTAAATTAGCGAGGCACAAAACCACAAAACGGTCCATCACAATAATATAATGGAGTACAGGGTTTATTGATTCCGCTTAAATTTAAGCAGATACTATGAACTAAGAGCTTAATTACCAATCATTCATAGCTCAACAAAAATAAGACTGAGCACTCCTATTATACTATAAGGTTAGGTAGAAAGAACATGTGAATCAGTCAGCAAGAACAGTAGGGGTGTAACTGTGTAAAAATATTGGCGGTATCTGTTAAACTAGATAGGGTCCATGGGTTTTCAATTTCAAAACTAGGGTTCATGAACTTCCAATACCCCATTTAATATATGCAGGTGGTTAAGCTATATATGATGTAGCTTAAATGGCTGAGTTTCTTGAGTTGCAGCATTATATTGTTACCAACTTACTAGTACCATACTGTGTCCCAAACTAAGTTTGCAAAGTTACAAGACTCCACTTGTAGACAAAGTTACTATCAAAAATAAACAATTCCGTTAGGGTGCGACTAAGCATTTTGACTTGATGTACTGCGGTACATTGCAGCCATCGATTTAATTTATAAATTGATGGTTGAGATTAACTTAAAGGTTAAAATAGTAAATTTGCTACATTTAGTTTGTGAACAGACAATTGTTGATTCTTCCATTCTTCTTCCGTTCTTCTTATTCTTCCGTTCTTCTTCTCTTCTTCTTTGCATTTCAAGGATTGATCTCATATTACCTTCCAATTTGCTTAATTATGCTGCTATACATAGATATACGTCGTTGAAATATTTTTAAATAAAGTCATTGAATTGTTCATGAAAACATACCCGAAATATTCTAGTTGAGTCGCTGAATTATTCTTCATAGCATCGCTGAATTATTCTTCATAGCATCGCTGAATTCTTCTTGACGGCCTCGCTGAATTCTTCTTTGTAGCGTCGCTGAATTCTTATGTGTAATGTGGCTGAATGCTGAACTCTTCTAGGATAGTGTCGCTTAAATATTTTTTATAGCATCACTAAATTGTTTTTTTGTAGCATGATTGAAATTATCTATTAATATATTTGTTACCATTCATTGATGATTATTTGAAAATATTAGATTAGATATGATATTATTTACCAAATACTCCCTCCGTCCCATTCCAAATGTCCTACTTACTATTTTTGGATGTCCCATTACAAATGTCTTCTTTCTATAAATAGAAATAATTTTCCCCTCCAACAACTATGTGGACCCTACCATCTACTCACAAACCAACTCTACCTTAATTTTCGTGCCCAACAGTAACAAGACACTTGGAGTGGGACAGAGGGAGTATTAGATATGATAACATACTAAATATAGGTTTACCAAATATTAGATATGATATTATTTACCAAATATTAGATATGATAACAGAATTGTTTTTGGTAGCATCGCTGAATCATTCTTGGTAGCGTCGCTGAATTCTGCTTGGTACCATCGCTGAATTCCTCTACTGAATCATTCTAGGTTGCGTCGCTGAATTATTCTTGGTACCATCGCTGAATTATGCTAGATACGGTCGCTGAAATATATTTGATAGCATCCCTTCATTATTTTTGGTAGCATCACATAATTGTTTTTGGTAGCATCGCTGAATCATTCTAGGTTGCGTCGCTAAATTATTCTTGGTACCATCACTGAATTATGCTAGATACGGTCGCTGAAATATATTTGATAACATCCCTTCATTATTTTTTGTAGCATCACATAATTGTTTTTGGTAGCATCGCTGAATCATTCTAAGTTGCGTCGCTGAATTATTCTTGGTACCGTCGCTGAATTATGCTAGATACGGTCGCTGAATTCCTCTACTTGTGGTCCCTGAAATATATTTTATAGCATCACTTAATTGTTTTTGGTAAGATCGCTGAAATGATCTATTAATAAATTTAATACGTATCTTTGATCATAAAAAGATATTATTTGAAATATTAGATATGGATTACCAAATATTTGATATGATTTACCAAATAATAAATATGATAACATACTAAATATAGAATTACCAAATATTAGATATGATAACATGTCTAAAATACTTGTCGTATCGCTGAAATGCATTGTTTTTAAAATGAACTATTATTGTGTTATGACAATTATACCCTTTTTCATTTACAACCCTTGGATTTTAAACGGACGCTTCAGATCGCTGCCTTGATGTGCTGCGTGATTTGTTGATCGCACCCTAACTGGACCCAAAAATAAATTCGACTTGGAAGCTCATTATTAATTAAGCCGTTCGTGTTTGTCAATAGGTGATTATAATAATACCATTCATTCATCGCCTGCTGCGCCGATAGGAGAACCAATACAAATTTGTATGCTGTTGTCTGTATTAGTATTACCTTGTAACTTGAAAATTAAGAAAACTGTTTGGTTTGACCCATAGGTGGTGGTAGTATATGTGCCGACATTTTTCAATTAGCAGAGCTTGCTTTTAGGGAGAAACAGTATGAGCAAGTAGTACTCGATCGGGCTCTTCAATTTTTAGGGTCCATTATATATATATATATATATATATATATATATATTCAAGAAAAAAAATTAAATAAGAAACAAATAATTTACAATAGAGTCTTGTTACTTGTGCATTGATAATATGAATTTGATAATTGAAAACAAGGAACATTATTATGTATTTTAATATTATCATTGCTGTGAGCTGGAGCTGTAGGGAGCTGGAGCTGTAAGGGGCTGGCTGTAGCTGTGAGCTGTAGCTGCAAGCTGGAGCTGTAGGGAGCTGGAACTGTAAGGAGCTGTGGGAGCTGTAGCTGTCAGTTCTATTTAAGTATTTTGTACAACTAGTTGTAGCTGTGAAAAAATGTATGAAATGACATAAAATGACAAAAATTTATGTAGACTATTGGGTAGTGGGTTGGTTATTGAGTTAAAATTGTGATTGCTCAAAAATAAGCTCCTAGGTTATTTTTTAACGCTACTAAATGTAACTTCTAAAAAGAAGCTTCTAAAAGCTCCCAAAAGCTAGTGTGCAGAACAGGGCTTTTGTTTTGAAAAAGCTAAAGCTACCAAAAGCTGCTTGCAGAACAGACCCCTAGGTATTTGAATTCATAAAATGATCAAATGTATTGTGGCATAAGCTTAAATGAGTCACATGGTGTGGAGTGCATACTCATATTGGACACTTCAACACAATGTAACACACTAACACTTGCTCCAATGGCGCCAATGCAACACTTTAAAAAAAATAAAAAATTGAGGCATAGTTTCTGCACCGAACCCTCACTTTGAGAATTGCACCCACCATGGCATTCGTGCGTCCTTAACTCTTCAACTTAGAAAAATTTTGGGATCGAATTTTCTATTTTGAGCAGTACATAAAGAAGTGTGCCCAAACCTTGCCCAAGCGTCTGGTGCCAAAAGTTGAAAAAAAAAAAAAAAAATCAAATCGCAAAAGTTGGAAGAAAAAAAAAATATCGCCAAGTGTAAGGTGCTTTAGTGAAAGGTGCATCACAACGGCCAAACGGGCAAGAATTGAAATCTTGCCCGTTTTCATCATGTAAGTGTTTACACTTTTTACCCAATCTCTTTTCATCATTTTATAGACAACTTTGGTTGTTAAAAACATATTATAAACAATATCTTTTGCTAGACATTCATACATTCAAGAAATCCACTTGTTTGGATTTTAGACTAACAATTCAATATAATAAGATGAAATACTACAATTTTAAAAAAGTAAATACACACGACCCATACAATCATCCAAATCATTCATTATCTAAAATACTTCTACGCAATTGTTCTACGGATCCATGCCATTGTTCTACAGCTCCATATAAGTTTCCTCCCAACACATCCAAATTCAATTCAATAGCAGAGGTTTTGTTCAATATATGTTGACCTTTTAAAGGGAATATAAGACCCAATCTGCTTTATAACCTGATGAAGTGACTGCAAATAAATATAAGTAAATGGAAGTAATATACGACAGTACCCAGTCAGACTCTGCACATTAACTTTTTTGACCGCCGCAATAAACCCTTCACTTTTATGCCCGAAAAGACCAAAACGACCCCGGGTCGAGAATGGGGTCGACGTCGACCCCAGTGCAAGGCGTCGAACCCGGGCTTAATTAAGTAATGTGGATTAGGGGGGCGGGGTCGTGTGTGGGGGTCGACCCCGGTGAGGGTCGAACCCGGCGTCCGAAGTCGAACCCGGGTCCCCCTCCGCCCCCGCGGGGTCGTGTGTGGGGGTCGACCCCGGTGAGGGTCGAACCCGGCGTCCGAAGTCGAACCCGGGTCCCCCTCCGCCCCCCTGTTTTTTACTTCATTTTTTGTTATTTATTATGATTTATTTTTATAAGTAAATTGGAATAATTATTATCAATAATTAATATTAATAAATAGCATTAAAAAATTATTATAATATTAAGAAATTATTGATTATTATTTACTATGAATTATTATTATAATTAAATTTGAACACAATATTATCAATAATAAATATCATTAAATAGGTTAAAAAAAATTATTATAATATCAAGAAATATTATAGTATAAATAATTATTACAATAATAATATTTAATATTACTATTTCTATTTAAAGTATTGCTAATATAATTATTTTATAATTATAATAAATATTAAGAATTTTTGACCGTTTTTAAACAAAATGTATTAAACAAATTATTATAATTAAATTTGAACAAAATATTATCAATAATAAATATCATTAAATAGGTTTTAAAAAAATTATTATAATATCAAGAAATATTATAGTACAAATAATTATTACAATAATATGAATATTTAATATTACTATTTCTATTTAAAGTATTGCTAATATAATTATTTTATAATTATAATAAATATTAAGAATTTTTGACCGTTTTTAAACAAAATGTATTAAACAATATTTATTATTATCAAAAGAGGAATTAGTATTTAGTGTAAAAATAAATATTAAAAATTCGATAAATTAATAATTTAATAATAGTAATAATTAATTTGTGGATATTTTTTACTTCCTCTTTTTTAAAATAATAAATAGTGTTTATTAATAATATTCTCCAATAATATTGTAACAAAGATAAAAATAGTTATAATTTTGAAAGAATTATATTATCATTAACTCAAATACTAATACTAATATGATTGGTAATATTCTATAAATAATTATTATATACTACAAGTATTATTATGCTTGTAGCATATACTATTAATAAATTATTATTAACATACTATAACTTCTACATAATATTAAAATATTCAAGTGAGATCTTTTTAGATTCGTATAATCAACCGTTTTTACACACAGAGCAATTGCATGAAATCAACCCTCTTTACAGCTCCTTTTAAGGCTTTCTCGCTTTCGTTTGTGAGTAAATCGAACTGGGCTCTCTTACGAATCATCATCAGACGAACTATCACAATCACTATGACCACAACGTACCCGTGGTTGCTCGCTTTCCAGACGATTTGCCCCCAGGTGGACCTTTATCAATGTAACTACGACGATCAATTGATATTGCGATCAATCCACTACTATCCTTTTCCTCTTTGAATCTGCAAGGCCATACTGAATGTCCCGAGAGGAGTAATATGTGGAATGTCACAATCATCACATTCTTCCTGATGCAGTTAATGTGCTTCCAATGAAGGTCGTTACCAATGCCGCCCATGCCAAATGTTGTATTTTCCAATACCTTCCATACCAATAGAAATTTTCACTACCAACTTGAAACACTAATCTGCATTTAAACATCCACAATATATAAGCCAATACTCTGAATAATAATAATAATAATGATGATGATGATGATGATGATGATGATAATAATAATAATAATAATAATAATATAGATTTGTTATGTGAAAACCTGTAAAATTACCTCTAGTGAATCATTGTTGGGAATAGTGCTAGTAGCTCAATTTAATTCCCTTCGTTGATTACTCTCTGCAGCCTTCTGAACCATATGCAGCCGAAATTAATGGTGCTATCTATGGTGCTGGTGGCTATGATGGGGACTGCAGAATTTTATCCTCTCGGAAAGCCGAATTTTCAAGCTCTGTGATGTAAGATATGAGCTTGATATCTATCTAATGTTTAACCTGTCGCAACACGACCACTGTGGGACAGGCTATACTCATGCTACACGAAAGGAGTAATATTTAGAATGACACGATCACTACATTCATCCTGATGTAGTGATTGTGATTCCAATTAGGGTCATTACCAATGCCGCCCATTCCAAATGCTTCATAACTTCTCAGGTTGTGGAAGTTGAAGATACCTTATAGTTGGATGAGTCTTCTCAAATTGAAAGAGATTTGGAATTACAGAGCAGATGCATGGACATAGGGTCTTTAAATAGAGTTGCCCAAGATTCAGGTGACCATATGTCCTCCATCTCCCTATCCCCAATGGTTAAATTGAGGGGTAATACCACCCACCAAGGCTTGCCCCTCTGAATGTTCTATGGTCCTAGTGCACCCGCTTCCATTTTGTCCGTTATGAAATGGGAGGTGGTTCGAACCGTCGTCATTACCAATGCCGCCCAGGCCAATGTTGTCGTTACAAACGTCGTCCATGTCCAAATGTTGTATTTGGGCAATACCTACAAGTAAACATTACAAAATAATATTAAGAACGGCGATCAATACATTTTTGTAATATTAGTGCTAGCGCATATGAATAGTAATAATAAAATTAATACGACTAATACCACTCTGGCCGCCTGAGTTGATATTGCGATCTAACCGCTGCCTGAGTTGATATTACATCCATGGTCCGGTTTATACAGGGGATTCCCATTTTCAGGTGGATCTTTATGAAGGTAACTACGACGCTGAGTTTATATTGTGATCAATCCGCTGCTAGCCTTTTCCCATGGCATCTCGCATTTTCCACTGAACCGCTCAATTTCCTTTTGAACGTCGTGTATGCCCAATTTTCAACTTGCCGCCACCCCATCCACCATCTTCGGCAGCGCTTTGTATTCACAGGCCATACTCAATGTCCCGAAAGGAGTAATATTCGGAATGTGAGGACCGCAACATTCACCCTGCTGTGGCGCTTGTGATTCCGAATGCGACACTCTTACCTATACCTCCCATTCCCTTGAAGTGGAACTGCCAAATGTTGGTAAGCCAAGTGGTTAAATTTCCCCAATCTCCGAAATGAATTTTCCGACTTTCAACAACGACCTACAGTTATCATAACAAACATTGTGCATAATATGATATTAGTTAGTGGCCAAATAATAATAATAACAGTTAAGAAGGCGCGCGGTAATTTTCTGTATCCAAAGGACATACTTATTTCTAGGTGGACACCACGCTAATGCTTGCCCCTCCGAGTGTGGTCATTCTGGACGTTCAAAGGCTTTAATGCCGACTTTAATTTTTCCTTTCATCTCACTCCGATTGTATTTTCCAATACCTCCCATACCAACTGAAATGGATCTACGAACTTGCAGCAGTAATCTGTAGTTGAGGTTACATAATATATAAGCCAATAGTCTTAATAATAATAGTAAAAATTGTGAACGAATATATAAGACAATAACGATAATAATAATAATAATAATAATTTACTTTAAGAATAGTAATTACTGTTGTACCCATTGCATTTCTTCTCCCTATGTTCAACCTCTCAGCATCTATTTTTTACGGTTCAGACCTCCCACCAAGGCTTGCCCCTCTGAATGATCTACGGTCCTGGTGCACCCGCTCCCATTTTGACCGCTGTGATAGGGGAGGTGGTTCGAACCGTCGTCATTACCAATGCCGCCCAGGCCAATGTTGTGGTTACGGACGTCGTCCATGTCGAAATGTTGTATTTGGGCAATACCTACAAGCAAACATTACAAATAATATTAATAACGGCGATCAATACATTTTTATAATATTAATGCTAATAATATGAATAGTAATAATGAAATTAATACGACTAATACCACCATCCTTTGGCAGCTCTTTGTATTCACAGGCCATTCTAAATGTTCCGAAAGGAGTAATATTTGAAATGTGACGACCGCAATATTGACGTTGATGTTGTGATCATGCTTACCGTTGATGCATGCCCAGTGTTCCACAACAACGACATTCACCCTGCTGTTGCGCTTGTGATTCCGAATGAGGCACTCTTACCTATACCTCCCATTCCCCTAAAGTGGGCAATACCTACAGGTAAACATTACAAAATAATATGAATAGTAATAATAAAATTAATACCAATAATAATAATAATAATAATAATAATAATAATAATAATAATAAAACCTACAGCGTCGCATTCTTAACAATCTTTGTGAATTGGGCGATGCCAAATGCCGCCGAGATTGAAAACTTGGTGGTCGGTGTGGTGGAGCAGGTATATGATAATCGCCGAGTCCTCTCATTCCTCGCCAGTATAATTAATGTTGTAACCCTACAGGGGGAAAAATTAATTTTACAACACCATATTAGTAATTGCAGTATTATTAAGTATATATTTATGATAATAGAAATATTGTTAATAGTAATAGTAAGTGTAGTAATTACTCTGTTAAGCCTTGCATTTCTTCTCCCTCTGTTCAACCTCTCTCCGCCTCTCTTTAGGAGTGGTAACATCTCCCGCCAATGCTTGCCCCTCCGAGCTGACCGACTCCTTTTTTAGGGGTAATATTTCATAATATTCCCTCCTTCAGTACCCGAGTTGCCCGAATGTTCTCAATCAGGCGGGCTATGTGATGAACATGCCCGCTTGTTTAACCATCCTCTGCGATAATTGTCTGGACGGACATTACCAATGCCGCCCAGACCAAGTGTTGCGCTCGTGGTTCGATATGTGTTGATTACCAATGCCGCCCAGGCCAATGTTGCATTCCCCCGCAATGAAGCAGTGTGCACTGTACAGTATAGCCTGTAGTATGACAATGACACTCAATAAGGTAACACCGTGTAGTCTTTTACAATGTTAATATTACGACTGGAATACCGCTAATGAAAAATTACCGACTGTGATGCTTCAAACCCTGTGCTTGAAGCATTGTGCTTCATGCATGCCCAACGATTCACATGTCCGCCTTCAGCCATTCTGGGACAGGCCACACTCATGCTTTCTGGCGGGGGAGATTGGTGGTATGCCCCCATCAAAGTATTCATCATGATGTAGTGAGGGTGCTTCCGAATGTTGTCTTTACCAATGCCGTGCATGTTCAGTTGTTGTATCTCGACAATACCTACAGGTAAACATTACAAAATAATATTAATAACGGCGATGACATAGAAAATTATTGCTAGATATAATTCTTTTTGTAAATAAGATACAAATACAATTAATTTAATGGTAAAAAGATAAAAAAATGAAACAATGTTAAATTAATATGAATATACTAAGAATAGAATTTTTTACCTAATTGGTACTAAACAGTACGATTTTTTTACTTAGTACTATTTAACAAACTAAAACCTTCGAATTAGTACCAATAAATAATTTGCCCGTAAATTTATTCGACGTAATAATTATTAACACATAAATTATTAACAAATAAATTTAATACATCAATAATTTTTATCAATAAATTATTTATTAATAATTATTAACAAATAAATTATACTTATAAATTTAATTCATGGTTACTTACAAATAATTATATTAACAAAATTTGACAAATTATATTAAGAAATTTAAATAAATGAAATCTCAAAAAAAAAGGACGTGGGCGCGAAAACGGGCGCATGTTACGAGGGCGGGATCGACGTCGCCCCCATTGGATCGTAGTCGACCCCGGGTTCGAACTCGACCCGGGCGGATCGACGTCGATCCGCCTTAAGGTGACCCAGGGATCGAC